>CM076575.1:23722698-24346697 GCA_034641835.2 Pinus albicaulis
GGAGATCCAAATGGACAAGCTTGTCCATGAAAGAGAAATTACAAAAACACAGGAAACTCCTACTGTAATTCCCATGGTTACTACCGCTGTGCCTTCAACTCTGGCAGAAGAGTTGGCATCAAAAGTACCACTGGCTACTGCAGTGCCAGTAACCTCATCCACTACTTCAGCCACATAATCCTCTACCATAGCAGCTCAACATTCTGATGAAGCCAGTAAACTAGTTAAAGCCATTGAGGAAATATCACTTCAAACCAATGAGATCAATATATTGAAGAAAGTATTGAAAATATTGAAGACACTAAGAAGCTAGCCCAAATCAATGCTAAAACTCATGAACAAAGGGATAACAGGTTAAATGTAGAATTGAAGAATCTACAAAAGGATTTAACCTTGAAAGAGCCAATGTATTATGTAAAGAATCAGTTATGGAGTAAAATCATTGAAGCCATCAATGATGTTTGGCCATCAATCCAGGTAATATATGACCAGAGAGATTTACTCAAGGGAACACAAGAAGAGATTAAAAAAACAAAGGAGGAACTAGGTGCCAAACCTGAACAGGCCCTAGAATTAATGAAATTTCTTAACAAAAAGAACAAGCAAGAACTTGAATAAATAGAAATTACTGATAGAACAGAGACAATCCCTGAGATAAGGAAAGTCATTTCAAAGAAGAATTTAATGAAGCAGTTAGAAGAAAAATGTGAAAACATGAACATAGCCATAACCAAGTTTATGGTTAAATTTGAGATTTTGAGGCAAAGAGGTTTGCTTAACATTCTGCTCATTAATGATAAACTCATGCCATAAAAGGAATACAATAAGAAGATTAGAGATTATGCAAAAGAACAAGTTGATAAAACAGAAGGACAAGGACTTCCTACAGGGAAGGTTTTATATAGAAGTTTTGAAGACTTGTTTTATCTACAACACGAGATAAAACACTTATTTGTCATAAAACCAACATTTTCCAGATACACTGAGGCATATGAGAACTTTAGGAAGCTGAAAAGGATAAAAATTCCTGATGATAAATCTTGGGAATCACTCACTGACTTGCTGTAAAAGTCAAATTACAGAAAAAAGGATAAAAACAACTTGCTGATTTTTTCACATTCAAAACATAATTTTTACAGCAGTAAAGCAGTTTTTACAGAGTTTAAAGAGTATCAGATGAAAGAGTATAAGATAAGAAGACAATATTTTAAAATAGATTTGAAATATCATTGCCAGCAAAGAAGACACCAAGGCAACCAACTGCAACCAATCCAAAACAACACTTCTATTTTATTTGAATAAGTAGGACAACTTGTTGATTTGTTAAGCAATTGTCACTATTTTGTTGTAAAAGCTATTTATTTTCCTTAGATAATTCCTAGAAGTATTCTAGGATATTTTGTAAACATTTTTGTATATGTACTTCATCTTTTGAAGTATTATTGTGGAATAAATTGCTGAATATTTCTATAGTCAATAGTTCTGTACTTGAAGGCTTTTTGTTGCAAGTTCGAGTAGTAGACTGGATCAAATAATCTAGCATCATATTTCAGTATTCATGTGATGAGCCATTGAAGTGAAGTAATTTCTACTGTATTTTTTTATCTTCTTATGTTTACATGCATCCATATATGTTCTCTAAATTTGAATGATAAACCGGGAATATTATTACAGGATTTGTTAAAAGCACCTTGTCTTTGACTATTTATCATTTCTATGTTTTATGCTGATTTCCAGAGTAGGGAACCCTTAATTTCTCCCTCTTTCGAATGACCTCTGTCTACTCCTTCCTTATCCGGATTAAAGAATCCTTCATTGCTCTTTATCCCGATCAAATCACTTCACCAAATCAGCCTTCCAAGATCTTCAATGACTTGTCTATCTTGCCCTGAAAATATTTGACTTTTTGACCTTGATCCTAGTTCTGTCTGCTTGATTTTTGACTCCTTAGCCCAATGGAAAAACAGATCTATAACTATCCATATCACTAAGTGATTTGTTCTCACCAAACCAAACCAAACCAAACCAAATCAAAACCAATTTTCACAATCATAACTAGTAGCCTAATATCTTATAATAAAAAAAAAGTTAAATCTTAAAGAGAGAGCCCTATCTGAACCCTAGGAAGGCTAGATCCTAGAGTTTAAAAGTAGGTTTGTGGTTACCTCTAATGTTCTTAGACTTTAAACTAAAATCTCACAACTTGAGAATTATTAGAGTGATAACATACTGGCGATTCCACTGGGGACTAACCGATCCTCAGTCTTAAAATATGTCTTAAAGGAAATTATTTTTATCATCCTTTCACCTTAAGACAATTTTTAAAGTTGTGAGTATACAAAAACTGTAATTCTGGCTTCTAGAAAAATTTACTATACCAGTTCTAACTCGGATCCTAAACCTACTATTATAATAGACAATCCGGACAGAATTAGGAAAAAAGAATAAACAAGTAGAAGATTTAGGTGCTAAAGTTTACTTAGATAGAGCCATTTCATTACCAAAAGAGTTAGTGAGTTTACAAGACATAGAGTTTGACCTGAAATTTGAACATTATTTATTCAGAAATAAATCAGAAACTGACTTAAAAAGGGCTGTTATAGATCTTGTTTTCATTTCATTTCTTGAAACAAAGCTGGAAAATATTACAATAGATTCTGAATTAAAGATATTTAAAGCTCATAATAAACTTGAAGAAATAAATGCTACTATTCTTAAGGAAATTAATGAAGCTATTGAATTAGCTGAATTTTTAGCATATACATCTAAGCCTTCTATTTCTCATTTAGATACCAATACATCATCTATAATTTCGACCACATTCCAATCTATAGATCCATTTATCCCTAGACCGCCTTTACAACCTAGAATACTATTTCCATATTCTCCCACATCAACATCATCCATTAGTTTATCTTCAGCAAATTTAAACTCATCATTCTCATTTCCAAGTAGTTCTTCATATATTCCAGTTTAATTTTCTAACGCCCCAACTTTATCTTTTACTTCATTCACCACTTTTTATAGTTCACCATCTTATATTCCAGTTTCATCAACCACTTCTTTAACTACATCAGCTGCTATTTCCAGTTCAGCCCCAAGCACTTCTAATCTACCTCCTAGCCAAGCTATAATTCAAGATATGGCTGCCAGGTATGCTCCCCTAGTTCTTCCAGCACAGCTATGTGACATGCCTCAGGATTATCAAAGTAAGGTACCCAAATTTGATGCTACTACTCAGTACACTGCCCAACAACATATTAATAAAATGACAGATTACTTTGAGCTTCATGAAATAGATGATTCTGATGTACAAATGAGACTCATTGCACAAACTTTAACAAGGGAAGTTAAAAAATGGTTTAAAGGTCTTAATCCTAGTAGTATAACTGATTTATCAGTCTTTTATAGATTATTTTTGAATAAATGGGAAAAGAAGAAAAATCTACTCCAAATATTATCTGAATTTGATGCAATGAAGAGAGCTCCTAATGAAACAGTACAAGACTACTGCACTAGATACAACAATGTTTATAATTCAATCCCGGCTAATCTCAAACCCACTCCTATTCTGTCCTACTCAAATTCTATGATTGATTTGACACCGACATGGCTTATCAGCTGAGGGAGAGAAATGTTGAAACCTTAGAAAGCATGAAAACAAATGTTGTTAGTGTAGAAGTTAATATTTTGGCTAGAAAAGCTAGATTGAGGAATGAGAGAAGAGTAACTATAAAAGAAGAAACCTCTAATTCAGATGGAAAAATAGATCAATTAGCTAAGACTTTAGAGAGAATGATGGATAGATTAGACAGCATAGAAAGAAGACCTCAATGGGATAATCAACATCAAATTAGGAATCCCAACTTCAGGAAAAATACAAATTCAGGAAAATCCAAAGAATCAGCCCCTGATCAGACAATAAGACCTCCATTTCAAGAGAATTATGCTGAAATTTCTCAGCACAATGTTGATGATAAAGATACCATAAATCTAATGGGTATAAATGATGATAACACTATCTTTCTCACTCAAGAAGATCAAGAGTTATTTGAAATGCAACAACTTCAATTAGATTCAGGTGAATCATTTAACTACAAATAAGGTTTTGATTTTTCCATAAACGAAGCACATAAACAATATAACCTTAGGAGTAAGAAAAACAATGAACCTTCTACTAAGAAATTTTCACAAACTGAAAATAAGAAAACAATAGAAGCCCCCACTACAAAAGTTCTGCAAATTCTCCCTAGGGAAAATAAGCAAAACTCTAACTCATCCCAAAAAGAACTTACAACCCCAAAATGTCACCCAGTCCCAAGATTGTTGATATAACAGATGAAGTTGTTCAAGCATCAAAAGATTCACACAAATCTGCTGCTGTAAAAACACCTAATTCTGCTAAAACAACAAACTTAGAATCCAAAACATCCACTACTGATCCAAAATCAACAGATCCAAAAGATGCAACTGCAAAAAAAACTTCTGATAATCCAAAATCTGAAAAAAACATCTACTACTTCTCAAACCATTCCTGAAAAGAAAACTAAGAGCAGTAAGACACAAGAAACTCAAACAGAAAATGAAAACATAATTGTAGAAAAACAAGATAAACCCACTCAAACTACAATTACTAAGGAAGAGTTAATTCAAATTAGTAAATCACAACCTTTATTCAATATACAAAATGAAATTGTAAAGTTAAAAATACCAATTCCTTTGACAGAATTAGTAAAACATGATTTGTATAAAACAACTATCACTGAAACATTAAACATGAATGATGGAGAAGACTCTATAAACTTAAATGATGATCAACCAGAGTTAATTTTTGGTCCTGATGTAAATTGAAAGCATCAAGATGGATCAGTTCCTCCATTTTACATTAGTTTAACTATTCATGACCAAATTTTACACAATACAATGTTAGATTCAGGAGCTTCACATAATCTAATGCAAAAGCAATAATGGAAACCTTGAACTTAGACATTTCAAGGCCTTACAAAGATTTATTTTCATTTGATTCAAGCAAAGTAAAATGCCTAGGTTTAATTAAATATTTGTATGTCACATTAGTTCAATATCTTGGTAAGAGTATACGCATGGACATTGTAGCAGTTGATATCCCACCCAAATATGGATTGTTATTATCTCGCTCATGGGGAGAAAAATTACAGGGATCTCTACAATTGGACATGTCATCTGCTACTATATCAGTTTTTGGTCAACCAAAGAAACTCTATAGGGAAACATTGATGAAATATATGGTGAGTAGTGCAGATATATCAATAAATTACCCAATTTACACTACATGTACTGATCTAGATTCATTCATTTTATGTAACTATGAAACTGATAATGAAATCAAAACTGAACTAAAGGACAAAAAGAAAACACAAAACAATGACAATATCTTTCATGAATCTTTATGGCATTTAGATTTTGATGGATCAGTAAATAAACTAGGAGCAGGAGCAAGAGTTTGGATAACTAATATAGAAAAGAATCATGCAGAAGGCCATGCTTTCAGAATAAATTTTAAATGCACCAACAATATGGCTGAGTATGAAGCCCTCATTTTAGGACTCCAAATTATCAGAAACTTAAGAGGCAAAAGAATATCAATAATGGGAGATTTAGAGTTGATTGTAAAAAAAATAAATGTAGAATATTCTATTCATAATCCTAGATTAGGCTGATATAGAGAAACTGTATTAGATTTAATAGATGAACAGTTGAAATGTATTTTTTCTGCAATACCAAGAAAACAAAACATATAGGCACACTCAACAATTTTTTCTAGTACCTGTAATTTTCCCTTTCAGCCAAATCACAAGTATACTGCAGAAGTAAAGCACAAACCAATAATTCCAGATAACCTCAAATATTGACAAATTTTCTCACAAGATGAATAGATTTACCATTTTATGAATAATTAAGGTGAATTTTAGAATTGTAAAATAGACACAAAATTTACATTAGATCAAGATTTAGATAGTGAAATTGATTTGAATAATATAGATGTAAATAAAGTAAAGTTTGCTAGACCTACTAAATCTAGTCAATTAGATGTAGATAACTTAGAGAGAGTAGAAATTGACGAGATAATTGATGATGAATCTGATATATTAAATCTCAAAGATAATTTCTTACCAAAAGGTTTAACTCCTTTAGAAGATTTATTTGACTCAAATGATGTTGCTAGAAAACCCAAAATGGAGCCACTTAGATCTAATATCGAGGAATGTAACATTGGTGCAGAGTTAAAACCAAAAATGATCAAACTCTCCAAAGCCTTACCTCAATAAGAAAAAGAAAAATATATTGTTCTTTTTAAGGAATTTCAAGATGTTTTTGCTTGGAGTTATGAGGACCTAAAATCCTATGACACCAACATAATACAACATAAAATCCCTATAAAAGAAGACCAGAAGCCTTTTAAACAAAAGTTAAGAAGGATCAACCCTGTTTTGATGTATTTGATTGAAAAAGAGGTAAAAAGAATGTATGATGCATAGATAATTGCACCAATCAAATATTCCGATTGGGTTTCTAATCTAGTTCCAACCAGAAAAAAGACAGGAGAAATTAGATTATGTGTTAATTTTAGGAATCTAAACAAAGTATCTCTAAAAGATAATTATCCTTTACCAAAAATTGATCACATTTTACAAAGGGTAGTTGGTTCTTCTAGGATTTCACTTTTAGATGGATTTTCAGGATATAACCAAATTTTAGTCCAACTAGAGGATCAAGCCAAAACAACTTTTACTACTCCTTGGGGCACTTTTATGTATGTAAAAATGCCTTTTTGTTTAATGAATGTAGGGGCCACCTTTCAAAGAGCTATGGATATAGCCTTTGCAAAGGAAATTCATGAATTCTTAGTGATTTACTTAGATGACATAACTATATTTTCTAAGACTGATTAGGAACACTTGGATCATCTTAGACATGTCTTTATTAAATGCAAAAAGTTTGGCATCTCTTTAAACCCTAAGAAAACTTTATTTGGATTAGAAGAATGCAAGTTACTAGGACACATAATATCTAAGGAAGGAGTTAGAATAGACCCTGTGAGAATAGAAGCAATTCTTAACATTAGTCCTCCAAGAAACATAAAAGAGTTACAAGATTTTCTACGGAAAATTAACTTTTTAAGAAGATTCATCTCCAATTTCTCTGAAATAATTAGAGAAGTCAATAATATGTTGAAAAAACATTTAGTTCTTAAATGGACTATTGAGGCTAAACAATCATTTGAATCCATCAAACAGGCCTTAACCAAAACCTCCGTCCTTATAAGTCCTTACTTTAAAAAGGATTTCATCATTTTTTCCTTTGCTTCTGAACACACCATTGCTGTAGTTTATTTCAGAAAAATAACTAGGGTTATGAGTAGCCCATAGCTTTCTTTAGTAGAACACTGAGAGATGTCACTTTGAAATACAATATCATGGAGAAACATGCCCTAGCTTTGGTAAAGGCCATTAAAGATTTCAGAGTGTATATTCTTTATTCTCACATCATTGCCTATGTCCCAAATGCAATAGTAAAAGACATTCTAACTCAGGATGGTCCTGATAGTAGAAGAGGTAATATGACATAGAGATAAAACCCACTAAACTTATATAAGGTTAAGGTTTAGCCAAATTTATGGCTGAATCAAATTGTAATGCCCTAGACATAAATTTTATTGCCTAAGTAGATGATCAGGAAGAAATGGCGACTCTAGAGATCAGTGAAAATGTTATATTTGTATTATTAAACTTACAAGCTCCTCATGGATTATCAAGAACAAAAGCTAGATTATTAAAGCTAAAGGCAGTAAGATTTTGTATATTAGACAATGTACATTTTTGGAAACATCATAGTGGGATTTTGTTAAATTGTTTGTTAAAAGAAGAAGCTAACGAAGTATTAGAAGAATTTCATGAGGGTGAGTGTGGAGGACATCTCTACTAGAAGATTATTGCAGAAAAAATCATGAGCGCTGGTTTTTACTGGCCTACTTTGTTTGCAGATGTAAAAAGGTATGTGACCTCTTGTCACAAGTGTAAAATATTTGAGGGTAAGAAAAAACTGTTTCCCCTACCCTTAAAACCCATTTCAACAATGGGGTCTTGACTTCATTGGTGAAATTCACCCTCTGTTACATTGCAATTTGTCACCGTCCCTGCAATTCCCCATCCCGCACAATTGGAGGGCTCATTCCGTGACCTGTGAGCAGTGACATAACTTGAAAAATTTTTCATGGCATTCCCCTAAACATGTACTTTCATTGCCCTGAAGACAACTCCTTGTGAAAAACCCTAAAAACACCCCTTTTTGCATTGGCGCGGGAAGCCAGTTCAGTACCTGCACCAATGGGGGAAATCCTTCAAAGAGGGCATGCCAATTGGCGCTCTGTCTCAGAGTCGCCCTCGCGCCAGCCATTTTAAGGAGTGTTTTTAAAAAATAAATGGCGGCAGTTTCATCCTAACTGATCCATAAACTGGTATCTAATTTGAGTTAGGAGGTTTGGCTCTAGATCACCATGTAGAGGAAGTGGTTTGCCACCTCTCATGGAAGCTTCCTTGAGGATAGGGCCAATCCCATGATTATAGGGATCCCAACTCCCCTTCCTCCATCTATAAAAGCTTGCTCATCTCCTTTGCAAGCTAGTCTCCAAGTTCCCAAGAGCCATCAGAGCCTTATGCCGCAAGAGCCTTGATTCATTCCCTTAAGGCCAAATCCAAGCAAGGAGATTATTGTCGAGACATCCGAAGAGAGAGGTTTGTCCCATCCCCGACAGGCTTTTTCGAGACGTGTTCCGCTGGCGACCCTCCGAAGGAGAATTCAACGTCAGGGCTATGGTTGTATTCTTCTTTGATTGATTAATGATAAGTGACTATTGGTTATGGTTCCACTCTTGTTATTGATTATGATGATGAGTTATGTCTTCTCTGACTGACATATAGTTGCATATACTGGATTTTACGCTTCAATTAGTTTCTGTTGCTCATACAAGGTTGTGTCCGATCAATGCTGAGATCGTGAGGATTGTGATCTCAGCCGAGCTACTAACGAGAGCGCTTACTTCTTCACAAGAGACAACGTTGGATTCTGTGTAAGCCTTCATCGCTTTAAAGGGTTTATTTGCAATTAGGAATCCGCACTATAGCGTGTGACGATTGTTGCTAGACCCTAGTTCGGGCTAGTAGGATCGCTCGTCCCCCAGAGGGGATTTACCTCCACAACACCCCCCATCATCAGCCCAACATACATGGATTCTGACAGCCACTGACTATTTTACCAAGTGGATTGAAGCCATACCCTCTAGGCAAGCCACAGATACTATCATTATCTCCTTTTAAGAAAGAAACATACTTTCAATATTTGGATGTCCCCAAAGATAATTACTGACAATGCAGCATTCAAATCTGAAAAGATGATTGAATTTTTCCATAAATATCACATTACCCTAGGCCATTGTACTGCATATAACCCACAAGGTAATGGCCTAGTTGAATCTTCAAATAGGAGCCTTGTAAACATCATCAAAAAGTTACTAGAAGATAACAAAAAGACTATTCCTTATGGACAGATAGACTTACAACTAAAAAATCCATTGGAACATCTCCTTACCAGCTTGTCTATGGAATGGATGTTGTTTTTCCATCTTCCTTAGGAGTACCAGTAATGAAGATTATCCAAGAATTACAAGTTGATCCAAATGACATACAAAGAAGGATTAATCAAACCATTCACTTGCAAAAAACAAGAGAAGAGGTTTACATTAAGTCTCAAGTTATCTAGGATAAAATAAAGAACTTTTTTGATAGAAGGAGTAAAGAAGATGTTTCTACATTGGAGATAAAGTTTTAAAATGAGATTCAAGAAGTTAAGACATTAGGGGAATTTTGAGGTCTATAATGGGCCTCTTAAGGAAATAATAAAATAAAAGCTAAACCAATAAAATAATATTTATGAATATACAATTCACTTTTTGCACCACAATCAATGTAACCATGGTTAAATTCAATTGAAAAGTTGTACCAAAATTAAATTAATAAAAAATTGTATTGATGTGATTAAAAATGAAAATGAGTTTTTCAAGAAAAATTCATTATCATTGAATAACTAATGCATTTGTCCTTTGTATTTAAATAACTTCAAATAAATTATAAATATAAATTCATAAATTCTTAGTTGTATAACATACCATTAATTAAAATTTATAACATTTAAATTATACAATTAAATTGTATAATAACATGTAATTAATATACCATATAAAAATAAAATAAAATAATATAATAAATGTAATATATTTTTTTATGTATTAATTTTATATTACATATTGAATTGATTTGATTTAAAACATAAGAAAAAATAATATATAATATAAAAATGAATATGATATATATTATATTACATTTAAATTATGTTTCATAATATTATAGTATAATCTTAATGAAATGAAATGAATTGTATTTAAACAAAACATTGAAATAGATTTAATTTATATTTATTAGGAGATATTTATTTATATTTGTATGTATATTAACTTATAATTAATTTGAAATTGTAATATTAAATAAAATGAAATAAATATATAATTAAAAGTAAATATATGAAAATATACAAACACAATATTTATTGAAAAATGTGTAAATACATGAAGATTTTATAGGGATATGTATTATTTCTTTAAAAAAATATGAAAAGAAAATAATAATATTTTATTCAAAAATTGTGAAATGACATTTATTACAAGTACTTTACTTTGTGAATTTAAAAGTACTTATAATACTACCATGGTTAACCATGAGTTTTTTTCCACCATTGAGAATGTGACAAGTAAGTACATTTAACTCAAACAATGTCACCTCAACTATGGGGGATGATGTCATCCTCTATAATGTGATTGGTTCTCATAAAGTGAATTTTGATTGTACATTTTCCTTAGGAGGTCCATTTTTGACCTCAAAATTTCCCTAATGGAAAGGTAAACATGGAAAATTTGATTTTCTATGGAAAAGACCTTATGTTATTTTATGGTTACAGAGGTAACAATGCTTTCTTTTTGAAAGAAATGGATGGATCAGATATGCTAGATGGACTAGTAAATGGCAGAATGCTGAAGCACTACTTCTCCTCAGAGATAACCAATAGTTAGTTTTATTTACTATTGACCATTGTACATATATATTGAAGATTTTAGATTGGATTGGATGTTCTCCTAACAAAGATGAAGCCCGGAGGGAAGGCCCTAAGTTTTGACAGGTAAAATATCATAAGTATGAATAATTGCAGAGATCAGAAGACACTTACAAGTTAATATCAGTCAAAATTCAAAGGCTACTAGTCATAAAGTTCTTGACATTTTACCAGGAAATGCCATCCCCATGTGGAGCCACTGTTAGGGTCCTATAATAATAGGGTTCATAATTTTTGAATTGACTTTGGTAGTCTTGTCAATATGCACATACCTTGCTTTCTGCAAGTTGTTTTCCCATATTTGAAAATAATAAAAAATGAAAAGAGGGTAAAAGTCATAAAAGAAATATCAAAGGACTTAGAAAATAATAGACCCAAAAAGAAAAAAAAGATAAAAATAAGGCATGAAAGTGAGCAAGTCAAAATGCCACTAATATTTACTTTTACTACAAGAATAATGATTATGTGCAGATTGTCCAAAATTTCATAATCCATGATCAGTTAAATAACTTAATATTAACTTTTCATGCTTTGAATTTCATGTTTTAGATAGAGAATAAAGATATGTCAAACAGCTTAAACTTGACAAATTAGTAGATAGTTAGAGAATAAATGAGGAGCTCAATAGTTTAATCTGATCCCTCAGATGAAATAAGGTTAGACTTAGATAGATTTATGCTTTAAAAGAAAAATGGATTTAGGGTTGCAAGCTTAAATGCACCCATGCAAATGATGTAAAAATGTTAGAATAATGATGGGTAGGTAGAAAGAAGTTGTGCAAGGCATGTAATAAAGCATCATCGGGCAAAATTACTAATTTCCCCTCCCCCACAATGATCCAGTATTCAAAACCTTCAGTTAAAGAGGCTCAGAGCATTTCTTTGACTTCTGTTGGGACTGGACCCAAGGCTTAGTAACTGATTGGTTAAAAATATTGGATTCCCTTCATAAAATCCATTTCCTCAGCATATTCACCCTTTTCCAAAAATACAATCACTTTTCCTAAGTAAAACACCTTTTTGCTTAGAAAAAGTAAAATCCCCTCTTAATTAATTTCATTTCATCCAAAACACTAAAAAACCCACAAGATACAATTTATCCTAGGTCTATGTGTAAATATCAAAATGGGATAATTTTATGCTAAAATGCCTATTTTACACTTTATTTTAGTTTATTTATATATTTTCATGTCATTACATTTCATTTCATCTTAATCATTAACATAATGTATTAAGTCCTTATAATATCCCTTCCCGTATATTTATTAAATCCTTTATTTAAATATCCCAAAAAACCCATTTTTTAACGTTAACCTATGGTTTTATATTCCCCATGTGCTAATATAAATCCCCGCCCTTTTCCCCATAGGTTAAAAAAAAAACATTATAAAAACCCGCCCCACATTGGTTATAAAACATTTGTTAATGTTTTATATGCCATGTGAGTATTACTTCCCACCAATCATAAAACATTGGTTTTATATGAAAAAACAAAGGTTTTTTAACGTTAAAACTATCCCGCCACATAACACAAGCCCCGAGCCCCACGCCCCACCACTGAGCATCTTCATAAGTTAATCCCAGCCATTCACATCCCTATCCTCCGATATGACGATCACAACACCATATCGCATTTTAACTTGCGCAAAAAATAACCATTTCAAACTTTGCGAAATGGGTGGTTTGGCACCCTTCTCTCTCCTTCACGCGACAACATATCACTGGATCACATTCGATCCAATGAAAACAACTTACCGCCCAAACCCACGCGATAACCACCATCAATTTTCTGCCTTTGAACCCAAAACCAGCTCCACTCTGATATGATATGCATTCAATGCCGACTTTTTTTGACCTAAAAACATTATAAACCTTCATATTGCGCTGTTAAAAACTTTTTCTAGATTATGTGCATATTTATCCTTTCGATTGAGAAACAAAGGCCCGATACACCATTTTTACGTCTAGAGAAGCAGAACAATCCACCACAGTTGCTGTCAAACATTACTGGAAGCTTCAATTCGACTTCCAGAGACCTTCAAAAGCCATTAGAACCTGTCCGACACCTCGAAACCCAGTTAAAGACCCAAATACCTGCACACATAGGTATTCTTCAAATAAAACGACCTGTTTATCATTTGAAAAGGAATTCTCGAGAAATTAAGCCTAGTGAAGTCCATTTACCCAAAGAAATACCCTTTTAGTTGCCCCGAAAAGAACAAATTCATTGCAAAAACCTTGAAAAACCCCTATGTCGATATCACATCTGGTCTTAAAATTAAAATTGAATATATTAACCTTTGCAGACCTGGAAAAAAACTCCTATTCTATCCAGAAATCCTTTGCAGGTAACCCTAACCCTTCTGTGCCCAATTTTAACCAGTTTTAGTCCTGTTTGTTTGAAAAAAGCAGACGAAACCCTTGTTTCTTATTTATAAACCTGTAAAGAGTCTGAAGAATAGTTTGAAACTGAAATCCAAGAAAAAGCCAAGTTTATGCCTATTTCTGTTTAAAGAACCTCTGCTAAAAGTAAAAAACATTTCTGTAAACAATTTAAACTTACAGAAGAGTCCAGAAAAGCCCAAATACAGAGTTTCAGTTATCCAGAAAGTCTAAAAGATGGCAAAATCAAACCCAACAGTAAATTCCAAGACTGCAATTATTGTAAATCCTCTACAACCTCTTGTTGTAGACATTGAACATACACCTTTAGCAGATGTGGATTATAAAATATGAGATCCAATGGTAGAATTCAATCTGTTAGACCTCCACTGCTGGACTTATGAAAAGTCATTGGATCAAGTTGAAGAATTCCAAATTTGGGAGTCAAACCTACCCAAATATGTTGTTCCACTCACTCATCAATGTCTAGAGGTTATTAAAATGTGTTAAACCTATTATTCACCTGAACAAAGAGAAATGGTAAATGCAAATAAAGAAGTATTGTTTACAATTACTATTGAGTCAATAAAGCAAATGCTACAGCTCAAACCAGATCCCAATGCTATTCCTTTATCCATAGAAACACTCACAAAGTTATACATTGGTCTGGAATTTCCCAAAAGGTTTCAAATTTTCCAAGTGTTCATGTCTTTACCTGTTGAAATTCCACAAATCAACCCTCCTTATTCTACTTCAAAATTTCCTAAAGGGTCTAGGTGTTGAGCCCTGAAATTGTCTTCTCTTTTGCCAAACTTCACTTAATTTCATCATTCCTTTATCATTTCATAAACCTAAAACTCAATGAGAATGACTAAGATTACTTAAAGGTTGCATATAATTATTAACTTATTGTACTTTTGTGATTTTGCTGTCTTAATGATTTTTGAACAGTTTTAGCTATAGAATGCAGTCATTCTGTAGCCAGTCAAGCATTCTGTAGTTGTTTTGGTATTTACATATGTTACAGGTGTCATCTGGAGAAAAGGCACACATAGGTGGATTCCAAATCTTTCCTACACCATTTTTTCCCTTCCACGAAGACTGGATCGAAAGCTGGAGGTGCCTATGTACATGGTCAAAGCAAAATTCAAGCAAGTTGTCTTCTACATGAATCAGGACTCCTGATTTTCTTTATAGCAAATTAGGAATCCTAAAAGAGTTCTATTTTGATTTTAACTTTAAAACTACACCTGGACCTACTTTTATTCAATGTTTGTTATGTAATTGCATATAAATTTAGCTCGGTAATTCCAAGAGGGACAAGTTGGATACATATTTTATCATTCTTGTGATACTCCGTTTTCGAGCATTTTGATAATAGAAGAAGTAAACTTTGATGCTGTTATGAATAAAACCTTGAGGAGTTAAAGGATCAATGCTGAATTGATAGCAGAGGGCCCCTGCTATTCGAGGAAGCTTTACATGTTTTCTAGATAACTAGTTTCCAATTCTGTTTTTGTCATATTTCCTTACTTAGACTGCTTTTTGGAATTACATCTCTTAGCATTATGTTTCATGTCATTTGATTAGATAAAAGATCCTCATGATATTACAGTTAGTCTTTTTCTCAATATTTTCCAATATATCTCTATTAAATGAATGGGATTTAATTGTAATATTCTGAGTTACTAGCACTTTAGTTTCTGTCATCTAGATTAAGAAGATCCTCATTATCTTATAGCCATTCTCTTTCTCAAGCTTTTCCAGTATATCACTGCTATATGAATGAGATTTGGTTGTACTATGTTGAGCTATTAGCATTTCCTGTTCTGCAATTAGATAGAAGATCCTCATACTATTACAAACAGTCTTCTTCTCAAGCTATTCCAATAAATCTCCAAATCACGAATAAGACTTAGTTGTAATACTGTGGGTTACTGCTTGATTATTTTATAGAGGATCCTTATCACATTATGTCTAATCTACTTCAATAAACTCTTCCAACAAACCTCTAACTTATGAATGAGATCTAGTTGTAATGTCATAATATTGTTTCAACATTCCACAGGAGATCCTTATTACATTATAGTAATCTTTTTCTCAAACTATTCCAAAACACCTCTATCATATGAATGAGATTTCACTGTAATGTTATAAGTTGCTGTTTGTTTTAATACTTCTATTTTTAGGAAGATCCTCATTGCATTATAATTTAATCTCTTTCACAAACTATTCCAACAAACCTCTAACTAAATTGATCATATTGAATTGTAGTGTTTTGAGTTACCTTTTACATTCATGAATGTTCATTTGCAAGCTAAAAATATCCATGGATTAGGATTCTTTGTTTTCACCATTTTCTAATTAGGAACAGAATTTGTAACTAAACTCTGTTTTAATTCTAAGATTTCATTTTCTTCCTTTTTAATATAGATTTAAATTCATCTCCTGAGCATAGAGTAGCATACTAAGACTCAAACATAACAAAACCCAAAAACACCAATAAAACACTGGAAACAATGAAATAAGAAAAATAATACTTAGTCACATATAGTGCAAGTACACTTCATCAGTTTACTAGCTCTGGTTGATAATTTATGCTATCAATTTAGGAACACTAAATTGAATAAACATTTTGGCGCTATTGTCGAAGAAGTGTAACTAGGTAGCCTTATTTCCTATTTCCCAAAAATAATGATATGCGTAGAGAACGAGATTCTTCGGGTAGATTTGTAAGAGACAAAAGCTTAATTCCCACAACTCCACTCACTCCACCAATACCAAGAAGTAGCACACCTTTAACTCAAATCCACATTTCATACTATACTTTTCAAAGGCTTCCAGAAGTCTCAAGATCAGATATCCCATTAGGAAGATCTCCCACTTCATCCACTAAAGCAATTCTAGAGGAAGAAGATCCAAGGACTCCTACAAAAGGGATAACCTTTTTCACTTCTGTTAGCAACCTATAATATAGGGGTCATAATTTTGACTTGAATGTTGATAATCTTGTAAATCTGTACATACTTTGCCTTCTGCAAGTTGTATTCACATATTTTGTAAAAAAATAAAAATAAAATAAAAAAGAGGGTAAAAAGTCCTAAAATAATAATCAAAGGATTTAGAAAAAATAAAAGACCCCAAAAGAAAAAATGAATAAAAAATGAAACTGTGCAAGCATAAATGCCACTACTTTTTACTTTTTGACTATGGCAGAGTGTCAATAAATGCCATAGTCCATGATGAGTTAAACAGTTTAATCTTAACTTGTCATTTTTCAATTTCACTTGTTGTAGATAGAGAATAATGAGTTGTCATACAGTTTAATCATGATAATTCAATAGTTAGGTAGAGAAAGAAAGTGAATCCAAGGGTTTAATCTGGATTCATGGATGAAATAAGTTTAGAATTAGATAGTTTTACTTGCTTTTAGAAAGAATAAATGTTGTAAAGGTTGCTAGCTCAAATGCACCTTACTACAAAGGAAGAAAAAATGTTAGCATGGTAAGTTGGGTAGGTAGAAGAAGGTGAATAATCTCAATGTAAATATCATTCATCTGGACTGCAAAATAACTAACTTCCCCTTCCCTAGTCATGAAGCATTCTAAACTATCAGTCAGAAAGGCTCAAGGCATTTCCTTGACTTTTGTTGGGACCGGACCCAAGGCTCTATGGCTGATTAGTTGAAAGTGTGAAATGTCTATATTAATCCCTAAACTCACATCATTATTCCATTTCATGCATTCATCCCCCTAAATAATCATAAGTAAAACCTCATTTTTACTTAAAGACATTATAATTCCCATCTGACTAATTTCCATCATCACATGAGAAACATTAAACTCTCAAAATTACATTATATCATAAGTTAAAGTGATAAGATTAATGCAAATTGTTTTTTAAACTTCACTTTACTTGTTATGTTTATGTATTTTGAGTATACATTATCCCATTTCCATATTAATTTTGACTTATATATTAATTCCCTATAGAAATGACCTTTTCCTATAGTATATAACTCCTTTTTATATAATAGCCCCAAAACCCACTCATTATAACTTTAGCCAAAGTTATTTAATCCCCACATGTGTAAATAAAACACCCACATTACAACCCCTCTGGCTAAAATATATCTTTATATTAAATCCCGCCCCTATGGTAAGTAAATCGTTTTGATTTAATTACTATATAATAAAAATATATGAAAAAACCTTAAATATGTGTTAATATATGTTTAAAAACAAAAATGTAATTCCCGAACTTTAATCTAAACTAAACTTCACTAAACCTATGCCTTTGTTTATATATTCCCTTTCCCGATTTCCCTTAACCTAAGTTTAAAATCTTAACTTATCCATTTTTCCCGATGCATACCCCTTTACCAAAATTCTAACCTTGGTTAAACCATTATAAACTGCCCCATTCTATATATAAAATCACTTTATATATTAGAAATCCCTTTTTTTATCCCATATCCGCAGCGCCATCAGATTCAATTTTAACCGTCCGATCATCTTTACAATCATAATCCTATGGTTCGCATCAAACACGATCACCTTAATTCATATCCCTTCCTTCCCCGCCGCGTTGAGTATTAGCCGTCTGATCTTCAAGCATCCCTTTAATCTAATGGTCTAAACCGAATCCGATAACATATGCCCCCGCCCCCACCATTTTCCATCGCATTAGTTTTTGACCGTAGATCTCCACTTACCATATCAACGGTTCACATTAAAGAGCCCGGTCCCACTGCACTTACCCCGCAACTTTGAAGCAAATCCCAACCATTCGCATCGCAGAGTCAGATCCGACGATGCAGATCTAGTATCACATAACTAAAATGATCGACCAAAGCTTATGAAAAGTTGCACGATAAAAGTGGTATTGTAATACCACCCAATGCTACATGTGTATTTCCTATTCGATCGCGTTCACATTGGCCAAAACAGCTTACCATCTAAAAGCAACACAATAACCACTGATGGTTTTTGCATTCAAAGCAAATCCGCTCTTGCCATTGATTGTGACCTGCATTAAATAATACGTATAATGATAAAAATATAAGGTTTAACCTTAGTTTTTCTTCATTTTATGTATTATTTCCCCTCGGTTGTTATGAAAATGCGCCCAAACTCTGTGAATGAACTTTATAACCATCACTAGCCAAATTTTCCCCCGAAGCAGAATTTCACCACAGTGATGGCATTCAAAAGACTCTTTATGTTTTCCATTAACTCACAACATCCAGTTTGAAGTTGATACTACCAGAAAACCCTTCGACAGCCTAATTCTTGAAAAATTCCTCAGAAACTGCTATTATCTCTCAAAAGCCTCTATTTTAAGTTCAATCTTCAGTATAAACCCTTGAAAAATCATTTCCATGGCTTCAAAAGGTCTTTTAACCTGCAGATCTCTTGAAAAAGTCATATTTACAATATCAACCATTCAAGAAACTCTTGTTTCCTGTCTTAACCCAGTTTTCATCTCTCAGATAAGCCTAATTGAGAAAAAAATCCCCAAAAGAAAACCATCCTTAGCCTAAATTGCTCAATTCCCTCTGTTAAAGTGAAATACTCCTGCAAACTGTTTAAACTTGCAGAAGTAAGCCTAATAATGCCTTAAAAAACAGAGTTAAACCTCCATAGGCTGATCTCATTCCACAAATATTTGAAGAGTCTCCAATCACCTCCATGCAGCCAAGATTTCATTAACAAATTTTTTGATTTTTGCAGGTTATTATTAGAATATGAAATTTGTCTAACAGTTTCAATACTAGTTGACAAAATTGTTTGCTCCAAGTTCTCAGATTTTAATTCAAAAAAGCTTCATTCAACAAACAGTTTGTATACAAATAAAGAATAAAATAAATTCAGAGAGAGATCAGAATGATGAAATTTTCACAGTGAATGGTGAAAGTGAAATCATGATTCACAATGACACTGAAAACAAAACAATCAAAGAGTATAAGTGGTTAAAGTGTATCCAGTAAAAGTCAGAGTGAAAAGTCAAAACAAAGTTACAGAGCAGTCAAAGGTAAACAATCAAAGTAAATAAAGAGGCAGTAAAATGGTAAAAAGAGATAAGAATACTTTCACCAACAATGAAGTTTATCCAAAGTGAAAGTAAAACAGTTAAAAGAACAAAAAGGTGAAAAGATGAAAACACAACAAGAAGGAATATGTTTTGCAGAAATTCATGTTTAAGTCATTGTTTTGCAGAAACTATTGTGACCAATTCAAGATGAATTTTGAAAAACTGAAGGATGGTTATATTCTTAAGAGGTTCAACTACAAAAACCTCTCTCACTTTTCTAACATCCATTATGGATTGGGACATATTAAACAATATTGGAGAGCACTTTTTGCAGAAAATTCCCGTTAAGTCATCATTTTGCAAAGAAGATGGTGGCCAATCAGAAACACATCTTACAACACTGAAGGAGGTTTTTGTTCCTAAGAAAACTAGCTACAAAAAAATATCTCACTTGTTGCACAAACATTTCAGAATGAGAGATACATGCACATCTTTACAGGGTATGTTTTAGACTCTGTAAAACTCTGTTTTACACATATTTTTGAAGAGCCTATTGTGCACAGTTGGAGAGGAATTTTAGGAAACAGAAAGAGGTTTATCTCACCAACATATTGATAGAAAATAACCTATTTCACTTTTTACATATCTATTTCGGATTGAGAAATAAAAAGGTATCATTGGACCCCAAGTTTGCAGAATTGCTGGAGTATAATGCACAAAGAAAGGAAACAGTTAGTGATTTGGATGCCTCATCATCAAATAAGAGTTGGATAAAATTTGAATTATCCTCTTTTTCATCACCTATCCATAAAAAATAGTGCCAAATATATGCATTAGTTTTGAGTGTCCTTTAATTAAGTTCTATTTGTGTAAAATAGTTGGAGAGATTTGTGAACCAATCTTGATATTTTTTCAAGATATTTTAGTTTAGAATTTGTATAAATACTTCAATCTTGGAAGTATTTTGTGTGGAATAAATTTTGAAGATTAATATAGACTTATTTGGTTGAAACATTGGGACTTTTTTGAGTTAAAATGAAGCAGCAAGCTGGAAACTGAAGCGAAAGACATCATAGTTAAGGATTCATGAGATAAACAGATGAGTACAGTCTTTTCTCATTTTCATTGTGTACTTCTTTAAGTTTCATTCATGTATCATATTTTTTTTCCTTCTTAAATGATTAACTAGGAGAATTTATACAAGATTAGTGATAAAAAGCTCCCTATTTTTAACTAGTTGGCATTATTATGTTTTCCGCTTGATAACCGGACTATAGAATTCTTAATTGCTCTAGGTCCCTATTTGATCCTCTCCTTTCCCTATTCCTTTCTGTGATCTAAGGATTCTTAATTGCCCTTAGTCCAGAATCACATCATTCCATCAAATTAGCCTTTCAAACCCTCTGGAAGTTATCTAACTTGCCCTTAGCATATTTGCATCTTTTGACCTTGGTTTTCAAGTCTTTTTAGCTATAAATTTGACTCCATTGCCCAATGGTTAGATAGATATTTTTATGGTTTCCTTTGTAATCCTTTATTCCCACCAAACTTTAAAAAACAAACCAAATTGTTCACTGATAGCTAGCCTAATATCCATTACTGGGGGAATATATTCCAGCATAATAATTACAAATCCTTAGTGAAGAAGAATAAGAGGACTATTTCTTCAATATACCCTTGATAGAAGAACCAGTAGAACAACTAGCTCTTCCAACTAAACCCTATATCAGTTCAGAGGAGTCTATCATGGAAAAAGAAGGGGAAGGAGAGGTATTTAATGGGGAACATACACTATTTGGAGGAGGTAGAGGAAGAGGAGGATATAGAGGAAGAGATAGAGGTATAGAAGAAGGTAGGGGAAGAGGAAATGCAAAAGGAGGAAGAGGTAGAAGGGAAACTGGAAGCCCTTTTGGATTCCCTATAATAGATGAAGAGACTAATGCAACTATTAAAAATATCTCACCCTCTGTTCTTCCAAATTTTCATGGACTAAAAAG
Organism: Pinus albicaulis; assembly: GCA_034641835.2. Lineage (NCBI taxonomy): Eukaryota > Viridiplantae > Streptophyta > Pinopsida > Pinales > Pinaceae > Pinus > Pinus albicaulis. Next base: position 23,744,312 of record CM076575.1, read on the forward strand.
TGAGGATCCTGAGACCTTCTTATTTGAATTTGAAGTTCTATGTAGAACCTATGATTACCTACAAGATGCTCAGAAACTTAAACTGTTCCCTTTAACATTGAAAGGAGCAACATTAAAATGGTTTATGAGTTTAATCACTAGGTCTATTAGGACATGGGATGAAATGAGGAAAAAATTTCTAGACATATATTTGGATTACTGTATACCAGTCAACCATAAGGAAGAAGTGTTCAAGATGATGCAAAAATAAGATGAAAATCTGGAAGATTTGTTGAAAAGATTTAACTATAACATCAAGAGGGCAAAAATGGAAAACTTAGACCAAGATACTTTGAAATCTCTCTTGTTGAAAAAAAATTAGGGATGAATGGATATATATTCTTAATATGATGGGGAAATGAGACATATCTCAAATTTCATTACCTGATATAGCAGAGCTATGTATTAATCTTTCAAGAGGAAAATCTAATATTTTAAAAGGACCAAGGGACTTTGCTCTTGCAAGGGCAAGTAAATCTGCAGCTGGAACAATAAGTAGGGCAGAGATAGGTAATATGCTTGATGAATTCAAAACTGAAATTATAGAGAGTCTTAGTGAGCAAATAGACACCCTTAAGTTACAAAACAAGCATAAAGCTGAAACTGATGCCTTAGCAATCTTTTGTCCAAAATTAAGAAGAAGCATGCCTTAAGACAATGTCCTTTGGATGAAAAAGTAATAGAGACTTGTGCAATTTGTTCTGAAAAACATGAAACCAAGAATTTTCCCTCAATCCTTGGCCTTAAAGCTGTCTTTCAAGAAGAAACAACCACAAATTCCACATAATCTCTTAATTTTGTCTCTAGAAGACCTTGGCAGGGACCTCAAACATAAGGGTTTAGTAATCAAATGTATAATCAACCCTCACCTAATTGGAACTCTTCGCAGCAACCTTGGCCCCAATTTCAAAATAAATCTCAACCTTGGGCTCAAGGAGTACAAAATCCTTATGGAAGGTTCTCCCAGTATTATCAATATCCACCCTCTTATCCCTCATATCCAACATATTCAAACTTTCCTCCTCAAAAAAATCTTCAGCAGAATCCACAACATCAAAACCAACATCAAAATCAAAATCAAAATCCACCACTTCCATTACCATTTCCTCAAAAAGAAAATCAGTTGCTTGGCCAGCCGCTACCAAACCCCAACAATAAAAACCCTTAGAATACATATATGATAGAAGGTCAACAATTTCCAACCTATTTGATTACTCCTTTAGACCAGTTGTATTGTACAACAACCCTCCCCATTTTTAAATTTTAGAATAAATCTCATTTAAAATAGGTCCCCTTTTTATATATCTTTTTCCCTAAATAGAAATAAAAGATCCATGGATAAAATGATGCATATCACATTTCTTCACAAAGTATACAAACTTTAAAAACTTTCCAATCCGATAAGTTAGAAGACCTTTTAACATATTTTGAACATATTAAAAAGTCTTTATACACTTAATAATATGTTAAGATGAACAGTAAACGCAATCGAAAATTTGGAGAAGTTATTTTAAAGAATTGTTATTGCTTTAAAAAGTTCCGATGCGATCACACTCAATCGCAATCGCATTTCGAAAGAAAAGTTAAACATTGAATTCCTTTCGTTAAAAGTTCTGATGTGATCGCGCTCAATCACAATCACATTTTCGGAGATAGCATTAAACGGTCTATTCCATTTTAAAATCTCCGATGCGATCGGGATTGGATAAAAAGCATTATCACACTTCCGTTTTAAACCAATTGCGATGCGATTGTCGCAATCGGAGAATCGACAATGAATTATATTGTATTATTTTGTGCACTATTAATGAAGACTTGCGATGTGATTGTTATTTTGCATTATATTTATGCATCGCATCGCAAAGAATCAAAAGAAAATTTTAACATTTATTCCAAGCATGCGCAGATCTCCGATTGTACGACACCATTAATTGGATATCAGGCAAAAGATCATGGGTTATTTCATTTTCAATGCGTGAATGTGACCTCTTGGAGAAGCATTTATGTTGTAAATACAGGGAGATTAGATGGTAATTAAATAAATAGATCTTTGGATAGTTGTTCTCATTATTATGTTTTATTTTGGCTGAAAGCATTCATTTGAATTGCAGAACAAAATTTCGAATCCTTTCATTCGCAGAACCAGAGAGAATTTGCTCGACACCGAAATGTCAAAGAGAAGCAGAAAATCTAAACCTGTTTTTGTTGCAAAAGCTCCTGTATTAAACATGCTGCCCAAGGAGAAACCGACGAGGGTCAAGCTAGTCACAGACACCTCCTGTCAAGGACTGGGGAAGATGAAATGTGAGAATGTATACAATTTTCTGGAAAAAGAGAAACCTAGGGTTATTGTGCCTAAAGCAACTATTCCCGATGAAGAATATTCAGACTCTGACTCTGAAACTCAACTCAGTGCATTGGCCAATTCATTTTTACACCGAGTAGCTACCTGGGCAAACATTTTTCCCTACTATGATGTTATCAGATGGGTCATTGACAATGTGACCATTCAAAACAGGACTTTTCTTTCTGCTTCTGGTTCAGTGTTCGGGTACTTAAGGGCAGAGGATATTAAAGCAATGTACCATCTTCCCAACCCGCAAAAGACTTACAACAAAGACTTCCTTAAAGAATATGTTGCAGAACATCCAAACCAGGCAGAGCCAATCAAAGAATGGGGGAATAATATTGAGAAACATAAGCAGGAAGCATCAGGTATGTACTCTGTGGAGTCACTCTCACCTCCATATTGTTATGCCGCAGCGATGATGTGTAGGTTGTTCGAAAATGATAACTCTGCTAGATTTTCTATTCAAATGGTCCTGTTAATTCATTTTGCTGTTAGTTCTGAAATTATGGATTGGGCTTTCATTTTATCGAATAAAATAGCCAATCGGATTCTAGAGTACAGAAAAGACAAGAATTCATGGAATTCTACCCCTTTTCATTTTTGCACTTATATTTTAGACGCCCTCTGTTTCAATTCTGAGTTCCCCATGCTAGGTTGGAAATGTACTCCAAAAGAACCTATCCATATTCATGTGTATCACAATTTCTTATGGAAAGATCATTTCAAACTTCATGTTTACAGAATCTGCCATGGTTTTCTCATTCTGATTTGCTTGAAAAAGAGAAACCTAGGGTTATTGTGCCTAAAGAAACTGTTACTAATGAAGAAGATTCAGACTTCTGACTCTGAAACTCAACTCAGTGCATTGGCCAATTCATTTTTACACCGAGTAGCTACCTGGGCAAACGTTTTTCCCTACTATGATGTTATCAGATGGGTCATTGACAATGTGACCATTGAAAACATGACTTTTGTTTCTGCTTTTGGATCAGTTTTTGGGTCATTTAAGGCAGAGGATATTAAAGCAATGTACCATCTTCCCAACCCGCAAAACACTTACAACAAAGAATTCCTTAAAGAATATGCTGCAGAACATCCAAACTAGGCAGAGCCAATCAAAGAATGGAGGAATAATCCTGAGAAACATAAGCAGGAAGCATCAGGTATGTACTCTATGGAGTCACTCTCACCTCCATATTGTTATGCCCCAACGATGATGTGTGGGTTGTTCAGAAACGATAACTCTACTGTATTTTCTATTCAAATGGTCCCGTTAGTTCATTCTATTGTTAGTTCTGAAATTATGGATTGGGCTGTCATTTTATCAGATAAAATAGCCAATCGGATTCTAGAGTATCGAAAAGACAAGAATTCAGGGAATTCTACCCCTTTTCATTTTTGTGCTTATATTTTAGACGCCCTCTGTTTCAATTCTGAGTTCCCCATGCTAGGTTGGAAATGGACTCCAAAAGAACCTATCCCTATTCATGTGTATCACAATTTCTTATGGAAAGATCATTTCAAACTTCATGTTTACAGAGTCTGCCATGGTTTTCTCGTTCCGATTTACCAAACCATTTTTGGTCATTTCCCTCCTAGACTTTCCAATAAATCCAAGATTGATTTGTTCTCTATCGGAGATTGGTTCGAGGAAGAAAAAATCACTTATATCAGAGTTTTTGGGAGTATTTTTCAGCCACATATCCTTCCCCTATACGTTCCAGATAAGCTGTTAGCTCAGGAGATTTCTTATCAATTAATAGTAGAAGGAATGTCTAGGATTTTGAAAACCAATAAAAAGCTCATGTGGGCTACCTTCCCTTTTAAGTGTGGTGAATATACTCTTAATAGTTTCGCTCATGCTGAGAAAGCAGTTGGTAAGATTTCTGATCTTAAGTTTTCAACAATTCCTGGAAGACAATACGACCCAAGGAAAGTGGCGTATGATTTTACGACCTCTGTTTCGATTGCCCGGTTCGAACATGAACCAAACATTTTTGATGATTTATTTGTTTCCGTGGATGATATATCCCAAGTTTTTAATTTATCCAAGTCCAAATTGCAAGCCGAGGACTTGAAAAAGTTTTTGTTGTATAGAAGCCAAAGGTTACTTAAAGTGCCTCTTGATCAGTTGAGAGCTCCCACACAGGAGAAAGCATCACAACAAGTAGGAAGTACTTCTCGTAAAGAAGTAACTGGAGTTGATCCTGTTCTGGAGAAAAAGGATGACAACAGCAAAGCTAACACTGCCAAAACAGAAACAACTGCTCAAAAAGATACACAGAAGCTTTAGTTCAAACAGAAAAAGGGAACACGGGTACTGATGCCCATGTATAAAATATGAAAGGAAGCACTGAAAGTAAAAACACTGAACAAGCACCCAAGAATGATACAAATGCAGGTTCTCAAATTGGAGGACAATTAGATACTGAATTTATTGTTTCTCCTCATTTGCTAAATCAATATCAACAGTTTTCTCAGCAAATAGGATTGCAAAACACTCCTCAAGTTGATAATCCCAAAGATCAGGATGTAGAAATCATTCCTGAAAACCCCACAGGAGAAATTATGCTAAAGGTAGAAGAATTTCCTCCTTTAGACATATTCTACAGTCCCAAACATAGGGCTGTGGTAAGAAAACAAAGGAAAAGGAGGAAAACAGATCAAGATGCCCTTTTGGCATCACAGGGGGAATTTCCAAATATTATTTATAAATATGCTGAGGTGGATCCATCTGAGGATCTCACCAAATTATCTCAGTACGCTGGTGCCTATAGTGCTGCCACTATAGATAAAGCTTTCGAAGTTTCACAACTGGTAAAACAAAAGGATATGCAAATTGCTATTTTTGAAGAACATGTTGCAGGAGATCAACAAAAAATTATTCAATTGGAACATCGAGTACAAGATGCAGAAATCAAAACTAAACAACTAGAAGAGAAGCTCAGCCTTGAAAAGAAGAAGATTGATGAACAAGCCTTGGACAAACAACAACAGTTGAATCAAGAGGTAGAAAAGTTACAAAATCTTCTACAAAATGAGAGAAATTCAAAGATTGAACAGGAAAAAAGGTTCCAATCAGCATTGGAAAAGTTCAAGGAGTATCCTAAATTAGCTCAATTCATAACTAAAGCTCTTGAAATAAACAAACTGCTATCTCATTAGTTAAATGAATTTTGTCTAAAGTTGACACAAATTGAGCCTTTGTGCGAAGTAACATCATCTTTGATAGATAAATCAGTCACTCTTAGGCAAGAAATTGAGGATGCTGATGATAAAATTTCTGAGTTCCTTTCATGGAAGGATAAAGAGTAGGGAAGAAAAGCTAATATTCCTAGAATTGAAGAAAGACAAAGAAATTTTATTTATGGAATGGGAACAACAGTTGATGAAATCAGAAAGATACATTTCAAGGGGTAAAGGTTTAATGAATAATACAACACAATTGATTAATGACAGCTTGCACACTACCAATTTGATCTCAGATTGTACCCCAGGTGAATTACCTAAAGTAAAAGAAGCTGATTTCAGGTAGAAGGAAGAGATAATCAATAAAAATCAACATATTAGCAAACTTCAAGGAATTTCATGGGATAATATGTGGACTTATCTGATCAAGCCACACAACCAACAGATGGCCATCAAATTCATTTCGAATGCTATTCAATGTCTCATTCTTGAATTATCTGATGCTACATACACTGGGCAGTTACATTCAAAAATGAGTCGGCCAACAGAAGTCCAAGATATGCTCAATATCTGCCACCTTCGTGCATCCACCTCAATTGATGATCAATGAGCCAGTCTTCTACAAGTTCGCATTTCAGTTTCAAATATTTTTATTTTAGATAGATTGTAGGAATAGTTTTAGTTATTTTGTTTTGTTAAGTACCTCTTTAAACCCCTTTCATGCATTTAGAAAGGGGTCCTTAATTTGTAATATTTTTGACTTGGAGATTACATTTCTGTACTCCATTTACTCCTATATTCTTTTATAAAGATCGCATCTGGAGATTCTGTGCGGAATTATTTTTAAGAGTTGCATTTCTGTACCTTAGAGTTGATTTTGCATCGGAATTGCTGGATTAGAGTATCAGATTGCATTTGAAAGTCTCAACATGGATATGGTATTTCTATCTATTCATTGTCAATTTCTTTTGTTATATGATATTCTTCTTTTTAAATTTTCTATCGTTTATATGTACTTCGTTTTACACTATTTCTTTATATATATCATTTTTGAGTATATTGGAAATATTTATCTTTCAAAAGTATATGTAAATGATATACAATGATAAATACAATATGCTAATATAACTATGTTTAATTTTTTAAACAGAGTTATCTTTATTTGTTGCTGCACATTTCAATTAAGCTATAATACAATTTTATGGTTATTGTTCAATTGAAACAATTTTAAGTTGTATTCACATATGATACCCAAGTTAGTTTTAGAAATTCTTTATCAGTATTTAAATTAGATTAGTTAGTATTTTTATTTCAGTCATTTAGTCCCATTTTCTCCCATCCAATCATTCCATTACCAACCCATTCAAATTACTAGGAAACTGGTCCTATCAATCCAGTCGGAGCCACCATCCCAAACAGAAAATGAGTTGTCTTAAGGTCTCGACCAGGTGGTTATCCCCCAATGTTTGAAGCAATGATTTTCAAGGCTTCAACATTTTTAGCGCTAGAAGGAGGGCCATAAGCTATGAATGTGTTGAAGCCCCGAAAATCGGGTCTACAACAAGGGGGATACCCACCCGGTCCGGACCTTGGTTAGCAGCTCCTTTTCTGTTTGGTGTAGTGGGTCCGACTGGGGATAATGGGACCAATTTCCCAATATGTGTGTGTGTGTTTGAGATTTGATATTTCTTTTCTAAAATTCTTAAGTAAAATTCTTTTAATCTATTTCTAATCTATTCATATGCAAACTGTATTCTAAGAAATATCTAACTCTAAAACTAACCCGGGATGTAAATCTTTCTATTTATGCGATCTAAAATGATTTCAGATAACAATCGATAATAAATATCATTCAATTATTATTAGAAAAGAATTCAATAAAGATAAACCATTTCATATAAAAAGCTAGATGAAACAATTGTGAAAAACATATCGCATAATAAGCTATTTATACATCAAGCACAAATAAATAGTTATCACCGTACAAAAGTGCCAAATGATAACTCAAGCATTCAAGCATAAATATATAAATAACTGAACATAAGTATCACTTTTAACACAGAAACAGAAACAGTTAAGAGATAAACGTACCATTTATAACTGATCCTACTCATGAGCTAGAAGCAATAATGATTTATCTCTTCCTAATCCAACATCCATTAAGAGTAGAGAAATGCAACATCAGTAACAGATATTAGACACAGATATCAATAAATCTCGTTCCATTCATTCATCAAAACATCCTCTAAGGGTGCAGAAGTGCATGTTCTGAGGATAAGTTTTTGACAAATTTCAGGACCCTTCTCTAAATGCATGAGAAGGGTTTAAATACTACTAACAAAATCTAATTATAGTTTATTACAAAAATTTAGGATTCGGTTTAAATGATCGTCCTTTTTATAGGAAAAAATAAAGTAAAACTGAAACTAAATCTAAAATTGAAAACTATAAACTAACTACTTATGAATTTGATCTCTGAATTTGCAAGCATCCAGAATTGTTTTGAGAAGAGGTGGCTGGCTGACTTCAGATTTCAACTGTCCCGAAAAGACAGAATCAGCAAGTGTAGGTGCAATCTTCTCAGCAGAATTAATGATGCAATTAAGAGTGCTGCATTGACTGTGTGGTTTTACTAGATATGTCTAGTAAGAATCCCAATTTAATCTTGTCAATCCTTGAATTGATTTTTCTTTTTCTTCTGCTTTTTGTTTCCATTCTGCTTGCAATTGCTGTGCCTGTGGAAGATATCCCGAAATAGTTTTTGAGATCAAATTAGCCTTGTGCAAATTCTCATTTACACAATCAGTAATATTGCCTGCTTCTGTAGCTGACTCCTCTGCCGCTTTCTCTGCTTCTCTGATCTGTGCATCCCAATTATTGAAAAGTATTTATTTATGATTGTTATTGATAATTGGTGCACCAACTCTTTTTCCTTCCTCTGTCTTTTTCCATGCCAAATAATTAGTAACTCTTTCATTAGTTAAATCATAATCATGTCGTAATTCTATGACATGATTAGTGATTTTATCACTTTCTAGACAAAAAGAGTTCCATTGCGAGATTTTCTGGCATAATACATCTTGTTGTTGCGGTAGTTGGTTGTTTAAAGAAATAGATTCTGAAATAAACTCTGGAAGTTTGGGATCATCTTTGTGCTCTTCTCAGATAATCTGTATTTGTTTCTCTTTATCGGCCAAACTTTTTTGATATCCGATTTGCATCTCTTGAAGCTCTTGCTGTAACTTTTCAAGTTTTACCTGTGCTTCACTGCTAGCATGAGCTTGTTGCAATTGCTGTTGCAGAACTTGTATCTGATCTTATTTTTCATTTAATAATAGCCGTACCTCAGATGCTTTGTCAATAGTTGCAGAGGTATAAGCTCTTGTAATCTGAGATAGCTTGGTAAGATTCTCAGTAGGATCCATAGTAGGATCTTTCCATAAGAAATCTAATTGTTCTGCATTAGTAGAGATTGCACTCTCTAACTTCATCTTTTTCCTTTGCTTCCTCACTACTGCTTTATACTGCGGGCTGTAGAATACATCCAGAGCAGGAATGTCCTCTATATTGGGAGTGATAGGTATATGCTCAGTTTCTGTGACATTTCCACTTATTCCCGTGCTTAAAACTTTTGTTGTCTATACAGGGGTTTGTGTATTCTGTCGTTCAACATTAAGCAATTCATTAAATGTTTCCCATTCTTTATCTAATTGAATGCTGGTGGATGGTTGTTGTACAGTGGGAAGTGGAAGATTCAACTGTGGAGTGGTTGAAGTCTGTAGTTGTGAAAGCTCTTTTTACTGAGCTGTATCTTTCACTGAGCCTTCATCTTTATCAGACTTTTGAGAACGTTCAGAAGTTTCTTTGTCAGACTTTGATTTAGACCTGTCAGTATCTGAGCTACCATTGAGACTGAAACTAGGAGTTGGTTCCCTTGCGGGTTCCAAGCGTAAATTATCCAAAGGGATAGTAGTCAATCTTCTTTCTCTGTAGATTTTAAATTCCTGAAACACTTCTGGGGAAAACTGTGTTTGAGCTAAATGAAAAATTTCTTTAAATGAACATTTTCCTTGAAACATATCATCAAAAGGATCTTCTTCTCCAGAAAATACTCTCACCTTAACTGCAGTGGTGAAATCTTTGACAACATCATATGGATCAAATAGTCTTCTCGAAAACTTGAACAATTGTAAGCATGTAATATTGCTTACCTCTTTGAATGCATGACCAACATCAAACAATGAAAATGCTCCAGAGGCTACGAGAAATTGTGGCCAGATGGCCTTCTTCTTATCCTTTAATTCCTTTGTCAAACCTCCTTCACCACAGGTTTGGTATGCAATTTCCCGAGCTATAAGTTTATCCGGAACATACAAGGGTAAAACATGAGGAGAAGCAGAGCTTCCAAAAACCCTTACATAGGTAAACAACTCTTCTCCAAACCACCGTGCGATAGGAAGAATGTCGACTTCTGCTTCTAGAGAAAACCTTGGAGCATCCTTATTATACAATATTATGTACAACGACAACATTATGCCATGGAAAATCTTGTAAAAATGAGGAACAAATTTTGATTCCCATAGTTCTTTGTGATACACATGAATAGGCAAAGGATCATGAATTGTCCATTGCCAACCCATTAAAGGGAATTTAGAAACAAAGCAGATAGAATCCATAACATAGGCAGACAGATAAAAAGGAGGATAAATCCTCTAAGAGATAGTCTGTTTAGACCGGTAATTGAAAATAGCAGTGGCTAAATTATCAGACAGTATTTTGGCCCAATCAACAATGGTAGCGTTAACAGCAGCATTTAATAACGGAAGCCATTAAGGCAACACCTTATTTATGTCAGGCTTTCCAAAAAGCCTACATAACATAGTAGCAGCAAAACAATAGGGAGAGCTGAGTGAACCAGTACTGTACATACCGTGTTTGTCTTTCTTCAATGGTTCATCTCTTTTGGTCCATTGCTTTGTGCATTCCACCAAATTTGCATTTTCCTTGGCAAATTTCTCCATAAATTGTTTGTTGTAAGTCGCCCGAGGCTTCGACAAGTGATACATAAGCCTCAAATATTCTGTAGTGAATGACCCGATGAGCTCTTGATTTGGAGTTCTAAATTGCCTGTCTGAAATATCGGTGCTATTGAGCACCCATTTTACCATATCTGTATACGGAAGAATTCTCAGTCTTGTTGCTATTCGGTGTAAAAAAGAACAAGCCAATTCTATAAGAGATGCTTCAGATGAATTACTTGAACCTGCAGTAGCCGCGACTTCCATTACCCTGGGATTTTCTTCTTTGAGTAGATTATGCATTCCCTCCCAGGTTGTGATACCAGCATCCTTGTTGCAAGCAGTATCTGCATACAGGGAAGCCATCTCTTTGTTTTAAGAAGTTGGAGTTTTCTCTTTCTTTCCCATAATACTCTGTGAATGCTTTGTATAGTCTTCTGCTCCTTCACGCCTGCGGTTTTACGAATTAAGTGAGAGTAATGACATGAGAAAGGTGACGGGATAGTTTTAAATGCTGAAGGCAGATGAAATATATTATTTTAACATGAAACAACCTTTCAATCAAACAAAATCCTTTTTATCGATAATTGACAATCCATTCATTAATTTAATCATTAAAGCACATAACGGATGTTGATTTATGAAAAGATTTTCTTTGGACAACGAGCTTTTAAGAATCTGCGACATTGCGATTTGCGATTTGCTGTGCAATATCGCAATATCGCAATATCGCAGATCGCAGTTTTCTCAAATCGCAATCATCGCAAGATCGCAATCATCGCAAATCGCAATATTCACGAATCGCAGTCTCATAGCATCGCGAAATCGCAATATCGCAAAATATAATATATGAAAAGTATTTGTTAAACATCTTTTCTGCGATATGCGGTTTGCGATCAATATTTTAATGCATAGTTTTTTGGGATCGCGCTATCGCAATATCGCGAAATTGCAATTTAAAATATTCTGCCTTACAAAGGATGTCTACTTATTGCGATGGATGTGATATTTTCTTCAAAGAAAAGATTTTATTCTAATTTATCATAAACTTAAGTGTATTTAATGATTTCCTAAGGAATTTCCATAAGTTATGATAGTAAATTTTATTTGAGAAAGGAAACAAGCACTAATTAATTTTTTGAATTTTTTTACTAAGGGTCCCCTAATATTTAGTATTATTACTAATACTTAAATAAAAAAGGGGGGTTGTTGCTGGCCACAACAATTGGCGATTCACTTGGAAGAACTAGTTATCTTTGCTTTTGTTTTGAGTTTTCTAAACTTTTCAAAACAGAAAATTTTCCAAAAAATCAAAATTTATTATGAAAAGACAAAGTACATTATGCTTTAATCTATAAATGATATTTCATTTCTTCTATATTAAACCTTGATTATTCACTTCTTCAAGCTAGTCCTTGTATTTACATCAGTCATTACTTAGTTCATAAAGATAAAAACAAAGGCTTCTCTGTAAATCAACTTAAAATATGCTCATTTGTCATAGGTAGAGCCATTGCTGCCAGCAAGCGTTTATAGCTTCGACAGGGTTACCTGTTACCCAGCAATGATCCTGTGTCCTACTTAGAGAAATATACAATTTTCAAAGAGAAATCCATATTCACACTTATTGCTTTTATTTTTCTTTTTCTTCTTAAAGAAAAATGTCTTGGTTTGGTAGCCAATTTATGACAGTGCCATTCACTTGATTTATAACTTTGCTGAACAAGCTGGCTCGTGATGAGACCCCTTGCTTTTTGATTTATAATAATCTTGAGTCATTGCCCTGTTGTGGTATGCAGTATTGGCAAAGTCAGCAAGCTATAATATCTATGATCATGATAAGTCAGCTCGTGATGAGACCTCTTACTCTTTAAGTTAAGTGTATTATTGGATTATTCCCTGAACGTTGTAATTTCCTAAGTGGGGAGGAAATCATTGTTTCCTTAAGATAGCTCTGGACAACAATGGTAGAGTTTTTCGAAAGAATTTTTCTACAGAGAAACTTTGTTTTGTTATTGATACCTTTCATTGGACTAATATGAAACAATCTTTCACTAAAAGTTTCCTTTTATCAAATTTTTCAAAGTTGAAACTAGTATCATTTCGAGGCTAAATTTTTTAAATGTATCTTTAAATAACAATGATCAATATTCTAAAAATAATTCTATTTGTAAAAGTGAAGAAAAAACATCTAAAAAAGAGAATTTGTATCTTTTTTGTGAATTCCAAATGTAACCATTAACAACTTGTTTTATTTATGATGATAAAGGAAACTAATATACAAAATAGAAGAATGATCTCCTATGGAAAATATTTTTTGAGAATTTTTCCATTAACAGGCAAAGACTCTCTTTTACCTGTTAAATCCTGTAACATAAAAGTAGATGGACCTATGGTTTTTGCAATTTGGAAAGGACCAAGCCACATCTGTTGAAATTTCGTATGTTTTCCTTTTTCCTCATGAGCCTTGTCCCATTTTAAAACAAGATCTCCAACCTGAAAGTCTTTTCTGGTTATCATGTTTGAATCAAAGGAAGCTTTTACTAATGCTTGATGATGAGAATGAGTTATTTTGGCTTTTTCTTGTTGTTCTTCTAACTTAATTATTTCCATTTGTCTTAATTGTGTGGAAGAAGTTGGTGCTTCATCAATATATTGAACTAAGGCTAAAGAAGGAATTGCTAAATGAGTTGGAAGAACTACTTCTTTCCCATAAACTAAATTAAAGGGAGAAGTACCAATAGAAGCCTTATGTGTTATTAGATCTGCCCATAAAGCATATGTTGAAGACTTATGCCAATTTTTATGATTTTGATCAATGGTTCGCTTAATGATTCTAATTAAGTTTTTATTTGTGGATTCAGCTAATCCATTTCACTGTGGATAATAATTGGCAGAGTATTTAAGTTTAAAACCTCTCTTGAGTGCAAATTTAGTCATAGCATTACCAGAAAAATACGATGCATTATCAAACATTAAAGCAGAAGGTAAACCAAACCTGGTAATTATGAACTAATCTATGAATTCGATGATATGTTCAGCATTAGCAATCTTGAGAGGGACTGCTTCTACCCATTTCGTAAAATAATCAGTTGCTGTAATAATATACCTATGTTGCTTAGAAGAGTGAGGAACGATCTCACCTATTATGTCCAATCCCCATTGATCAAAAGGCTGTTCAATGTTCACTGGTTGTAATGGAAATGATGGTTTCTTTTGTCTTCCAGCTGCAGTTTGACAAATTTGACATTTTCTTACATAGCTATGTGAATCTTTGAATAATGTAGGCCAATAATAGCCTGCACGAAGAATTTTGTGTGCAGTAGAATCTCTAGCATAATGTCCACCTGCTGGCCCATCGTGAAGTTCCTGCAAGACTTTTTCAGCTTCAGATTTCTCCAGACATCTAAGAAGAACAGAATCATAATTCATTTTAAAAAGAATATCGTTTACAAGCTGATATTGTTTAGCCTTCAACCTTAGATCTCTTTTCTTGGTGTGATCGAGATTTGGAGGAGCATATCCATTCTTTAGATAAAAAATGATATCAGCATATAATGATTCAACATCGTTTAGGCTTACCTCATATGTTTGTATCTCTTCAGATGATTTTTCAAAAATCTGTGATGCTCCAGCTAGTATTTTGCAAAAGCCTTGACCTCTTACAATATTTGGTGGTTTGATCTCAACATCATATTATTGTAAGGTAGTAATCCAATTAGCTCTTTTCTCACCCACATCTTTTTGGACTAAAAGATTTCTTACCGCTGGAAACGATACTATGATTTTGTATGGGTTTTAAGTAAAAAAGGTCTGAAATACTTCATTGCTTTGAAAATAGCATAAGCTTGTTTCTCCACATCTGAGTAATTCAACTCAGCTCCCTGTAAATTTGAACTGAAGAAAGCAATTGGGGCTTCTGCTTTGTCTTGATTTGCTTGAGTAAGTATTGCAGCGTAAGATTTATCAGAGGCAAATGTATACAAAATAAAAGGATCGGAAAAATTTAGAGTTGCTAAATATGGAGCATTAATGATTGCTTGTTTGATCAGATTGAATGCCTCATATTCATCTTGGCTCCATTTGAAGTTTGAATTCTTTTTTATCATCGCTTGTAAAGGAGATACTATTCTTGAAAAATCTGGTACAAATCTCTTTACAAAATTAATTTGGCCAAAAAGACCGTTTAGAAATTTCAAGAGAAATCAAAGTGAATCAAAACCTCCCAATGCAATTTCCAATGCAGAATCAGAAGATGATGAAGAAGAAGAAAATCCTCTAATATCAGACGAAGAAGATGAAAGAGAAGAAGAAGTTGAACTAAATGGAATGTGGGATTTCATTCTCCTTCATTCAGATAGTGACATGGGACAAGAAGCTATGCCTGTAAGTACTAGGAGCAAATCTACATCGAAACCTATTCAAACTATTCCAAAGAAGAAAAATACAACTCCAAGTACCAAAGACAAAACTTCTGCAAAAAAGACTTCTTCATTACCCACCCAGAATCAGCCATCATCCCTCAATCCTCCCACATCATCATCCAAAACTCTGGTAGTATCAGATCCAATGGAATATAATATTGTTGAGGACATGAAAAATACTAGAGCGAATATCTCATTACATGAACTCAGTAAACTCAAACATCAACAAAAACTGTTATTAAAAGAGTTAAACGCTACACCAATCCCTCCTCTACCAAGTGGTGTAGTAGCTAAAGCAGCTAAAGGGACTGGTAAGCCACCAGACAAAGTAGATGCATCCGACACTGTTCTTATTGGAGAAAGATAAGGTTCCCAGACACCTTCATTTTTGCTAACCTATGAAATCTACAATAAGAATTTGCATAATTGTTTGATTGATTCGGGAGCATCTTCCAATATAATGCCTTCTTCAATTTGTGCTAAGTTGAATATCGAACCTCAGAAGTATGTTGTTCACATTGTACAATTGGATCACTCCAAGGTTCAAGTTATTGGAGAAATCAATTCAGTCACCATTAGACTAGCTTCTGATCCTAGGATTGTCCAAAGAATTGATATTTTAATTGCTGATATCCCGGAATTCTATGGGTTGGTCTTAAGCAGGGACTGGTCTGCAAAACTTAATGGTTATATCTCAACCGACTATTCACATATGTGGCTTCCCTACAAAGGGAAACCTAATCAGATCAAAGTCGAACAAGAGAAACATATGACGCACACTGTAACTGAATTCGAGCAACCTAATGAACCTGTAGCTTTCAACAATAATATTCTTGGAGGTTATTCTGTCGAGTCTTTTCTTGGAAATTTTACTGCACCACAATCACGATTCTCTCTAAATACTTTTGTTTCTCAAATTGAAAATTTTTCGCAATCTGATTCTTCCAGAATTATAAATATTTCTGATTCTTTTGTAGATAAACCTATAGATAGAAATTTATTTTGGTCATTATATTTTGATGGATCGAAATCTAATGATGGAGCAGGAGCAGGATGCGTCCTAATTGATCCAAAGGGAGAGAAAACTATGTTATCATGTAGATTAGAATTTGAGTGCACTAATAATATTGCTGAGTATGAAGCCTTGATTCAAGGGATTTATAAGGCCATAGGGTTAAAGGTAAAATAGCTGAAAGTTTATGGAGATTCCGAAATTGTCATAAGACAAGTTAGGAATACCATCCATTGTCTTTCAGGGCATCTTAAACATTATCAAACCCTGGTACAGGATCTTACCACTCAATTTCTAGCATTTAATATTTCTTCTATTCCCAGAAATCAAAACACATCAGCTGACTTGTTAGCTAATGTTGTGTCCAAACTCCTTCCTGTTGAAGATTGCAGTCTTGATAGATTTTCAGTAGAGTTGATTTTTCATCTATCTATCCCAGATAATGTGACTAACTGGAGAGTATTCTACCATGATCAAGATATTTTGAATTTCTTAACTTCTGAGAAATCATATGATGAACAAATTATTGATGATGATGATCATGACCTACAAATTACTTCAAGAAATAATGAAAATCTGATTCCTATCTGTTGTTAAACTTGAGGATCTTTATGATATTAAGGACAGATTCAAAAAAGTTACTAATGCCAAAATTCAAAGTTCAACTTTGAATTTTGAATTAGTCAATCTTGGATCTGATTCTAAACCCCATAATGTTAATCTAGGTCTCAATTTAACTCCAGAAGAATGATTTGCTTTCATTAAACTCCTGAATATATACAAAAATGTCTTTGCTTGGAATTATGATGATTTAAAGACTTATGCTACTTCTGTAATTCAACACACAATTCCAATGCTATCTGATGTTAAGCCTGTGCAACAGAAATTGAGAAAGATTCATCCAAATCTTGAAGATCAAATCAAAACAGAACTCAACAAACTTTTGAAAGCCAAAATCATTTTTCCTGTAAGGCATTCCAATTGGGTTTCTAATATGGTACCAGTCAGGAAGAAAAATGGTGATATTAGAATCTGTATTGATTTCAGGAATTTGAACAAGGTGTGTCAAAAAGACAATTTCCCATTGCCAACTATGGAGCAAATCCTCCAAAAGGTAGCCGGTTCTGAACTCATGTCCTCCCTTGATGGATTTTTAGGGTATAATCAAATTCTAGTACATCCAGATGACAGGTTGAAAACCACTTTCAGAACCAAATGGGGAACCTATGCTTATCAGAAAATGCCTGTTGGTTTAGTAAATGCAAGAGCTACTTTCCAGAGAGCCATGGACATAGCATTCAAGGGTCTGATTAATAGATCAGTTGTCATTTATCTTGATGACATACAATTTATTCAAAAAGGAGATCCAATCTTCTACAAGATCTGAAAAAAATATTTGAAAGATGTAGAAGATTTGGTATTTCATTAAACCCAAAGAAATATTTCTTTGCTCTTGATCAATGAAAACTCTTAGGGTTTGTTGTGTCAAAAGATGGTATATACATCGATCCTGATAGAGTTAAAGAAATTTCTGACATTTCTTTGCCTCACAATAAAAAGTCCATGCAATCATTTCTAGGTCAGATTAATTTTGTAAAAAGATTCATTCCAGATTTTTCTCAAATTTTTTTGCCTATGCAGAGTATGATTAGGAAAAACTCAGTGTTCAAATGGGGTAATAAAGTTAAAGAAGCCTTCAATGCAATCAAGAAGGAAATTATTGATGCACCTGCATTGAATACTCCCAATTTTTCCAATGATTTTATTTTGTATACTTTGGTAACTGAAACTTCTTATGCTACTGTTTTAACACAGCTCAATGATCAAAAAATTGAAGCACCAATTTCATTCTTTAGCTCAAATCTACAAGGAGTTGAGATGAATTATTCTGATGTTGAAAAACAAGCTTTCGATGTATTTAAGTCAATCAAGCATTTCAGGCCTTTTCTCTTAAAAACACACACAAAAGTGATTGTTCCTTTCTCGACAGTAAGACAATTACTAATTCAAAGAGAAGTAGGAGAAAAAAGGGCTATTTGGGTGACAACCTTGCAAGAATATGATATTGACATTAAACCAGCAAAGATTATTAGAGGACAAGGTTTTTGTAGATTATTAGCAGGAGCTCATAATATACCAGAAAATCAAGATCCAGAAAATGCTATTCAAGTAAGTCAGATAAGTGTTACAGATTCTGAATCTCAGTATGCTGATCTGATATTTTACTTGAAAAATGGGTATGCTCCTTCTAATCTCAGTTATAAGAATAAACGTGCTTTAAGATTGAAGGCTACTAAATATGAAATCATTGAAGATGTGCTATTCAGAAAAAATTATGATTCGATCTTACTAATATGTCTTGAAAAGACTGAAGCAAAAAAGGTTTTGCAGGAATTACATGATGGAGCAGCAGGAGGTAATTTTTGAGGCGATACCACAACCCACAAAATTATTCATGCTGGGTATTATTGGCCTACCCTTTTTAAAGATACTCATGATTATGTGAGGAAGTACAAAATTTTCCAAACTGCTAGTGGAAGGCAGAGGAAGCCAACTTTTCCTCTACAACCAGTAAACATTGAACAACCATTTGAGCAATGGGGGATTGATATTATTGGTGAGATAACTCCTCATTTTTCCAAAAAGCATAAGTACATCCTCACAGCAACAAATTACTTCACAAAATGGGTAGAAGCAATTCCTCTAATGGTAGCCAACTTTGACACAATTATTGATTTCATCGATCAATTCATCATTACCAGGTT
Organism: Pinus albicaulis; assembly: GCA_034641835.2. NCBI lineage: Eukaryota > Viridiplantae > Streptophyta > Pinopsida > Pinales > Pinaceae > Pinus > Pinus albicaulis. The sequence goes on from CM076575.1 coordinate 23,763,109, forward strand.
TGGTGTACCTAACGCTCTGGTCTTTGAAAATGCATCTTATTTCTCTGGTAATAGTATAATTGAATTTTCAATTAAGAGAGGTTTTAAATTGAAATATTCAGCTAACTATTATCCACAAGGTAATGGTTTAGCAGAATCCACTAACAAAAATATCTTAAAGATTATTAAAAGGACTATTGATCAAAATCAAAAGAATTGGCACAAGTCTTTAATCTTTGCATTATGGGCTGATCATATTACTTTTAAAGCTTCTATTGGAACTTCACCGTTCAATTTAGTTTATGGTAAAGAAGCTGTGATACCATCAAATATAGCTCTTCCATCATTAGCCCTGGTGCAATTCATTGAAGAAAATCCTTCCTCATCCATTCAATTGAGATTTGATCAGATCCTAAAATTAGAAGAGGACAGAGAGAAAGCAAGAAGTGTTCATGAAAAACATCAACAACTTGTTAAATCTTCTTTTGATTCAAATTCCACCGGCTCAATTTTTTTTTCAATTGGTGATCTTGTTCTGAAATGGGATAAAGCACATGAAGAAAAAGGTAAGCATACCAAATTCCAGAAGATGTGGCTTGGACCATTTCAGATTGCTGAAAATATAGGCTCATATACATTCATACTTCAGGATTTAACAGGAAAGAGAGAAACTCTTCCTGTAAACGGGCTTGTCTTAAAGAAATTCTTTTCATAAGGAGGTAACCCCTTCTTAATTGTACATATTCATTTCTGCAATTTTCATTTGTTTTTGTAAATAAAAGTTGTTAATAGTCTTTAATTGAATTTTTACTATTAGAAAATCTTCTTAGAAAGAATGTTATAAATACTTATTTTAAGTAAATAAGAATTTTTAGGGAATTGATTACAATTTTTATATAGTTTAAAATAAAATGTTAAACTTTGAAAATTTGTTTAAAACATTTGCATGATCTTATGAAACTTTGAGGAAAATGTAAATCATTATAAGTTTATTAATTAGAGAAAGGTTATCTTTAAAAAGTAAAGATTTTTTCAAGCTTTGGCAAACAAAAAACTCTGAAAATTGTCATCCATTTATTCTTAAGGATACAACTATTTCACCCCATCCAATTCGATTGTGATTTTTTTAGAATGTAATTCTAAAGAAATTATATGACCAAATTTAGGAGATAAGAGGTCTCATCATGAGCCTGCTTACCATGATCATAGGAAGTAATCAAACTGACATTACCAATACTGCATACCAAAACAGGGTAATGGCTTATAAATTAAGACAAGGGGTCTCATCACGAGCTGACTTGTTCAGTTTAATTACAACTAGTGAATGGCATTGTTACTAACTGGCTACCAAACCAGAACAATGGCTCTTAAATTACAAAAAATAAATAAAAAGACAGAAAAAAGATGAGAAAATATGTCTTATGAATTTATTTTTTAAAAGAGTCATAATCTTAATTGGATGGGACAATGAATAGTTAATGGTTAAAAGGTAACCCTGTTGAGACTATGAACGTTTGCTGGCAGCAGAGGTAATACCTGTGACAATAGAGTATATTACATAAGCTAAACTTGAGAAAATCCACTTACTTTATTATTATCAACCAATCAAAGCTTGAGATAACCCAAAAATGTTTTTATCTTTGAAGAATTAGAAAGAAATTGCAAGTGATTTTTATTCTTTTTCATAGTTAGATTTTATCTGAATTATCTTAAGAAAAGTTTTCATTATCTTTAGAAATTTTTACTTACTAGAAATATAGTATTCATTTCATTTTTTCAGAGATAACTGTTTCTTCCAGTGAATCACCAATTTCTGTACTGTACAACAACCCTCCCCATTTTTTAATTTTAGAATAAATCTCATTTTGAAATAGGTCCCTTTTTTATATATCTTTTTCCCTAAATAGAAATAAAAGATCCATGGATAAAAGGATGCATATCACATTTCTTCACAAAGTATAAAAACTTTAAAAACTTTCCGATCCGATGAGTTAGAAGACCTTTTAACATATTTTGAACATATTGAAAATATTTTATACACTTAATAATATGTTAAGACGAACAGTAATCGCAATCAGAAATTCGGAGAAGTTCTTTTAAAGAATTGTTGTTGCTTTAAAAAGTTCCGATGCGATCACACTCAATCGCAATCGCATTTCAGAAGAAAAGTTAAACATTGCATTCGTTTCGTTAAAATTTTCGATGCGATCGTGCTCAATCACAATTGCATTTTCAGAGATAGCATTAAACGGTCTATTCCATTTTAAAATCTCCGATGTGATCGGGATTGGATAAAAAGCATTATCACACTTCCTTTTAAAACCAATTGCGATGCGATTGTCGTAATCGGAGAATCGACAATGAATTATATTGTATTATTTTGTGCACTATTGAAGACTTGCGATGTGATTGTTATTTCGCATTATATTTATTCATCGCATAGAAAAGAATCAAAAGTGAATTTTAACATTTATTCCAAGCATGCGCCGATCTCCGATTGTACGACACCATTAATTGGAAATCAGGCAAAAGATCATGGGTTATTTCATTTTCAATGCGTGAATGTGATCTCTTGGAGAAGCATTTATGTTGTAAATACAGGGAGATTAGATGGTAATTAAATAAATAGATCTTTGGATATTTGTTCTCATTATTATGTTTTATTTTGGCTGAAAGCATTCATTTGAATTGCAGAACAAAATTTCGAATCCTTTCATTCGCAGAACCAGAGAGAATTTGCTCGACACCGAAATGTCAAAGAGAAGCAGAAAATCTAAACCTGCTTTTGTTGCAAAAGCTCCTGTATTAAACATGCCGCCCAAGGAGAAACCGGCGAGGGTCAAGCTAGTCACAGACACCTCCTGTCAAGGACTGGGGAAGATGAAATGGGAGAATGTATACAATTTTCTTGAAAAGGAGAAACCTAGGGTTATTGCGCCTAAATAAACTATTCCCGATGAAGAAGATTCAGACTCTGACTCTGAAACTCAACTCAGTGCATTGGCCAATTCATTTTTACACCGAGTAGCTACTTGGGCAAACATTTTTCCCTACTATGATGTTATCAGATGGGTCATTGACAATGTGACCATTCAAAACAGGACTTTTTTTCTGCTTCTGGTTCAGTGTTCGGGTACTTAAGGGCAGAGGATATTAAAGCAATGTACCATCTTCCCAACCCGCAAAAGACTTACAACAAAGACTTCCTTAAAGAATATGTTGCAGAACATCCAAACCAGGCAGAGCCAATCAAAGAATGGAGGAATAATCCTGAGAAACATAAGCAGGAAGCATCAGGTATGTACTCTGTGGAGTCACTCTCACCTCCATATTGTTATGCCGCAACGATGATGTGTAGGCTGTTCGAAAATGATAACTCTGCTAGATTTTCTATTCAAATGATCCCGTTAATTCATTCTGCTGTTAGTTCTGAAATTATGGATTGGGATTTCATTTTATCGAATAAAATAGCCAATCGGATTCTAGAGTACAGAAAAGACAAGAATTCAGGGAATTCTACCCCTTTTCATTTTTGTACTTATATTTTAGACGCCCTCTGTTTCAATTATGAGTTCCCCATGCTAGGTTGGAAATGGACTCCAAAAGAACCTATCCATATTCATGTGTATCACAATTTCTTATGGAAAGATCATTTCAAACTTCATGTTTACAGAATCTGCCATGGTTTTCTCATTCTGATTTACCAAACCATTTTTGGTCATTTCCCTCCTAGACTTTCCAATAAAGCCAAGACTTATTTGTCCTCTATCGAAGATTGGTTCGGGGAAGAAAAATTCACTTATATCAAAGTTTTTGGGAGTATTTTTCAGCCACATATCCTTCCCCTATACGTTCCAGATAAGCTGTTAGCTCAGGAGATTTCTTATCAATTAACACTAGACGGAATGTCTAGGATTTTGACAACCAATAAAAAGCTCATGTGGGCTACCTTCCCTTTTAAGTGTGGCTCTTAATAGTTTCACTCATGCTGAGAAAGAAGTTGGTAAGATTTCTGATCTTAAGTTTTCAACAATTCTTGGAAGACAATATGACCCAAGGAAAGTGGCGTATGATTTTACTACCTCTGTTTCGATTGCCCGGTTCAAACATGAACCAGACATTTTTGATGATTTATTTGTTTCTGTGGATGATATATCCCAAGTTTTTGATTCAGCCAAGTCCAAATTGCAAACCGAGGACTTGAAAAAGTTTTTGTTGTATAGAAGCTAGAGGTTACTTAAAGTGCCTCTTGATCAGTTGAGAGCTCCCACACAGGAGAAAGAATCACAACAAGCAGGAAGTACTTCTGGTAAAGAAGTAACTGGAGCTGATCCTGTTATGAAGAAAAATGATGACAACAACAAAGCTGACACTGCCAAAACAGAAACAACTGCTCAAAAAGATACACAGAAGCCTTTAGTTCAAACAGAAAAAGGAAACACGGGTATTGATGCCCATGTAAAAAATATGAAAGGAAGCACTAAAGTAAAAACACTGAACAGGAACCCAAGAATGATACAAATGCAGGTTCTCAACTTGGAGGACAAGTAGATACTGAATTGATTGTTTCTCCTCATTTGCTAAATCAATATCAAAAATTTTCTCAACAGACTGCAAAACACTCCTCAAGTTGATAATCCCAAAGATCAGGATGTAGAAATCATTCCTGAAAACCCCACAAGAGAAATTATGCTAAAGGTAGAAGAAATCCATCCTTTAGACATATTCTACAGTCCCAAACATAGGGATGTGGTAAGAAAACAAAGGAAAAGGAGGAAAACAGATCAAGATGCCCTTTTGGCACCACAGGGGGAATTTCTAAATATTGTTTATAAAAATGTTGAGGTGGATCCATCTGAGGATCTCACCAAATTATCTCAGTACGATGGTGCCTATAGTGCTGCCACTATAGATAAAGCTTTCGAAGTTTCACAGCTGGTAAAACAAAAGGATATGCAAATTGCTATTTTTGAAGAACAGGTTGCAGGAGATCAACAAAAAATTATTCAGTTGGAATAGCAAGTACAAGATGCAGAAATCAGAACTAAACAACTAGAAGAGCAGCTCAGCCTTGAAAAGAAGAATATTGATGGACAAGCCTTGGACAAACAATAGCAGTTGAATCAATAGGTAGAAAAGTTACAAAATCTTCTACAAAATGTTAGAAATTCAAAGATTGAACAGGAAAAAAGGTTCCAATCAGCATTGGAAAAGTTCAAGGAGTATCCTAAATTAGCTCAATTCATAACTGAAGCTCTTGAAATAAACAAACTTCTATCTCAACATTTAAACGAATTTTGTCTAAAGTTGACACAAATTGAGCCTTTGTGCGAAGTAACATCATCTTTGATAGATAAACCAGCCTAGATCCATCTTAACTCTGGATCTATCAAGCGTCGATAGGGATCAAATATCTAGAGGTGCAAACCTCTTTTTTTGAGTGCAAAACTTGAGGAAAGGTTTGCACCTCGAGAGATTTGATCCCTCTCGGCGCTTGATAGATCCAGAGTTAAGATGGATCTAGGCTGGTTTCAGTCATGTGCGGCTAAGGAAAATCTATCGAAAATATGATTAATTTTATCAATAATATGTAAATATAGATAATATAAATATAATAATTTTATATATGCTAAATATTTCTGATATTTATCTGGTCATTTTAATTTTAAAATTTTCTTAGTTACCTCATTTTTTTGATATGATAAATATTGTTAATAAATTTAATGACGAAATAATTTTTTGAATGCGAAGTGACAATGTAATAGCGTTGAATGATAGAAAATGAAAATAATAAGAATGTAGTCAATTACAAATAGTCTTCATTGTGATCAATCTCAAATTATTTTCTTTTTCTATTCTTATTGTCACCCTTGTTAGTTTTGTCAACTTTTCATATCGATGATATGAAAAGGACAATTGAAATAATAAACCATTTAAATATTTAGCTTGAACTATTGTACTAAACATCATACATTATCTCTCTTGCTCTTCAATATTAATAGGTTGATTTACTATAACAAAAATATTAATGTACATTGTTAATAATTTTGTGTGCTTACATTGAAATCAATGCACAATCTTAATCCAATCACTTTAAAATTAATGTACCATCAATGTACATCAAATCAAAAATCAACGTCTACACTAAAATCAATGCACCTAATGCAAACAATCAAATAAGATTACAAAACAACATATACACTGAGATCAATGCATCTAATGCAGGTAATCAAATAAGATTAGAAATCAACATCTATATTGAAATCAATGGATATATTGCAAGTAATAAAATAGGATTAGAAACCAATATCTACACTGATATCAATGCATCTAGTGCAAGCAATCAAATAGGGTTATAAATCACCATCTACTTCCCTATCTCCCCCCTTGAACTACATCTCTCTTTCCCTCCATCTCTCCACTCTCTCACATCCTCCCTCTTCCTTCCTCTCTCTCCATTTCTTTCCCATATATATATCTCCATCTCTCTTCACCCTCCAACTATGTTACTCTCTCTCTCTCTCTCTCTTTCTCTCAACATCTACAGTAAAATCAATGCATATAGTGCAAGAAAAATAGGATTAGAAATCACCATCCACACTGAAATCAATGCATCGAGTGCAAGAAATCATCTTCCCTCTCTCCCCCCTCCAACTACATCTCTCTTTCCCTCCATCTCTCCTCCTCTACACTGAAATCAACATCTACACTGAAATTAATGCATCTAGTGCAAGTAATCAAATAGGATTATAAATCACCGTCTACTTCCCTATCTCCCCCCTCGAACTACATCTCTATTTCCCTCCATCTCTCCACTCTTTCACATCCTCCCTCTTCCTTCCTCTCTCTCTATTTCTTTCCCACATATATATCTCCCTCTCCCTTCACCCTCCAACTATGTTACTATATCCCTCCCTCTCTCCTTCTCTCCATATATCCTTCTTTATCTCTTTATCTCACCCCAAAACATATACACACTCTCTCCATATCTCCCTTGTCACTTCATCTCTCTCTCCACTTCTCACTCTCTATGTAATTCTTCTTCCCTCCCTCTCTCCCCCTCCAACTCCATCTCTCCATCCTTCCATCTCCCTCCCTCTCTCCTCCTCTCTCTCGTCCTTCCTCTCTCTCTCTCTCTCTCTCACATTGCCCTCCAATTTTCTCTCTTCCCCCATAACTGTCTTCCTCTCTCTTGTCCTTCCTCTCATACCTCTCTCTCTCTCTCTCTCTCTCTCTCTCTTTGCCTTCCAATCCTCTTTCCTCCCCCAACGCACACACACACACACACTCTCTCAACATCTACACTATAATCAATGCATATAGTGCGAGAAAAATAGGATTAGAAATCACCATCCACACTGAAATCAATGCATCAAGTGCAAGAAATATCTTCCCTCTCTCCCCCCTCCAAATCCATCTCTCTTTCCCTCCCCCTCTCCACTCTCTCACATCCTCTCTCTCTTCCTTCCCCTCTATCCCTTTCTCTCCCACATCTATCTCTCTCTATATATCCCTCTCTCTCCCTCTCTTCACCCTCCAACTATGTTACTATATCCCTCCCTCTCTCATTCTCCCCCCATTCCCTCCATCTCTCCTTATTTTTCTCTTTATCTCACCCCCAAACATACACATACTCCTCTATTTCTCCCTTGTCACTCCCTCTCTCTCTCCACTTCTTGCTCCCTATGTAAATACATTATTCTGGATCCAGAGTTTGATATTATCTATATTTACACTGAAATCAATGCATCTAGTTCAAGTAAGAAAATAAGATTAGAAACCAACATCTACATAGATATCAATGCATCTAGTGTAAGCAATTAAATAGGATTAGAAATCATCATATTAATGTACATTGTTAATAATTTTGTGTGCTTACACTGAAATCAATGCACAATCTTAATCCAGCCACTTTAAAATTAATGTACATCCAATTACATCAAATCAGAAATCAACGTCAGCACTGAAATCAATGCACCTAATGAAAACAATCAAATAAGATTACAAAACATCTACACTGAGATCAATGCATCTAATGCAGGTAATCAAATAAGATTAGAAATCAACATCTATATTGAAATCAATGGATCTAGTGCAAGTAATAAAATAGTATTAGAAACCAACATCTACACTGATATCAATGCATCTAGTGCAAGCAATCAAATAGGATTATAAATCACCATCTACTTCCCTATCTCCCCCCTCGAACTACATCTCTCTTTCCCTCCATCTCTCCACTCTCTCACATACTCCCTCTTCCTTCCTTTCTCTCCATTTCTTTCCCACATATATATCTCCCTCTCTCTTCACCCTCCAACAATGTTACTCTCTCTCTCTCTCTCTCTCTCTCTCTCAACATCTACACTAAAATCAATTCATATAGTGCAAGAAAAATAGGATTATAAATCACCATCCACACTAAAATCAATGCATCGAGTGCAAGAAAGCATCTTCCCTATCTCCCCCCTCCAACTACATCTCTCTTTCCATCTATCTCTCCTCTTATACACTAAAATAAACATCTACACTGAAATCAAAGCATCTAGTGCAAGCAATCAAATAGGATTATAAATCACCATCTACTTCCCTATCTCCCCCCTTGAACTACATCTCTCTTTCCCTCCATCTCTCCACTCTCTCGCATCATCCCTCTCCTTCTCCTCTCTCCATTTATTTCCCACATATATATCTCCCTCTCTCTTCACCCTCCAACTATGTTACTATATCCATCCCTCTCTCCTTCTCTCCATATCTCCTCCTTTATCTCTTTATCTCACCCCAAAACATATACACACTCTCTCCATATCTCCCTTGTCACTTCATCTCTCTCTCCACTTCTCACTCTCTATGTATTCCTTCTTCCCTCCCTCTCTCCCCCTCCAACTCCATATCTCCATCCTTCCATCTCTCCTTCTATCTCCCTCCCTCTCTCCTCCTCTCTCTCTTTTCCCTCAAATATAAAATGGAAGAGAAATAGAAAAATATGGTATTTGGCCCACTGTGTTAAATTTATATATGTAGGGAGAGAAGTGATTTTTCATTAGGGCCGACATTAGATTAATTAGATTAAATTTTAATTGTTAAATATTAAACATTATTTTTATATTTACCTTTACATGTTTATTGTTACTGAGATAGGCAATGCATATAGTGTACTTTAATTTGGCCCATGGTATTTAGCGAAGGATTCACCTAAATAAAACCACTTTTGAGTATTATGGAGTAAATATAAAAAGACGTTTTATTTATTTACTATACCTATGGTTTATTTATATTCTATTTATTTACCATACCTCTTTTATAAATATGGTATTTGGCCCATGGTATTTAGCCCATGGTATTAAAGTGGTACATTTCTATATACTCCGACATATCAAAATTTTACATTAATTAAATTTAATAATATTAATATTATAATATAATAATGTGAATATTGTAATTAATAATAATAATAATATTAATATTAGGGTTAATAATGTTTTTTTGGCATGTATTAATAATAATTTAGCACCATGGTATTTAGCTCAGGATTCACCCAAATAAAACCACTTTTTGATGTTCATAAATATAAATAGGATTATGGAGTAAATATAAAAAGCCTTTTTATTTATTTATCATATATATGGTTTATTTATATTTTATTTATTTACCATACCTTTTTTATAAATATGGTATTTGGCCTATTGTATTCAACCCATGGTATTAAAGTGGTAAATATATCAAAATTTTACATTATTCACATGACATCTACACATCTATATACACTCCGACATATCAAAAGTTTACATTACACACATTACATCTACAGATCTCTATATATTTGGTCCAACATATCAAAAGTTTACATTACACACATTACATCTACACATATTTATATATTGGGCCCGACATATCAAAATTTTACATTACACACGTTACATCTACACATCCCTATATACTGGGCTGTAGAGCGCCTTTCGGCACAATCAGTCACTCTTAGGCAAGAAATTGAGGATGCTGATGATAAAATTTCTAAGTTCCTTTCATGGCAGGATATAGAGCAGGGAAGAAAAGCTAATCTTCCTAGAATTGAAGAAAGACATAAAGAAATTTTATTTATGGAATGGGAACAACAGTTGATGAAATCACAAAGAGCCATTTCAAGGGCTAAAGGTTTAATGAATAATACAACACAATTGATTAATGACAGCTTGTACTCTACCAATTTGATCTCAGATTGTACCCCAGGCGAATTACCTAAAGTAAAAGAAGCTGATTTCAGGTGGAAGGAAGAGATAATCAATAAAAATCAATATATTAGCAAACTTCAAGGAATTTCATGGGATAATATGTGGACTTATCTGATCAAGCCACACAACTAACATATGGCCATAAAATTCCTTTCGAATGCTATTCAATGTACAATTCCTGAATTCTCTGATGCTACATACACTAGACAGTTACATTCAAAAATGAGTCGGCCAACAGAAGTCCAAGATATGCTCAATATCTGCCACCTTCGCACATCCACGTCAATTGATGATTAATGAGCTAGTCTTCTACAAGTTCGCATTTCAGTTTCAGATATTTTTATTTTAGATAGATTGTAGGAATAGTTTTAGTTATTTTGTTTTGTTAAGTACCTATTTAAACCCATTTCATGCATTTAGAAAGGGGTCCTTAATTTGTAATATTTTTGACTTGGAGATTACATTTCTGTACTCCATTTACTCTTATATTTTTTTATAAAGGATCGCATCTGGTGATTATGTGCGGAATTATTTTTAAGAGTTGCATTTCTGTACCTTGGAGTTGATTTTGCATCGGAATTGCTAGATTAGAGTATCAGATTGCATTTGAAAGTCTCAACATGGATATGGTATTTCTATCTATTCATTGTTAATTTCTTTTGTTATATGATATTCTCTTTTTAAAATTTTCTATCGTTTATATGTACTTCGTTTTACAATATTTCTTTATATATATCATTTCTGAGTATATTGGAAATATTTATCTTTCAAAAGTATATGTAAATGATATACATGATGAATACAATATGCTAATATAACTCTGTTTACTTTCTTAAACAGAGTTATCTTTATTTGTTGCTGCACATTTCAATTAAGCTATAATACATTTTTATGGTTATTTTTCAATTGAAACAATTTTAAGTTGTATTCACATATGATACACGGGTTAGATTTAGAAATTCTTTATCAGTATTTAAATTAGATTAGTTAGTATTCTTATTTCAGTCATTTAGTCCCATTTTCTCCCATCCAATCATTCCATTACCAACCCATTCAAATTACTAGGAAACTGGTCTTATCAATCCAGTCAGAGCCACCATCCCAAACAGAAAAGGAGTTGTCTTAAAGTCCCGACCAGGTGGTTATCCCCCAATGTTTGAAGCAGTGATTTTCGAGGCTTCAACAAGACCTTAAATATGTTCAACTTAGGTCTAGAGGAATACTTTAAAGAAAGAAACAAAAGAAAGCTTTGAAGAAAACACATCTCTTCAAGACCAAAACATTGGAAAAGAAAAACAGAAAGAACCAATAATTTCAACTCCTATGTTAGAACAACCATCAACATCTACTACTACACCTCCTTTTCCTGAAAGATTACAAATTGATAGGGTTGTAGAGAAACAAATTATGATGCCTAACTATGATTTCTTAGATGAGTTAAGAAATGTTTGTATCAAGATTCCATTATTACAAGCCATCAAGGAAATCCCAATTCTAGCAAACACAATAAAAGAGTTAAGTATGAAAAAAATAGGAAAAAGAATAAAAGAGATAAAGAAAATACAACTGGTAGGAAAAATAGCAGACATAATGATGGGGAAGATTGCCATTCCAAAATATCTAGATCGCAGAAATCCAGTTGTTAAGATACATATCAATGGAATAGAAATTCAAAACACATTTATTGATCTAGGAGTAGCAAACAACATCATGAGTAGACAAATCATGGAAAAACTAAAACTTCCTAATCTTCTTTTTACACCCATACTATTACAATTAGCAGATAGATTTGTAATTAAACTAGATAGGGTATTAGAAGACATTCCAGTGTCCTTATATTCTTGGGAGTATCATGTGGATTTCATAATCCTAACTCCTAAAAATGATCTAGGAGGAAATCCTATTATATTAGGAAGACCTTGGTTAGCTACAACTGATGGTTTCATTAGCTGTAGATCTGGTGATATGTACATCTCTGATGGAAATTCAACCAAGAAATTCACCTTGTATCCTCCAGCAAGAACAATCACAGAATTAGATGATACCCATTGGATTGATGATGAAGAAGATATACAACCTCTCTTCACTATTTCAGAAATTAGTGAAGATAGTCAGATTCTGAATGCCTTGGAAAATTATGAATCTTCTTCAGAATACAAACATGAAAAATTCCAGGAAGAATCCAACATTGAGTTCTTGTCATCAAGACAAATGTATCTTTACTCCATGGAAGAATTTGGCAGCTCTATAATTGAAATATTCCTAGGAAAAACCTTAAACATAAACAAAAACCTAGAGAAATTTCAACAAGAAAAGCTAGTCAAAATATTACAGAGACATTCTTCTGCATATGCATGGGAATACACTAGCATGAAAGGGATAAAACATAATATTTGCACTCATCATATCTATATAGAGGAAAATTAAAAACCAATCAGACAACCTCAGATAAGGATGAATCCAAACCTTAGGGAGATTGTTAAAGAAGAGTTGCAGAAATTGTTAAATGTCAGCTTTATTTATCCCATTTCAGATAGTCAATGGGTTTCTCCTTTGGTGATTGTACCCAAGAAGAATGGTAAATGGAGGGTATGCATTGAATACCGAGAATTAAACAAAGCTACTCTTAAAGACCATTTTCCCTTACCCTTCATAGATCAAGTGTTAGATACATTAGCAGGAAAAAAATACTTTTCATTTTTGGATGGTTTCAATGGTTACAACCAAATTCAAGTTGCACTTGAGGATCAAGGTAAAACCACATTTACCTATCCTTGGGGTACCTATGCCTACCGAGTATTACCTTTTGGATTATGCAATGCACTTGCAACATTCGAAAGGGAAGTATTGGGAATACTTTCAGATCTAATACATGACTGTGTAGAAGTATACATGGATGACTTCACAGTCTATGGAAACACATTTGAAGAAGCCTTAGAAAACTTGGAAAAAGTTCTAAAAATATGTAAAGAGGCAAACCTTTCCTTAAGTCATGAAAAATGTTTCATGATGTTCACTAAAGGTATTGTCTTAGGACATCATATTTCAGGAGATGGGATTAGGGTTTATGAGTCAAAGGTTGAAGTCATCTCTAGACTATCAGTTCCAAGTTGTTAGAAAGATGTTAGGAGTTTTCTAGGATTTACAGGATGTTACATAATATTTATAGAAAAATTCACCAAAACAACATCTCCACTTTTCAAACTACTTACCAAAGACTATGAATTCAATTGGAACCCTGACTGCCTGTTAGCCTTTGAAACCCTGCAAACAAAAATCTCTGAAGCACCTATTTTAAGGGGACCTAACTGGAAATTACCCTTTCACATCTCAACAGATGCCTCAGATACAACTTTAGGAGCTGTACTAGGACAAAAAGACATGATTCCTTATGCCATCTATTATACAAGTAAAAATTTGACTTCTTCAGAGTTGAATTATACTGTAACTGAAAAAGAGTTCTTAGCTGTTGTTCATGCCATAAATAAATTCACACTATATAACAGGCTATGAAACCTTTGTCCACACAGATCACTCTGCAATCAGGTATTTAATGAACAAATCAATTACTAATGGTAGAGTCACAAGATGGTTATTACTTTTACAAGAATTTAACATCACCATTCTAGATAGGCCAAGAAAACAAAATACAGTAGCTGATTTGATATCTACACTTCAAAACATTAAAGACAACACTCCAGTTGAAGATCAATTCCCTGATGAATATCTCTTTGCAATTACTACTCAAACTCTCTGGTTTGCTGACATTGCCAATTATCTAGTTTCAGGGAAATTTCCTTCAATTATGAATGCAAGAGACAAAAGAAAGATCATTTTTGATAGTGCAAAATATTCATGGATTGCTAATGAGTTATACAAAACAGGTCCAGACTTTATTATTAGAAGATGTGTTCGAGAAGATGAGATGCTTGAGATTCTCAAGGCATGCCATGATGAACCTTGTGGTGGAAATTTTGTTGATAAGAGGACAACTTGTAAGATCCTTCACCTAGGATATTATTTGCCATCTCTCTTTCAAGATGCTAAAGAGTATGTCAAAAGGTGTGACTGTTGCCAAAGGGTAGGGAAACCTTCTCCTTCATGTAAGATGCCATTGCAACCTTAGGTACATATTGAACCTTTTGAGAAATGGGATTTGGACTTTGTAGGACCTATTAATCCTCCATCAAAGAAAATGAAAAATATATTAGTTTGCACTGATTATGTTATCAAATGGGTAGAGTCCAAACCTTTACTTTATGCTACTGAAGCATCTGTAGTTAATTTTCTTTTTGAGGATATTTTTACTTGTTTTGGTGTCCCAAGAGAAATTGTTACAGATCAAGGATCTCAATTCACATCAAAGATGGTGGAGAAAATGGTAGAGAAGTATAAAATCAGACACAGGAAATCTACTCCCTACCATCCACAAGAAAATGGTCAAGTGGAATCTACCAATAAGGTCATTGAAGGGATCCTGACAAAGACTGTTCATTTACATAGAAGAGATTGGGAAGAAAGGCTTCCTGAAGCCTTATGGACCTATAGAACTACATGGAGAAACACAACAGGACACACCCCTTATGAACTTGTTTATGGAAAACAAGTCTTGTTTCCCATAGAGTTCCAGATCCAAACTTTCAAAATGGCAGTCCAGTTAGGACTTGATCTAATAGAAGCACAAAAGCACAGACTGGAGCAGATTAATGAATTGGATGAGATCAGACAAGATGCAGTCCAGAGAACAAGCATAGTCCAACAACAAAGGACTAGATGGCATGATAAGTACATCAAAGAAAATAAATTTAAAGAAGGTGACTGGGCCCTCTTATTTGATTCAAAGTTCAAGGATTTTCAAGGTAAATTTCAGACTCATTTGCTTGGGCCATATGAGATTGTGAAAATCTTTGAAAATGGAGCAATAAAAATCAGGACAATAGATGAAGGAAAGGTAGTTTTTCTTGTAAATGGACACATAATGAAATTGTATCATAAGCCACTTTCAAGAGAAGAATTTGTCAAGAAATTCCAATATAACATTGATATGAAGTTAGTGAAGAATAATTCTTCTTCTTCACAAAATAAGAGTATAAATATGAAAACCAATCATTGATTAGCATTTTTATACAAAAAGTATAAGGTGAAAATCAGAATTCTTCTGACACTTTAGACTTTCAAAAATTGATTCTTTTTCTGCAATGAAGTATCATAAAATCATAAGTTGCAGATTCACTTTTCATATTTCATTTCATCCACCTCATTCCGTGCCGTATTTCAATTCATCCATCTCATTCCATTCCATATTTCACTTTATCCATATTTCATTCCATTTCATTCCATATTTCAGAGTTTTAATAGGTACATTCTGCAGCTACTTGTTCTGTAGCCAATCTTGTTTTGCAGCTAATTTGACCCTGAAAGCTTGCTTTAATAAACAAAGGATGAGTCAAAGAATATTATGGAGCTTAAAGATCAATATTTTTTAGATGAAGGACAAATACAATAAAGCAACAAAATAAAAAAGGCTAAGGTAAACTGTATGAAATTATTTTGATAGCAAAACATGAAGATGTAGTATAGTTAAATCATATGTTTCCTAAAGTTATTTTATCATTTGAATTGATCCTTGCTTATCATAAAAATACCAAATCCTTTACATTTCGCTCCATAAAAATTCATCATTAAGATTAACGGACAAAACTTTGATGTGACCTATTAGGTCACGTCCTTAGATCATATCATTTATTGATGAAATTTGAGAATCATTACAAGATCTCTTCGCAGTCTTTTATCCTACATCAAACTCTTAACTCGATCATCTTCATGATTTACCACTACCTTATTCATTTATTCACATCCACTCACTGCCATTACATTCCATAGCCAATTTTCATCTGCAGAGAAGTCATTTTAAGGGTAAAACAACCTTCCACAACTACTCTTTCTTCAGGCAGGAAAGCAGAAACATAGCAGTAGATATAGGTCAAAGAAAGGAAGCAATTTGTATCAAGAAGATAAATGGGGCTTATTGTGAGATAAGAGCTAATTGGAACCAAATATTTAGAAGGATACCCTCAGGTTAAGAGTTTATTACAGCAAGTAGGCTGGCTGAGATTTATAAAGAAGTTCAATGGATTTCACAAAGAAGTCACAAAGTCATTTACAATGTCATTCGATGGATCAGAGGTAGAAATTGGGGATATTAAGTTCACCATCAAGGAATCATTCATAACTGAGGCCATAGAATTACCACAACAGGGTGAACGTTGGTTTAAAAACAAAGAGTTTCATAATGAAACCTGGAAACAAATGCTAAAAAAACCAGGTAGGGACATTTCGGTGTTTAGAAAAGGTATTCCTAGTACAACTTTGAAAAATAAATGGAGGAATGTGTTGTTGATTATACAAAAATTCGTAACCTATGAGGGTAGATTTGGCACTTTGTATGTCTATCATATTAGACTGATGATGAATTTCTTAGAGGATGAAATAGATTTACCTTTATTCCTGCTTAATAGTCTGAAAAGGATGGATTCTAATGTTCAGAAAATACTTTAGTTCCTAGAAACTACTTTACATCATCATGGCTTAATTAAAATGTTAATTGAGTTTCACTTGAAGAAATTAGGAGATAGCTGGGATGAATTCCTCCTAAGAAACCATTTTGAAGAACCAAAAGAAACATTATCTAAAGAAGAATTGTAAGAAAAAGTAGGAGGGGGGAAATTGTTAAATATGTTGAGATCAAACTTGATACATCAACACAGGAAGATAGTGAAGAAGTAATTTCTGAAAAATTGGTAAAGATCAGGAAACAACTCAGGAATAAAAGAAAGGATAAATTAACAAGTGAATGTGTTGAAGAAAAAGATGAAAATCTACCTAAATCGAGAAGAAGCTCTAGGCTTAAAGGCATGATGAAAAATACATGCATTAAGGAAACATGAGTCATAAACATTGAAGAAGAAGAAACTCCAATCCAATCTCCAGTTGATGGATCCCCTCTACACCAATATGAAGAAAACCCTAACAGAAGAACCCCAGATATAGATCCGGCTCAACAACAGATTTATGACTATGTGGAATCACTGGAGAAAAGGGCCTCAGAAAATAGAGAAAGATATCCCAGTCCACAAGAACCTCCAATAGAAATTTTGAAAAGAGACAATTATGAATTGGAGATACTGAATAACCATATCAAGAATGAAAATGAAATCCTAAGAGAGCAGGTCAAATTGAAGGGTAGCATGAACAACACTCTCTCTCAGCAAATATATCACTACTATATGAATGAGATTTGGTTGTATTATGTTGAGCTGTTAGCATTTCCTGTTCTGCAATTAGATAGAAGATCCTCATACTATTACAAATAGTCTTCTTCTCAAGCTATTCCAATAAATCTCTAAATCACGAATAAGACTTAGTTGTAATACTGTGGGTTACTGCTTGATTGTTTTATAGAGGATCCTTATCAAATTATGTCTCTCCTTCAATAAACTCTTCCAACAAACCTCTAACTTATGAATGAGATCTAGTTGTAATGTTATAAGATTGTTTCAGCATTCCATAGGAGATCCTTATTACATTATAGTAATCTTTTTCTCAAACTATTCCAAAACACCTCTATCATATGAATGAGATTTCACTGTAATGTTCTAAGTTGCTGTTTGTTTTAATACTTCTTTTTTTTAGGAATATCCTCATTGCATTAGAATTAATCTCTTTCACAAACTATTCCAACAAAACTCTAACTAAATGGATCAGATTGAATTGTAGTGTTTTGAGTTACCTTTCACTTTCATGAATGTTCATTTGCAAGCTAAAAATATCCATGGATTAGGATTCTTTGTTTTCACCATTTTCTAATTAGGAACAAAATTTGTAACTAAACTCTGTTTTAATTCTAAGATTTCCTTTTCTTCTTTTTTAACATAGATTTAACTTTGTCTCCTGAGCATAGAGTAGCATACTAAGACTTGAACATAACAAAACCCAAAAACACCAATAAAACACTGAAAACAATGAAATAAGAAAAAATATACTTAGGCACATATAGTGCAAGTACACTTCATCAGTTTACTAGCCCTGGTTGATAATTTATGCTATCAATTTAGAAACACTAAATTGACTAAACAGTAGGCATGTCATATTCATGTTATCCTTTATCCTAAGGTATTTTACAGATGAGCATACAGATAAGTCATTCCTAGGTTTTATATCTACCTTTGCACCAGGACAACCTCCTTCTGTCATTTTCAATTATGCTGAATACATAGTTGATAATATCAATGATCAACTTTTCAAAATACTAACTGAAGGATTATTTAGGTATACATCCTTTCTTTTCCATATGTTCTTATATTTTCAAGCAGAAAAATTCCCAATAACACTTCAGAAGTTTGATATTGAAGAGAATCCACTGTCAGTCATATTTTGGACTTCTTTGATCAAAAAAGAGTCCACAGAGTTTACAGATTACTTTATTCATCGATTGATAAACATGTTGAAAAACACAGTACAACCAAGAAACAATGATGAAATAAAGAAAGTTCTACAACTATCAGAGCACACTAGAACTGGAGATTAGTACTTATATCAAAAACATACAGAAATCAGAGTTTTTGGGTCAAATATTTTACCCTATAAACTACCTAAATATGTGCCAATGAGAGTTTTTTCCTTGGAGTATATCAGGCAAATCTTAAATTCAGATTCTATCAACTTCCTATCAACAAAAAAGAAGACCTAATTTAAGTTGACGAATCAAGTAGGACCTTTTATTTGTAATCATAGAGATGCAGGACAAGAAGCAGCAAAAAAATTGATTGAGTACAGATTTGAAGAAATCTTCTCATGGAATTATGATCCACGGGGAATACTAAGCAAAATGAGGGTTAAGTGCAAACTAACACTTTATATTCATGAGAAAAAACCAGATATTGAACAATATGTCATTCAAACAGAGTGGCTAGAAAATACCTTTGTAGAAGCAGTTAAATAGGGTGATGCTAGCCACACCTTGCAAACTGTAAGTCAAGGAGATAAAGCTACTGAAAGAGGCAGAGAAGAAGGTACCTACACTGCTGAGATAACAACTGAAACTATGTTTAAAATCAGATACAATAAAAAGCCTACGATAAATCCAGTTGATAAAGGAAAAGTGACCATAGAAGTGGAAGATACAGATGTTCCAGAGACAAACATAGATGCTGCTACAATAATTACAAATGAGCCAACCATAGAGATTCTAAAGGAAGAACATCCTGATAAGTCCAATACACAGGAATTGAAAAGCAGCAGGGTATGGAGGCATCCTCCTCACAGCTAACAGAAGAAAAAGATCTTGACATCGGAGAGAAATATAAGTAGATTAAGACAAAGAATGAAGAAATAAAAAATGATATTTATTCTCAGTATTTGAAATAGACATCGGGTATTCAGAAAAAACTTCTATCAGCTTTTTATCATTCACACAAAAGGTTGATTATGTCATTGCTTCAACCAACAGTTAGGACTCCCAAAACAGTGGAAGATTACAAGAAATTTGATCTTGAAATGCTTACAAAAAGTATCCATGCACTAGATCAAATTGAGTTTCACAGGCAAACTTCTGAGATGCTATATTCTACCATAACTACAAAGGCCATGAGTGTCCAAAAGCTTCAGAGTACAATAATAAACATGAGAGATAAAATGAATGTTGATAAGGCTTCCTCATATGCTAAAGATCTTAGGATTATGTCTTTAGAAGAGTTGGTTATTCAAGTAGGATATGATCTTGCCAATGTCAAAGCTGTAGAAGAGTTAGTGAAGAAAAATAATGCTGATATTGCAGCATTGAGGAAACAGCTCAAGTTTCCACCAACTAAACATCCACAAGCCAAATAAATAGTTCAAGAGGAAAACCAGAAAGATAATATGATGAACTTGATTTTACAATTAACATGACAGATAAAAGAAATGGAGATCCAAATGGACAAGCTTGTCCATGAAGAAGAAATTACAAAAACACAGGAAACTCCTATAGTAATTCCCATAGTTACTACAACTGTGCCTTCAACTTTGCCAGAAGAATTGGCACAAAAAGTACCACTGGCTACTACAGTGCCAGTAACCTCATCCACTACTTCAGCCACTAAATCCTCTACCACAACAGCTCAACATTCTGATGAAGCCAATAAACTAGTTAAAGCCATGGAGGAAATGTCACGTCAAACCAATGAGATCAATAGATTGAAGAAAGTAATTGAAAATCTTGAAGACACTAAGAAGCTAGCCCAAGTCAATGCTAAAACTCATGAACAAATGGCTAACAGGTTAAATGTAGAATTGAAGAATCTACAAAAGGATTTAACCTTGAAAGAGCTAATGTCTTATGTAAAGAATCAGTTATGGAGTAAAACCATTGAAGCCATTAATGATGTTTGGCCATCAATCTGGGTAATATACGAGCAGAGAGATTTACTGAAGGTAGCACAAGAAGACATTAAGAAAACAAAGGAGGAACTAGGTGCCAAACTTGAAAAGGCCCTAGAATTAATCAAATTTCTTAACAGCAAAAACAAGCAAGAACTTGAAGAAATAGAAATTAATGATAGAACAGAGACAATCCTTGAGATAAGGAAAGTCATTTCAAAGAATAATGTAATGAAGCAATTAGAAGAAAAATGTGAAAACATGAACATAGCCATAACCAAGTTTATGGTTAAATTTGAGATTGTGAGGCAAAGAGGTTTTCCTAACATTCTGGTCATTAATGATAAACTCATGCCACAGGAGGACTACAACAAGAAGATTAGAGATTGTGCAAAAGAACAGGTGGACAAAACATAAGGACAAGGAATTCCTACAAGGAAGGTTTTACATAGAAGTTTTGAAGACTTGTTTTATCTACAACATGAGATAAACACTTATTTGTCATAAAACCAACATTTTCTAGATACACTGAGGCAGATGAGAACTTTAGGAAGCTGAAAAAGATAAAAACTTCTGATGATAAATCTTGGGAATCACTCACTGACTTGCTATAAAATTCAAATTGCTGAAAAGATGATAAAAACAGCTTGCTGATTTTTTCACAGTCAAAACAGAATTTTTACAGCAGTAAGGCAGTTTTTACAGAGTTTAAAGAGTATCAGATGAAAGAGTATAAGATAAGAATATAATATTTCAAAATAGATTTGAAATATCATTGCCAGCAAAGAAGACACCAAGGTAGCTAGCTGCACCCAATCCTAACAACAATTCTATTTTTTTGAATAAATAGGACAACTTGCTGATTTGTTAAGTATTCTAGGATATTTTGTAAACATTTTTGTATATATACTTCATCTTCTGAAGTATTATTGTGGAATAAATTGCTGAAGATTTCTATAGTCAATATTTCTATACTTGAAGGCTTTTTGTTGGAAGTTCGAGTAGTAGACTGGATCAAATCATCTAGCATCATATTTCAAGATTCATGTGATGGGCCATTGAAGTGAAATACTTTCTACTGTCTTTTTTTATCTTCTTATGTTTACATGCATCCATATATGTTCTCTACATTTGAATGATAAATCAGGAGTATTATTACAGGATTTGTTAAAAGCACCCTATCTTTAATTGTTTATCATTTCTATGTTTTCTGTTGATTTCCAAAGTAGGGAACCCTTAATTTCTCCCTCTTTTGAATGACTTCTGTCTACTCCTTACTTATCCAGATTAAATAATCCTTCATTTCTCTTTATCTTGATCAAACCACTTCACCAAATCAACCTTCCAAGATCTTCAATGACTTGTCTATCTTGCCCTGAAAATATTTGACTTTTTGGCCTTGATCCTAGTTCTGTCTGCTTGACTTTTGACTCCTTAGCCCAATGGAAAAACAGATCTATCACTATCCATCTCACAAGTGATTTTTTCTCACCAAACCAAACCAAACCAAACCAAATCAAAACCAATTTTCACAATCATAAATAGCCTAATATCTTAAATGAAAACAAAGTTAAATATTAAAGAAAGAGCCCTCTTTGAACCCTAGGAAGAATAGATCCTAGAGTTTAAAAGTAGGTTTGTGGTTACCTCTAATGTTCTTAGACTTTAAACTAAAATCTCACAACTTGAGAATTATTAGAGTGATAACAGATAGCGAAAGAGAAAATAACCTCATTTCAGCAGAGGTCATGAACCGGCTAGGTCTACCGACCACACCACACCCGCAGTCGTATACCATTGGGTTGCTTCACCAAGGAAGAGATCTCTATGTCCACTAGTAGTGTCTCCATCTGTACAACATCAAGCCATTGATGGATGATGTACTGTGTGATGTTGCTCCTCTTGACGTGTCTGATGTATTATTAGGCCAACCATACTTGTGGAAGTGACATTTTGTGTATGATTCTAGGCCTCATTATGTAATTTTTACTTTGGGAAATAAGTTGTACAAGATATTATAGGTAGTACTACCTTCAGTCATCTCTTTGATTACTGCAAAGAAATGTAGTAAAATTATTTTTCAAAATAGGAAATTTGTTTTCATTACGATTTTCCCACAGGGAAAGAATAATATTGTAGTTGCAGCCTCCAAATAGGGCTCCCCTGTATGCCAATAGTAGATGGACAAAGACATACACGAATACAAGGACATTTTCTACTCAGCCACATAGATTCCTTTACACTGTCACATCAAGCATGTAGGGACCAAATCTATTTTACTAGATGAACGCTAGGCTTAAACACAACGAACTCTAACTAGAGATTGACTAGGAGGGCATTTACTAGACATGTCACCTCCTAAAGAGGATGAGATCTGGAGGCTACCTGGCCCTGTCCAGGCTCTGTCTAAGAGTACAATAGAACATGACAAATGACACCGAGGCTGTCCAAGAAGGGGTGTGACTAACTGCCAATTTAAACCATAGTCATACAAGTTTATGAAAACTTAGTAAAAAATTAACTATTCATACCATAAGCATACAAAGCTGAACACAAGAATCAGTTATATCCAAGTTCATAAAATTAGACTTCATACACATATGAAAACATCATAAATAAAAGCGATATAAATAAACGTGTACCGTACACCCTGAAACGAGAGCCAAACTGGACCTACTGCTTGGCGAGCTCCTTTGATGTCATCTACCTCCATGCCTGAATGTGTCGTGTTCAAGCCGAATGCAGTGACTCACCGGTTAACCTCCCAGCCTACTCCTTGGGTACTCTCCTTCCCCGCGGACCCCCGAGCTGCAATGGGGTTGTACAAATAAAGGAAAATGCTAGCTGACAGAGGTGAGCCTCTCTTGGCTCAAGAGTCCCCTCTCTATAACCCTCTATCTCACCAAACTCAACTATAGCTCATAACCACTCAAATTTGACATCATCTCCTCCATCCAACAATAGGATAAAACCCTCCCCCCAAAAGTCCTTTTCCCTTCCCTTTCCCTTTCTTTTATAGAATGTTTCATAGGTGACACTTGGAACTTCATGCATAAATAAATTTTTTTTTTTTATTAACCCAAAATTTGATTATTCACCCACCCATGTGTCATCCTCTCATCAAGACTCTCCAAAATAATTTACTTAATTATTCATTTAAAATAGTAAATTTTCCTCAACCCAATAAGACTTCCTATTTCTTCTCCTAGTTGTCTCTTGATTCCCCTTTTCTACTCCTTAATTTGTGTTTATTACTGCAGTTAATTGATAAGTCTAAGATTTGGTCCCCTAAACTACCTCAATTTTCATTTATGATGAATATTCTTATGTTGGCTCTTGCCACATGGAAGTTCTCTAATTTCTCAAATTTTAATTTATTAATCTTATTATAATTCACCACCCTCTTCTCTTAATGAAGTTTTTTATAGATCTTTATACTTAACTCTTTGTCCCTCTTTTCCCCTTTTTGCCTAATTAAGTTACTCATATACATTATCCATTTAATATTTTGTTTTAACAAGGAAATGGTAGAGTTATCATGGTACTTAATTTATCTCTTCCTATTCCTCCCTTACCCTAAGTTTTATTCTTGATTTAATTCTTTTGGTTTTGACCTCATATATCATTTGTTATGAATTAGTTGGATTTCATATATTGATTATATTTATTAGTTTCTTTAATGATGTCGAGGGTCGAGTTTAGTCATGCCCTTCAAGAACTTCCATTCGAAGTTCCAAGGGTGCCATGCCTAAGAATTTATTTTTGATGCCAAGGGTGCCAAGTCGGTCATGCCCTTTAAGAATTTCTCTTGAAATTCCAAGGGTGCCACACCACTTTCCCTTCAAGCATCCAGTGGTTATGAGGGGAATTTATATGTGCAACTACAGAGACCCTCATCATCTCGTATGTTGCCTTCTATAGTGAGACTAATGGTGCTGGGGATCAAGGAGTCCGCCTTGATGCGCGCCCCCCAGAAATCCTCGTGAGCGAACCCAATTTGGGACCTGCCGCCACGGCATCATGATCTTCAAGGCGAAGGTGTTTCGACCTTTCCAGCCTAAGTCATGGCGGGAGTGCTAGTAGGTGAGATCAGGGACACTGTCCCACCCCTCCCATGAAGTTCCATCCAATTGTACAACCCCATCACCCATAAGTGAGTCATTCGGCCAAGCAACTAACATGTTCCTGCAACCAATGACCTATCATCAGAGTATATGTAAATATATAACAAGTTTCACACTGAACTTAGAAGTTAAAATACAAAATATTTATTTCTATCAAACCAGATGTTGTCAGCTCATCATATGCGAGTGCCTCTGGCGGTTTCCTGTCATACTCAATAATCATTAGTCACCAAGTTTCTTAGTGTTAGTCATTTTCATAAAAAAATCATCAACATGACATGGTCATCCACATCATTGTTTATCATGAACCAGAAGTAATGTAAGTAGACACGTTCATCACAACTATCATCATCATAACATCAATAGAAAATACATAACCATCAAAGCCACCATCATCCTAACACCGACTAGGAATTAAACACATCCACTAATAGTAGAGTGAAGTGTCAGTATGGGGTCCTCAAATAATAATGCGTGAGCCTTAAGGCTAAATCATTGTTAATGTCATATCAAGGTCAGAAATCTAGAGTGGGGCACTACATACACCCCCCCTTAAATTAAACTTCGTCCCGAAGTTTCAAACCATGGAAGTGGTGACATATCCATCAAGGTATCATCATCGTAACATCAATAGAAAACATATCTATCCATAAAATCTATCATCATCATGATATCAATAGAGAACATGCATATCCATTAATGCTACAATCATCATAGAATCAATAAAAACATACATAACCATCAAATCCACTAATAATAGAGTCATGTGTCCGGATCCTCAATCTGAGGTCCTCAAAGAATAAAGTGCGGGTTTTTGGGCTAAATTGTTAAAATTCATATCACTGTCAGTCAACTAGAGTAGGGCACTACATACACCCCCTCTTAATAGAGGACTTCGTCTCGAATTCCTTGAAATAGATAAGGAAAACGATGATGCATCTCTTCGTCATTCTCCCAAGTGGCTGAACTACGACTGTAATTGTCCCACTGGACCTTAACCTGGTCCAATAATCGCCGTCTAAGCTGAAAATTTCGCTGGTCCAATATGCGAACTGGTTCGAACATCATCTTGCCCTCGTCTGAAACCTGCAACTGATCTAAGTCAATAACATGCGATGGATCTGAAATATAATGACGTAAAACAGAAACATGAAACACATCATGAATACGTGCTAGGGATGGAGGTAATGCAAGTCTATATGCTACCGGCCCTTTTCTTTCTAAAACTTCAAAAGGTCCCACAAACCGTGGAGACAATTTTTCTCCCTTTCCAAATCTTATAGAGCTCTTTTGGGGCCTTACTCTCAGGAACACCTTATTTCCCACTTCATAATTTCGGTCTATTCGATGAGAGTCAGCATAACTCTTTTGTCGATCTTGTGCTTCTTTTAGCCTTCCTTTAATCATAGTCATTTGTTCTTCCATCTCTTGCACCACTTCTGGCCCTATTAATACTCGGTACTCTAGTCGGTCCCAACTAAGAGGTGTTCTGCACGGTCTTCCATAAAAGAACTCAAATGGTGCCATCTTGATGAAACTTTGATAACTGTTATTGTAAGAAAATTCTACCAAAGGTAGAAACTCTTCCCATTTATTTTGTTGGTCCATCACATACATTTGTAGCATGTCTTCGAGGATTTGATTAGTCCTCTCTGTTTGACCATCTGTCTCAGGGTGGTATGCAGTGCTGAAATTAAATTGGGTTCCCAAGGCTTCTTGGAAACTGGTCCAAAACCTTCCTGTAAACACTGCTCCCCTATCAGATATGATCTTCCTTGGAACTCCATGCAATCTTACTATCTCATCAATAAAAACTCTAGCTATCTCAGGTGCCTTATATGTAGTCTTAACTGGTATAAAATGGGCACTCTTTGTCAAAGTGTCCACCATTACAAATATGGAATCATGTCTCCTTGAGGTCATTGGTAGTCCCACAATGAAGTCCATTGATATAACTTCCCATTTAGATTCTGGTATCTCATGGGGTTGCAATAACCCTGCTGGATGTCTGTGTTCAGCTTTTACTCACTGACACTCTAAACATCTTGCTACAAAGTTTACAATGTCCTTCTTCATTCCTTTCCAAAAGAAAAGTGGTTTCAGATCTGCACTCATTTTCTTAACACCAGGGTGTGCCATGTGTTACACCATTTTTTGGTCATCTAACCTTTCATCATTAGATGGACCCAAGTACACCATGTAAGACCAGTTTTACCCCAAGTAAAACTGCTTTCACTATGTTAATTAAGAAACCCCAAAAGGAATAATTAATTAAACCACAATTTAATTATTATTCCCAGTCATTTTTAACCCAAAAAACAAAGAAATTAATGAGATAAACCCATAGTTATCTTATTATTTTCTAGGAATAATTATTTAAATAATATTCCTTGTTAAATATGACCAAATCAACCACCATTAATCAAATAAATTATTATTTATTTGATTATATCCCAACCACTTCCTTAAAAAGATAAATAAATCATTTATTTATTTATTTTTCACTAATCAAGGGATTTGACCCAAGTCAAACACCCTTTTCCTCCAACAAATAATAATAAAATATTCCATAGAGGTGGATCTAGATTTGGTTAACATTATTTTAATCATGCACCAAGATCTAGAATGACCCAATATTTTGTTATAAATAGGAGGGTTTTCCCCTTCATTCTTCACCTTTTGTTGCCTATTAGATCACTCTGGATCTATACACTTGGTCTCATTTTTCCGCCATTTTGCTCCCATTGAGCTCTACTTTCTACATTGGGTTTTCTACATCTACAAGAGAGAGAAAGCTTAGATCTGAAGTGCTGAGGACTACAAAGAACCCATCCCATTGAGGAGATCCGGATACACCTTCTTGTTTCCTCCCAGGTGCCCTGTAATATAAAAATTCATTCAAAAATCGTGTTCTTGTCTTGTCTGTTGGATGCATGGAGCAAACTCTTTACTTTACTGCTTAATGTCTTTCCATTTATAGATCTGTTTGTTGCAGCATCTTAACTACTAATTGCAGATCTGAAGATGTTTTGCAGCCTCTATTGTTGTTAGGGCTATTAGTTATGCATAGCTAAAGTGGTTCTTTTTCGTACACTTCGACGAAGAATCCATACTAACAAATGGCGACTCCACACGGGTTTTAAATTACGACCGCTGTCGTTTTTCATATTCCTGCATATCCAGCTACTTCAGGCCCTAGGGCTTCTTTTCAGCTGCTTAGTTTTCCTCTTTTTATGTCATTTTTCTCACATAAACCCTAAAAACTTAAAATTTCTAACTTCCGTGTGTTTCTGGCCCTATTGCGCAGGTAAGCGACACCAGCCGCAACTGAGACGACAACTTTTCTGAAAATCTTCCGCCGAGACAACCGGAACAGGGGGGTCGCACTTTTTGGCCCCAAACCTGCGACCTGGACCTCCAGGTCGCACTTTTCAGCCAGTTTTCTGCGACCTCAACTCAGATCAGGTCAGAAACTGCGACCTGACTTTTTTCCAGCATTTTTTCTGCAATTTTTCTGGGTTCTGCTGCAGCTTCTGCTAGGGTCTTCCAGCCTCTGTCTCAGCCCGCCTTGACCAAGATCTGATCTGTTTTTACTCATCTAAGTGGGAACCCCGCCCCTTAGGGCTTTAGTACCCTCCACTTTTTGTGGAAGAGTTTTAGCTGTTTCAGCCGTCGGTTTCAGAGCTTCAGCCCCCTCTTTTCCAGATCTGTTACCTCACTTTCAGATCCTTTGCAATCAGCCTCTTTTCCTTTCAAATCACCTCTTTTCGTTTTGTTTGGACCTCCTTTGAAGGCCTCTGCCTTGCCCCCCGGTTTTTTGCTGATTTCCCTTTTCCAGCCACCTTGCTCTGTCTCTTGGCTGTGATCTGCACCCCTTGTCCGCAGCTTTATCCTCCAGATCTCTGTCCCCTTTGACCCTAGATCTGTCGAGCTTCCTTTATGTGTGTTTCCATAGTTTTTCCCTTTCTTTTCAGCATAGTTGTGAGAGACCCACCTTCTGGGGTTAGATAGATGCATATGTAGCTGTTATTTCTCTGTTATTTTAGCATTTTATTCTGTTCTCTGTAGGTTTATTTTCAGCTACGTAGCACACTTTTTCTTGCTCTCAACAACGGAAAGGGTTTAAAAATTAAAATTAACGCACGCCACACACTGACCCTAAGTGAAGAAGCGCCTGGTTAACACCGCCCTGCAAAGACTCTAAAATCAATTGTCACTGCACCTTTTCTGCCCTTGACCGTAATTGATTCTGTCCCCTTGTTGCCCCTGTCGGTTTCCTTCTTCCTGTCATCATTGCACCCCCAAGGCGCCTTTCCCGAAGACTTCTTGGCCTTCACCCTCAGTTTCAGGTTGATCGACCTGCTCCGCACCGCCGTCGTCGAGCCAGTCCACCTTCGAGTCCGCACTCCGACTCCTCCCCTGATTCCTCGGGTCCTCCTTCCCCTCCCGGTTCTCCTGCCCCCTCCACCATGTCTGGCCCAGGGCCTAACACTAGCGGTTCCCCCGGCCCCAATGCCGGCCCTAGTTCTAGCGGAACCGTCACAACCACTACCCCGGCCACCCCCATGCTGCCGTATATTGCAGGCCTCAGCCTCCCCGATTTCCATCAGTTGATTAATGATCCCATTCACCACAATGCTACCTGGCCCGCTATGCCCACCAAGCTGCCCTCTGATATCCCTAAGTTCGAGGGCCTTAATGGAGAAGATCCAACCAATCACGTCCGGTCTTTCCACATGTGGTGTTCCTCCAACTCCATTACCGATGAATCCATCCGTCTTCGTTTGTTCCAACGCACGCTTACCGGCGAAGCTTCTAAATGGTATGTCGAGCAGTCCACTTCCTCCCATACCACGTTCGAGACTCTTGCCCAAGCCTTTTTGTCGTACTTCCAGCTCCCTCTCCGATACGACACTGGCACGGAGCTCTTGACTTCATTTAAGCAATCCTCTTCCACACGCCTTTCTGCCCATGTTCAGGAATGGCGACGAAGAAGGAGCTTATGTCGAGCCCCTCCCTTTGAAGATCGGGTTTACATGGACTGGTTCCTTCGCACCCTCCCGTCTCCCATCGGCAAAGATGTCGCCTCTCACTTTCCTCAATCTGAAGAAGCCTCCCTCCAAATAGCTTTAAAATATGACCTGATCTACGCTCAATCTGGTTATGTTTATACCGTTCTTCCTGACATCCCCAGGCCCGGTGGCGCTAACGCCCCGGGGGCATCTCATTCCGCCGACGGTATTGTTGGATCTCTTTCCCACCCATCTACTCACCCTCCTATGAGCTATGGTCTCCCTCAGGGAGGGGCCAGCACCTCAAGCACTCTTCCCCCTCCCGGCAACATGTATCCAGGATACGGCATGCCTCCTCCTTTTGCCCAACCTCCTGCTTACCTCGATGTCGCCCAACCCAACCCTTACTTTTATCCACAGCCTGGTGCGCCAGCTCCTCCAGCATATGCGCTTCCGCCTCCCTTGCCTCCTCACAACCCACAACAGCACTTACAACCCCCTCCAGGGCAAGTATTTGCACAGCAGGGTGCGATTAATCCCCCTTCTTCTCAAAGAAGGCGGAGAGGCAACCAGAACACATCTGCCCCCGTGTAGGGGACCCCAATTCTGGTGGTGGCCCTAACACTAACAACCCCGACCTCGGGGCATTTCGCCCGGGGCGGACGAGCGACCCGCCTGGCTTCGCCACGTTCGTGTTGCGGTGTTTACGGTCACTACACTCACGATTGTCCTCTCTTACCCCAGATGCGACAGATGTGGGAGTCTCAAGCCACATTGCGCGGACAACACGCCTCCCCTCATGCTCCTCCTAACGTGGCCACGACCCAGCCAGCTGTGTTCACTGATCCTTTCCCTCAACAGGGATTCGTGGCTACCCAACCCCCCGACAGCCATGTAGCCACCCCCTCGTCCATTTCTGGTTCCTCTGATTACCAGATCCTTATGATGCGCTCCGATCCTTCCCCTTTCGTCGACCTTCACCTTCAAACTCGGTCTCGCCAGTACCCCAAGCCTCCTGCTCAGTCTGCTCCCGAGCCTCCATCTCCAGGTTCTACAGAGCCTCTTTCGACATCCGGTGGCCCCTTACACATCCCTCAACCCAAAGTTGAGGTTCATTCAAGAGGGAGGTTCATCCAAGATTCCAAAGGCCCCATTACCCTTGAAATACGCCCCCGGTTGAGCCGCTCGATCGTACGGTATAGTAGATGATTTGGCGCAATCCTAGCACATGCATTTCTCTGCTTTTGGAACTCCTCAGTCCATTGCCCTTCTCAAGGAAGGCTCTACGCCTAGTGGCTGATCCTGGCAGTGACCAAATGATTGTTTTTGACGCCACTCAATCGGACCATCCTCCTCTTCCTCCTTCCGTTGCTTTCCAAATCCCAGTCAAAATCCGGAACGCCACTGTATCCCGGTGTATAATTGATGAGGGGCATCCACCTGTGTGATGTCCGCTTCGGTTTGGAAGCAACTCGGATCCCCTGAGCTGGCCCCTTCCACGATCACCCTTCGAGCGTGGGACGGTCATGCCTCCCAGCCTATTGGCCTGTTTCGTAACTGTCCCATCACCCTCGCTGGTAAGACCGTTTGCGTTGATGTCGAAGTCATTGATGCCCCTCTAGACTACAACATTCTATTGGGGCGAAGCTACACCTACGCCATGTCTGCTGTCCCATCCGCGGTTTTCCGCAAGATGTCTTTCCCACACAATGGGAAGATAGTCACTATTGACCGGCTATCTTATCATGAGCCGCCGTCTCAGACCTCCTCCGAGACGACCATCTCTTCTGTAGCCAACAAGCAAACCGTCGATTCTCTGACCAGTGTCTCCCCCGGCGTCTACAAAGATTCCACCTTGCTTGGTACTTTCCCTCATCTTCCCCCTCCTTCGGTCACTGATCCCAGCTTGTCGAATGTTTGCATGATACAATCGTCTCAGGCTGCCCATAAGCGGCCTGCCTCGGCTAGTCAACAACCTCCCCCCCACCCTCCGCAACCAACTCCTAGCCATTCATCTCAGCCAGCCGAACCTCCTCCTCCTGGCCCTTCCCCTACAGCTGGTATCCCTGAACCCCTTTATCCTCCCGGATCAGTTCCCCCTGGCCTTAACCATCTTGGAGCCGTCCCTCCTGGTCATTTCCCTGCTGGGCAGATCCCTTTCCTAGCTCCCCCTCCCGGAGTATATTCTGTCCCTGTCATGGCCACCCTCTCCCTCCCTAACTTGACCTTGGGCATCCCGGTTTGGTACCTTGATCCCCCAGCCGCCACCCCCCCTGGTCACCCCAAACCTTACATGGCTTTGACACCAGTTCAACCGGTCCCCCTCACTTCCTCCATAGCCACTGTGCCCCCAGCACCTCCACAGGACCCTTCTCCTGTTGTGACGGCTCCCGGGAAGAAAGGCAAAGCCCGCAAAAGGGCCACCAACGACCAAACCACCACGACCGACCCGGCTCCTTCTCCGCCCGCGAAGCTTTGTGCCTTATGTGATGTCATTGGTCATGCCACCCATGCTTGTCCCGAGTTACCTCGTATCCGACCCATGGTAAACGTCGCGTTCCCCGACACTACGGTCCCTGAAACTCCCACTCCTTCTTCGACCGTCCCCAAGAACCCCAAGACTCTCCGCACCAACAAGCCCTGTGCTTTGTGCGGGATCCATGGCCACTACTCCCATTATTGTCCTCACCTGACGCATTATCGTGCCTCCCTTGAGGTGATCCGCGAGTATGAGGTTGAACAAAATCAATCCGCCTCTCCCATTCTCGCGCAGTATGCTTCAGGCCAGCCTGAGGATCCCCCCGCTCCCATCCACATCCCCCCCCCTGATGTTCAGATGACGGAGTCTACAGTCACCATTCTTTACCTATCCTCCTCTGCATGACACTCGGAGCCTAGCCCGCCTGCAGCCTCCCCTGTTGTGTCTTTTGATACTCGAGATCACTCCACTTGTGTCCCTGTTGACCTCCGCAGCCTGAGTCCTCGCCATGTTTTCAATAGCTCTCATACACCACCTTGTTTGAGTCTTGATCATCCTGCCCCTTCCTCCTGCCATTACCGCTCGATGACTTCTGTACCCTCACGCTGCCGTCATTTCCTTTCATCCCCTCATTTATTGTCTTGTCACACCATTTTGTCGGACCCCCCGTCCACACCCTTTATCGGTTACGCCGATGGTGCAAGTCGCTACTCCAGGAATCTTGCCTCGGCAGGGTGGGCCATCTTCACCCCCTTGCATGACCTCGTTCTGTCTAATGGGGTATGCATTGGTTCTGCCACCAACAATCAGGCCGAATATGATGCGGTGCGTGGCCTATTAGCTGATGCCCTGTTGCATCGCATCCGCCATCTGCACGTTCGTTTGGATTCCCTGCTTCTTGTAATGCAACTAAATGGTGTTTATCGTGTGCATAACCCTGTGCTGTTTAGACGCTATTTACGAGTGAAAGTCTTAATACGTGCATTTGAAACCATAACTTTCAACCATGTACCCCGAGACCAGAATCACTACGTAGATAGTATTGCAAAGCATGTTCTAGATTGGCATTTATCACACACAATTCATACAAGACAATAACATTAAATCAACCATCAAAAGACGATACATATCCATAATATGTGTCGCAAACCATATATTGATGAGTCCA
This sequence comes from Pinus albicaulis, assembly GCA_034641835.2. Lineage (NCBI taxonomy): Eukaryota > Viridiplantae > Streptophyta > Pinopsida > Pinales > Pinaceae > Pinus > Pinus albicaulis. The sequence continues at coordinate 23,796,516 of CM076575.1, forward strand.
TCTACTCTGATACATACGACATGCGCATAGCATGTTCCAAAAAACTGGGGGCACCATATGCCCCTCCATACATATACATACGACATGCCCACAGCATGTTACAAACAAAATCCAAAACACTGGGGGCACCACCTGCCCCTACATACATCAGAGGGGGCACCATCTGCCCCTAATCACTATCTGGAGGCTCCCGGGCCAATGGCTCTGCCCCTGCAGCATGTAGATCACGCATAGCTTGACCAGCCATCGCCATGCGCCGCATGATACCTCACCACTCCGAGGGGAGACCAACACATGGCTCTATGTACTGGTCGTCTAAATCCTGCCACCCGCGCTCCGATACTTGGGTCAAAAGCTGCTCACATCTACGGCGGATGTCCTCCAGTAGGGCGGCTGCATCCTCATTCTGCGCTGCTCTCGACCCACTCGGACCTGTAGCTCCAGACGCTGCCGGTCGTCCCATATATCCGGCCGGTTTTACCGGTGCTATATCTGCATACCAAAAGTCCATGAATCAGTATCATTATTTACTATTCAAAAACTTTAACATGCCCATATAAGAATAGCAATTTTTCACTTACCATCGGGCCCCCAGACTCGACCAGACGGAAGTGGCAGATCCGGATCCCCACAGTAGCTCATCCCACTATACGGGTAGTCGTCTATGTACAACGGCATCTAATCCCAATGGGCAAAAAACTCCGGTCGAAACACTCGCCCGACCGCCCCTCCTCCTCCTCTGCAGAGTAGTCGTCCCCAACGACGCATCCTGGGCTCTCTCGGGCCCCCATCTGGAAGCTGCACACGAGGCCTCAAGGTCGGGATCTTCTCAAAGAAGAAGGCGCACAATAAAGTCCCATATGAGCAATCATGATTCACCTGCGCCTGCATAGCGACAACTGTCGCTTTAGCGCCACCAGCATCATTTGGGCCCACCCAAAGTAGGTCCCACCCAACACACTCTCCACTATCATCATCTGCCCACCGGTGATATGATGGAACGCCTGGCTGCCCAGGATTCACAGCACAGCTGCGGCCACTGCACGGGTTTCTAGCCTCTCTAGATCCCCGACCGATATTCGAGTCCCCTTGACTTGAAGACCCGGTCGACAATGGCGTTCCACGAACTCCATGATATGCCGCCCCCGTGGCAGCACTGCCTGCGTGTCTCCCACGATCCCCAATGGTGGGAGGCCGGTCAGGAAGTACACATCCTGGACCGTCAGTTCGATCCTGTGCCCTTGCACTACAAAGATCTCCTGATCTGGATCCCAGTAACTGATAATCCGGGCCAGTAATGGTTCCCCTGCTCTCATCAACGGGTTCTCCACAAACTTGAGGACCCCAAATCTGGCCAATACACGACGGACGCCCTGATCCGCCTGGATCTCTGCCCGAAGTGTTCCCAGATCCCTCTCTCTCCAGTTGACCCGTAACTCTGCCATACCTACACAAACACATTCTCTTTGTCAGGGTACAGATCGGGCAAACCATAACCACACACAAAAACCCAACTCCCAACCATCAAACAGCACCAAGCCCCCCTCCCCTCCCAGGTCGCAGCTTTCTGCCCATTTCTGGACCAGGTCGCACTTTTTGCCCCCAAACCTGCGTCCTGGGTGGCACTTTTTGCCCCAAAAGGTGCGACCCGGCCGTAGAGAGGAGGGAGGGGCTGTTTCTGGGGTGTTGGGCCCTAAACTGCAAATCTAATCCATCAAAATGCAAGAGTTAGGTTAGGCCTCTTACCTCCACCTGACAGATCTCGAATCCAACGGTCGGTTTGTCCGCTACGTTCGCCGCAAGATTTAGGGCCTTCTCTCCTCTCCACATTCACCACAGCAACAATAGCAAATGAATGATTTTGGAGGGAAAACTGCCTCATTAAAAGAGAACCCCTGTTTCTTCTTTCGACTACTGCGACCACATCGTAGCCCCGTTTGACGAACCGTCAGCACCGCTGGTTAGATCTCACCGAGCTCTCAAATGGGTTTTACTTAGGTTTTGGTGATTTGATACTTCACCCGGACACATTTTTTCCACGAAGGGTCACTTCACCGCTCCTTAAAATCGAATTTCCTCACTTACGACACTTGTACTTGGGACACCATATCGCCCCCTTACTTGTCCATGTTCGTGTTGATTTTCGTCATGAGTGCCCACCTTGTACTCATGCTTCTATGACCCCCCATTGGGGCCTTTACTGTGTGGCAGCACTATACAGTCGCCCTTGTTTAGAGCATCCAAGTCGAGTCATCATTGCATTCATAGAGTCTATCCTGCATCCTTTTACACCCTACTATAGCCCTCCATCCTTCTTTTCTTGGTTCCTCTCTTGTGTCGCATATCATGACCCTCAGCCCCACTGTCCCCTGTCCCTTTCGATATTGTGTCAGTCGCTGCCATGTCATTCATGCCCTTTATGCTCTAACAAGGGAAGTCGTCCATTCGCCACTCCATCCTTCCCATTTCCACCATCATCATTAGTGTCAGTCTATCCGTCGCTCTATTGGTCTTCTCTCGTGCCTTAGTTGAGGATCTCTCATTGCCTCACCTACGACGGACCTCCTTCTGTCGACATCAGTACATTTATTCCAGAAGCAAGGTCTAGAGGGCGGTGTACCTTGGTTCCAGCTTCCACTTTTGTTCGGTGCCTCGGATCAGGCAGGGGGATCTCTCACTTCCCTTTGACTTGATTGCTTCTCCAGCTCCTTTCAGCATGATCGAGATTCGTATACTGGACAGTCCAGTGACCCAGCAGCATCTCTTGATGATTCCCGGGCGTGTGTGAGATGTCTCAGCCCTCATGAGGGGGTGGCCCTGCAGGTAGCCCCCCACATGCCCGGATGACCTCTTCATTGCAGCCTTTGATGCCGCTCCAGATTTTGATGATGTTGGCCTTAGCCACTTGCGGCACCTCTATGATTTGCATGTATCAGTCAGATTTTGTGAGCCCTTCCCCATTTACAGGGGGCATTTGGGTTGTATTTATCTCATGTACTCAGATGATATTGTATTAGTCCTGGCTGTTATCCCAGGCACAGCATGTATGTGAGACTCTTCATTGTATTTTTATCTGGCTCTTGATTATGCCAGCTGTACTCTATGGTTCGGTCCCTTGTTCACTAGACACACTATTCTTTTGTACTTTGTCACGGCGGGCATAGGTATGCCTCCCCAGCCGCCTTCAGCACAGGTACCCTCTCATAACAGAGACTTGTTGCACCTGCGAGTCTCGTCTCCTCAGGGTCTAGTCCTTCAGCACACTATCTACCTCATATTTCTCTCTCTGACATATCCTTTTTGTTGTCTAGTGATTGTCTTCTTACAACGTACTTCGGTCATACGATTTTCTCCTGACACTCGCACGCTGGGGGGCAATCTGTTACACCATTTTTTGGTCATCTAACCTTTCATCATTAGATGGACCCAAGTACACCATGTAAGACGAGTTTTACCCCAAGTAAAACTGCTTTCACTATGTTAATTAGGAAACCCCAAAAGGAATAATTAATTAAACCACAATTTAATTATTATTCCCAGTCATGTTTAACCCAAAAAACAAATAAATTAATGAGATAAACCCATAGTTATCTTATTATTTTCTAGGAATAATTATTTAAATAATATTCCTTGTTAAATATGACCAAATCAACCACCATTAATCAACTAAATCATTATTTTTTTGATTATATCCAAACCACTTCCTTAAAAAGATAAATAAATCATTTATTTATTTATTTTTCACTAATCAAGGGATTTGACCCAAGTCAAACACCCTTTCCCTCCAACAAATAATAATAAAATATTCCATAGGGGTGGATCTAGATGTGATTAACATTATTTTAATCATGCACCAAGATCTAGAAGGACCCAATATTTTGTTATAAATAGGAGGGTTTTCCCCATCATTCTGCACCTTTTGTTGCCTATTAGATCACTCTGGATCTATACACTTGGTCTCATTTCTGCCATTTTGCTCCCATTGAGCTCTACCTTCTACATTGGGTTTTTTATCTACAAGAGAGAAAACTTAGATCACAGGACTACAAAGAACCCATCCCATTGAGGAGATCTGGATACACCTTCTTGTTTCCTCCCAGGTGCCCTGTAATATAAAAATTCATTCAAAAAAATCGTGTTCTTGTCTTGTCTGTTGGATGCATGGAGAAAATTCTTTACTTTACTGCTTAATGTCTTTCCATTTATAGATCTGTTTGTTGCAGCACTTTAACTACTAATTGCAGATCTGAAGATGTTTTGCAGCCATTATTGTTGTTAGGGCTATTAGTTATGCGTAGCTAAAGTGGTTCTTTTTCGTACACTTCGACGAAGAATCCATACTAACACCATGTATATTGCACGATGTGCTTCACTCAAGATCAATTGGCGTATATCTTCATTCGGTGGCACATATATCCTTCCCTGGAATCGTATAAGTCCATCACTATCAAGGGAGTATTCTTCATACTTTGGGATCCTCATTTCGTCCTCACTCAAACTCTTGCTAACCTCCTTGTACCAGGTGTCTTGAAATTGCAAGTCAAGTAACCTCTCCCTCAAATTTGTCTTTAAGGGAATCACTGAAAATATTCGAGGCCTCCTACTCAAAGCATCATCCACCCTATTTACTGTTCCCTTTATGTAATTAATCTCAAAATCATATTCACTAATTAGCTCAGACCATCTTCTTTGCCTTGCATTTAAGTGATCCTGAGTGAATATGTGTTGTAGTCCACAATGGTCAATTCTAAGTTCAAACTTCCTTCCTAGAAGGTAGTGTCTCCAAATATTTAGTGCTTAAACAATTGCTGCCATTTCAAGATCACGGGTTGCGTAGTTCTCTTCGTGGGTTCTAAGTTTTCTTGATGCATAAGCTATTACTCTTCCTTCCTGCATCAATACACAACCCAACCCTTGCTTGGAGGCATCAGTGCAAACCAAAAATTCTTGTTCCATATCTGGCACTTTCAAAATTGGTGCCGTCGTTAACAATTATTTCAACTTTTGGAATGCCTCTTCACATTTTTCAGTCCAAATAAATTTCTTGTTCTTTCTTTGGAGCTCGGTAATGGGGCTTGCTACTCTCGAAAATCCTTCGACAAATCTACGATAATACCCCGCCATGCCCATAAAACTTCGTATTTCATGAACATTGGTTGGTGCTGGCCATTCCATGATGGCCTCTATCTTTGTCGGGTCTACCGCGATGCCATCCCCAGAGATAATGTGCCCAAGGTAATGAATCTTTGATTGGTAAAAGGAACACTTTGACAGTTTTCCATACAATTGGTTTTCTCTAAGGCATTGAAGAACTATCCTCAGGCATTCGTCATGATCTTCTGGGGTCTTTGAGTATATCAAAATTTCATCGATAAATACTTGTACAAATTTGTCTAAGTAATCCCGAAATATCCCATTCATCAAACTCGTGAACATACCCGGGGCATTTGTCAGTCCGAAGGGTAAAACTACAAATTCATAATGCCCAAACCTTGTCTTAAAGGCTATCTTCGGAATATCTTCTTCCTTGATTCTTAATTGATGATATCCTGACCTCAAATATATTTTTGAAAACACGATTGCCCCCTTCATTTGATCAAACAAGTTATCTATCCTTGGTAAAGGATATTGATTCTTTATTGTCACTTTGTTCAACTGGCGGTAGTCAATGCACAGTTGCCAAGACCCATCCTTCTTCTTAACAAAAATCATGGGAGCTCCCCACGGAGATATGCTGGGTCATATGAACCCCAAGTCCAAAAATTCCTTTAATTGTATTTGCAATTCCTTTAGTTCTGGAGCTGACATATGATAAGGTGTCTTTGCAATAGGCTCAGTGCCTGGTTTAAGGTCGATGGTGAAGTCAATTTCCCTTTTTGGGGGTAAGCCAGGTAATTTTTCAGGAAATACATCCTTGAATTCAATAAGAATTGGATGTTTATCAAAGTTTTTAGAATCACCCTTATCATTTAGAGCCATCACCATGAACATTTGACACCCCTTTCATCTATATTTAATTAGTTGCAAGGAGGAGATGAACCTTAGGGATACTCCTCGATTCTTTCCCCTCAAAGATCTTCTTTGTCCATCATCATCTGTGAAATATAGTACCTTGTCTTTGCAATCTAGGAGTGCCTCATGTCGCTCCAACCAATCCATTCCTATAACTACGTCATAGACTCCTAAAATCGTAGAATACAAGGATACCTTGGTTTTACATACACCCCGGTCCACCTCACAATCCCTTACCATTTTTCCTACATTTCTTTTCATACCACAAGCCATTTCTACATGTCTAAAATCATATTGAGCAATTGGTTTATGTTTAATATTTGATAATGCATTTAAAGAGATAAAAGAATCAGCAGCTCCTGGATCTATTAAAACGACAAAACTCATACCATCAATATTACCTGTGGTCTCCAACATAGTAGACTGGCGTTCGACCTGACGATTGTTCACTGCTGCATGGATGCGATGAGCCTTCCCCAGGTCCCCCACCGTAGCTTCTTTCTGAGTTGAGTTGTTATTACCTGTCTTTTGAGGGCAATCCCTCTCGTAGTGAGCACCTCCACAAGTCCAACACCCCCTCTTAGGAGCTTGGTTTCTATTATTGACTGAACTGGGAGTTGGCCTGGAACTCTGCTGGAAAGAGCCAGACTGATGGGATCGATGCTGAGGTGGTGTGACTTGGTGTTGTCCCATAAGACGATGCTGTTGTTGCTGACGAGCTTGATGAGGTACCTTATGCAGCTGCTGAGTTGGATGCCTATATGGTGTTCCGGTAGACCACTTTTGACGATTGAGCACAGAACCCCTTTGAAACTTTTTACGTTCCATACTGATTCCATTGTTTACTCTTGATCCTGCGGGCCTGGTTGTCTTACTAGGTCCACTAATCATGATCTCCTCTTCTGAAATTATTGCTCGTTGGACTGCTTCGTGCAAGGTGCGGGGCGTTAAGATCCTAACATGATCTTAGCCCGAATATTTCCATTTAATCCATACACAAATTTGTTCACCTTGAGCCTTTCTGTGTTTAAATGAGGGGCATATCGGAGTAATTCCATGAAACGAGCCTCATACTCTGGTACTGAACGACTCCCTTGCTTTAAAGCATTGAATTCATTTAATTGTCTCTCAAGAAATTCCTCTGATAGGTAGCGTTCTCTAAAATTTTCTTCAAACAATTCCCAAGTTACTTCTGAGATATCCATCCCCAATTGGGGTAACAAAGTCTTCCACCAAAGTAGCGCATTTCCCTTTAGCTGAAATACACCCATCTTGGCCTTCATGTTAGAGGTATACTCTCTCAGGGTAAAGCACATAGCCATGTTTTCTAACCATGCCTCTACAGATTGACCATCTGTGGACCCCCAAAACTCTAGAAATTTTACTTTTTCCAAATCTCGACATACATCATTTCTTGTAGTGCTTCGGGGTGCTTCATTTTGTATGACAGGTCCTCCATGATCTTGTTCCAGACGGTTTATTAATGCCTCAGACATGTGCTGGAATGATTTCATTAAGTTTAACACTTCTCCTGCTGGTATTGGTTCTTGTGTTGAGACGTTTCCCTCATCATTGGGTGGGGTGGCAGGAGTTGGCTGTTGAGGTGGCGCCACATTGCGCCCTCTAGATGCCCCATTCCTTCTTGTACTTCTTCTAACCATGGTTCACCAATAAATCACCCGTACACCCGTACACCCTGCCAAAATTTAACATGATTTTCCATATAAGATAACACCCATCAATTACACATTATAACAACCTAAGTGGTTCTATAATATTTATTTCACTCATGAATTTCAAACCTTCTTTTAATCTTAATGATACAATTTATATAACTTATCATGATCAGCTTAGTCTTCGTTATGTCATGTTAATGATAGAACTAATTGGTAGCCTTAATATACATAAACTGAGATGGTCACTATTTGTATTAAGGAGACATACAAAAATTGTGCAATAAAGTTTAAACCAAAGGTCTAACACGATATTATTCCAATGTCCTTTAACTATGGCCAAAACTCATTTCGTCATATATTCCCTCTAAACTCCTATATATATATATATATTTTTTAAGAATCATGCATGCTAAAAAAAAATTAACTTCATATTAAATCATTAACTTACAATTTTTATCATTAAATTGTAATTCAAAGCCCTATTTCAATTCAATCTTAATAATATAAAAATATAGATATGAAAAGGTCTCATCCCAATTTTCATAACAACATATAAATTTTAAATTGAAACAATTAATTTGCTTCTTTTTCCAAATTGACTAAGTAAGTAAATTTTTGCAATATGTAAGAAGTGTAATTTTAAATTATAAAAATGTAATTTTAGATTAACTTATAAATTTAGATAGATTCAAATATATTAAAAAAACACATCTCTAATATAATAAAACATAATTAAATATATAATAACACATATATTTTTAAACATTAATTATATATCATCTAGGCCAACAAACTGTAAGAAAACAAGATTCGCCAGATTTAGTCCTCATAGAGAAAGCCATTCATCCATTAAAGCATGAATGTGATAATAATTATATGTTTTTCATTTATTTATTTATTTTCAAATAATTGTGAAAATATCATTTAAATATGATTAAAGTGTAACTATTCTAAAAATATCTACTCTTAAACCTTGCGGGTTTGCAAAATCCTAGAAAAAACAAAAGAACAATCACAAATATTTTATTAACCCAATCGTCAATCAAATACTTTGTAAGTTGCGAATTACAATAAAACATTTAAAGTAAGTTGTAAATTACATAAAACACTTTAGAAATTAAATTGCAATTCACATAAAACATAATTTCACTTTTACCACACATATGCACCAAAATTTACGTAATCACTATTAAGGTAAATTTATTTGAAATAAATAAATAGAGCGTATTCAAGCCCTATTATCAACTAATTTAACTTTTACCACACTGCACCAAAATTTACGTAATCATTACTAAGGTAAATTTATTCAAATAAACAATTAGAACTTATTCAGGCCCTATCTGCTATCACTTACGCTGTTTTAATATTTGATTGGTCTTTTAGATGCACAAAAGGCTGAGTGCTGGTTATGAGCGTTTCTGGTTCTAACAAGCTCTATTTTTCCAAGTGGTGTCAGCCTAAGCTGCCGTTTATCTTTCAATAAAATGCCGTGTATATTACTGTTCTAATGAATGGTCAAAGGTAACGTTTTAATGGGAAAAATCATTGCAAAGGTAACGTTTTATAGGAAAAATCATTGCAACCAAAAATTAAGTAGGAAGTTGATGTAAGCTAACAAAAGGAACCCTTTACTGTCTCTACAATTTTCTTTGCTGATTTAATAGGCAAGGAGGGAAATATGCGGTTTATATTATCCAGAAATGTGTTCGAGAAGTTTCGATTTTTTTTTTTTTTTTAACCATATCATGTCTAATCTGGTGCGCTTCTGATGAGCTAAATTAAGAAATTTTTATTTTTAAACCTTCAAATGCAGTGAACCTAAAAAGAAATGGAATAGCAAAGAGTTGAAGCAAAGTACTAGATCAGGCTTGAAAATATTGTGAACAATAGAAGCCTCAGTGAGAAGCGAAGCTACAGCTACCACAGACGATAATGCCAATGAAGGCGTCCCCGTTACCTGCCTACCACCGAACCTGGGCTTCAACTATATATATATATATTTTAATCACAACAACTAGAATTAAGGTAAAATATCAATTGCCCTAGAGGCATGTAGGAAAGAACAATAATGTATCACTAGAATTCTAATGCCAACGGTGGTAGTTGTAGTAGCGTAATGTGCTCCAATTCTTCTAGTTACAACGCATACGTTTTGAATGATCAAATCTGATTTCATAACTAGCATATAAGTTCAAGTTAGCAGCTGTATGAAATTAATTATTAATATCTTTGCAGATCTAATTCCATTTTTATTATCTTACTGTTTATAAAATCTCATACTCCATATAATGACACTCTACAAACGTATTAAACAATTATTACAGGTGGCAGAAATAGAATTGAATCGAAAGCCTTGTGGGACCGGTCGTCTACTCAAGTGTTGCATGAACCGAATTGCCGGGCCAAAATACCGAAACAACATGGAAAGAGAAAAGCCACCCTCGGTTCTTTCGAAACGCAAGATACGTGGCATTGAAATCAGGATTGGCGCTTAATTAGTATTGCCTGGTATGAGATTTTACAGTTAAAATGGCAGCCACTACAGCCCTTCGTTAACTGTGTGTGTTATTTTTTTAATCAAATTACATGTTTCAGCTCAGTCTTCAAGTCAATCTCACGTACAACCCTCTTGAGATGAGATTCCAGTTCTTGTTTCAGAGTAAACTAGAGTTGAACTCCCATGCCACCATTGGTTCTATAATTTCCAGCATCGGGTAAGAAACACGGATTGGCATATTGATGGAATGACTTACTGGTGTGGTACTGCTCTATGCTGAATGAGCAACAAGGAAAGATGGGTGGTGATAACGATTTCACAGGATAGGATTGGAGGCATCATGCTCACGTAGCACTTACCTACGTTTCCAAAGGATTTGAATGGATGAGATAATTTTGTTGTTGCAGTCAACAATAACTGCCATACCACAAGCATAAGCTTATTGTGCACTGCAAGGTTCAGCAGGTTTACACTGCGCGAAAGTTGTTGCTGTTTGCAGCTCCCAACCTATTGTATTGGATGGTGAAAATTTCGATGTATATAAAAAAAAACGAGCACCAAGAAACAAGAGAGGATTCTAAACATGCACATAGAGAAAAACCGAATGAGAGATACAAATTTTAAGACAAGTCTGATGAGCATGAGGGTTTTCTGCAAATTCTGAACTGCAAAAAATGGAAGTGAATTTGGGTAGAAGATTTATATCAAAACATGCTCATAATGCAGACCATATTCAATAAGTTCTTCCATGTTAACAGTTGAAATGCATGGAATTATCAAACTTAAAAATGGTAGATCCATTCTATATTAACACGTCAATGGCATACATCAATGAAATGGCACACATATAGAGAACTTTTGAAAGGAATATATGGTATGAAGTACTTTGGGATATGAAAACCTTAATACTTTATGGGCCTATAGGTCTTAGAGGTTGAAACTTGGCTTTGATACCAAGTGTAGGACCAAATCTATTTTACTAGATGAACGCTAGGCTTAAACACAACGAACTCTAACCAGAGATTGAATGGGAGGGAATTTACCAGACATGTCACCTCCTAAAGAGGATGAGATCTGGAGGCTACTTGGCCCTGTCCAGGCTCTGTCTAAGAGTACAATAGAACACGACAAATGACACCGAGGCTGTCCAAGAAGGGGTGTGACTAACTGCCAATTTAAACCATAGTCATACAAGTTTCTGAAAACTTAGTAAAAATTTAACTATTCATACCATAAGCATACAAATCTGAACACAAGAATCAGTTATATCCAAGTTCATAAAATTAGACTTCATACACATATGAAAACATCATAAATAAAAGCGATATAAATAAACGTGTACCGTACACCTTGAAACGAGAGCCAAACTGGACCTGCTGCTTGGCGAGCTCCTTTGATGTCATCTACCTCCACGCCTGAATGTGTCGTGCTCAAGCCGAATGCAGTGACTCACCGGTTAACCTCCCAGCCTACTCCTTGGGTACTCTCCTTCCCCGCGGACCCCCGAGCTGCAATGGGGTTGTACAAACAAAGGAAAATGCTAGCTGACAGAGGTGAGCCTCTCTTGGCTCAAGAGTCCCCTCTCTATAACACTCTGTCTCACCAAACTCAACTATAGCTCATAACCACTTAATTTTGACATAGTCTCCTCCATCCAACAATAGGGTAAAACCAAAAAGTCCTTTTCCCTTCCCTTTCCCTTTCTTTTATAGAATGTTTCATAGGTGACACTTGGAACTTCATGCATAAATAATAATTTTTTTATTAACCCAAAATTTGATTATTCACCCACCCATGTGTCATCCTCTCATCAAGACTCTCCAAAATAATTTACTTAATTATTCATTTAAAATAGTAATTTTCCTCAACCCAACAACACTTCCTATTTCTTCTCCTAGTTGTCTCTTGATTCCCCTTTTCTACTCCTTGATTTGTGTTTATTACTGTAGTTAATTGATAAGTCTCAGATTTGGTCCCCTAAACTACCTCAATTTGCATTTATGATGAATATTCTTATGTTGGATCTTTGCCACATGGAAGTTCTCTAATTTCTCAAATTTTAATTTATTAATCTTATTTTAATTCACCACCCTCTTCTCTTAATGAAGTTTTTAATAAATCTTTATACTTAACTGTATGTCCCTCTTTTCCCCTTTTTGCCTAATTAAGTTACTTATATACATTATCCATTTAATATTTTGTTTTAACATGGAAAGGGTAGAGTTATCATGGTAATTAATTTATCTCTTCCCATTCCTCCCTTACCCTAAGTTTTATTCTTTATTTAGTTCTTTTGGTTCTAACCTCATATATCATTTGTTATGAATTAGTTGGATTTCATATATTGATTATATTTATTAGTTTCTTTAATGATGTCGAGGGTCGAGTTTAGTCATGCCCTTCAAGAACTTCCATTCGAAGTTCCAAGGGTGCCATGCCTAAGAATTTATTTTTGATGCCAAGGGTGCCAAGTTGGTCGTGCCCTTCAAGAATTTCTCTTGAAATTCCAAGGGTGCCACACCACTTGCCCTTCAAGCATCCAGTGGTTATGAGGGGAAATTATATGTGCAACTACAGAGACCCTTATCATCTCGTATGTTGCCTGCTATAGTGAGACTAATGGTGCTGGGGATCAAGGAGTTCGCCTTGATGCGCGCCCCCCAGAAATCCTCGTGAGCGAACCCGATTTGGGACCTGCCCCCACGACATCATGATCTTCAAGGCGAAGGTGTTTCGACCTTTCCAGCCTAAGTCATGGCGGGAGTGCTAGTAGGTGAGATCAGGGACACTGTCCCACCCCTCCCATGAAGTTCCATCCAATTGTACAACCCCATCACCCATAAGTGAGTCATTCGGCCAAACAACCAACATGTTCCTACATCCAATGACATATCATCAGAGTATATGTAAATATATAACAAGTTTCACACTGAACTTAGAAGTTCAAATACAAAATATTTATTTCTATCAAACTGGATGTTGTCAGCTCATCATATGCGAGTGCCTCTGGCGGTTTCCTGTCATACTCAATAATCATCAGTCACCAAGTTTCTTAGTGTTAGTCATTTTCATAACAAAATAATCAACATGACATAGTCATCCACATCATTGTTTATCATGAACCAGAAGTAATGTAAGTAGACACGTTCATCACAACTATCATCATCATAACATCAATAGAAAATACATAACCATCAAAGCCACCATCATCCTAACACCGACTAGGAATTAAACACATCCACTAATAGTAGAGTGAAGTGTCAGTATGAGGTCCTCAAATAATAATGTGTGAGCCTTAAGGCTAAATCATTGTTAATGTCATATCAAGGTCAAAAATCTAGAGTGGGGCACTACAAAGCACTCCTTTTATCTGACCCCAAGCGAGCCGCTGTCTGATGTTTCCATACATCATGCGACCACACAAACATAATCCACACATGTATTGTTTGAGGCTAATAAAACAACCAGATTTATTGAATGCATCCAACACAACCACCAACAGGTCCATGACATCTTAGAGAAATCCAATGCCAAGTACAAGCTGTTATTGCCTAAATCTACCTCAGGCTGAAGGAAGGCAAAGTCTAGGGTAACATCAAACCACGCTTAATCTGGTAGTTAGCCCTACCAGATCGGGAGAGGGCTCTCTCCTTGTCAATCTCAGCAAAAATAATCAGTGAGGCTTGAGATGACTAGAAATAAAGGCTGATTTTAGGCTAGGTATATATGTGAAAGAGTTTGATTTTATTTGATTTTGAGGGTTTTTGTTGGAATCAAAGGGAAAGGTAGATTTTGGGCTTGGGAAATGATCAGTTTGCAGAGAGCTGAATGGGGCAAGAAAAGCAATTGTTTTGATGCTTCGAATTGAATGAAATGGATAGCTCAGACCGGTGAGGAGTTGAAGAGGGTAAGAGGCTTTCAAGAATCCTCTTCAAACAGTTGAAAACATAGAAAATTAAACAGAACTTCAAGGTAGAGCACTGCAAATCTAATGAATTCCACCTTTATTACCTGTTTTTTTAACTTAAGAAGAAATGAGAAGGAAGATGATACACATGAAACATCAGTAAACTTACAATCACAGAGAGAAAGACATCATCAAAACAAAGAGCCACATGGATCCCAAAGAGAGCTGCAAACCCTGGTCTTTTCCTTTGCCAAAATGCAGAGATGAAATGTACAATGGAGCTCAAAGCAATCCCAAGTGTCCAACCCTGAAAATGACTGAAAAACTACAAGATATAGACAAGCATAACTCATCCCAATTCCTCTAGTGGTCGAGCTCACTAGTTTAGGAGTTGTTTCAACAAGATCTAAACTAAGAACTGGAAAATAGGCAGTGGAACAACTTGCCTCTATAAGATAGGAAACTGATTCATTCAGTTACATTTCACTTTTTGGTGAATGAATCTACTTACATGAGTAAAAATGTGCCAAAATTACATCAAATCCATGAAATTACATCAAGTTACATCAAGAGTTTCACATTTGGAGATGAAAAAGTCAAACTAGCCAAAAATAGGCGAAAAACTAAGTTATTGAGTGAAAACTAGGCCAAAATTCCCAATGCGCCGCGCCTGAAATCTCTATGCATCGTGCCACTTTGGAGCTGATTTTGAGGGCCTTCCCGGAGTCCAAATTGAGTACAGGATAGCTCGTTGGAAAGATCTACCTGTCTACTTTCCAACCCAAGTGGAATTTCGGAATTTGATTGCTATTTTCCCGTCCAAAAATGAGTTTTCCAAACACTGCTTCTTGTGTGTCCAAAAATGGGTAGGCATGCATAAATTTTCATGAAAAATCCAAACATACAAATTTTTACCCAAGAGGAGCTCCCAATCATAAGCACGCGCCAAGTGGTGTGACTTGTCGAGCAGAAAAATCTATGTTTAGGCCAAAAAAAACAAAATTTGCAAAATGTGTCCCAAATTTCTTGAAATTTGGGTTGAGTGTCCTCCATCATGTACTATGCTGGGCCAAGGAAGCTTCGGTCAAAATTTGGAGTCTATCATGCCTTTTGCAACGCTTTAATGCCCTCTTTAACTTTGCCTTTATGATATTGATTCGTGCCTTGCAAACATGATTTATCGCCCAATAATGATTCTTTATGTGCCTCAACATGTTCTTTTCCTTGTTGGCCTTCTCCAACAGCTTCTCCAAATGAATATTGACCCTTTCAAGTCAAGTTTCACGATCAGCCTCAATTTCTTGCTCAATGGATGTCATCTCACTTTGGCTCCTTTGGGAAGCTTGCCGTTTTGCTTTCATGTTTTGGAGCTCCATGAATGAATGGGACCGATGAGGGGAGGGTTTGATGCTAGCTGTGGGATTTTAGGGAATGAAAGGGTTTAGGGGATGATATCTAGGGTTTGGGATGGCAATTAGGGTTTTGGGGATATTTGACTAGGTATATGGGAATTAAGGAATGAGTGGATGAAATGTAACGAAAGGGAAAAAATGAAGGAGTAAAGGAGTGAGGGAGTGAGAGATAGCTAGGAGTGGAATTAGCAGCAAGAAATACAACTCATAAACCCTATGCAATTGTTTTTTGACAAAAAATGCAAGGAGGTAGTGTTTTGATTTTTATCCATTAAATCACCATAAGCACCATGAGAAATTCATTCATTGGTCATGGAGGGATGTTAACTTACTTGCGAAATGAGTAATTTAGAAATTTGAGAGTCTTTGGAGGAATATTTGAATGGATTTTAGACTTTTTAGCCCAATGATCCGCGCCATCTCAATGTGTCACGCCAGTTCATTTTTCGCACTGTAGAGGGCTACCCAATGCGTCGCGCATTTGTGCAGGAGACTTTTGGAGACCTTCCCGGTGTCCAAATTGGGTGCGGGATAGCTCGTTGGAAAGCTTGTTGAGTCTAATTATCATTTTACTCATCAAGAAAGTCATTTTGCCAACCAAGCTAGGAGAAATCTTGATTTTCCCAAGGTCACTTCAGAGGTGCATTAATTCTCTTGAAGCGACTGTATTTTTGACATTTCTTTACAACCATGAAACCTGTGTAAAAAGTGAAGGAGGTTTTTCTTCCTTGGCCTATTTTGGACAAAAAAATCTCTCAGTTTTCCCAAATTCATCGTTTATTTCTCAGAAACTTCATTGGAGTAAAACCTATCCCAATGTGTGGAACAAGGGATTTGTCGAAATGAAGTGAAATGAAGGGGATAAGGGGATTATAAATTCTTGAGAAAATTTTTGGAAGTAGGGAGGGATGTTAGGAAGTATGGGAAAGTGGAATTTCAAAGATTGAGTGAGGGGAAGGGGTCCAAAAGGGAAAAACACAGGCCTAGCCTAGAAAATTGCCAAGTTGTAGCAATAAACTAGGGTTTGTGCGAAAATGAGGAATTTGAGGGATATCCATGATGGGAAGTGTTAAATAAGGTACATTAAGGATAGGGGAAGGTGTATGAACATCAGGATACAAGTTTTGCTGATGATTTGACCATCCAAGAGATATTACCTTCAAAACCCTAGGAGAGGGAAATGAACCTTACCTAGGCACAACTGAAGCATGAACAAGGTGTAAAATGACCCATTGGAGCCTGACATGATGATGAAAACCCTCTGAATGACGGTACACTCAGCTGAATGGTGACATGGACTGACATTTGGACAACTTTGAAAGGAGTGTTAGCCAACCCTAGACCTAATACCTAGTGACCAAATTTTACTTGAAGACTCAGTGAAATGAAAAAATTTGACCTTGAAACCTTAAAATCACTTTGTAAGAGCATGTTTGATCACTGGAGGAAGGCTGCAAATACTGACACTAAAATTGGCTCCAATGGGGATGGTAGCTCCTTGGTGGTGCCAAGAACTACAAATCTTTGGAAAGCAGACAATGCCTTCATCCATTGGGCAATGGAGTCAAAAACTCAAGCTGATATGCATGACTGAAAACTGATGACTTGACGACACAAATTGACTCTCACTCAAGTAAAAACTGACTCGTTACTTAAACACAACCGAAAAACTGGAAAATATGCTCAATATGAAGCTTATTCAATACAACCTACTCTAACAGTTTCATTCATCACCTGATCAAGTGAAATGAAACAACCAATGCAACCAAGTAAGTATTACAACTGCTGTTTGAATTCTCTGCAAGTGCTCGCTTATGAACAACAAGAGAGAACTACCGAAAGGAAACTCCCATGAAAACTTGTGAACAGATCCATTGAATGATATAGATTCTCTATCTGCCTCCAAAAACACTGCATAAGGATCTTGAAATTCATGCACAATGGGACTTAGCTCATCCAATGGATTAATTTTCTTCTCCTCATGCCATGAATGCAAAATTTTCTTTGAGATTTGTGACGAGACTCCTGCTAAAAATGATAAAGAGATCGGCTGCTGGATCAAGTTTATATCAGCACACGTTTCAAGCTTACATGTAGTAAATGGAGAAGGACTTTGATTGCAGACATCATCCAACACATCAGCTATTGGATCGTGAAAAACTTGAAAAGACTGCTATAACCCATTTTCTATTGGTTCCGATGAGATTACATGATTTCCTACAGGCTGCTCATTTGAAGATTTACTATGCAATTTACCCTTCAAAAACTGAAATGATTCAAAAAAAAAATGGTACGGAATCATCTTGTATCATTTGATCATATGTGCCAGCTTCCAAGTCTTCATCTACAACTGGACAATCAATGGCATTCGGGGGCTGCAAATATGGATATGAGAAGTCTTGAAAAAGGTTTTCATTGCCCTCAAGATGGTCCAGATCAAGACTTGTCGACAGTTGATTTCTGATTACATGGAAGTTGTCTCTGATGTACTGAAATGAATCAAAACAAAAAGGCAACGATCCCTCACTTACTTCAAAATTTTCTGAACTTTCCTCGTCATTTTCGTAGCTGATATGTGATGGCTAAACATTGTATTCGAACTGCTGAAAGTGAACTTCCTCCTTCCACAAACTAGCTGCTGATTTGTATGCAAGGTTAGCTCCTGTTTGGAGAACATAATCATCATCATACTGATCAAACTGAGGCAAATCATCAGTATAAAACACATCATCAAGCATACATGTCAAATCAACAGATATATCTTCTCCAAGATGATCTACAAAACAATCATTATCAGATCTATGACAACTGGGATGAGAAACAAAATGTTTTGGATC
Organism: Pinus albicaulis; assembly: GCA_034641835.2. NCBI lineage: Eukaryota > Viridiplantae > Streptophyta > Pinopsida > Pinales > Pinaceae > Pinus > Pinus albicaulis. Next base: position 23,814,857 of record CM076575.1, read on the forward strand.
AGCAACTTGTTCTTCTTCAATCATCGAGCCATGGGCTTGAACATTATACTCATTCCTTGTGATGATTCTTTGCATCATCTCTTCCACTGCACTTACCAACATGTTAAGCTTTACCTCTAGAGATGTCGATTCCTTCGGATCTATGTTTTTCGTCTCTTCTTCCTTCAATTTTTCCCTTCGGATCAGAAAATGAGCCTCTACATCTACTGCACTATTCTGCATCTCTTCAAGTGTTGCAAGATTCCTTTCTCTCAGCTGAAACTCCATTTCTGGATCAAAGGCACCCGGGTAGTGCAATAGAGCAGATCCAGGAGGAGGTCTTATATCAACTGGCATCGAAAAATATACTTTGTTAAATCTTGCAGAAAATTGTTGTACTGTCTCCCCTGGCAGTCTTTTCAGCTGGTTATACTCTTCTGTAATCAAGAAAGGGTTCTGTCTGATCACCCACCTGTCGAGGAAAAATTTGACGAAATGTTGGAAATACGAGATGCTCGCATCAGGCAGGGTTTTGAACCAACTCTTGAATTTGCCTTGCAAAGAAAGAGCAAAAAGCCTAATACTGACATCCTCTTCATCAAATTCAAAAAGGTCAAGAAAAAACTCAAAATTCAGAACATGTCTCTCAGCAGTGATGTTGTCACATTCACCATCAAATCTCGGCAAGTAAAGGTAGTAATTTGCAGGGAAAGCATGGAGTATAGGAGGTAAAATCAGAGGCTTGTATCGATCTGGAATTTTACAAGGTATAGGGGTATGTACAAATGTTGCAGAATCAGTCTTGGTCTCTTGAGGTTCATCAATTTGAAGATGGTCATCAAAAGATTCGGAAGAAAGGTCTTGATCAAGCTCAAAAGCATGCAAATATTTGGTATTTATAATCTTCAAAGGGAAAGAGTCAACTGCAGGCCGAGGGTTTTTTCTCAAATACAATATACTTTACAAAGCCTTCTTGATATTCTCAGGAAAAGAGAAGAAATAATTTATGAAAAAGAACAAAATGTCTTGGATGAAATTCCAACTTGAATACCTGATCTTTCCATATTGTCCTTTCATGTCTCTGCTGGTCAGGTTCATCCTCCAGTGGAGTCCTTGGATCTGATCTCGAAACTGATTTAGAGTCGCCAGGTGAATGATTTCAGCCTTGCGGTGCCTGATCGTTGTCCACCATCAACCATTAGATCTAAACTTGAATACATTTTACTGAGGAACTAGATGTTCATTTCATAAACTAGACCGGAGATTGACTGAAGCAGCATTCATCTACTTTCGCTAATGCAAAGCAAGAGCATTTCGAAGGCTACCTGGCTAACTTCAGGCTCCATCTGTAGTTTATAAAGCAAACAACAAACTTTCTCTTCCCCAGTATGGTCGCCACTATGTTATTGCCTAAATCTACCTTAGGCTGAAGGAAGGTAGAGTCTAGGGTAACATCAAACCACGCTTAATCGTAGCTAGCCCTACTAGATCGAGAGAGGGCTCTCTCCTTGTCAATATTAGCAAAAATAATCAGTGAGGCTTGAGATGACTAGAAATAAAGGCTGATTTTAGGCTAGGTATATATGTGAAAGAGTTTTATTTGATTTGAATTTGGAGGTTTTTGTTGGAATCAAAGGGAAAGGCAGATTTTGGGCCCGGGAAATGATCAGTTTGCAGAGAGCTGAATGGGGCAAGAAAAGCAATTGTTTTGATGCTTCGAATTGAATGAAATGGATAGCTCAGATCGGTGAGGATTTGAAGAGGGCAATATGATTTCAAGAATCCTCTTCAAACAGTTGAAAACATAGAAAAGTAAACAAAACTTCAAGGTAGAACACTGCAAATCTAATGAATTCTACCTTTATTACTTGTTTGTTTAACTTAAGAATAAATGAGAAGGAAGATGATATACATGAAACATTAATAAAATTACAATCACAAAGAGAAAGACATCATCAAAGCAAAGAGCCACATGGATCCCAAAGAGAGCTGCAAGCCCTGGTCTTTTCCTTTGCCAAAATGCAGAGATGAAATGTACAATGGAGCTCAAAGCAATCCCAAGTGTCCAACCCTGAAAATGACTGAAAAAATATAAGATATAGACAAGAATAACTCATCCCCATGCCTCTAGGGGTCGATCTCACTAGTTTAGGAGTTGTTTCAACAAGATCTAAACTAAGAACTGGAAAATAGGTAGTGGAACAACTTGCCTTTATAAGATAGGAAACTGATTCATTCAGTTACATTTCACTTTTTGGTGAATGAATCTACTTACATGAGTAAAAATGTGAAAAAATTACATCAAATCCATGAAAATACATCAAGTTACATCAATAGTTTCACATTTGGAGATGAAAAAGTCAAACTGGCCAAAACTAGGCGAAAAACTGAGTTACTGAGTGAAAACTAGGCCAAAATTCCCAATGCGCCGCGCCTGAAATCTCTATGCGTCACACCACTTTGGAGCTGATTGTGAGGGCCTTCCTAGAGTCAATATTGAGTGTAGGATATCTTGTTGGAAAGATCTGCCTGTCTACTTTCCAACCCAAGTGGAATTTCTGAATTTTGTTGCCATTTGCCCCTCCAAAAATGAATTTTCCCAACACTGCTTTCTGTGTGTTCAAAAAGGGGCAGAAAGGTCATTTTTAGGGTGTTTTTGACCCTTCTGGCAACCCAAAACTTGTCAAAATATCTGGGTAATGGGTAGGCATGCATAAATTTTCATGAAAAATCCAAAAATACAAAGTTTTACCCAAGAGGGGCTCCCAATCATAAGCGCGCGCCAAGTGGTGCGACGCGTCGGGCAGAAAAATCTGTGTTTAGGCCAAAAAAAAGAATTTGCAAAATGTGTCCCGAATTTCTTAAAATTAGGGCTGAGTGTCCTCCATCATGTACTATGCTGGGGCAAGGAAGCTTCGGTCAAAATTTGGAGTCTATCATGCCTTTTGTGACGCTTTAATGCCCTCTTTAACTTTGCCTTCAGGATCTTGATTCGTGCCTTGCAAACATGATTTCTCACCCAATAATGATTCTTCATGTGCCTCAACATGTTATTTTCCTTGTTGGCCTTCTCCAACAACTGCTCCAAATGAATATTGACCCTTTCAAGTCAAGTTTCGCGATCAGCCTCAATTTCTTGCGCAATGGATGTCATCTCACTTTAGCTCCTTTGGGCAGCTTTCCGTTTTGCTTTCATGTTTTGGAGCTCCATGAATGAATGGGACTGATGAGGGGAGGTTTTGATGCTAGCTGTAGGATTTTAGGGAATGAAAGGGTTTAGGGGATGATATCTAGGGTTTGGGATGGAAATTAGGGTTTTGGGGATATCTGACTAGGTATATGGGAATTAAGGAATGAGTGGATGAAATGTAACGAAAGGGAAAAAATGAAGGAATAAAGAAGTGAGGGAGTGAGAGATAGCTAGGAGTGGAATTAGCAGCAATAAATACAACTCATAAACCCTATGCAATTTTTTTTGACAAAAAATGCAAGGAGGTAGGGTTTTAATTTTTATCCATTAAATCACCATAAGCACCATGAGAAATTCATTCATTGGTCATGGAGGGATGTTAAATTACTTGGGAAATGAGTAATTTAGAAATTTGAGAGTCTTTGGAGGAAGATTTGAATGGATTTCAGGCTTTTTAGCCCAATTCTCCGCATCATCTCAATGCGTCGCGCCAATTCATTTTTTGCACTGTAGAGGGCTGCCTAATGCGTCGCGCCATCTCAATGCGTCGTGCCTTTTTGCAGGAGAACTTTGGAGACCTTCCTGGTGTCCAAATTGGGCACGGAATAGCTCTTTGGAAAGCCTGTTTAGTATAATTATCATTTGACTCATCAAGCAAGTCATTTTACCAACCAAGGTAGGAGAAATATTGATTTTCCCAAGGTCACTTCAGAGGTGCATCAATTCTCCTGAGGCGACTGTATTTTTGACATTTCTTTAAAACCATGACACCTGTGTAAAATGTGAAGGAGGTTTTTCTTCCTTGGCCTAGTTTGGACAAAAACCTCTCTCAGTTTTCCCAAATTAATCTTTTATTTCTCAGAAACATCGTTGGAGTAAAACCTATCCCGATGTGTGGAACAAGGGATTTGTCGAAATGAAGTGAAATGAAGGGGATAACGGGCTTATAAATTCTTGAGAAAATTTTTGGAAGTAGGGAGGGATGTTAGGAAGTAGGGGAAAGTGGAATTTCAAATATTGATTGAGGGGAAGGGGTCCAAAAGGGAAAAACACAGGCCTAGCCTAGAAAATTGCCAAGTTGTAGCAAGAAACTAGGGTTTATGCGAAAATGAGGAATTTGAGGGATATCCATGATGGGAAGTGTTAAATAAGGTACATTAAGGATAGGGGAAGGTGTATGAACATCAGGATACAAGTTTTGCTGATGATTTGACCATCCAAGAGATATTACCTTCAAAACCCTAGGAGAGGGAAATGAACCTTACCTAGGCACAACTAAAGCATGAAAAATGTGTAAAATGACCCATGGGAACCTGACATGATAATGAAAACCCTCTGAATGATGGTACACTCAACTGAATGGTGACATGGACTGACATTTGGACAACTTTGAAAGGAGTGTTAGCCAACCCTAGACCTAATACCTAGTGACCAAATTTTACTTGAAGACTCAGTGAAATGACAAAATTTGACCTTGAAACCTTAAAATCACTTTGTAAGAGCAGGTTTGATCACTGGAGGAAGGCTGCAAAGACTGAAATTAACACAAGCAACGACATGATTAACATCGAGTGCCACACAAGTTCCATGTGGGCAAGAAAGTTTGGTTGCATTTGGAGAAAGAACTCATTACCATAGCCCATTGGAAGATTAGGCCACTTGGATATGGGAATTACACAATCACCAAGGTTGTGGGAGCTTATGATTTCAAGCTCAACATTCCCCCATTCCTTGTCCTACACCCAGTGTTCAATGTGGACCGCCTTCGACCACACTTTCCACCAATATTGGACACATCCAACATGGTAGAACAACTCACACCAACAAAATTAAACCCAGACTGCATGGAACAATCCACAACTGATCGGATCATAGACACATAGATCAAGAACACTTGCAAATAGAAGATCCAACTGTATCATGCTGTCAAAGCTGGCCAACTCTTGCACCAAGCCAAGTGGCTCACCATGGACCAAGTTCAACAGAAGTCTCATCATCTCATGGAGGAACTCAGCGCAATAGGGACCATTGCTTCTTAAGGGGGGAGGAATGATCTAGGTGGATATTGGTGGTCCCCCGCCTATTCCACTTATGGCCCCACCATTTTTTCTTACAGTTTTTTAGTTTCCTTAATTGTAGCATAGTTTACTATTTTAGCAGTTTTATTGGGTCCTGAACTTCCGAAGCCGTTTTGAGGACCTAAATGACATTTTTTGGGAAACCTGGGGGCAACATGTGATTTTCACTGATGTTGCTCACATCAAAAGTTGTATTCCTTGGATATATATTTCTAACGAGGTATTTTGCACATAAAATGAAGATCGTATGCCAAATTTACGTCCCTGGGAAGTTGATGTACCAATTTACCCAAACAGGGCCCATAGTTTTGGCGATTCATCTCTTAGGGTTAGGGTTTTGGATGTTTAGGGTTTTCCATTGTTTCTCAATAATAAATAGGACTTTGAGCCTAATTGTAACAAAGTTCAAAGGCCTGTAGCCGCCACATCTCTTCTTAGAGATAAGCTACCAACTCCTTAGCTAGTTTATTTCCATGTTATCTGTAAGCATATTTCAGTTATTTGATATTAATGAAATGAAGTGTAATTTCTACTGCATCTTTGCATTTATGTGTATTTCTGTATTTTATTGCATTCTTGCATAAGTCAGGATCAATGGTATCAGAGAAGTCTAATCTTTCTCTATTTTTCTATGCATTTCCCAAACGAGGTCAGGGTATAAAGAGTTAGGGCTCGATCTGGTTGAACACTTGCAAGATCAACCTCGCAAAATCCGACGACCTCCCATGGGGGAAGAAAAGAAATATTAGGGAGTAGGAGATCCTATCAAATTATTTCTCGAGGAGGCCCTTAAGAAACAAAGGAACGCGATGATGGATAACATTTATGAGATCCTTCAACTGTTGCCCATCGGTGACGCATCTGCATCCAACAACCACTCTGGAGGCGCCAGTCATTTCAAGGTACAGGTCAACTTCGATATTCTTGTATTTTAAGGCAAAATAGATGCAGATGACATAGATAGATGGTTGAATTTGTTGGAAGGGTTTTTTTCGGTCCATGATTTCTAAGACCGAGAAAAGATTATTTTTTCACTCCTCAAAGCCGCTCCCCATGTCAAAGACTGGTGGGGAACATACTGTGAGAAACATGATGAGAGGGAACCCTCTCTATTCTTAACCGCACACACTTGGAATTCATTCTGAGACGGAATCAAGGAACAATATTACTCCGTGGGGAGCTACGAGGAAAATTAAATCTAATGGACCACGTTGTGGCAGCAAAGGGATCAAGATGTTCACGAGCTGATGAATTTGTTCCATACTCTGCGCACAAAGTTGGGTATTAAAGACTTAGAGAAATATTTGGTGCTCAAGTACTGTAGCTGTTTGCATAAATAAATTCAGGTTGAAATGGAGTTCCTTGACATTACCTCACTTGGCACAACATATCGATATGCTGCCAAGATTGAGCATAAATTTGAGAAGAAGAAGCGAGACTTTGGATCCGCGAATCCGAAGCCAGGGAAAGCCGCCCCCAAATCGTAAAACAAGGGGCAAAGCCAAAATACGACTAATCAGAACAAAACCACAAAGCCAAAGAAGGACACAGGGAAGTGATGTGAATTTCATAACAACTCCACTCACAACACAAGTGAGTGTCAGGCTAAACAGTCCCTAGTGGCCGAACTGAAGGCATCTAAATTTGATGGATGTTCTCATCCCGAGTGTTGTCGCTCCTAGAGACAGCCTAGAGTTGTGATAGACCAGGTCCTAGGACATCTTATCATAGCAAGGAGCAGATGGTATAATAGACGAGGTTATCAATAAAAGCTCTCATGCTATCTCTTGTAAAACAAGGAAAATTAATCTGAATGGGACCAAGACCTTCAGAAGCTAATACAGAGAAAGGAATACTGTAGAGACATGGTGCAAAACTCTAATACAAATTCATCAGACAATTCAGAGACAATTTACTGTAAAGCGGGTCGGTTTAGAAATACTTCATAGAAATAAGTTATCAGAAGGTGTATGTAGTGAATGAAATGTAGAGGAGATATTAGTTAACATTGAGCTGATATCCAGATACACAATACCACCATGCATGGGCTTACCAATCTAAGAATCCATGCATAACAATAGTGTTTTAAAAACACCCTCCCAAAGAAACTAATATAGCAGAAATATGGTTTAGATGGATAGTGGAACATAATATCATGCATGAGCCATATTTAAAGTGCTAGACTGATCCGAGCATGGGCATCAACTAGGATGAATCCATACCAGAAATCAGTGAGCCACTCGCATTCCAAAACATGATACAGGAAATATGATGAAATGAAATGATATATTAAAATAACACATAAGAGAAGTTACAGACTGTGAAATACCAAAGACCAGAATCCTCTTTAACAGATGGAACTCCTCCTCACTGAGACCCTATGGGCTCTAAGCCTTCATATAAAAGTTCTACAAAATGTATACAAAAATCCTTGCACTGCATAATTTTTTGATAAAATCTGGAACCCTCAATAATCTGTTCTTAGGGCCATTTATAGAAGAAGAAGAACCCTAATAAAAGAAGTAGGTGAAAAACATTTAATTTGCCTCATTAAGACAAAATGGCGGAAACATTCGCGCCCATACTGCTGAATGACTATGTTGTGTTGTATGTACTCTGTCGCCAGCTTTCTGAAATAAACGCGCTGGGTGAAAATCTCCTCAGGGACACGGTATGAGAGTAAAACCACATGAAAATTCCATCCTTTCCTGAAAGAAAATTCGGCTGAAATGAAACCTGGAGGGTTTTGTTTCTTGTGCATTGTACCCTCTGTGTGATCTAGGATATCTTTGATCTAGTACCTTTATCTTCTAGACCATGGATTAGGTCTTAGAATCTTTAATGCTGGACGCTAAAATCCTCGATCTTTCACTGATACTCTTTTCCGTGACATTAATGTATCCATCTGCAAAAATCTGTGCTTTGAATGGCTCTGGGGAGTTTGAAAAATTTTGATCCTGGCTTCTTTAATGAAAGCCGTGCCGTAACAGCTTCCTCGATTTTCCCTCATAAATTTTGCCTCTGAAGGATGGTCCTTTGATGTGTTCTCGAATTTTGAAATGGAGGCTATGAATAATGGCAATTTTCTGTTGCTGTAATCCTACAAAACCCGCAAACTTGGTTATGAAAGCTATGCATAGGGATAATGGCTATGAAGGGCGGAGGAAAGATAGTGCGGCGGTGGTGAAACAATGGTGAATAATGCAATAAAATGGTATAAACTATGACCTATAGGGTTTTGAAGGAGAAATGCATCATGAACCATTCGATCGTGGTCCAGTGGTGGGGATCAACGGCGGAGATTGATCCATGGAATGACTTATGAACATTAGAGGAATACATATGAAACATAAGACTTTAATGTAGAATATGAAAATTTGGGCTGCGGAGGAAATACAAAGGAAATGCATGAAATGTAATGAATTGGACATGTGAGGCAGGACCCATTTTGAATCGCAATCAGAAACTGGAGTAGGAGTGATCGCAATCGCAAGTGAGCAGATGTGCGATGTGATCAATCAGAAGGGACAGTGATCGGAGGGTTGTTGCGATTCGAGCGATCGGGAGTCGAACATGCGATGCGATTAATCGCATCGCAAATATTTGCGATGGACCGATCGGGAGGCTCCACATGGATGTTGCGATTGCGATCCAAGCGAGGGTGTGATAAAGCGCTGGCCGTTCGATCTAAATGGTGGATCAACGGTGCAGAACACAGCGGAGGAATTAACAAAAAAATATAATCGCATCGGAGTTTTTCGGTGGTAACAAAGGAAATGCGCCAGCCCGACACTCCGATTGCGATTGGCGCTTAAGACTTAAGTGCTTGGTCTTAGCGCTGGGGCGTATGGGGGAAGTGGTTAAGGGGCATGCGGAAAAGGGGCTAGGCCCTTAATATAAGGTGGGAAAGTGGGTTTTTGCCCATTTTTAATGATTTTCAAGGCCAAAGAAGGGCAACGATAGAGGGGAAAAATGGGAATTTGGCCAAACAAAAGGTAAGGGTGGAATTTAAAAGGGATTTTGGGATTAGTTAGGAGAGATAAGGGAGGAATTTTGAGATGGAAAGGGAACTTTGAAGAGAGGGAAAAAGGGGTGAAATGAAACATTCTGCAGAGGTACAAGGGGCAAATGAAGGCCCTTGGAGCACAACTTTTTGTAGTCAGTGAGGCTCATTGGCTCTAGAATAGCAGAGGGAAAGGGATTGAAGAGTAGGGAACATGAAAGGCTTCAAGGATGATGTCTTTCCAGAAGGAAACCATTACTTGAAAACTCAAAGACAGCTTGACCCCCCCTGTTTGTTTTTAAGAAATTAGCAAGGGGCTAAGATGATCAACATTGGCTCCACCTGGGGACGACACGTTCATCCTTGGTCATGTCGAGAACTCTGCAGACCACCTGATCATCTTCTATGCAAACTCTGTTCTTCAGCATTTCAACTTCTATCCTTATTACTCCATGAGACTAGATTAAATTGTTGGTCTCACATTTTCTCTACCTAAACTACATCTGCTAGGATTAAGCTATCTAGCAAATTTCTTCTCTACATTCTAAAATAGAAATTGGAAAGAAGCCAAACCAGGATTAGACTGTCTGGCTTATTGGACTTTGCAAAAATTAAAACAACTAACTACATGCTCACAGACTGAGCTTTATTGAACTTTTCCTACCTACCCTACTTTAACTGGACTATTTACAAGTTTAGCTTACAAACATTGTCTTCCAATGCAACCAGTCCATCAAGTGATCCCATGACTGGTCTGTTCTGCCTAGCTCCTTGAGCAGGCTGGGTAGGCAAGGCTGCTCCCACTTTTTCTGTTCTTCATCAGCAGCTTCGAAATTTTTTCTTTCTGTTTGCAACATGTTGCTCAAAAAGACCCTTGATCCTTCTTCAAATGTTTGCAGGAAATGTACATAAGGATCATGAAATGATACCTGGCTATGAATATCTGGTAGGCAGGCTTCGACCGGGATTTTTTCTTCTTCCACTAAATTGAGAAGAAAACTCTTTTGAGAAAGAGTGTCTCCTTCATCTTCTGGACTGGAGGACTCATCGTTAACTGCAGCTGAATCCTCTTGGAGCTCTGATATGTTCTTCTCTACCGTGCTGAGCTCCGTGAAAAGATCTATGTATTATTGAGCAGGGGTTTGTACCTTTGCTTCCTCTTTTTCAAGAGAAGGCTCGTTATTTTCATATTGCTCAAGAACTTCTTCTTTTCTCTCCTCCTCATCTTCTGAAAGGGAGGACTGCTGAACACCGATCACATGACACTCATCACTGATGCTTTCATAACTTTCCCCATCAGTGTCATAGATAGGCTGACTAGTTTCATTGCTCCTCTGGAGTTGTTGGCTCTAGCTTTCCTCCCATGGGTCTACTGATGATGGTTCTGCAGGCACATATTCTCTCTGGAAACAATCATCATCAAATAGATCATAACTAGGAAAGTCATAATCGTAAGCAATGTCACCAATCAAACCTGTCAGATTCTCAATAGGTTTTCCTTCATCCTGATCCACAGAGGAGTATTCTGGATCTGTAACATCAAACTCAATAGATGAGTGAGCAAGGGAATCTGTTCTATAAAAGGCTTCGAAGGTGGATCGTTGATCTAATATCTGATCAATCTCTTCTTTTGTCAAAAGGGAGGTCTCCATGTCATCATGGACAGAAGCACAACAATCCTCTTTTTTTGCATTAGCTGACTGGGAGGTGAGATGTTCTTTTGAGCCTCTTCTAAGTGGTCTCTTGTTTCCTCCAAGCGACATTCCCTCTTTTCCATTGCTATTAGGTCCTAATACTCTCTGAACAGCATAACACAAGACATAGGTAGGCAATCAGGCAGTTCCTGATTTCTTTCCTCCTCATCTTCCATAGGTTTTAAAGCATCATACATGTCTTGCTCATTATCTAGGTCTTGAGTTTGTTCTTGTGATTTCACGAGTTTTATCTCAGCTTAATATCTTTCAATCATCAATCTTAGAAAGATGTTCTGAAGCACGGGTTTTCAACTTGGGATGAGAAGCCTAATCCGTCGAAGGTCCTCCACTTTTAGTTTTTCCAAGCCACGTGACATTTCATCTCGACACTCTGCTATAAAAATTGGATGCATCTTTGCAAAGTGCTCAGAGTCTTCCATTGGTGAAGCGGCTTGGTATTTGGCATGGCTGATGTTGTACTGTGACATAGTCTCCCAGTGGAGTCTTGTGAAACCAAGATAATCAACGACGTTCTGATCACCCAGTGGAGTCTTTTAATCATTTAGGAACTGTGGAGTCGCCAAGGTGAGGGATCTACAACTCTCAACTCTCTGTGCTCACCTAATTAGAGAGTGAATATGATTTGTCGAGGCCCAAGGATTCTGATTTTCTTAACTTTGTTCCCCGGAAACGGTGCCAGAAAGATGTTTTCGCTCCTAGAGACAGCCTAGAGTTGTGATAGACCAGTGCCTAGGACATCTTATCATAGCAAGGAGCATATGGTATAACAGACGAGGTTATCAATAAAAGCTCTCATGCTTTCTCTTGTAAAACAAGGAATATTAATCTGAATGGGACCAAGACCTTCAGAAACTGATACAGAGAAAGGAATACTACAGAGACATGGTGCAAAACTCTAATACAAATGCATCAGACAATTCAGAGACAATTTACTGTAAAGCAGGCCGGTTCAGAAATACTTCACATAAATAAGTTATCAGAAGGTGTATGTCATGAATGAAATGTAGAGGAGATATTAGTTAACATTGAGTTGATATCCAGATACACAATACCACCATGCATGGGCTTACCAATCTAAGAATCCATACATAATAGTAGCGTTTTAAAAACACCCTCCCAAAGAAACTAATATAGCAGAAATACGGTTTAGATGAATAGTGGAATAGAATATCATGCATGAGCCATATTTAAAGCGCTAGAATGATCCGAGCATGGGCATCAACTAGGATGAATCCATACCAGAAATCAGTGAGCCACTCGCATTCCAAAACATGATACAGAAAAGATGGATGAAATGAAATGATATATTAAAATAACACATAATAGAAGTTACAGACTGTGAAATACCAAAGACCAGAATCCTCTTTAACAGATGGAACTCCTCCTCACTGAGACCCTATGGGCTCTAAGCCTTCATATAAAAGTTCTACAAAATGTATACAAAAAGCCTTTCACTGCATATATTTCTGATAAAATATGGAACCCTCAATAATCTGTTCTTAGGGCCATTTATAGAAGAAGAAGAACCCTAATAAAAGAAGTAGGTGAAAAACATTTAATTTGCCTCGTTAAGACAAAATGGCAGAAACATTCGCGCCCATACTGCTGAATGACTATGTTGTGCTGTATGTACTCTGCCGTCGACTTTCTGAAATAAATGCGCTGAGTGAAAATCTCCTCAGGGACACGGTATGAGAGTAAAACCACATGAACATTCCATCCTTTCCTGAAAGAAAATTCAGCTGAAATGAAACCTTGAGGGTTTTGTTTCTTATGCGTTGTACCCTCTGTGTGATCCAAGATATCTTTGATCTGGTACCTTTATCTTCTAGACCATGGATTAGGTCTTAGAATCTTTAATGCTGGACGCTGAAATCCTCGATCTTTCACTGATACTCTTTGCTGTGACATTAATGTCTCCATCTGCAAAAATTTGTGCTTTGAATGGCTCTGGGAGTTTGACAGATTTTGATCCTGGCTTCTTTAATGAAAGTCGTGCCGTAATAGCTTCCCGGATTTTACCTCATAAATTTTTCCTCTGAAATATGGTCCTTTGATGCGTTCTCGACTTCTGAAATGGAGGCTATGAATAATGACAATTTTCTGTCGCTGTAATCCTACAAAACCCGCAAACTTGGTTATGAAAGCTATGCATAGGAAGAATGGCTATGAAGGGCGAAGGAAAGATAGTGCGGCGGTGGTGAAACAATGGTGAATAATGCAATAAAATGGTATAAATTGTGACCTATCGGGTTTTGACGGAGAAATGCATTGTGAACCATTCGATCGTGGTCCAGTGGTGGGGATCGATGGCAGAGATTGATCCATGGAATGACTTATGAACATTAGAGGAATACATATGAAACATAAGACTTTAATGTAGAATATGAAAATTTGGGCTGCGGAGGAAATACAAAGGAAATGCATGAAATGTAATGAAATGGACGTGTGTGGCGGGACCCATATGGAATCGCAATCGGAAACAGGAGCGGGAGTGATCACAATCACAAGTGAGGGGATGTGCGATGCGATCAATCGGAAGGGACAGTGATCGGAGGGGAGTTGCGATCGGAGCGATCGGGAGTCGGACATGCGATGTGATCAATCACATCACAAATATTTGCGATGGACCGATCGGGAGGCTCCACATGGATGTTGCGATTGCGATCCAAGCGGGGGTGCGATAAAGCGTCGACCATTCGATCTAAACAGTAGATCAACGATGCAGAACACAGTGGAGGAATTAACAACAAAATACAATTGCATCGGAGTTTTTTGGTGGTAACAAAGGAAATGCGCCCTCTCGACACTTCGATTGCGATTGGCACTTAAGACTTAAGCGCTTGGTCTTAGTGCTGGGGCGTATGGGGGAAGTGGTTAAGGGGCTTGCAGCAAAGGGGCTAGGCCCTTAATATAAGGTGGGAAAGTGGGTTTTTGCCCATTTTAATGATTTTCAAGGCCAAAGAAGTGCAACGATTGTTATAGCATCATTTTTCACCCTCATGTAATTCATGATTGTCTCTATGGCCTTGGGCACCCATTCCCACAGACTTGAACAAAATTAATAAAATACAGTGTTAAAAATGCCATACATGGTTATGCCTAGACTTTTCCACGTGTATACGCCAGTCCACATGTACTTTTCCGCGTATGCCATTAAAATCATTAAAAAATATATAAAAATTCCCTATTTTTGGGCTGGGTTGATGGTTACTCCAGTAGTTCAACCACCCCAGCACGTGGCCAGAAGCTTGTTTCAAGCGGATTGAAACTACTTTGAAATTATAAAAGCCTCATGTGCACGCCCCAGGGAGAGAAATTTATAGACATTATACTCTGTTGGAATCCCTAATTCAAGTCTGATTTCCCGTGCCTTCTGCACTTTCCAAGATTTATACAGGAAACCCTTGTTTCCTGGAGATGTTCATCAGTTTATATGCCATCTCGAGTGCACAAGTCTTGAAAGTATCTTAGCGAGGCAAGGGCGGGACGGATCCGGACGACGATCTGTTCGAAGATCATGGAAGGATTCAGGTGATCTCTCCACTTTTTATTACTGTACATGCTGTTCGTAATAATGAAGAACCATCTTGTTCCTGAACTTATGTGTTAATATCTATTTTCATATGTGAAATGATTGATTATTACGCATTTATTATTGTTTATATAATGTTTCACATGGATTACACTAAAATTTAGGAGAAATATATGCTGTACAACTAGGTTTCCGTGCATGTTCTTTCTTTTTTTCCAGGTTGAAGAGGAAGAAGGGTTGCTGGGGGTTTGGACCCCGCGGGATCTACATTGAACGTAGGACTACGAGTGAGTTCTACCATCGTTGTTATCTAGTTTTTAGCATTTAAGTGTGGTTGTGTGTGAGTCGTTCTGAATAGCATGCCCTGATCTGTGGAGGTTTTGACCCAACAAACCCCTAGGGTGTTTTTCCCTGAAACAGAACTGGCGAATCCACTGGGGATCGCATTCTTGTGATTCCCCTGTTGGGTGGTTTCAGCTGTTTTAAAGATTTCCAAAAGTTTGAATCATTATTACCAGTGCAGTTAACTTTTTCTCAGTCAGACTGAAGACCTGGTTCTTTATCCAGGCTTGATATTTTTTATTTTTCATTATTTAGCTTTTCATACGCAAGTTTGTCTATACACAGACGTGTATACACGCATTTTTTTTCAAAGGAAGTCGCGTATACGCGGGTTTTTCTTTGACACAGTCGCGTATGCACACTTGTTTCAAAATTTTCAAGTAGCGTATGCCTGGGAAAATTTTGAAATTTTTGATTTCTTGACTTTTTGGTCTTGTCTACCTGTGGAGACCTGTTCCTGCAGTGTCTTTATATCCTCTGGATTGTGTTGAAAGTAGTCATTCGTCTTTTTCTCTCTTTTTTGATTGAAGAATGACTTATTAGGAAAATCTTGTTTTTAGTGCTTGCATTTCTGGTTCGAGTACTAAGATCTCTTTATGGGGATTCTTGGCTGTTCTGCTTCATTAGGACAGAGAGCCTCTGCTCATTTAATCTTTCCTAGCTTTGTGTCTTGCTTTGCGCTTCGATTTTTTCCTACTTTTGGTTAGTTTTCTTGAGTTCATTTGACTAGGTCTTGTTGAAATTTTTTTGAAGAGTCTTTATTGGTTCTTTGAAGTTTTTTGTTTGCAGCAAGGTTGTACTATTCTTCTGGGCTGAGTTACTGAGTTTCTTGTCTTCTTTTGCTCATATAAATCTTTCTACTAAGTATCCCTATAAGATTTGGAGCGTTTTTGCAGTTTTGCTTGAAATTCAGAGTTGTTTGGCTTGGGATTTGATAGTTTTCTTGGTCTCTTCGAGCTCTTATTTTTTATAAAATTCAAAAGCTCAAAAAACATTTTGTTTTGTCATTTGCTTTTGTTTTGCATTTTTGTTTTCGTTTTGTTACATATTTTGAAGCTTTGTTGAGATTTCTTGCCTTTGGTTTTTGACTTGATTTTGGAAAGGAATTGTCATTGGTTTCTTCCTCTTGTTTTCAAGCATATTTTGATGTCTTTATATTGAGAGTTTCTGATTTTGGGAACTAGCTTTGTGGACGATCAAAAAGTGATGAAACTGAAGAATCTTTGGGAAATTTCTCTCTGCTTTAGTAGATTTTTCATCTTATAATTTGCATGCTTTTAGTTATTTTCATTAGGTGCACTTAAGCATTTGTAGTCTTTTACATAGATTTTGCGAGTGTGAGTTTGATATTTGAAAAGAAAAGAAATATAATCTCGTAGAACCCGTGTAGAAATTTATTTTCATCGAAAGGCAATTATTGCATTTGCATGTAGTTTGGTTTTCATTAATTTCTTTTCTGCATCACAAAATACCACGAGTTTCATTTCTGTATCCCTTTGACTTAATATAACAGCCGATTAAAATAAGCGCTATAATTTAAAAACAACTAGCAAGTTTTTTATTAAGTGTCATACACCAACTAGCTAGGTTGTAGGGCATTGGATTAGGTGAGTGGAGAGTTAACTCTCCAAGGCCGCTAAAAAAAAAACATAGAAGTTTATTAATTTAGCGAAATCCAACTCCGTTAGGTGGACCGGGAAAGCTGTCCTCCAGAGAGTCAAGCGCGAGGGGAAGTGAAGGTCGAGAAGAGAGATACCCCCTCTCTGATTTGCTGAATCTGACCTCAAGACCGTTCCGTCCAGCTTCTGACACAGATTGGTGCCCATAGTTGCTATTCCTAGGTTCCACATAGGTGACTGCAGGGGGGAATACCCGTGGTACCTGAGGCAGACGTCGGATCACTTCCAGCAATACTTCTGGGGGGTGCCCTTGTGAAGCTTGGGTACTTGTGCCGGCAAAGGCTATTGTTAGGAGGTCGGCGTAACTGTTTCTGTTACCTTCGCTAGTACGCCTGGGCCGTAATTATCCCAGACTACTTTCGGGAGGTCCTATTCTTCGCTTTTTTGTATTTTGGTGTCCGGTCCTAATCACCCGGAGCGGAAATACCTGAAGGTTGTTTGCTTGATTGTATCTCAGGGATTTTTTGTAGTGAGTGCTCTTTGCTCCTAGCTTGCGTAGATTTGTACTTTTTTGAGTCTAATTAAAATTTGTTAAAGTGGTTGATCAAGCGCCTCGTCGATCGAGGAGAATCCGGGGGTTATCTCCCGAGAGTCCAGACCCTTCTTCAAGAAGGCGTAGGAGTAATTTAGCAGGTGAGTATCACCCTGTGGCATCTGACGCAGTGGAGAGAGATCCTCCACAAGGGATTGAAGGTTTCGTAGCTGGTTCTGGTGTTGGTTCCTCGAGGAGTGCTCCGCTCACCTCGAGAGTCTTATTTCCGCAGGAAGAAGAAGTACAAGTAGAGGAAGTATCTCAACCCTCTGAGTCACTTCCATCTCCTCTTCCTCCTGATTATCCGTTCGTTGTTGAATACATCGGACCTGAGTCAGAGAGACCGGAAGATCCTCCATATTATTCATACCTTTCGATGGCCACGACTGGGAACGCGACTTCTGCTGTGAGTGCTGCAGGCATTCAGACTCCTGCTTCTGTAGAAGGAGGAGGCACTATTGCTATATCTTCGATTGCTTCTAGTACTGCTGTGTTTGGCTCTGGTTTCACCCAAGCACATGCTTCTCAATCTGGTCCCTTTTGTTTTGGAATGCCCACTAGTGGGATTCCTTCTTTTTCCTTTTCCGCTACTACATCTGGATCTACACCCATGTCTTCCATGGCTAGTGGATCAGCTTCTTTTCAAGGGTTCCCCTTCGGAACTGGGCATATTCCTAGTTTGAATCCTTCTTTAGGGTCCTTTCCATTAAATTCTTAGACTCAGAGTTTCAACCCTTGGTCTGGAGGTCAGAATTCGACTACTTTTACAGGTTGGAACCCTGTATTCACTACAGTGGGGGTAGAGAATCAGTTTTACGCTGGTCACCAAGGGAATGCTTCTTTCCCTTCGTCGAGTGCTTATCAGACTTTTTCCCCTCTCTCTAATGCCTGGAACCCCTATCAGGGGCTTTCCTCTTCATTTAATACTTCAGGAGGGGGAACTGGTCCGGTCTTTGGTAACTCTGCGTGTGGAGGAGGTTCTTCTCCTTTTTCTATGAGTTCTTTTTGGCAACCTGGTGCCTTATCAAATCCAGGGTATTCTTTTCAGAATGTAGGGAATTCATCCCATCAAGGATGGAATCCTTAGGCTCTGCCTCATTTACCTTTTCTGGAAATGTTAAACTTGCCAGATTTGTCGAAATTGACGAATGATCTGATCCGGTACAGTCCGGGGTGGCCTTCGGTTCCGACCAAACTACCTTCAGACATTCCAAAGTTTGAAGGAAAGAATGGAGAGGACCCGGTTGACCACATCACCACCTTCCATTTATGGTGCTTTTCTAACTCCCTGATCGATGATTCGATTAGGTTGAGATTGTTTCAACGCACCTTAACTGGAAACGCTACCAAGTGGTATATTGAGTTAACTGGGGCAGTTTTGTTACATTTGGAGATCTGGCTGTTACATTTCTAAATCATTTCCAGTTGCCCGTCTGTTATGATGCTGGGACTGAACTCCTAGATAATTTTAAACAGGACGATGCAACCCACATTTCTGACCATATTTAGGAATGGCAGAGAAGGAAGAGGCTTATTAAAGCTCATATTCCAGGAGAATTCCTTTTGGAATGGTTTTTGAAATCTATGCAATCAGATATTTCTAAAGATGTATCCCTGTCTGGGGTATTTTCTGAGGAACAGGCTATTTTCAGGGCCCAGCAGCTGGAACTGATATATTCTCAGTCTGGAGTCCTTCATAAATATTTACCCAATGCTCCTCACTCCAAATTAGATTTATCCAAGACTAAGCCTGGTCCTCATGGTGATGGACTTATTGGGTCGATCAATAGTGGTGCAGCTAACCTGCTTACTCAATTGCAGTAGTTGTTTATGCAATCTGCTCCTTCTGGTCAGGCTGTGCTTGCTGAGTCATCACCTTCCCAATCTTTGTCAGTAAATGCTGTGCAAACTTCTGATCCCAAAGGAAATCAACAATTCGAAGGGAAGAAGAAGGGACGAAATAATAAGAAGAAGGGCAAGAATGGGAAGGGTAATGCGAATAAAACCAACGAGCATGTTGGTGAGGGTCCAAAGGATAAAAAGAAAGTGAAGTTTCCATGCAAGTTGTGTGCTGGAGACCATCTTACACACCTTTTCCCTAAAATTCAGGATGCGCAGCACTTGTTAGCTCAACAGGGTTCTTCCAGTTCCCAGGCTGTGTTGACAAACCCTTTTCCCCAAGGGCAGCAGCTAGTTGTTGGCGCAAATCAAAATACTGGGGCTTCCTCTGGGGGCACCCAGGAAGGGGAAATTCCGTCAAACATATACATGATGAGTGCTCACGTGGATGTCACCACGAGATCCCGTGATTATGGCGAAGAAGAGTCTTCGAAAGCTAAGGGTGCTCCCGATGCTACTGAGCCGCTTCATATTACGAGGCTTACTGTTGAGCCTATACCTCAGATGCCCAAAGCATCTACTAAGCGTATGACGATTAATCCAAATGCTAGGGCTGCCCAGAACTACTCTATTGTGGAAGATCTGGCACAGAGTCCTTGTGCCATGTTGGCTCTTGAGGTGCTCCAGTCTTTTCCTTCTTAGCGCAGCGCTCTGCCCACTGCCATTGGGGCTGTTGATCCAAAGAACTCTCTTATGATTACTTTTGATATGTCTAATTTTAAAAAGAGACTCCCTCATCATATGGCTTTTCATATCAAATCGTCGTACTGGAAATGCAATATTTTTCGGACGGTCGTTGATGAGGGTACTTCGACATGTGTGATGTCTCTCACATGCTGGAACGGAATTGGATCTCCTGCAGCTGTTCCATATGCTACTCTTCTGACTGCGTTTGAAGGTCATTCTCACAGACCGCATGGTATTGTCCCAGCTTTTACCATCTGTGTTGGGGGAAAAACTGTAAATATAGAGGTTGAGATAGTTGATGCAAGCTTGGACTACAACCTTCTGTTGGGGAGAAACTGGATTTATGAGATGGATGCCATTGCATCTTCATTATTTCGAATTATTTGTTTCCCTCACAAAGGGAGGATTGTTACAGTGGACCAATTGGACTGTCCTCCTGTAGACCCGAATGCATCTACTAACTCAACTATTCCAAAGTTGGATAATACTAAAGCGCTTGTTGAGAATTTAGGGGTTGGAATGTATTCTTCCTTGATGGGTACTTTCGATATTCCTCCTCCTACTGTTCATATAAATGCAATTTCATCCTCCAGGGCTCCTCTTCGAAGAGAGTTCTTCAGAACTCATTATTTTTCGGACCCTTGGACCTTACCTTCCCCTACCGCCACATTAGCGGAAGGTCAAGTGGGTGGAATGGAATTTCCAATGTCTGCAGCTGAGATTGCTTATCAGTCTATTGTTGACTCTACAGAGTCCATCCCAGCTCCTCTTTCTCTGGAAGAGTTGGATGGAGATGTGGCTCCGGCTTGGACACTTAGTTCTTCTTCTGCCCAGGATTGCCTTGATACCACTCTTCCATTTGAAGAGGCCATCTTGGAAGCTATGACTGGTATATATAGACCGTGGGATGATTTGCATCATCGGTGTTACTTTTTACCTGATTTGAGCGAAGTCGAATCAAGTTTTCCAAGTCCTCCGTCTCTTGGTCCTGTTCGCCCAGTCCTGAACCCTTTAGCACCAACACAGGTATATGCTGAAGGGAACATGGCTGTGATTTCTCCAACTATCCTGGTGAACATTTCCAGGGATCCCAATGTTATTGAGAATGTCTTCATCGGAGCTGAATGTTCCCCTGAAGAGATTTAGATTTACACCGATCTCTTTAAAGAGTATAGGGATGTATTCACTTGGTCTTATGAGGAAATGCCTGGTATAGATCCATCTATTGTCCAGCATGAGATCAAGACTTACGAAAACGCTAAGCCGGTGAGGCAAAAACTTCATCCGGTCAATCCTAGGAAGGCAGCAGCTATCAAAGCCGAGGTGGAGAAGCTGCTCAAGGCGGGATTCATTTTCCCTGTTCCTTTGACTGAATGGGTTTCAAACCCTGTTCCCGTAGATAAAAAACAAGGAACAATTCGAGTTTGCATTGATTTCAGAGACCTTAATAAAGCATGTCCTAAAGATAATTAACCCACACCATTCATAGATCATATCATCGATGAGTGTGCCGGTAATGAGATTTTCTCCTTCATGGACGGTTTCTCCGGATATAATTAGATTAATATCCGTCTTGAAGATCGGCATAAGACTTCATTTATTTGTCCCTGGGGTACTTTTGCTTACAAGAAGATGCCTTTTGGTCTTAAAAATGCTGGGGCTACGTTTCAGCGGGCCATGTCATATGCCTTCCACGACATCAAACAGATTATCCAGGCATTTTTGGATGATTTAGCTGCTCATTCTCGAAAGAGGATGGATCATCCTGCTCACCTCCGTCAAATATTTGAATGATGTCATTTCTACAAGATTAGGTTGAATCCAAACAAGTGCGTTTTCGCGGTTACATCCGGTCGGTTATTGGGATTCATTGTGTCTAGGGAAGGGATTAGGGTAGATCCCTTCAAGGTTGAGGCAATACTTCAGTTGCCTCCCCTGTCTTCTATTCATCAACTTCAATGTCTACAAGGAAAGGCTAATTTTCTTCGAAGATTTATCGTAAATTATGCTGAAGTTACCAAGGGATTTATGAGATTGTTGAAGAAGGGAGTTCCATTTATTTTGGATGAATTCACTCAACGCTCATTCGATGCTTTGAAAAAAGCATTGACCTCTGCTCCTTTATTGAGTCCACCTGATTATAGCAGGGATTTCCTTTTGTATCTTGCAGCAGCAGAATCTACCATTGGTATGGTTATGGTTCAAGAAGATGATGCTTGTGCAGAAATTGTTATATACTATCTTAGTCGAGGATTGGTAGGACCTGAACTCTGGTATACTCCGATAGAAAAGTTAGCCTTAGCAGCTGTTCATGCTGTGCAGCGACTCCGACATTACATTCTTCTACGAAAAACTTATGTTTTGGTAGCAGCCAATCCATTTCATTTTGTCCTCAGTAGGCGAGTGATTGGGGGAAAATACAATAGATGGATTGTGATTTTGCAGGAATTTGATCTTGAGTTTATGTCTGCCAAGTCCAAGAAATTATTGGTTTTCGCGGAATTGATCTCTGAGTTGCCCTATGGGAAGGAGATAGTCTATGATGAAGTGGGTTGAGGCTATGCCTACTTTTGGGAATGATGGTGAGACTGCAGCTCTTTTTCTTTTCAACCAGGTTATTGCTCGTTTTGGTATTCCTAGAGAGATTTTCATTGATCATGGCAGTCATTTTCAGAATAGCATGATGGCTGAGTTGGCTCTAAAATTAGGTTTCCGGCAAGAGCATTCATCTTCGTATTATCCTCAAGCCAATGGGAAAGTGGAAGCCGTGAATAAATCCTTGAAGACAATTCTTCAAAGGACAATCGATAAAGCTCGATCCAACTGGCATATTATGCTATATCCTGCACTTTGGGCATACAGGATGTCAGTGAAAACTGCAACTGGCTTTACTCCGTTTCAGCTAGTTCATGGGTTGGAATCCGTATTTCCCATTGAATGTGAGATTCCTTCTCTTAAGTTAGCTATTGAACTTCTTCCTGACACTTATAGTCTTGATGAACGTCTCCTTCATCTGGAACATCTCGATGAGCAGCGTCGGGATGCCGCCACGATGAATGAAGCGCATAAAAACCGAGTCAAAGTTCAGTACGATAAGGCGGTCAAACCTAGGGTTTTTTCGGAAGGTGACCTTGTTTTGGTCTATGCCCAAGAAAAATATGCCTTGGGGGCAGGAAAGTTTAAGTCTATGTGGTATGGCCCCTTCATCGTTAAAAAAGTCCTTAAAAAAGGAGCATATACCTTGGTTGATTTTGAAGGAAACGAGTTGCCGGAGCCCTGAAATGGGCTCTATTTGAAAAAGTATTATGCCTAGGCTTCGGCCTGACATTTTGCTTTTGTACATAGTAGTTTTATTTTGTGCATATCTGGTTTTTCGATCTTTGATGGGATGGTGATGTTTTTGATCTGCTTTGGAAAGTTGTGTCGGATGTCATGAGGCATTTTGGTTTCGTCGATGGTGCTAGTAGACACACCCAGAACTTAGCTTCCGTGGCTTGGGTGCTTCATCATCCATCCGGTCAGCTGTTAGTATCAAGAGGAGTCTGCATTGGTCCTGCTTCCAATAATATAGCAGAATACACTGCAGTTATTTATCTACTCTCAGACGCAATATCTTTGGGTATTGATTCGTTGGTAGTTTTCTTGGACTCCCAGCTGGTGGTGTCGCAGTTAAACAATACTTATCGGGTTCGAGATCCATTTTTACTCCGGTTGTTCTTGAGGGTACGTTTGTTACAAAGATCATTTCAATTTTTAACTTTCATTCATATTCCTCGAGATGACAATTGGATGGCAGACTCATTAGCTAATCAAGCAATTGATTGGCATATTAATCATTCCATACAATGAAATTTAATCATCAAAAACATCATACAATTTTATACATTTGTCACATCACATCAAATAATTGCTGTATATATATCATCAGAGTGCTAAAAAAACTATACAAAATTTGGATCCATAAGTCATACAAAAATTGGGCTTATGCCCGATCATGTTCAGTCTCAAAAAATATACAGTCATCTGGTATGTCATATCTATCTACTCCTGAGGTCCCTGCCCAGAAGTTGTGTTCCTATAGAACACGATCGCGGTGGAAACTCGGCAGAATAACCGTACCCAGTCACGGGGTACTCCTACCACCCGTCTCTGGATGGCTTCCGGAAGATCTTCCACTGCAGCCATAGGTACTTGGCGGGTTAACCCCTCCAAGTTCCTCTGTACATCCTGGAGGGTCCCGTCTGGATCTACTGTATCCGCCTCACCTCTGCGACGCTTATGTCGTGGGTAACCCTCAGGTCGAACTGGTCCAACATCTGTATCAAGATCATTATAAAATCGTAAGTCATTTTGAATCCAATCAAAAACATGTTTGTTTTCCATTTTTTCACATATATTGAAAAAATCCAAAAAATTTATATAAGTAAAAAAATTGTAAACTTACCGACTGTACCCCATGCCGCGCCTGGTGGAAGGACAAGGTCTGGATCGCCACGAAAATCCATCCTGGCATAGGGATAGTCTTCCACAACGATGATTTGTACTCCCCACCATTGGAAGAACTCATCATCCCAAGTGGTTCGGGGAACTTCACTTCCCCCCAATCTCTTCATCAAGTCAGCCCATCGGGCAATTCTTGGGTCTCTCGGGCTGCTGATAGAAGAGATCACTTTGGGTCTCAGCCCAGGAATCTTCTCGAAGAAGAATGTCATCAAGATTGTACCATATCCAAAATGTTTTGTCTTTACTTTTCGGATAGAAGTCAATTGTTGCTTTATGTTAATCAGTAGAGCTGTGCACCAATCATATAAATTAGTTAAGCATTCCACTGCTATACTCATTTGAGTCCTGGATGCCTGGTGTAGGGAAGCAGATCCCGCTACCCTGCCAATGGTAAAAAGGAGGATTTTCATGTGCAAGTCTCTTAAATCTTTGATAGAAATTTGAGTTCCAACTTTCTTCGAACCCTCTACGCAGTAGACGTGGACGTAATCTTCCACGGTTAGCCCTCCCAAAGGCTTACCATGCAGATCTACTAGCTCCCCCCTCCGGGAGAGCCCAGTAATAAAATAGATATCTTCCACCTCGATGCGTATGGGCATTTGATTTATAATGAAGCAGTCTTCTTCCAGTTCCCAATAGTTCACAAGCATTTCGAGCAACCGGACATTACTCTTCATATTTGGCATTTTGAAAAACTTGAGCAATCCACAATTTCAGAGAATGTTTAGTGATACTTGGTCCTGCATGACTTCATTGTCAATGGCACTGTGTTCACGCTCTCTCCAAGATATAGTCATCCTGCAAAAATTCAATAATTTGTTCATTAGCTACGTGTTTTTTCATTTTGGGTTGCGCATACGCGACTTTATTTGTTCACAGTCGCGTATATACGCGAATTGGTCATTATAAACCCACGTATCCGCAAACCCGTGATTTAAAAAAAATGGTTCTACGGTGAAAATTCCTAATTTTTAACTTATGAATGGACAAAATGAATAACAAGGATGAATTAAGAGCTTACCTAACAAATTCGGTGAAGTTTGACGATCAATTGCTCCTATTTTGACGAAAGAGGCTTTTTCTCCAGAACACTTTTTCTCAAATCAGCAATGTAACAATGAACCAAATATGAGGTAACTTGTGTATTTATGCCCAAAATTGAAAATTTTTTGCAAAAATTTTTTATGCTTATTTTTTCAATCTATCTTAAGCTGCATAACCCGGATGCTTGGAAGTGCCCAGATTGGTATATTTTCAGGTACATTTTGACGAATTTGAGATTTTTCCCGGTTTTTGATCCATGACTGCTGACCCGTCATGGCAGATATATGATCTTCACTGGCATATAGGTTAGGGAATCTGCTTTCCGTTGCATTTTGCATACTAGCCTCCATTCTGGTCACTTGCCATAGGGTCGATTCCATCAGGTCAAGAGTATTACACCCATTTCACTCTCCGATTATTTAATCATGACTTGGTGGTAGAGCCTTCCTTTACATGGGCTTCCTAGTTAGTTCCTCGCTATCACCTGTTTCCCATGCTGCGTTTTATGTAGGCTCGGGAGTCCTCTTTAGTCCCGCCATGACTTATGTGTTGAAGCTTCATTCTTCTTCTTCCTCACTATCATTTTTCTGGCTATTACCCTAGAGGCTCCCTCGTGTTGTTGAGTTGTATTACTGCATTGCATATTGGCTACTTGTTTATCCTGGCCTTTAGCCGGCTTCATTTGGACTCAATGTTTAAGCCAAATTTTGACCTTGACTGTCTGTACAAGTTAACCATTGCATGCATTTAGCTATCGCGACTTGACACACTTTTACCCATGGATGGAACATTCCTCTGAGTATCGCTTACCAGTTTCCGCCACCTTGCATTGAGCATAGGATCGTTCCAATCCCAGGAACTAGTGCATATGTTTCTTGATACTCGTTGTATCCATTGTACCATAGCATTCTTTTATTCTTTTTCAGGCTTATTATATGAAAAAGACAAAAAAATCAAATATAACAAAAAGAGCGGGAACGAGATATAACTTCATAATTTGATGGAAGTACAGTGTCAGTTTGTCGCCCTTGAACAAAGCACATACACTTATATATTTCCTCCATTTGGGATGGTTTTAGTTTTGACCTAGATTCAGCCTTTGCCTTGTTTCACTGGTCAGTTCTCCCCCGGTTGGTTATCTCTTCCAATCATATGGAGAGTTTGTTTTGCCTTCTGCGTAACAGACTTATACAGTGTCATTTTTTACTGCCATGGTCATCACAAGTCGTGCTTTTGTTCAAGGGAAGTCTAACCAGAGTCGGCCATTCCGCGGTGTCTCTTGACTCATTATTCAGTCGGCCTTCCCGGTCTTGTCAGTATCTTGTTCTATCACATTAGATGTTTTGGTCTTCTTCTCGTGCTGGTTTAAGAAGGTCTCCATTGACTTCTTGCTGGCGGGTTTGTCTCTTATCGACTACGACACATTGCTCTGAGAGAAAACCTAGAGCTGCACCCTGGCCCTATTTCCATCATTGATAGGTGACCTTGTGCTCAGCATTTGATCATCATTATGGGTCTTTGACTGAGTGGTTTCCCTTGTGTTCGACGTCAGCATACATTATCACACTTGGGATTCATACAGTACCTTGATTTCCATTTGACCCTATTGGTGAATTTCTCGCCTCTGTGTGAGCTTTCATTATTGGTTGGTTTAGAGGGTTTCTTCCGTGCGCTAGCTTCATCTTGTGCATGTCGGAAATGTACTTCAGTTTGGTTCCGTCACTCTACTTCGTCCGATTCCTTCCAAATCTTGGCCTGCGGGTTACACTCGCACTGGACTGATGTGGGATGCCTTAATGCCTTCCTTCCAGTAGATCTTTTCCCATTGAATCTGACTCATTTATCTAGGAATAAGGTCTAGAGTCTTTTTGTTAGTACCTTAGGGTTTGTAGACATCAGTGGCAGACTCTTCGCTATCGACAGTGGGGACTCATCATTGCCTCTTGATCGGTAGATTCTTTCAAGTGTTTGACTTCAACTCATTCATTCACACTTGTTAGATTGTACTGGGGCACCTTGACACTCATTTTCATTATTGGTGGGTTGTCTCACGTTGGTTAACGGTATACATTATTGACCGGTAATCCAACAATTTCTCACATGGTCGACTTCAACTCATTTATTCCCATTGTGTAGAATTGTGCCATAGTGGTCGGTGAAGACCTCGGGTTGCATCAGCATTTCTCGGTTCACTTTTGACAGTCCTTTCAGTTTCTGCCAGTGATGCTGTTCACCCTTATATGTTGCAGTGTCAGTACAGCAGCATCGTATATGTTGGCTCCCGAGTTGCATGATTGTACCATTTATTCCACCTTTTATGATTTGGTACTTGGAGATTCAGTTACTTATATGATCAGAAATCCAGTTTCAGCATCATTGATCAGCTTTCTATTTGTGATACTTAGACATTGATTCTGACTTGTACTTCCGGGCCATGCTCAGATGATTCATTGTGTACTTTCAGTTCAGCTATACTTGTATACATTTTGGATCTATTCTATACTTTCGATATGATGTATTTTTTACTGAGCATGGGTATGCTCGCCTCAGCATGAGTTGACTCTCTGTTTTCTTTCATTGGTTTTTGGCAGGCTGAAATCTGGTGAGTCCTCTCTTGTCCTTGCCAAGTTCTTTCTATGTGCATAGTACATTTCGGCCATCATGTACCCCTTCTGACCTCATATATTAGGGGGCATCTGTTATAGCATCATTTTTCACCCTCATGTGATTCACGATTGTCTCTATGGCCTTGGGCACCCATTCCCACAGACTTGAACAAAATTCATAAAAAACAGTGTTAAAAATCCCATACGCGGTTATTCCCAGACTTTTCCGCGTGTATACGCGAGTCCACATGTACTTTTCTGCGTATGCCATTAAAATCATTAAAAAATATATAAAAATTCCCTATTTTCGGGCTGGGTTGATGGTTACTCTAGTAGTTCAACCACCCCAGCACGTGGCCAACTATTTCCAACTGATTGAAACTACTTTGAGGGAGTATAAAAGCCCCTCATGTGCATGGCCTAAGGGAGAGAGAAATTTATAGACATTATACTCTGTTGGAATCCCTAATTCAATTCTGATTTCCCGTGCCTCCTGCACTTTCCCAGATTTATACAGGAAACCCCTATTTCCTGGAGATGTTCATCAGTTTATATGCCATCTCGAGTGCACAAGTCTTGAAAGTATCTTAGTGAGGCAAGGGCGGGACGGATCCGGACGACGGTCTGTTCGAAGATCGTGGAAGGATTCAGGTGATCTCTCCACTTTTTATTACTGTACATGCTATTCGTAATAATGAAGAACCATCTTGTTCCTGAACTTATGTGTTAATATCTATTTGGATATGTGAAAAGATTTATTATTAAGCATTTATTATTGTTTATATAATGTTTCACATGGATTACACTAACATTTAGGAGAAATATATGCTGTACAACTAGGTTTCCGTGCATGTTCTTTCTTGTTTTCCAGGTTGAAGAGGAAGAAGGGTTGCTGGGGGTTTGGACCCCGCGGGATCTACATTGAACGTAGGACTACGGGTGAGTTCTACTATCGTTGTTATCTAGTTTTTAGCATTTAAGTGTGGTTGTGTGTGAGTCCTTCTAAATAGCATGCCCTGATCTGTGGAGGTTTTGACCCAACAAACCTCTGGGGGAAGTGGTTAAGGGGCTTGCAGCAAAGGGGCTAGGCCCTTAATATAAGGTGAGAAAGTGGGTTTTTTCCCATTTTAATGATTTTCAAGGCCAAAGAAGGGCAACGATAGAGGGGAAAATGGGAATTTGGCCAAACAAAAGGTAAGGGTGGAATTTAAAGGGGATTTTGGGATTAGTTAGGAATAAGGGAGGAATTTTGAGATGGAAAGGGGAATTTGACGAGAGGGAAAAGGGGGTGAAATGAAACATTATGCAGAGGTACAAGGGGCAAATAAAGGCCCTTGGAGCACAGATTTTTGTAGTCAGTGAGGCTCATTAGCTCCAGAACAGCAGAAGGAAAGGGATTGAAGAGTAGGGAACATGAAAGGCTTCAAGGATGATGTATTTCCATAAGGAAACCATTACTTGAAAACTCAAAGACATCTTGACCCCCCTTGTTTGTTTTTCAGAAATTAGCAAGGGGCTAAGATGGTCAACACTGAGTCAGAATCGGACAAAGGCAATGACAAAGGGAAGAAAATCATTGATGCAAAATCTAGTGCCACCATTTCCACCACCAAGTTCGAGAGGGAGGAGCTCGAGGATCTAGAGGAGGGGGAGCACCTCTTCCATTCCAATATGTGGGCGAATGGTTCTCCACTATAATTTCTTGTCGAAAGCGAAAGTAAAAAGAGCCTCATTTCAGCAGAGGTCATGAAGCGGCTTGACGTACCGACCACACCACACCCATAGTCATATACCATTGGGTGGCTTCACCAAGGAAGAGATCTCCCCATCCGCCAGTAGTGTCACCTTCCATACATCATCAAGTCATTCATGGATGAAGTACTGTGTGATGTTTCTCCTCTTGACGTGTCTAATGTATTATTAGGTCAACCATACTTGTGGAAGCAAAATTTTGTGTATGATTCTAGGCCTCGTTATGTTATTATTACTTTGGGAAATAAGTTATATAGGATACCAGAGGTAGTACCGCCTTCCGCTATCTCTTTGAGTACTGCAAATCAGTGCAGTAAAATTATTTCTCAAACCAAGAAATTTTTATTCCTTACGATTCGCCCACAGGGAAAGAATAATATTGTGGATGTAGCCTCCAAACAGGGCTCCCCTACATGGCAACAACAAATGGAAAAATATGTGTAGGAATACAAGGATATTTTCTCCTCATCCACAGAGGTTCCTCTACACTATCATGTCAAGCACTCCTTTGATCTGATCTGAGGCGCGCCGCTGTATGATGTTTCCATACCTCATGCGACCACATAGACATAATACACACATGTAATATCTGAGGCTAATATATCAGCAAGATTTATTGAACGCACCCAACACGATTTCCAACAGGTCCATGAAATCTTGGAGAAATACAATGCCAAGTACAAGCAATGACATGATCAACATCGGGTGCCACCCAAGTTCCAGATGGGTCAAAAAGTTTGGTTGCATTTACAGAAATAACGCCTTACCAAAGCCCATTATAAGCTCATCTCACTTGGATATGGGCATTACACAATCACCAAGGTTGTGGGAGCTTATGATTTCAAGCTCAACATTCCCCCATTCCTTGTCCTGGACCTAGTTTTCAATGTGGAGTGCCTTTGGCCATAATTTCCACCACTACTGGACACATCCGACATGGTAGAACAAATCACACCAACAGAGTTAAACCCAGACTGCATGGAATAAGACACAACTGATCAGATCATGGACATACAGATCACGAACACTCACCAGCAGAAGATCCAACTGTATCATGTTGTCAAAGCTGGCTAACTCTTGCACCAAGGCAAGTGGCTCACCAGGGACCAAGTTCAACAGAAGTTTCCTCATCTCATGGAGGAAATCACCGCAATGGGGACCATTTCTTCCTAAGGGGGGAGGAATGATCCAGGTGGATATTGGTGGCCACCCACCCATTCCACTTGGGGCCCCTCAAGAAACAGAGGAACGCGAGGATGGATAACTTTGCCCAGATCCTTCAACGGTTTCCCACCGACGACGCATATGCATCCAACATCCACTCTCGAGGCACCAATCCTTTCAAGGTACAGGTCAACTTCGACATTGTTGTATTTGAAGGCAAAATAAATGCAGATGACATAGAGAGATGGTTGAATTTGCTGGAAGGGTATTTATCGGTCTATGATTTCTCCGACCGAGAAAAGATTACTTGTGAGCTCCTTATTCCTCCATAACTAGAGTGCTCTCTGACAAGTCTACTATTGTAGAAATTAATTGTAGATTCAATATTTCTCATGTAATGTTCTAAAACATAAGACTCAAATCTACTCTACTCATATGTGAAAAAAAAATTCACGATTGAGAGCATATATCAAAATCATGCAACATGAATCAATACACATACATGGGGATATATCTAGGGGAAAATAGCTACTCAAAAGCCCTTCCTATCTGTATTTCATTAGTCATGAAATAGTGAATAAATACAATGCTTTCTCAAGCTTGAGCAACCTCTGCACAAGTAATCTATCTCACTGCCTCACACACTGACTCTAGCCAACACTTAGCCTATTTTCCTGCCTTCCAACCTCCTATTTCCTTGCGTTGTTTCTCAAGGAATTAGCCCCCTATTAATTAGGAAAATCCCCATCTAGAACTGTGAAATCCCTATAGGTCCTTCTCTGAATTCATGCACCTCCTGTACCACTTAGATAATTATACAATTGATAGTACACTTCCCTTGAAGTCCAATCTCAATTGGGTAACTCAAATTTCATGCATTCATGAGTTAATTATTAGTTTTTTCATCAATTAACCCGTTGAACACTAAAGTTGCACCCCAATTCTAGACCTCCTACTAGTTCCTCCAACAGTTGGAACTAGTTTAACTAACCTTAACTCAATTTAACCTAATTAAATTGTTACAACTAAAACTAAACTCAACCTAGGCTCCTAAAATTTAGGAATCATGGTACACAACTAAATTTAAGCCCTAAAATTGAATGAACTAAGCTAAATGAGTGATAAAAACTCATTTAACTCATTCAAGTTGTCTTCTGATGTGGAATTTCAATTTTCTCCTAATTTAATTCAAGGGAAAAATTAAGTCATGATTTTCTTCTTGCCATTTTTTAGCACTCTCTCTCAACAAGAAAGGGATTATTAGATATCCCAATCCTGCCTCTATGGAACTCAAATTTTCCTCTTGATAAAGCCTTTGTCAAAATATCTACATCTTATTCCTCTGTAGGAATGTATTCTAACAACATAATCTGCCTCTACACACAATCTCATAAATGGTGATACTGGACGTCGATATGCTTGGATCGATCTTGAAAAAATGGATTCTTAGAGAGTTTGATACAAATATTATTTCCACATTAAATCACAATGGGATACTTCATCTTACTAAATAACCCAACAAGAATCTTCCTCATCCAGATAGATTCACAAGTTGCTTGACTAGCATCCATGTACTCTACTTCTGCTAAATTGAGTGCAATTGATCTCTGCTTCCTGTAGTACCAAGAAACTGTTGTTGACCCAACATTGAAAACTCCTCCTAAATTTCTCTCCCAATCTGATGGACTTCCCACCCAATTTTCATTTGTGAAGCCTTGCAGGTTCACTTCATCTGTTTTTTTGTACCAAAGACCATAATGAGTAGTGCCTTTGAGGTATCTCAATGCATTTTTTCCACCTTCCAATAAATTTTGGTTGGCTTAACCATTGCTTGACTAAGTTGGTTAACTTCATAACACATGTATGGTAACACATGTATGGTAGTGCATTCACCAAGTACATAAGTGAACCCACAAGCTTCCTGTAAATAGTAGCCTCCACTTCCTCACCTGAAGTCGCATCCTCTTTCCTCCAACTATCTTCTATAGGAGTGTCCATGGGTTTTCTACTCTCCTTGTAGAACATATTCAGTATCTCATTGGCATACTTTCCCTGAGAGACAAACAGTTCCCCATCTCCTTGCCATACTTCTAAACTGAGGAAATAATGCATGAGCCCCATGTACTTCATCTCCAATTCTCTTGCAATATCCTCTTTGCAAGATTTGATCAACTTCTCAACACTGGTTAAAATCAAATCATCGAAATATAATACTATAATCAATCATTTACCTTCAACAAAAATATGGTAAAGGTTTTCATCTGCGTCACTTTTGGTGAAGCCCAACCCGGTGAAATAGTTTTCGATCTTGGTGTACCAAGCACGGGGTGCTTGTTTCAATCTATACAATGCTCGCTTGAGTATGCACACATGCGAATCTTTGTTGAAGGTCTTGTTGTAGCCGCTAAAACAACACCTAAAATTTTGGGTATATTTAAAATTTCAGGTCCCCCCCCGCCCCTACTTGCCTAGCCATTAACGTTTTAACCTAGCCCATGGAAAATGAAATCCTCGTAACCTTGTCCCAAACCCCTCATAAGCCTTCTCATCATTATGACGAGATACTCTTGCTGTAGCCGCGCCATGTGTGAAGGGATCGCCATACATACATTCGAATGGAAAATTTTGTGTATTTACATTAAAAGCTCTCTCACCATGGATTGTTTAGGCACTTGGTTTGGGTACTTCACCGAGATCATAATCTGATGTTAATTATTTGGGGGCATCGTTCTCTAAAGGATAACTATGAACTAATTAATGTGATAATGTTCCATACAGGTCAATCCCACAGATGATATACTCATCAATGTCATCACCGCATCGAGGGAAATGCACTAAAGCTAAACAACAAGGTCACAGCTATGAAATAGGACACTTTCATACACATGCCCCCTGCCCAGATGGGGATGAGACTTAAGGCTACCATTGAAGACCACTGTTAAGGAAGATGACAAGAATATGCCCACAAGTGAGAAGGAGGAGCAAGTTAACATTATTTTCAGATGGAGGATGTTGTGGTGTATTTTCATTCAGATAAAGGATCAAGGAAAGAATTGTTCATGGTGACCGATGCAACAAAATTCTTCACTGATGCACATCAGATACCTAGAATCATCTCATTGCGAAATATAAGAATCCTGGAAGAAGTGTTCTGGCATTGGCATACCAAAATATTGGTGTTGTCCATGGAAATTTAAGTACCTCCCCACTTTATGTCTTCAAAAGTACTTGTACTGAAGACATTCAACACTCTGAAAAAGTGAGGAGATACTTGGAGCATTTTCCTTTGTCTTTGTCTTTATTCAAGTATGTCCTTATAGTGTTGAAAGCTAGTGACAACAATGAAGGTGGAGCTTTTGCATTGTATTCTTTGTTATGGAAGTGCGCCTAAGTCAGTCTGCTAACAAAACACTCGAACTGCTGATGAGGAACTTTAGACGTATAAAATGGAACTCCCTTCCCACATGAGGAAGGGGTCAAGAATAAGATAGATTCTTGAAGAGCATAGAAGCCTTTGGTCTACGTTGCTGGTTGCAGCTTTGCTGGGCACTTGTATGGTTATTGGAGATGGTGTGCTAACACCAACCATTTATGTGTATCTTGGCAGTCTTAGGCTTTGAAGTTGTGGAAAAAAAACACCTACATGAATATGTCGACCCCACAAATGGTATACCAAGCAATATCACCATCGCATTGGGAGAAAGAAATGGGAATTAAAATAACAAGAGCGCATTAGTTAGGGAGTTGTCAATCACAGTTGAGCCACACCTTTCTGGATATGCATATTCATTCCCAAAGAGAAAGGGTTACCTGATTCAAAAGGGTATATACTTGTAAACGCCGGTGGTGGCTTGAGGTAGCAGTAGGCATTCACTTGAAATCCTGTAGCTACAACTGAACTTTTGAAAGCGACACTTGATATTCCAGATCCTCATTTTCACATCATTTGGTGGGATGTTGATGGGCAACCTCTTTTAGCAGCTTGATTTTCCTTCGGGGTGATAATTATATTGAACCTTTAAAACAAAAAGCTGCGACTTGTAATAAAATATGCACATGATGCTTCAATAATTTAATCTAGGTGTGGATATATAACACAACTGATGGAGAAGCACGACTCTTAAGTAAAGAAGTGGCCATAGCACACCTCCTATGCATATAAGGTATTATGGGAAAAGGCAACATATCTTATATATTGGGCAAGGTCAAGATTTTTGGATTTTCTCTGTTATACAGATCAATAAAGTAAAAAACGAAAAGAAACTTTTAAAGGGTCATGTTGGAAAACAACCAAAGAAATTAAAAGCGGAAGATGAAGGAATCAAATTGCCTCCCGTTGTTGCTGTTGTTGCAGCTGAGATTCATGAAAGAGACGGTGCAATGTCGGATGATACTTGTGCATACACATGGCATCTTCAAAAACTGGGCAATCGGTGAACATATTTTGAAACCATGTTTGGAATATTCGACACCAGCGAAGTCCTGCAGTATCAGTGCATGCGGAAATGTTGCAGTGCCTAGAACAGAAGGAGGATGGTTGGAGCGTTTCAATCTTCAAACGGGATAGTCGAGGGACATATATTGATAATGCACGCATAATGGAGCAATGATTGGTCTGGCATGTGAAGTTACAAACACCATTTAAATGGGTGTGGGCTATGATGGAGACAGTAAGAAATTTCAGCGGGTGATACGTTTCTTTGTTTATTTAATGCCACTGCCATGCGATTGGTGCACATATTTGACAGGCACATGGACCGCGTCACTGTTTTTTGTTTTAAAGGGGATGTGAACAAAACGGTGGTTGCAGAATCAAATGTTAATAAGACCGTCGACACCACGCTCTTCCGAACAGGAAAGAAAAATAAACTCACGACGATGATCATGCTCCATGGATCGCATCTCCACATGCCAACGCTCGTAGAAGCATCAACTGAACCAGATTCAAAGGAATGCAACCTGTGGTGATTATGACCAGGTCGCTGGGTCGCAGAACGGGCGAAGCTGCCTAAACCACGACTGTGCGACCATGCGATCAGGTCGCTAGGTTGAAGAACGTGCAAAGTCACCTAAAAATGCAAATCATCTGACCATGCGACTGTGCGACCTCTCCCAGGTCGCAAGGTCATGAAAGGATCTGTCCAAGGGAAGCTGCAACCATTCTAATTCTCCGACTATGCGACCTTCAATCAGAAAATGCGACCCTTATCAAGGGCAACACCCACGCCCATCCAAACTCAAAGCCATGCTCTTAAATTGGGTGGATACTCACACACTGATACTACAGGGGTGTGGTAGATGCTATAATGTGAGAGAGAAAAGCCCTGTGGGCTACGTACAGAAAGCGTATGAGTCTTGGTAGCCGAAAGGAAGCTCATAGGTATCAACGAATTCTGCATCACGAGCTAAAATGCACGCAGGCCTGTCAATAGAAACTCCCCAACCTTTGACGCCTCAAAAAACTGCTGGTATCCGTTTGAATTTTGTATTTCGATGATGGAAAATACGAAATGGGTTGATATAAACGTACATCCAGGTTATGGACTCGTTGTTTTAGGGTAATTTATGGTTTATGCATGCGGTAATAATGTTGTCTGCCCATTCATGCGAGAAAATCTTGGCTGCACCAAAACAATGCCCAAGGAAGCACCATGTGAACACCATGAGCTTCCCTAAAAACTTATTGTTATGGGTTGCGCATGATTTATTTGGGGTTTCTGAGGTCTGCACATACCTCCCTCATGAGAGCTATATGGTATAGTTCTAGCCTTCTACCAAAATACAAAATGGGAGCTAGAAACGCATCACATTCAGTGGGTGAGGGCACAAGCAGAAGATCTTTGATCTTATCAATGGTTTCCGCTGCAAACATTCAGAGCTTAGTGAAGACCACGCCACGGCATAAAACTTGACCACACAGGGGTCCAAAGTTATCATTTGTACTTGTGAAATTAATTAAATACGCCCCAACATTATTATTCAATCAATGAAGACCTGTAACCTAAGCTATATGACTGCAGGTGGAAGCTGTTGGTTTGTACGCAAGCTTGAGTTTTCCCCAGCAAGAAAAAGGGTCTGTTTTTCAAGCAAGGAATGTGAGAAAAGGAATACTCCTATAAAATCCAGAGATCACCAAAAGAAGGCTGGAAGTCGCAGATCTGCTTGAGGTCACAAGTCGCGGATTGTTCGATGTCACAGGTCACGGATTGTTCAAGGTCGTAGGTCGCAGATTGTTTGATGTCACAGGTCATAGATTGCTCGAGGTTGTAGGTCACAACAGTGGCCAAGGTCACGGGTCACAAAATATGCTAAGTTTCAAGGAAACCCAACAGTCGGGAAAGCGAGAGGTCAGGGAGCCCAAAGGGCAAGCTTTTCTCTATAAATAATTCCTTTGGGAACTTGTAAAGGACTTTTCTTTTGGACTGAAAAGGATATTGAGTATTGTATAGAAGGACCACACAATGTTGCATATTAATACAAGAACTTGTAAACTCCATTGTTGGATCTGATGCTGATTAATGCATGAACACTATGAGTATTACATGTTCAGTTTCTAACATCTTTTGGTTAATGAAACTGTCTCTCTGTTTATATCATGATGCATTATGGTTTTCTAGAAGTGTGTTAATGGTGTTAAATCTATGCTTCTGCTTTAATGAATGCTAATAAATTTGTTTGTTAACATTTACATTATTGCCGTGATAATTCAAGGAAGTGAAGGGTATTCTTCCATAAGGAATTATTTCTTTTGTGGTCAGAACAAATTTTACAAGCATGACCCTAATGACGTGCTGCTAACAGCATCTCCTTCGGCTCCATGCTTTACAACTCGTCTTGCTACGCATAGTGTTGTTTGACCATTATAATTCATCAGTCATGTGTTTTTTGTCATCTGAATAAGCGTGTGTCCTTAGGTTTGCAAAGTCCGATTGAAACCAAAGAAAGGAGTATCAAGCGGTAGCTGGACCCACACCTTGGATGGGATCCCTATTCCAAACGGTTTAGAGTCTAGTTGAAACTTTTTACCGGGGAGATCCCCTGCTATTGGCCAGGCATTTTTTCACATCAACAGGTCTCAAATCCTTTTTGTTTGTTAAATGTACACCTCCTCCTCAATCACTCCATTCTGGAATGTTGTCCTCACATCCATTTGATGGATCTCCCATCCCATCTGTGTTGCAAGTGCTAGAATTGAATTGATATAAGAGTACCTTGATACTAGAGAAAATGTATCCTCATAATCAATTCCCTCCACCTAAGAGAAGCCCTTGGTGACAAATCTGACCTTGTGTTTCTCAATGCTTCTGTCTGTTGCTTGCTTCACCTTGTAGATCCACCTCAAACCTACCACTTGTTTTCTGGTCTTGGGGACCACTTCCCAAACATGTTTTCTTACTATGGAATCATATTCCTCTACCATGGCATGAACCCATATTGGCTGTTACACTGGTTCCTCGAACGAGGATGGTTATGTATCTACTATCTCACTCATCATAGCCATGTAGCCTATGTACTGATATGGTGATCTCCTTTGCCCGTGTTGTGATGTGAGTTCTCCTACATTCTCTCTAGCATCATGCAATAACCTCTCAGCTTCCGTAGTGCACTTAATTCATTCTCTAGATGTCTCTGCATGAGTGGTTTCCTCCACTCTCTTCTCCTCTACTTGTGGCTGCTCCACAACATCCTGAGGTTCGTCCTTTTGAGCCAAAATATCCTCATCTGCATACAACTGAAGCTCCCTCTCAAGGGAACACCTCATTTCCTTCTCTTCATTAAAATTCACATCTCTACGAAAAATTGTCATCCTGAGAGCTGGAAGGTACACCCAATAGTTGTGAGGTGTATCAGTTTACCCCACAAATATGCCCAACTGTGTTATAGGCTCTAATGTTTTCCTTGATTCCTTGGAAACATGACAATAAAATAATGAAACAAAGATCCTGAAGTGTGTCACATCTGGTTTCTTCCCTGAAAAATATTCTTCTGGTGTACTCATCCTAAGAATTTGATGAGGACTCATGTTATACACATACAATTGTGTTAAATTCTTCAACCCACAAGTGTAGAGGTAGGCCCTCATTACGAAACATCATTCGTGAAACTCCCACAATTCCTTTGTTCTTCCTCTCAACGACTCAATTATGTTGTGGGTTATGGGGTGCTATTAACTCCCTTCTAATGCCTTCCTTTGCAAAATTTCTGAAACTAATTCAACGCATATTCTCCACCATTGTCACTCATGAGATCCTTCACTTTGCTGCCAGTTTCTTTATCAACAAGTGCTTTAGATTCAAAAAATTTGGAGAATGTTTGGTCTTTCTTCTGCATGAAGAAAATCCAACACTTACGTGAGAAATCATCTACAAATATAACATAATACTTGTGCTTGGCCATGGAGGTTGTGAGAAAGGTCCACAAACATCAGAGTGAATCCTTTCAAGGACTACTTGTGCTCTATTGTACTGATAATGAATGGTGGATTTGGGGTACTTCCCCAATGTACACCCTTTGCACGTATCTCATTTCTCTAGTGCAACCTTGGGAAGTCTTACAGAAATCTACTCCATGATCTTCAAAGCTCCATGGTGCAAATGGCCAAGTCTCCTATGCCATAATTCACCGATGTCTCAGCTTTGCACCTTCTCTACTTTCATGCTCAATGTTGCATAGTCTTCTATATCCAATTTGTAGAGGTTCTTCACTCGAACCCTGATCCGCTTCACTTGTGTCATGGCGATTTGTCTAAGGAAAGCCTTTCATTTACTAAATATCACATCATAGCCACGACCTTCCAACCTAGAAACTAAAGCTAAATTCTTCTTTAGAACTGGAACATACATGTCATATTTTAATTTGAGAAGGGAGCCAGAATCCCTCTGAAAATTAACTGTATCGATACCAATTACGCTATACCTTCCATCATCTCCCATCTCGATGTGTATCTGGAGGTCCTTCTCCTCCAAGTCACTAAAAAATTATTTGTTTCCAGTCATATGGAATGAGGATCCACTATCTAAATACCACACACTACCCATCACCAAACTGACCATTCAAGCGATGAGGGTGAAATTCAACTTTGATCCAGGTGGATATTGGTGGCCACCCGCCTATTCCACTTGGGGCTCCACCATTGTTTCTTTCAGTTTTTCAGTTTTCTTAATTGTAGCATAGTTTACTATTTTTATTAGTTTTTTTAGGTCTTGAAATTCCAGATCCGTTTTGAGGCCTTAAATGAAGTGTTTTGGGAAAAATGGTAGCTCACATCAAAAGGTGTAGTCCTCGGATAGATATTTCTAAAAAAGTATTGTGCGCGTCAAATGGAGATTGTATGCCAAATTTACATCCCCGGGAAGTTGATGTACCAATTTACGCAAACAGGCCGATAGTTTTGGCGCTTCAACTCCAAGGGTTAGGTTTTTCAATGTTTAAGGTTTTCCATTGTTTCTCAATAATAAATTGGCCTTCGAGCCTCATTATAACACATTTCAAAGGCCTGTAGCCACCAAATATATTCTCATAGATAAGCTACCAACGCCCTAGATAGTTTATTTCCATTTTGTCTGTAAGCATATTTCAGTTATTTGATAATAATGAAACGAAGTGTTATTTTTGTTGCATCTCTGCGTTTATGTGTATTTGTGTATTTTATTATGTTCATACATAAGGTTGGATCAATGGTATCAAAGCAGTCTGCTCTTTCTCTATTTTTATTTTTATTTCCCCAATGAGGTCAGGGTATAAGGAGTTAGGGCTCGATCTGGTTGAACCCTTGCAAGATCAGCCTCACAAACCCCGACGAACTCCCATGGCGGAATAAAATAAAGATGAGGGAGCAGGAGATCCTATCAAATTATTACTCGAGGAGGCCCTTGAGAAACAAAGGAATGCGATGATGGATAAATTTTCCCAAATCCTTAAACGACTGCCCACCGACGATGTATCTCCATCCAACAGCCACTCTGGAGGCACCACTCTTTTCAAGGTACAAATGAACTTTGACATTCTTGTATTTGAAATAAAAATAGATGTAGATGTTGTATATAGATGGTTTAATTTGCTGCAAGGGTATTTCTTGGTCCATGATTTCTCTGATCAAGAAAAGATTACTTTTTCACTCCTTAAAGTTGCCCCCCATGTCAAAGGCTGGTGGGAAACCTACTGTGAGCAAAAGGACGAGATGGAACCCTCTCTTTTCTCAACTGCAACCACTTGGAATTCATTCCGAGATGGAATCAAGGAAAAATATTACCTCTTGGGAAGCTATGAGGACTAGTACATCCAATGGACCACGTGCGGTAAAAAAGGGATCAATATGTGCACGAGCTGACGAATTTGTTCCATACCCTGCACACAAAGTTGGGTATTAAATATCTAGAGAAAAATTTGGTGCTCAATTACCACAGCTACTTTCATAGATACTTTCAGGAGGAAATGGAGTTCCTTGACATCACCTCACTTGGCACAACATATCGATATGTTGCCAAGATCGACCATAAATTTAAGCAGAAGAAGCAAGAATTTGGATCTACAAATAAAAAGCCAGGGAAAGGCCACCCCGAACCATAGAATAGGGGGAAAAGCCAAAACGAGGCAACTCAGAACAAAAACACAAAGCCAAAGAAGGACATAGGGAAGGGGTGTGAATTTCATAACATCTCCACTCAGAACACAAGTGAGTGTCCGGTCAATTAGTCACTGGTCACTGAACTGAAGGAATTCGAATCAAATGCATGGTCTAATCCTGAGTCAAAACTGGACGAGGGCAATGCCAAAGGGAAGAAAGTCATTGATGCGGTATCCAGTGCCACCGTTGCCACCACAAAGCTTCATAGGGAGGATCTCGAGGATCTAGAGGAGGGAGAGCACCTCTTCCATTCCCATATGTGTGTGAATGGTTCTCCACTGGAATTTCTTGTGGATAGAGAAAGCGAAAATAACCTCATTTTAGTAGAGGTGGTGAATTTTCTAGGCTTACCGACCATAAAAAACCCATAGCCATATACCATTGGGTGGCTTCACCAAGGAAGAGATCTCCCCGTCCGCCAGCAGTGTTGTCTTTTGTACATCATCAATTCATTCACGAATGAGTTATTGTGTGATGTTGCTCCTCTTGATGTGTCTAATGTATTATTAGGCCAACCATACTTGTGGAAGCGACATGCTGTGTATGAGTCTAGGCTTCATTCTATTATTATTACTTTGGGAAATAAGTTTTACAAGATACTAGAGTTAGTACCGCCTTCCACCATTTCTTTGAGTACTGCAAAGCAATACAGTAAAATTATCTCCCAAACTAGGAAATTTGTTTTCATTATGATTCGCCCATAGGGAAAGAAGAAGATTGTGGTTGCAGCCTCCAAACAAGGCTCCCCTGCTTGAAAGTAGTATATGGAAAAAGATGTTCGTGAATACAAGGAAGTTTTATCCTTAGCCACAGAGGTTCCTCTACACTGTAAGGTCAATCACTCCTTTGATTTGACTCGAGGCACGCTGTTGTTTGATGTTGCAATACCTCATGCGACCACACAGACATAATCCAAACATGTATTGTCAGAGGCTAATAAAGCAACCAGATTTATTAAACGCATCCAGCATGACTGCCAGCA
Organism: Pinus albicaulis; assembly: GCA_034641835.2. NCBI lineage: Eukaryota > Viridiplantae > Streptophyta > Pinopsida > Pinales > Pinaceae > Pinus > Pinus albicaulis. The sequence continues at coordinate 23,857,174 of CM076575.1, forward strand.
GGTCCATGACATCTCAGAGAAATCCAATACCAAGTACAAGGAGCGACATGATCAATATCAGGTGCCACACAAGTTCTAGGTGGGTGACAAATTTTGGTTGCATATGCAGAAAGAATTCCTTACCGGAGCCCATTAGAAGCTCAGGCTACTTCGATATGTGAATTACACAATCACGAGGGTTGTGGGAGCTTATGATTTAAAGCTCAACATTCCCCCATTCCTTTTCCTGCACCCAATGTTCAATGTGAACCACCTTCAACCATACTTTCCACCACTACTGGACACATCTGACATGATAGAACGACTCACACCAACAGAGTTAAACCCAGATTGCATGGAACAAGCCACAACTGATTGGATCATGGACACACAGATCATGAACACTCGCCAATAGAAGATCCAACTGTAACGGGTTGTCAAAGCTGGCCAACTCCTGCACTAAGGCAAGTGGCTCACTAGGGACCAAGTTAAGCAGAAGTTTCCTCATCTCATGGAGGAACTCAACGCAATGGGGACCATTTATTCCTAAGGGGGGACGAATCATCGAGGTGGATATTGGTGGCCACCCTCCTATTCCACTTGGGGCCCCACCATTATTTCTTAAAATTTCTCATTTTCCTTAATTATAGCACAATTTACTATTTTTAACAATTTTTTTCGGTCTTGAACTTCTGGAGCCGTTTTGATGCCCTAAACGACATTTTTTGGATAACTTGGGAGAAACATGGGTCCCAAAATAACATTGCTCACATCCAATCTTGAAATTTCTCAGATATATATTTTCAACGAGGTATTGTGTGCATCAAAAAGATTGTGTGCCAAAGTTACGTCCTCGGGAAGTTGATGTACCAATTTACCCAAACGGGGCCCATAGTTTTGGCGCTTCATCTCCTAGGGTTAGGTTTTTGGATGTTTAGGGTATTCCATTGTTTCTCAATAATAAATAGGCCTTAGAGCCTAATTGTAACACAATTCATAGGCCTATAGCTGCCACATCTCTTCTTAGAGATAAGCTACTAGTTCCCTAGCTAGTTTATTTCCATTATGTCTATAAGCATATTTCAGTTATTTGATATTAATGAAATCAAGTGTTATTTTTGTTGCATCTCTGCGTTTATGTGTATTATGTATTTTATTTGATTTTTGCATAAGTCAGGATCAGTGGTATCAGAGCGGTATGCTATTTCTCTATTTTTCTTTGCATGTCCCCAACGAGGTCAGGGTATAAGGAGTTAGGGCTCGATTTGGTTGAACCCTTACAAGATCAGCCTCACAAAACCCGACGACCTCCCATGGAAGAAGAAAGGAAAGACAAGGGATCAAGAGCTCCTATCAAATTATTACTTGAGGAGGCCCTCAAGAAACAAAGGAATGCATTGATGGATAACTTTTCGTAGATCCTCCAACGGTTGCGCACTGACGACACATCTGCATGCATTAGTCACTCTGGAGGCACCACTCCTTTACAGGTACATGTCAACTTTGACATTCTTGTATTTTAAGGCCAAATAGATGCATATGCCATATATATATGGTTGACTTTTCTGGAAGGGTATTTCTCGGTCCATGATTTCTCCGATCGAGAAAAGATTACTTTTGCACTCCTCAAAGCCGCCCCCCATGTCAAATACTAGTGGGCAACCTACTTTGAAAAAAAGGATGAGAGGGAACCCTCTCTTTTCTCGACTGCACCCACTTGGAATTCATTCCAAGATGGAATCAAGGAACAATATTACCCGATGGGGAGCTATGAAGACAAGTACATCCAATGGACCACATTGCGGCAACAAAGGGATCAAGATGTTCATGATCTGACGAGTTTGTTCCATACTCTGTGCACAAAGTTGGGTATTAAATATACAGAGAAAAATTTGGTGCTCAAGTACCACAGCTTTTTGCATAGATACATTTAGGAGGAAATGGAGTTACTCGACATTACCTCACTTGGCATAGCATATCGATATGCCGCCAAGAACAAGCATAAATTTAAGCAGAAGAAGCAACACTTTGGATCTGTGAATTCAAAGCCAGGGGAAGGTGCCCACGAACCATAATATAAGGAGCAAATCCAAAATGGGGTGACCTCGAACAACGCCAAAAAGGCAAAGAAGGACACATGGAAGTAGTTTGAATTTCATAATAGATCCATTCACAACACAAGCGAGTGCTAGGATAAACAGTCGTTGGTGGCCGAAATGAAGGCATATGAATCAGATGCATGTTCTAATCCTGAGTCAGAACTAGACAAGGGAAATGAGAAAGGGAAGGAAAACATTGATGCAGAACCTAGTGCCACCGTTGCCACCATCAAGCTCCACAGGGAGGAGCTTGAGGATCTAGAGGAGGGGGAGTGCCTCTTCCATTCCTAGATGTGGGTGAATGGTTCTCCATTGCAATATATTGTCGATAGCGGAAGTGAAAAGAACCTCATTTCAGCAGAGGTCGTGAATTGGTTTGGCCTATCGACCACAACACACCCACAGTCGTGTACCATTGGGTTGCTTCACCAAGGAAGATATCTCTATGTCCACCAGCAGTGCCGCCATCCGTACAACACCAAGCCATTCATGGATGAGGTACTGTGTGATGTTTCTCCTCTTGACGTGTCTGAGGTATTATTAGGCCAACCATACTTGTGGAAGCAATTTTTTGTATGAGTCTAGGCCTTGTTCCTGTTATTATTACTTTGGGAAATAAGTTGTAGATGACACTAGAGGTAGTACTACCTTCCGTCATATCTTTGAGTACTACAAAGAAATGCAGTAAAATTATTTCTCAAACCAAGAATTTTTTTTCATTACGATTCACCCACAGGGAAAGAATAATATTGTGGCTGCAGCCTCCAAATAAGGCTCCCTTTCACGACAACAACAAATGGAAAAAGACATGCAAGAATACAAGGAAATTTTATACTTAGCCACAGAGGTTCCTCTACACTATCACGTGAAGCACTCCTTTGATCTAACCCCATGTGCGTTGATGTCTGATGTTGCCATGCCTCATGGGACCACACATAAAAAATCCACACATGTACTATATGAGGCTAATATAGCAACCAGATTTATTGAACGCATCCAGTGCAACCACCAACAGGTCCATGACATCATGGAGAAATGCAATGCCAAGTACAAGCAACGACATGATTAACATCGAGTGCCACACAAGTTCCATGTGGGCGACAAATTTTGGTTGCATTTGCAGAAACAACACCTTACCAGAGCCCATTGGAAGCTCAGGACACTTGGATATGGGCATTACAAAACCACCAAGGTTGTGGGAGCTTATGCTTTCAAACTCAACATTCCCCCATTCCTTGTCCTGCACCTAGTGTTCAATGTGGACCGCCTTCGACCATATTTTCCACCACTACTGGACACATCCGACATGGAAGAATAACCCACCCCAACAGAGTTAAACCCAGAATGCATGGACCAAGCCACAACTAATCAGATCATGGAAACACAGATCATGAAGACTCGCCAGAAAAAGATCCAACTGTATCTTGTCGTCAAATCTGGCCAACCCCTGCACCAAGCCAAGTGGCTCACCAGGGACCAAGTTCAGTAGAAGTTTCCTCATCTCATGGAAGAACTTAGCGCAATGGGGACCATTGCTTCTTAAGTGGGGAGGAATGATCTAGGTGAATATTGGTGGCCACTCGCCTATTCCACTTGGGGCCCCACCATTTTTTCTTACAGTTTTTTAGTTTCCTTAATTGTAGCACAATTTACTATTTTTAGCATTTTTTTTTTGGGTCTTGAACTTCCAAAGCTGTTTTGAGGACCTAAACGACGTTTTTTGGGAATAATAGGAGTAACATGAGATTTTGATTGATGTTTCTCACATCGAAAGTTTTATTCCTTGGATAGATATTTCTAACGAGGTATTGTGTGCATCAAACAGAGATTGTATGCCAAAGTTATGTCCCCAAGAAGGTGATGTACCGATTTACCCAAACAGGGCCCATAGTTTTGGAGGTTCATCTCCTAGGGTTAGGGTTTTGGATGTTTAGTGATGCAGGAGCATCAAGGGTGTTTTTTATTTTGTAAATATGTTAAAAGGGGGTGTAATAATTTTTAATATTTTATTAATTAATTTGAATAAAATAGGAGAAGGTGAGGATTTTTGTAAATATCTTTTTATTTAATAAAAGGATATGAGGGAATTTAATTAGTTGAAGGATTTTAGGGATAAAGAGCTATCCTTTAGGGATGTTGAGAGATTTAGGGGTTTGTTGAGGAATTGAAGGGATTGAGCATTTAATTAAATGATTTTTTAAAAATTGTATAAATAGGAAGGGGTTGAGAGAAAAAAACATTGAGAGTGTGAGTGTGTGTGAGTGATTGAGAGTAGGTTTGAACAGCCAAGGGTGTAAGCCTCTGGCAATTTTTAAGGGCCATGAATGTTGAATACTTGGCCAGGAAGAAAAGGTTGTAAGTATTTTCATCGTTAATGTGAACGTGTTTCAGAATTTTGTGTTTAATTCATTGAGTAATGTATATTTCTATATATCGACTTCGAATTTGTTAAGGCACACTCACTTTGGTGAAATAAAATTAAACTGTTGTGATGAGGTACAGAATTTAGATTGGTAATGATGGATCGACTTAGTGATGGTATGGGAGTTCGACGGATGAAACAGAAGCATCGAGGCTTTTGAATTCCTTGTGTGTTTGAATGACTTATTTATTGAATCACTTTTTATTCATTCGTATCTTTTCTGGCCTTCGATCGGCTCCGAGAGAACTGAGCGGATTTTATATACCTGCAGATTATGAAATGCCTTTAGGATTTTGTTGTGATCGATTTGCTGTGATCGAACATAAATGTTTGTTATCCATTTTATCAATTTAAATGATTGACGGAGCCTTCGTAGCTTGCATGGCATTATTGGCTCGTAGGGAAAATAGAACAACTTAATCGGCTACAGATTGGGAATTTCCATGACACGCTGCAGTATTGAAATTGGTTAGTATGCATATTTGAAATTGTAAGATCTGTTTGTAATGCCAGATACCTGTGGATCGAAACGAAAGGAATTTAATCATTCCTTGTGAAATACGCTTTAATTAAAGATCAGTGAGTAATTATAGTCTGCGTTTGAATCCTGTGGTGGAATGCCAGCGCTGTTATAAATCCATAAGGTGTAATGCAAAGCAAATGAGTGGTGAGAAGTCAGAACAGTAAGCGCTGGAGAATTCAAGGTCTGATAGCGTTGAATGCTGGTTTGATAATGCGTGTTGCGAGTTTGGAACAAAGAGAGGTAAGTTATTATGTGGGTATTCGATTTCAATCAGAGTCTGGTTGAAATAGATTAGTGTTTTAAACTGATCTTCATCTTAAATCGATTCAAATTTGTGTTACGTTTCTGATCTGCGCTTTCCAGAGTCTTAAATGAATTCGATTTGTGTTGAGTTTCTGATCTGCATTTTCCAGAAACTTGAATCGAGTCAAACTGTGTTGAGTTGGAAGGATGAAATGTTGAATTAAAACATTTACATGATTGGATGGTATAATAAGCATGGGCATTTGATTTTGTGAGTTGATAAGCAGATCTGGAAAAGACGCATTTTTAACATTTGGTGCAGAAATAATAAGCCAGAAGGCGCAGTTTAGGGATGGCGCAGTCGAGAGATTGATTCAAACGGGTAAGATATGAAGCTGAGCTAAATGATGAGTTGTGTAATTGCACAACAATGGTCAACGTGGGAAAATTCTATAAGTGAATTGCTGTAAAAGGAAATTACATTAAAAGTCGATTACATAGTCAATGATTAAAATGAATTGCTGTAAAAGTCGATTACATGGGAATATATAATTCCATATGGTCTGGTGGCAAGGGCGCATTCTTGAATTTAAAAGTCTGGCATTATTGTAAATGAAATTTGTGATTTGGGCTTACTCACATGAAGCGATAGATTATTTCATAACATTGATGAAAGTTTATTTGGTAAATGCATTTGTATATGCATATTTCAGAAACATTGGGGTTGTTGAATTGATGGGATTTCATTTGAAATGAGGGTTAATGGATGAGTTTTGATTTGAAATTTGAAGAATCTTGCTGAATGAGAATATGGTTTTCATAAACCATAAAGTGATGGAACAAAGGTTATTGGCTTGGAGAATGGTTGTGTGAACTTGTACTGAAAGGATTGCCAGATGAAGCTTTTAGGAAAGAATATGGAATTGACTAATGAATGGTATGATTGAAATTGATTTACATTTTGTATGTATGTGAAATTCCAAGCTTCTGCACATTTGTTGAAAAATTGCAGTGTAATGAAGTTGAATTGGGCAATTATTTTAGGTGCATGTTTTATATGCATGAATGTGGAGATCCTGGGTATTGCAGGCTCTGCCTGCATCATTTAGGGTTTTCCATTGTTTCTCAATAATAAATAGGCCTTCAAGCCTAATTTTAACAAAGTTCAGAGGCCTGTAGCCACCACATCTCTTCTCAGAGATAAGCTACCAACACCCTAGCTAGTTTATTTCCATTCTGTCTATAAGCATATTTTAGTTATTTGATATTAATGAAATGAAGTGTAATTTCTATTGCATCTCTACATTTATGTGTATTTATGTATTTTATTGCGTTCCTACATAGGTTTGGATCAGTGGTATCATAGCAGTCTACTCTTTCTTTGTTTTTCTTTTCATGTCCCCAACGAGGTCAGGGTATAAAGAGTTAGGGCTCGATCTAGTTGAATCCTTGCAAGATCAGCCTCACAAAACCCAATGACCTTCCATGGTGGAAGAAAAGAAAGATGGGGGAGCAGGAGATCCTATCAAATTATTGCTCGAGGAGGCCCTCAAGAAACAAAGGAACGTGATGATGGATAACTTTTCCCAGATCCTCCAATGGTTGCCCACCGACGACTCATCTGCATCCAACAACCACTCTGGAGGCACCAGTCCTTTCAAGGTACATGTCAACTTCAACATTGTTGTATTTGAAGGCCAAATATATGCAAATTACATAGTTAGATGGTTGAATTTGATGGAAGGGTATTTATCGGTCCATGATTTATCCAACCGAGAAAAGATTACTTTTTCACTCCTCAAAGCTGCCCCCCATGTCAAAGATTGGTTGGAAACCTACTGTGAGAAAAATGATGAGAGGGAACCCTCTCTCTTCTCGACCACACACACTTGGAATTAATTCCGAGATGGAATGAAGGAACAATTTTACCCCGTGGGGAGCTATGAGGAAAAGTAAATCCAATGGACCACGTTGCGGCAACAAAGGGATCAAGATGTTCACGAGCTGATGAATTTATTCCATACTCTGCGCACAAAGTTGGGTATTAAATATTTGAAGAAAAATTTGGTGCTCAAGTACCGCAGCTGTTTACAAAAATACATTCATGTTGAAATGGAATTCCTCAACATTACCTCACTTGGCACAACATATCGATATGTCGCTAAGATCGAGCATAAATTTAAGAAGAAGAAGCGAGACTTTGGATCTGCGAAGTCAAAACCAGGGAAAGGTGCCCCCAAACCACAGAACAAGGGGAAAAGCCAAAATAGGGCTAATCAGAAGAATGCCACAAAGCCAAAGAATGACACAGGGAAGTGGTGTGAATTTCATAATAGCTCCACTCGCAAGACAAACGAGTGTCGGGCTGAATAGTCGTTGGTGGCCAAACTGAAGGCATCCAAATTTGATGCATGTTCTGATCCTTAGTCAGAACTGGACAAAGGTGATGAGAAAGGGAAGAAAATCATTGATGTGGAACACAGTTCCACTGTTTCCACCACCAAGTTCGAGAGGGAGGCGCTCGAGGATCTAGAGGAGGGGGAGTGCCTCTTCCATTCCAAGATGTGGGTGAATGGTTCTCCACTGCAATTTCTTGTCGATAGCAGAAGCGAAAAGAGCCTCATTTCAATAGAGGCTGTGAAGTGACTTGGCATACTGACCACACCACAATCATAGTCATATCCCATTGGGTGGATTCACCAAGGAAGAGATCTTCCCATCCACTAGCAGTGCCGCCTTCTGTACAACATCAAGCCATTCATGGATGAGGTACTATGTGATGTTGCTCCTCTTGACATTTTTGATGTATTATTAGGCCAACCATACTTGTGGAAGCGACATTTTGTGTATGAGTCTAGGCCTTGTTTTGTTATTATTACTTTGGGAAATAAGTTGTATAGGATACCAGAGGTAGTACCACCTTCCACCATCTCTTTAAGTACTGCAACGCAGTGCAGTAAAATTATTTCTCAAACCAAGAATTTTTTTTCATTACGATTCACCCACAGGGAAAGAAGAATATTGTGGCTGCAACCTCCAAACAAGGCTCCCCTACATGGAAATAGTATATGGAAAAATATTTGCAGGAATACAAGGACATTTTATCCTCAGCCACATAGTTTCCTCTACATTATCATTTTAAGCACTCCTTTGATCTGACCCTAGGCGTGCCACTGTCTGAGGTTTCCATACCTCATGCGACCACACAGACATAATCCACAAATGTAATATCTGAGGCTAATAAAGAAACCATATTTAATTAACACATCCAGCATGACTTCCAGTAGGTCCACGACATCTTGGAGAAATCCAATGCCAAGTAAAAGCAACGACATGATCAACATCTAGTGCCACACAAGTTCTAGATGGGTGACAAAGTTTGGTTGCATTTGCAGAAAGAATTCCTTACCGAAACCCATTGGAAGCTCAGGCCACTTGGATATGGGCATTACAAAATCAGCAAGTTTGTGGGAGATTATGCGTTCAAGCTGAACATTCCCCCATTCTTGTCCTGCACCCAGTGTTCAATGTGGACCACCTTCGACCATACTTTCCACCACTACTGGACACATCCGATAAGGTAGATAAACTCACACCAACAGAGTTAAACCTAGACTGCATGGAACAAGACACAACTGATCGGATCATGGACACACATATCATGAACACTCACGATTAGAAGATCCAACTGTATCGTGTTTTCAAAGCTGGCCAACTCCTGCACCAAGGAAAGTGGCTCACCAGGGACCAAGTTCAGCAGAAGTTTCCTCATCTCATGGAGGAACTCAACGCAATGGGGACCATTTAGTCCTAAGGGGGGAGGAATTATCTAGGTGGATAATGGTGGCCATCCACCTATTCCACTTGGGGCCCCGCCATTGTTTCTTACATTTTTTTAGTTTCCTTAATTGTAGCATAATTTACTATTTTTAGCAGTTTTTTTGGTTCCTCAACTTCTGGAGCCGTTTTGAGGCCCTGAACGAGGTTTGTTGGGAAAAATGGGAGCAACATGGGATTTTTATCAATGTTGATCACATCAATAGTTTTATTCCTTAGATATATATTTCTAACGAGGTATTGTACACATCAAACATAGATCGTATGCCAAAGTTACGTCCCCGGGAAGTTGATGTACCAATTTACCCAAACGGGGCCGATATTTTTGGTGCATCATCTCCTAGGGTTAGGTTTTTGGATGTTTAGGTTTTTCCATTATTTCTCAATAATAATTTTATCACAAAATTGTACTTGATTGGCTGCTAATAAGAGAACTCTATGTAACTATTTCAAACGAGCTTTTGACTGAAGCTTAGCCTCTTTCCACATTACAATTTGAGAGGCTAAGCTTCTGTCAAAACCCTCCTTTCTCCTCAGCCACAGAGGTTCCTCTACACTGTCAGGCCAAGCAATCATTTGATCTGACCCCAGGCGCACTGATCCACACATGTACTGTCTGAGGCTAATAAAGCAACCAAATTTATTGAACGCATCCAACACGACCGCAACCGGGTCCACGACATCTTGGAGAAATCCAATGCCAAGTACAAGCAACGACATGATCAACATCGGGTGTGTTGGGTCGCTGATTTGTCCTTATTTTCACTTTTCTTTGTGTAATATCCCAAATGGGATATTTTATGAAAATTTCCAGATGTTATCACCAAATTGAGTTCTGTTGGGATGCTTCAATGGTCAACTTGGAGTAACTCTTTCAAACCACTTGCAACTGGAAATTGGCCTCTCCAGTCTGAGAGGGCTCTCTCAATTTATTTAATGATTTTCTCAATTAGGTCTTAAATAAGATTATTAGCTCTATGAGTATCTTAATGTATTTTATTGCAGGAAAAAAATGGGATAGATTTCTCTACCATTGGGCTTATGGAGTCAGTAAGAAGGAATTCAGTGACAAATGAATCTACTTGTGGAAGCTGAGGCTTTTACTGTTTCAATGGAAGGACAATACTAACACATAGAAATATTCAGTAGCTCAATGTTAAAAGGAAGTCAGAGCATGTGTAACATGAATCCTGAGTAATTCAACCTCAAGATACTGTAAGTAGGATAAAGAGATACATAAAACATAAGCTCATTGAAACATTCCAAGAATCTCAGGTGAAGTAGAAATAATGTCTATCTATATTATTGATATCAAAAATTACAATAGTAGTTGTGTCAAGTCACCATCTCCCAACACCATCTAACTCTAAAAATATCTCCTTTATAGAGTGAGGACTCATCCAAATGATATGCCACCTTACTCACCTCAAATTCCCACCTCAGAGACCTATTTCAAACATGATTCTATCACTTGGAGACTTCCTAGGGATATTTCTGTGTTGTAGAGTTTGAAAACAAAAAGGAATATTATTTCATTAATAGTTCAAAAAAACAATTTAATAAACCTTATCAACTGCAACCAACTAATTTTTTGAGTGCACTAGAGTGTTTATGTGTCATTATGCCACGTGGATGTTGAGCTGGACCTCCTCCAAGTCAAATTTTTACAATTTTTTCACAAATCTAGTTAGTGACATTTCTGAAAAATAAGGCTTCAAAGACGAGTGTATAATTTCCAAACCCTGATGGATTTATAGTAACTGAGAGAGGTTTTGGTATATAGAATTTTTCTAAAGAAAAACCTCTTTCAAATTTCCAAAATACTTTTTAATTTGGTCTGAAATCAAACCTGAAGTTGATTCCTAAAACAATCATGTACAGAAAATTTCGTAGTGAGTTTTAGTAGCATGGGAAAAATGGCTTTTCCATCAATCTTCTTGACTTCTTTGCTGTTCCAACATCTTCATCAGGTCATGGCAACTTGAAACCATGGATCCCCCTCCTTAAAACATGTCAAAACTGAGTTTAAATGAAAAAAAGCACCTACAGGTTTTTTCGTAGTGTTTTTCTACCTTCAAGCCTGAAGCACGCTAAGAAAACTCCTAAAAAGGTAGAATTTTCAGTTTAGAAATGAAATCATATTTCCAAACTCTTAATATATTTTAAAAAACCGGAGAATTTTTTTGTAGATCCAAATGTTTTGAAGAAAAACCTCTCTTTGTTTTTTAAATACCATCTCCAGCTTTCTAGAATCTGCATTTTCAAAACATGTATAAAACAAGAAAATTCTGTTTTATGAAAATAGGGCCGAAAGACATCCTTGTATCTCCCAATTTGTAGAGCCTTTGAGAAAATTGAAAGAGTTTATTGTTATTTGATACGACCTTTAAAATAAACTCTCTCTGTTTCTTAAATACCTCTCTATTTTCCCAGAAACCGCCCTTGAATTTGACTGATAAAAAGTAAAAAAATAGAGAAATCCTCATATTCGCTACGAAATTATCAGGTGTTTTTGTAGTGTTTTATGTTGTTTTCCTGTGTAAAACGCTACGAAAATTTGAAAATTTGGAAGATTCATCCTTTTGAGTCTGAATGCATGGGGAATGACAACTGACATGGTATGTGACTGATTTGACATGAAATGGCATAAATGAAGGTGATCTCAAAACTTAGGATAGGCTTAAAAATGCAAAATTTTTCCTAGACCACCTTGAAATGGCCTAGGAGACCTTATCCATTTAGTGAGTGACCTATATGACCTTATCTAAAATGTTTCACAATTTTATGAGTGATAACAGTGGCTCCACTTGGGATGGTGTGCCCTTGTGGTACACCAAAGAACCTGTAGTTCCAGTGCCATCCATCTTTTGAAAAATTGATTTTTTTTTTGAAATTGATGAAGACTTCGCCAAGCTCTTATGGCCTTCTCTTCGAGCTCAATTTTGATGATTATTGCTGAAAAAAAAAATCTATACATACTGAAAAGATGCTCAGTCTACTTGAGCTTATTCACACATGCTCCTACCTACCCTAACAACTGCAATATTCATATTTGATTCAAGCAACACAAAACCTCCAATATAGCCAGTCAATGAGTTGATCTGATACTTGAAACCCTTGACTGCACTTGAACCAAAAGTCAACTGTATTCTGAAATGATAAGGTAAGAGAATATGGATCTGTTTTTCATAGTGAAAAAATAATTGAAAAGTTGGACTGTAGACCTCTTCCATGTCATCAGCTATGGGATCATAGAAGACACAATTTATTGATGTCCCTTTTAAGCTCTCAATGAAAAATTGATCTTGGATATCCTTTTCATTTTCTTCACCAAGGCTAAACCTTGATTCCAACTCTACAAGATCAAGTTCATAACCATATTTTTCCTCTATCTGCAAGTCAAATGGTATAACAATTTCCTCCTTTTTTGGAGGAGGAAGACCTTCCAAGAACTGTTTAGGATCTTGGAAATCATATGATCCAATTTTAACATCCAATAGTTCAATTTCATTCTCTAATACTTTAGGAGCTAAACCAAGAAAACGAATTTTATTTTCACGTGTGAGTCGATTGGATTTCAATCAACGAAATACTATTGTGGAGAAATGTTCATCTATCTGAAATTCTGCTAACTCATCCCTTACACTTTGTAGCATTTTATCATATAAAGAGTTTGCCACATACCCTGTCATCTTGGGTCACCATGAATGCTCTGAAATCTGGATTCTTCCCAGTGAAGTCACTCTGAAATTTGAAGCTCGGAATCTTGGACAATGGAGTCACCAAGTGAATGGTACAACCTTCGTGTGTTTGGCTTTTGGTTCACCATCAGAAGTCAAATCTGAACCTTGTCATTCTGCTCGAAGAAAATTTACACCTTCGGTCTCCGGAAACGACAAAAAATTGTTATCACTAAATTGAGTCCTGTTGGGCTGCTTCAATGGTAAACTTGGAGTAACTCTTTCAAACCACTTGAAACTGGAAATTAGCCTCTCCAGTCTTAGAGGGCTCTCTAAATTTATCTAATGATTTGCTCAATTAGGTCTTAAATCAGATGGCTAACTCTGTGAGTATCTTAATGTATTTGATTTCAGGTGAAAAATGGGATAGATTTCACTACCATTGGACTCAAGCAGTCAGTAAGAAGAAATTTAGTGACAAATGAATCTACTTGTGGAAGCTGAGGCTTTTACTGTTTCAATGGAAGGACAATACTAACATAGAAATATTCAGTAACTCAATGTTGAAAGGAAGTCAGAGCATATGTGACATGAATTTTGAGTAATTCAACCTCAATATAATTTAATTAAGATAAAGAGAGACATCAAACATAAGCTCATTGAAACATTCCAAGAATCTCAGGTGAAGAAAAAACAAGGTCTATCTATATTACTGATATTAGAAATTACAATAGTAGCCGTGTCAAGTCACCATCTCCCAACACCATATAACTCTAAAAATATCTCATTTATAGAGTGAGGACTCATCCAAATGATATGCCACCTTACTCACCTTGAATTCCCACCTCATAGACCTATTTCAAACATGATTCTATCACTTGGAGACTTCTTAGGGAAATTTTTGTTTTGCAGAGTTTGAATACAAAAAGGACTCTTCTTTCATTAATTGTTCAACAAATCAATTTAATAACCCTTATCAACTGCAACCAACTAATTTTATGAGTTTACTAGAGTGTTTATGTGTCATTATGCCACGTGGATGTTGAGTTTGACCTCCTCCAAGTCGAATTTTTACAATTTTTTCACAAATCTCATTAGTGAAAATTCTGAAAAATAAGGCTTCAAAGATGACTATATAATTTCCAAAACCTGATGTCTTTCCAGAAAATGAGAGAATTTTTTGTAGATGGATCTGTGCCGAAGAAAAACCTCTTTCAGATTTCCAAAATAATTTTTCATTTGGTCTGAAATCAAACTTGAATTTGACTGCTAAAACAATCGTGTACAAAATTTTTTGTAGTGAGTTTTAGTAGCGTGGGAAAAATGGCTTTTCCATCAGTCTTCTTAACTTATTTTCCATTCCAAAATCTTTATCATGTCATGACACCTTGAAACCATGGATTCCCCTCCTTAAAACATGCCAAAACTGAGTGTAAATGCAAAAAAGCACCTACAGGTTTTTTCGTAGTGTTTTTTTGGCTTCAAGCCTGAAGCACGCTACGAAAACTCCTTAAAAAGTTAGTTTAGAAATGAAATCATATTTTTGAATTCTTAATAGATTTTTCCAAACTGGGGGAGGTTTTTGTAGAATTCTAGCTGTCTAGAATCTGCTTCAGGCTTTAGAATCTCCAGCTGTCTAGAATCTGCATTTGAAAAACATGTATAAAACAAGAAAATTCTGTTTTCTGAAAATAGGGCCAAAATACATCCCTATATCTCCCAATTTGTAGCACCTTTGAAAAAAGTGAAAGAGGTTATTGTTATTTGATATGTACTTGAAAATAACCTCTCTCAAGTTCTTAAAATAATTCTTTTTTTGTCCAGAAACTGCCCTTGAAGTTGACTTCTCAAAATTAAAAAAACAAAGAAATGCTCATATTCGCTACGAAATTATCAGGTGTTTTGGTAGCGTTTTTTGTTGTTTTCTTGTGTAAAACGCTACGAAAAGTTGAAAAATTGGCAAGTTCATCCTTTTGAGTCTGAATGCACGGGGAATGACAACTGACATGGTATGAGACTGATTTGACATGACATGACTTAAATGAAGGTGATCTCAAAACTTAGGATAGGTTTAAAAATGCAAAATTTTTCCTATACCACCTTGAAATGGCTTTAGAGACCTTATCCATTTAGTGAGTGACCTAGATGACCTTATCTAAAATGTTTCACAATTTTATGAGTGATAACACCAGAAATTAACTCAACCAAAATTTCTCCATTCAATTATCATGCATTTAACATAATATTGCCATGTAAAATAAAACATACAAGTACATGCAAATCCATAACACCACAATGCAGGAAATAACTTAAATTTATTATAATATAACTAGGGCTACATGATGAAATGGGAAATAGCTAAGATAAATGAAATAGAACTAGCCACAGGAATTTGCTACAATACTGCATTGACCTCCCAAAACTGAACTGTTGCACTCCCACTTCGGCAACAACTACCACTAAATCACTGAAGACAATGAAGCACGAATTAAGGTTCTGAATGACCCTCACTCCAATATCCCTGAAGGTCTGTGAAAATCCTGAATGAAGTCTCCTCAAGGGAGTTGGGTTTCCGTCCAACACTTGTCAACACACTTGAGGGTTTCCATCTTGGGGCTCCCAATGGAGAAGAGAATCGAGTTCTCAACCTCACATACAAGAAAATATATCAAATCCAAGAATTTCCTCAATGGCCTCATCCTATTATTTTATAGATCTCATGGATCCTTCTAGAGTCTTATTTTATTATTATTTTAATCATGGAATCCTTCTAGAGCCTTATTTTATTATTATTTTAATCATGGAGCACTTTTCCCTCTTATTTTCCAATAAAATATTCCTTTTTAATGTATGAAAGAGTAAATCAGCTACCATGTCTCCTCAGGTCACCGAAAGGCATGTCCAACCATCCCATCATGTAGGTATTCTTGTCCCAGTTCCAATGAGCTATTTCAGTAAGGTTTTCTAGCATATATTCCTCCCGGAATGCCACCTTGAGCATAATTAATTCATTTAAGCCTAAAAATAACTCAGTTTTCCGAAAGTTGTCGAAATGTTTTGGAACGAAAGGAAAATGGTGCGGATTATGGAAGATATCAAGAGAGTGTCACTAGTCCTCATAGAAACTCCTCAACACTCCTCCAAAAAGCCCCTAGGTCCACTAATGACACCAACCTGTACTTGTGACTTGTTTGCTCCCAACTCATAGGTGACACCAAAAGAAGGAATATTATAGACCTGTCACTCAAGATTTCTTGCCCTCAAGCAATCAAAATATGTGAGCCACCCTGTTGGTCTGATGCCACTGAGAGCCAATGCTCAGATCCCATACAAACCCCTGGGTGCTACTATGCTCTTGTGTTGATTCACCCAAAATAGACCCCTCAATGCCAGGATCCCAAACCGATCTCTCACTGCACCTATCATCATAAATCCTCCCGGATCCCAATGCCACCATGGCTAATCATCACCCAAGTCCTCTGGCTCAGACTGCACATTGCCTTTGGCTATAGCAGCTGCCCTGTGAAGTAGACTGCCAACATGCATCAATGCTCCATGGCTCCTGTTGTGCTGTAGCTATGACTGTACAAGCTGCCCCACAAATTGTGTAACAACTCATCACCTCTCTCCAATCAAACCCCTGGCTCAATACAATGCTAACCTTGCTTTCTCGAATTCGAGATGGAATATTGAAGAACTATTGACATGTGTTCCACTACCAACTGGAAATTGTAGTATCTGTCATGTCTACGGGTCCCTGCTCCACTATGCTCCTGACTAAGAAGACTATACCATCAATAGGATACCAAACCATGATCTCCCACCAATATATCCCAAAAGAAGAATCAAATGCAGTGACACCTGCATGTAGAACAAGTCTTGTGTGTAGTTTCCAGTCCATACTCAACTCATGCTGCCTCGTCCCGTCTGCTGACGAGATCTGCCTGTAGAAGAAAGTCCATATCTCTATAATTGGCCAATGTGGGCAGGATATGTTGCAAGCCCCATCAATGTACTCATGGAGAGTGCTTCTCCATGAATTTACTACAACTCTGCTTACTGCATGTGAATCTATCTGCCCCTCATCAGTGGGTCAGCCCAAAGATGGATGATCCATCGTCTCCAACATCTCCTCCCTCTCCTGATTAGAAATGTCATATTCCTGCTGTCTACTAGCCTCCTGCAGAACTATCCCATCAACCTCCAACATCTCCTGAGGATAATTATCTGCAACTCCTTTCATCGTACTAGATGTCCGTGCAAATGTCTTCTCGTGCTAAATGGATGACCCCAAGGTTAGCCACATATCCACAATCAACTCAATGTGAGCCTCCATCTGGCTCTCCCCCAAAGGACTATCATGCATGATATGCATAGCCTCCTCCTCAGCTGACTCATGCTCCACCATATGCTGCTCCGAATGAATCATCGCAAGTGACTCATCATTGTGAATATCTCCCATCGAGTCCCCTGACTACTCACCTTGCAAGTTGGAAGACAAATCTAGTCTACTGTCATCAACTCCACATGACTCTTCATGCTTCCCATAAGCATCCTCATATGACCCCATGGACTCATTTGAACAAGAGTCCTTGTCCTGGCATATAGAAGGAATGTCCTCCTGCTCTATCTCTGCCACATCATCTGCATCACTCAAGCATGAGTGATCGGGCCTCCAAGGTTCTTTGAAGATGAAGCAAAGTTCGTTCCTCCTCAACTCATTCTTGCTACCTGATCCACCAAATTGGAGTAGCTTCTCCCTAGTCAATTGTCTCCTGAAACACCCAATGTTTTTCTCAACCAACCTCTCGGCCAATTTATAAGCAACAGATGAAACCAATTGTTCTCTCCTCCAAATGGTCAACAGCCTGGTCTGCAACATCCTACAAATGTCATCATTGTTACCCATGACTCTAGCCATGATTTCTAAGATCTTGATCCTCTTCTCAATGGTAAGACCCCAGATGTTATGTAGATCCTGAATATTCTCTTCTATTATTTGGAAAAATTTCTTCTTAATTTCATCATTATAAGGAAGCATAGGTGAAGTTATTCTGATAATCTCAATGAGACAAGAAGCTACTATAAATCTGACTCCTTCACAAGAATTCTCTAATGATCTTGGATGAATCAAATCAAGCATTGTTGGTTTGAGTGCCCAACTTAGGACCCTCAAATCTGATTGGCTCACTTTAGAAAGATGTGATTCTAGCTTCTCTAAATTAAGGAATGTTTTTGCGGTCATCTTTAGGTTCTTCAAACCAGATCCAAGTGCAAAGAGCCAATTCCATACCTCCCATTCTTTTTGCAAATCCATTCTCTACTCTAGCTGTAGGATGGCATGTACCCCCTTTGAAAGGGGTTTGTTGTTTAGTTTTTCTCTTTGATCCAAGGAAGCATTGCAGATCCAAGCACCTTTTGCAAGTGATTTTTCAAACTGTAGCTGGTATTCAATTATTTCTAAGTCATTAAAGCTTTTCCAGGATTTTCAAAAATATCCTCAAATCCCATTATTTTGCAGCAAGAGTGACAATGTTGTAGAGAATTTATCTCAACCTCTACTCACATAACATACTTAGACTATGACTATACAACACATATAGTAATACAAGGCTACTATAACAAATGACTATAGTTATTCAACCAAATCATAGAACCTCACATTGCTCACAACAATACCCTACCCCAACAGATAAATCTAGCTACGATAAATAATTTAGGCTTTGGAAAATAAATTGTTGGGAAAATACCTAGAAGAATCATGATTAATTAGAGACCAAACTTTTATTTTTCATTTTAAACCTATACTACATTTACTTCAAGAACTAGCGTATACACGCGATCCCCTCGCAAAACGCACAGATACACAGAGATCTAGATATGTCATTAATTCTTCACTGAAACCATTCCATCATTTATTCTTCAGATATTCAATAAGAAGTAAACATGTGCAGTAAGAACAGAATAAACCATCACACAAAGCATCACACATGAACACCAGGATTTTTAGGTGGAAACCCAAGTCGGGAGAAAACCACCGCTGCAGTTGCTCAGCCTTCAATATTTTTATTATAGAGAAAACATGTTACAACATATGTGCTGGCGCAGACTTGACCAGCACGCAGGCACCCACCTGCGCTCGTTTACCAGCCTCTCCTGGAAGGGAGCTACGACCCCCTGACTCGTTTACCAGCCTCTCCTAGAAGGGAGCTATGACCCCCCGATCTCGTTTACCAGCCTCACCTGGAAGGGAGCTACAACCCCCTGACTGAAGGCTACAACCCTCAGCACCACCTTGGACCACGTTTCATCAATTTTCACACTGGATCCAAACACTTCAATAGAACAACATTTGCAGGCCACATTTCATCATATTTTCATACTGGACCCTTTCCATATTTTTAAGCACAACCATATATCAACAGATATACTGCATGCTGCATCGTATAGCAAAGACAGCAGTATCGCATCAAATATTTTGTACTCTTTGCTTCAACAAACCCTAGTTTTCATACGCGCTTACTTCACCCATGTCGTGATATACGCGTCTTTCCGTCCACACAAACCGTACCCAGTTAAGATACATTTGCCACATATGCGTACTTCTTACCAAGCCGCGTATATACGCGTTTCCTCCGCGTCGAAGTAGCGTATAGATCTTCAATCATTACAGAGCAGCATACTTCATCAGATCAGATATTCAGTTCAGATCTACCCTTTTGCTTCAGACAGATGTTCGCCTAGATGCTCGCCTCATCACAGATCTAAGCCTTCCATAATCATATCTAGCAAATACAAGAGCAATTCAGATCTAGATCCCCTTCTTCATCATTGGTGCATCATACATTCAGATCTATCATTCAAGTGTAACCCTTTCCATTCAGATATACTTCAGAGAGAAGTATTCATTCAAGCTCAGACATCTTGCACCCACACACATGATTTGCACAATGAATTTCTTCTCCTTATATAGGTTTATCCTTTTTCAATACCATGAGCCCCTTTTTCAATACCATGGACTAAAACAATACCATAAGCCCAAAACTACCTGGACGGGGTCAATTAGGCGGATCATTGCCCAATACAATGGTTCAATACCATGGTGGTTACCCTTGGTTTTGTACTTTTTGAGCGCTTTAGCCCATACGCGACTTGGCACATTATTTTCCGCGTGCATACGCGATTTCACCTAGGAATATCCGCGTATACAAAGAGACATACTCTTTTCATCATGCTTTGAGCACATTCTGAATTCTTTTCTTCATTGCCTTCTGTACACACTGTAGATACATCATATTTTCTTCATCAGGAACATATTCTCTCAAGCACAACTTCATCAAGTGGGTTGCTACCATCTTCATCAAGTGGGTTGCCTCAAGGACAACACCAAAGACTTATTGTCAACAAACAACGATTTATACTATTTGACAAGTCCATCAAGTCAAGCATAACTTCACTCAGGGTGGACGCATCATGACAACACAACAAATGATGTCTTCATCTTCATTCCGGCTGCTACCAAGGACAACACTTTGCAGATCATATTTCAATTTCTTGATTTCATGGTAATCCATGATGCTTGTCACTACAGCAGGCAGTAGATATCAGTCACTCGTGCAAGCAAATACATCATTATCTTCTTTATTCAAACACCATGTCACTCTCCCTCATCAAGGGCATAGGATCAAAACCAACACACTCTCCCCCTTTTCTCCTCATGTAGAAGAAGCGTTCTGCAGATCTGATGTATACTGAAGTGACCAAGCTCCCCCTGAGTTCATGCTGAATCTTCAAACATATTTTTTTAATGAAGTACATGACTCTATGAACTTCCTATCACCAAAGACTCATACTTACATCAAATATCCAACCAAGTGGATTTACATATGAGACTCAAGTACCCAATCAAGTGGGTTTACACATTTCAACTCAGCTACCCAACCAAGTGGGTTTACAAAAATTGACTCAGCTACCCAACCAAGTGGGTTTACAAATTTGACAAGTCCTTACATGACTGAATATTACAATTTTACATCATGGGTCTCAACAAGACCTTTTCAACAAATTACAAAAATGACCATTTAAGACCAACACCAGAAAGTCCTCAAGAAAGAGAACATATTTCAGAACCATCATAATGCCAACAATGCATTATACTCAGCAAAGCTAATGCTCCCCCTGAATCTGTGCAGCCAAGCAATCTTTCCAAAGGACTAAGGCTCCCCCTTAGTTTGTGCATCCAAAAATTGTCAGCAACCAACCATACGCGGTTTTCTGTGCAGGAACTCGCGTATATACGCGACTGTGTTTCAGGAAACCAGCGTATCCCAAGACATCTTCTAAATTTCAACCAGATCTGATTCTTTGTAAGGCAAAGACAGTGTTTAGCTTCTTTCTGAGACATTTGAATGCTTCCCTGGACTACAGATAGATAAAACGTTGTAGTTGTGTCTTCAAGCGTCATCCAACGGTTGTGGCATCAGTACAATAGTAACCAAGCCTCCAGATTCTTTGTAGCATCAATACAATCTTTCCAAGAGAGATTATCATATCAGAACAACATCTTCACATCAGAGTCAAGCAATCATCCATGTGGTCCAAAATCACCATGATCTTCAAGATGTAACATGAAGTAACATATGTAGGCAAAAGATCTCAACCATAGCAACCAAACTCTACATGATCTGAAACAAATGATATCCAACTCAACCACACAAAGATACTTATCAGCAACCAGGGCTAAAAATATCATCATAATAATCCATGTACCAAATCATCATCATTTGATCATGAGTATCACCAAGACCAAAGAATAAGCAATCATATTGCCGATAATGCAACCATTAGAATTCAACCTGCTACCAGTGCTTCTTCCTTAACTTGTGCAATCTGAGACACCTTAATAGCAAGTCATCAACAACAATCTTTGCATAATCTGTCCTCATCTGTGAACTGTAAGACTTTCATCTCAACAATGAATGCTCTTCATCATAAAGCAAACAGGCTTCATCCATAATCTTCAACACAAGAACCCATGCATCATTTCATTTTCATGAGTAACTAGAATGATGCTGCTGATTACAATCATCAGCGATTGAGGCCGTGCTCCCCACAAGGCACCACATACAGGATCTTGAAACATCAGGACCATCTTCTCTCAAGCACAATGCACTCACCTTGTTGTATGCTGCTGGAACGCTGAAGTATACCACGACTTTGGATAAGGCTCAGGCGTGTGCATTGACTTTCAGAAAAATTTCATCTTTCTTCATTTCTACGAGCTTCTTCACCTCCACAGCTGTCCTTTTCACATGACGAGATCTTGGCCACGCCAATGATAAACATAACGAATAAACAAATCAATCGCAGGTGTGTGTTGCTCCCCACCATAGCGATACATTACTAAATCTCATAATGTATCCCATCATTCACATGATCAATAAGAAAAGTAAACAGTGATGGTAGGTGGTCTGTTCTCATTTGATGATTCTTCATCTTGAATTGAGTGTTTTCTTCAAGAAAATCATTGTCTTCTAGAGCATCCACAAAAACATCCTTTTCTTCTCTAGTTTGTTTCTTATTCCATCCCTCCATCTTCTTCCAGATTTGTTTTCTATTTGTGTGCTGAAATTTCTCATATCTGTTCGACCTGCATTCCTTTCTTATATGTCCATACTTGTTACAAGAATAGCATCTCATGTGTCCAGAAAAATAAGCATAAGAATCATAATTAGTATTTCTATTCTTCCTCCTTTTACAATCAGCTGTTTTATGTCCATACTTGTTACATGAAAAACAATATCCTTTGAAGAAACCAGAGTACCTTTCTATGTAGGAACTTTTTGTTTGAGGCTGAAATGATCTGCTCCTACAATTTGCTGCAACATGTCCATATTTATGACATTTAAAACATTCAACGGTCTTGAATGAATTCCTTTGAGAATTCATGATTGTTGGTTGAGCTTTTGTCACTTTCAACACTTCAGGTTTTGCATTGACATCCTCTGAATTTTTGGCACTTCCTTGTGAGCTAGATTCTCCTTTAACAGTTTCATGGAAACCAAGACCATGTTTGATAGGAGGAGACCTTTGATTACTCAGAATATTGTCCAAAATGTTAGTACTATCATGAAACCTCAAAAGTTTAACCTTTTCTTCTAATTTACCTTTGAGAATGTTTACCTCAACCTCCAAGGCTTGACATTTCTTTGTCATGCTTTCTTCTTTTCTTCTTCCATCTTCAACTTGATCCTTCAGATTTAAGATCTCTTCTTTCAGCCAATTTTCGTTTTCTTCACATGTTTGTTCCAGCTCTTCATTCTTCTTATTTGATTTTTTCAGATCTTCTTTGAGAGAGATAATTTCTGCTTCAAGGGCTTCCTTTTCAAATGATTGTAGAGGTTCCTTATTTTTCTTACTTGATGCTTCTAAATCTTCCTGAAGACAAATGATTGCAGCTTCAAGTCCTTCATTCTTCTTGCTTGATTTTTCAAGATCTGCTTCTAGATCTTTAATTTGATTGGATGCATAAGTATGAAACCTTTGATACTTGTCCACCTGTCCATTCAACATTTCTATTTGATCTTTCATTTGTGAGATCATCTCTTTGTAGATAGTTTCTTGATTATTATATGAACTTTGCAGTTCTTCAACTTTAATCTTGAGAGCTTCTTCTAGATCCACAACTTTACTTTCACTATCTTTACTATTGTTTGCACAAAGAAGAGTATTACAAGTGGCCTTCTCCTTTTTCTTCTTTGCCATGAGTGCTTGTAGATCTTCGTTGGAATCTGTTTCATCTTCTTCAATTTTTGCTATACATGATTTCTGAGGTATCTCCTTTCCTTGAGTAACCTTCTTCTTTTGCTTCTTAGCCATGAGCACTTTCAGATCTTGGTCAGAATCTTCTTCATCTTCATTGGACACTTCATCATCATCTTCTTTTGCATAATAACTCTTTCTCTTTTCAAATTGTTTCCCTTTACCATGCTTTTCTCTATAAGGACATTTAGCAGCATAGTGACCAGCTTTTCCACACTCAAAACATTTGAAGGGAAGCTTACCTTTGAATCTTCCAGTACCTAGTTGAAGCTTTCTCACGAAATTCGCTTCTTCTTCATCGGATATATAGCTGGATTCTTTGACAACTTCCTTTTCCTTTCCTTTTGTAGATGCCTTAAAAGCAGCTTCTTTTACTTGAGAAGGACCTCCTTGTCTCATTTCAAAAGCAGTCAGAGTACCATGTAATTGAACAATAGTAAGCGATTGCAGATCTTGCCTTTCTTCAATAGCTGAAACTTTAGAGTCAAATTTTGAAGTCAAAGATGTTAAGACCTTTTCTACCAGAGTAGTATCAGCCATGGTTTCACCCAAATTTCTCATCCGATTTACAATATCATCTAGACGAAGAAAGAAACTGGCAACACTTTCATCACTATGCATCTTCAAATTTTCATATTCAATTCTAAGAGATTGGAGTTTTGCACTTTTTACCTTTGTGTCTCCTTCATAGCTTAGAATGATTTTGTCCCATATATCTTTTGCTGAATGTAGCTGCATTACTTTAGCAAATTATGATTCAGACATGCTTCCCAATAAGACATTCACTTCTTTGGCATTGATTTCATACTTCTTTCTTTCAGCTGCATCAGTAGGAATATCTGTCGGGTATTGATAACCTTCTTGCACGATTGCCCATACATCTGCACCAAGACTTTGCAGATATGCTTTTGTACGTACCTTCCAGAATATCAGATTGCTTCCATTGAATAGAGGTGGCTTTATAGACATTACTCCTTCTTGACTTCCCATTGCGACGGATCTCCTTTAAGCGATCAAGCTTCTGCACAAGGACCTCCTCTGATACCAATTGTTGGGAAAAATACTGAGAGGGGGGGGGGGGGGGTGAATCAGTATTTACTGCATAATCAAATCTTTTTACTTTTTCATTCCTTAAAACCCATACGCTACTTTCCTTCAGTAAACTAGCGTATATACGCGGATCCCCTTTATGAAACTAGCGTATACACAGAGATCTAGATATGTCATTAAATATTCACTTAAACCATTCCATCATTTATTCATCAGATATTCAATAAGCAGTAAACATGTGTAGTAAGAACAGAATAAACCATCACACAAAGCATCACACATGAACACCAGGATTTTTAGGTGGAAACCCAAGTCGGGAGAAAACCACCGCTGCAGTTGCTCAGCCTTCAATATTTTATTATAGAGAAAACATCTTACAACATATGTGCTGGCACAGACTTGACCAGCACGCAGGCACCCACCTGCACTCGTTTACCAGCCTCTCCTGGAAGGGAGCTCCAACCCCCTGACTCGTTTACCAGCCTCTCCTGGAAGGGAGCTACGACCCCCGATCTCGTTTACCAGCCTCACCTGGAAGGGAGCTACAACCCCCTGACTGAAGGCTACAACCCTCAGCACCACCTTGGACCACGTTTCATCAATTTTCACACTGGATCCAACCACTTCAATAGAACACAACTTGCAGACCGCAATTCATCATATTTCCAGACGGAACCCTTTCCATACTTTTAAGCACGAACATACATCATCAACAGATACATATCAACACAGATCAGATAGCAGAAACACAGCAGAACAGATCAGATATTTCATACCCCTTGCTTCAGCAAACCCTAGTTTGAATACGCGCTTTTACTTCACTGATATCGCGTATATACGCGCTTCCGTCCACACAAACCAGCGTATACCTCAGTGTATATTTTATTGCGCATACGCGCTTTCTCTTCGCTGAAGCCGCGTATATACGCGCTTCCTCCGCGGCGAAGTAGCGTATAGATCTTCAATCATTACAGAGCAGCATACTTCATCAGATCAGATATTCAGTTCAGATCTACCCTTTTGCTTCAAACAGATGTTCGCCTAGATGCTCGCCTCATCACAGATCTAAGCCTTCCATAATCAGATCTAGCAAATACAAGAGCAATTCAGATCTAGATCCCCTTCTTCATCATTGGTGCATCATACATTCAGATTTATCATTCAAGTGTAACCCTTTCATTCAGATATACTTCAGAGAGAAGTATTCATTCAAGCTCAGACATCTTGCACCCACACACATGATTTGCACAATGAATTTATTCTCCTTATATAGGTTTATCCTTTTTCAATACCATGAGCCCCTTTTTCAATACCATGGACCAAAACAATACCATAAGCCCAAAACTACCTGGACGGGGTCAATTAGGCGGATCATTACCCAATAAAATGGGTCAATACCATGGTGGTTACCCTTGGTTTTTCACTTTTTGAGCGCTTTAGCCCATACGCGACTTGGCACGTTCTTTTCCGCGTGCATACGCGACTTCACCTAGGAATATCCGCGTATACAAAGAGACATACTCTTTTCATCATGCTTTGAGCACATTCTGAATTCTTTTCTTCATTGCCTTCTGTACACATTGTAGATACATCATATTTTCTTCATCAGGAACATATTCTCTCAAGCACAACTTCATCAAGTAAGTTGTCATCATCTTCATCAAGTGGGTTGCCTTTCAAGGACAACACTCAGCATCATATTGTCAACAAACATCAGATTTAAATCATTTACCAAGTCCATCAAGTCAAGCATAACTTCATCAGGTGGATTTCCATCAAGGACAACACATGTCAACAGTCGCATGTCTTCATCTTCATTCCGTGGGTTGCCATCAAGGACAACACTCTGCATCATATTTCCAACATAAATTGGGCTCTAGCAAAATAATTTTTTCACAACAAGATGAATTCATCCTAGAAAAGAAATCTAAACAATCTAAGGTGAGAAAAATTTTACCCCAGATGCAAGGAAATGATTTCTCCTTAAGCTCTGCGCTGACTCTAGAAATTCTACAACTACTGGCTAGAAGGAACCCTTGTTTGAGCCTCCAAAAGTGCTCAGAAAATTCCACCAAATTAACTTGGGCTCTCCACCACAAAACCAAAAAAACCCATAAATTATTTTGTCAAATTCTACCGGTCACCAGGGACCCAAAATTTAAGCTTACTCCTTATCCATTAGCTGCCAAATAATTATGTATGTTTGGGGCACCCAAACTCCCCCAAAAATTCTGCAAAATTAGGATCCAACTCTTTGACCCATGGGCGACAAAACCCAGAAATGTTTTGGGCTAATTCCAACTGACCCAAAATGATCAAATAGTGTGAAAATCTGCTAAATGAGTGATTTTCCCTGCTATAAGAATGACGATTTGATACCAGAATATCTCCCTGAAAATTTTGAAATTTTAACCACAAACTCCTTTCACAAAACCCAGAAAAGCTCAGAAAATTATTGGGTAGATTTCAGAAGATACAGAAAGCCCCAATTTAGTGCAAGTTTCCTATTCTGCCCAACTATGCACACTGCTCCAAATAAGATAAATTTGTACCAGAATGCTCCTACACTTCAGTTCAAAAAATTCAATGTAAAATAAACGACTCAAATGAGATAAATCTCCTATAAAACCTTCGAAAAATAAATTGAGTTATGACAGATAAACTTGTCCCCACAAATAAAATCAACCCCAATAGATAAATCTGGCTCTGGCAAATGAACTAGGCTCACGCAAATAGATTATACTCCAACAAATAAACTTATCCCAACAATTGATTTTGTCCCATTAATATAAATTACCTATAGAAGAAGAATTTTGGCCCTGCAATATAATTTGGCCCAGCAAAATGCTCTCCAACATCAATTCTACACTAGCTATTACAATGGATTGGCCAAAACACCCACATTCAGTGCTGAAAAAATTCTCAAAAATTACTCCCGAACTCCTTAAGCCAATCCGACCAAAACCCAAAAATGGTTTGGTCAAATCACGATCCTCCAAAATTGACCCCAATAAGCCCTACGGTCTCGGAGTAGCTGCTGAATACGCTATCTACAAAATGATCAACACAATACTCAACAACCCTCAAATGTGCAACAAATAATCCCTCTTGCACTTCCTCTATCTTCTCAACAAACAAAGCTCAAATGGTTGAGACCTTCCTCCGCAACTAGGCTCAACTATCCTCTTTTGCGCTGGCCCAGAGACTACCACGCTACTCGAGAAATAAAATGTCAATCTCGGCCCTAGAGGTTCACCTTGTTATCACTTGGATTGAACCTCAGGCTGAAGAAGGCAATTCCGAGGTAACCTCAAACCATCTTAGTCAAGTAGCTAGCCCTACTAGGCCAGGAGAGGGCTCTCTCCATAAAAATCACAGCCAAGATGACTGAGGAAGGAAAATATTAGGATAGGTATAGTAGCTTAGGGTTTTTTATTTTGATTGTGTAGGGTTTGCTGGATCAGGAGGAGTCAAACAGTCAAGGCAAGGAAATTAGGTCAAGATTTGCAGGGTGTTCTATGGGGCAAGGTAGGTACAATGTTTAGCACTTTAGGGTTTTGATGATGGGATGATCAAGACAGGTGAGGAGCTAGAAAGAGCATGGTGAATTCATGGTTTCTTTGTAAACTGAAGAAATTACAAATTGTGGATATTTACCCAAAACAAAGCAAAGAAATTATGGATTCTGTTCATCTAACTTGTAAACATTCACTTAATAGAAATGAAATGATGGATGAAATACACAAAAAATTCTAACATATGAGCACAAAAGAAGAAACTGAAACTAAACACAATACCACATGGATCCCATAAAAATAACTGTAAATTTGATTAATGTCCAGGCCAAAACTGATACAAAATTGTGTCCATGAGAAGCCAAACCTCCAAAAGGGTCCAACCATTACAATGATTGAGAAAATACATCATATATACCTTAAAACCACTCTCCCTAGCCTCAGGGAGTTGAATCCATGAGATAGGAATCAGTTACACCTAATGCCAAACAAGAAACTGAAGACTAGGAAGACCCAACAATTTGCCTCTAAAAGAGAGGAAATTGATTCATTTGACCTCTAGAGGACTCACCTAATGTATCTACCTTAGATAAAGGTAAACAAATGACATTTACATTGAACATGACCATTTACGTCATTAATTTCTTAATTTTTTCAAGTGAAAAGTCAAACTGGAGTGAAACTTCAAAATTTGCTGAAGATTGTGAAAAATGCATTTTCCTGGCAAACGCGCAACGCCCAGGCAGAAAAAATGGCCTCTTTTGCAAGAAACTTTTGGAGGCCTTCTCGGTGTCCAAATCAACTCCAAGATAGCTCATTGGAAATATATCTAAGTCTAGTTTCCAAATATATCTCCCGTTTCCAAAATGGTGCTCATGTGGGCAGTCAAAAAGTCAAACTCCCAAGACTAGTAAACACGCAACAACCAGGTAAAAAAGGAGGCAGAAACATGAAAATTTGGTAGTTTTTTGCATTTTTGAGGGACCAGTTCTCCCCCAAATTTTCTGAAACTTGATAGGGTTGATTTCTTCATCATTATGAACACTATGGTGGTGGCCATTTGTCATTTTGAGGCCCCAAAAAAGAGCGCAATGTCCAGGTCTCTGTGCGTTTGGCAGAATTTATGAGTGCAAAAATACCCAAAAACACAAAATTTTCACATTTTTGAAGACCACATTTGGAGGCCTTCTTGGTGTCAAAATTGTCCCCAGGATAGCGCATTGGAACTATATGCAAGTATACTTTCCAAATATATATATATATTTTTCTTTTTTTTGATTGGAGTTGATTGTCCTTGTCAAAAGTTGTTTTTACCAAGACTGGTCAAAAAGTGCTGAATGAGGGTGCAAAAATGCAGTGATGGTGCAGGCAGCATTTGGAGGCCTTCCACAACTCCAAATTGAGATCATGATAGCTCATTGGAAATATCTTTGAGTCTAGTTATCATTTTGTGCATCAAAAAATTCACTTGGAGAGTCTAGATATGAGAAAATGTGATTTTCCCAAGCTCACTCCAGAAGTGAAACAACTCTCCTATGGCACCTGTGTTTTTTGACATTTATCTAAAACCATGACACCTGTGTAAAATCTAAAGGAGGGTTTTATTACTTGACGTATGATGGAAAAAAATTCTCTCACTCTTTTCAAATGCATCTTTTTTGGTCAGAAACATAGTTTGAAGAAAACCCGACCCTATGAGTGGCAAATGGCTTGACTCTTGGAATGACTTCTCAAAAATGATGGAGACATGATGTTTATGAGCTGAAATGACCTCATACTCACTGATAGGACCTACCTTATGGATTCTCTACTCAAATGTCTCATTTCCATAGCAAACCCTAGCTCAATGGGAGAGGAAATTAGGGTTTGTGAAGCATTCTGACTCTAGTGAAATGCATAAGAAGCCGGATATGATATGAATAGAGTCGAGAAAAACTCCCCTCACAGGTGAAGTATTTCATGATTATTTTCATCATAGGGACATATCAGTCAAGGAGATGAGAGAAAGGGAAAATGGTCTTCTTGTCATCCTTGTATCTAGTTTTGAGATATGGTTCATAATAGCTTTGATCAAGGTTTCCTTATTTAAACCATATCTCTCCCACATTAGGGATCCCTATAGCAACTGGAATGGCATTAGTGGACATGGTAAAAGTGACCCCAGCAAGAGTGACCTGCTTATCATGAATATTGGTAATGACCATTTTTTTCCTCACTGACACTTCTGTCCTCCTCTTCAGACATTTTGAATTTGAAATATTTTGAAACCCTAGGGTAAATGGAATGAGATTAAGGGAGTGAGAGATGAAATGAATAGCTTACGTAAATGGAGGGAGTGAATGTAAATGGAAACCTAGGTCTATGAAAACTCTAGGATTTAACAGTGTTTATGACTGATATGTGTTTAGGGACATGAATATGGATATGATGCATGAAAATGGGAAGGAAATACAAACTAGAGTTTCATATCAATAAGCACTTCAAATCTTCTTATGGAACACCAAATATATTATAGGAGAGGTGTCTTAGGGTTCACTTACTGTTTAAAATCCCTTTGAATAAATTTGTGAGCAAATAGAAACTTGCTGGAGTTTATGAAACCCTTTGAAACCCTCCTTGAGCAAATGCGTAACGTTCTGGAGGAATGCGCAACGCTCGGGCAAACACACAATGACCAAGGGTAAACACACAACGCCTATGTAAATTGCACAACAGTTGCTGGGCAAATGCGCAGCGCCTAAGTGCAAATGTGTGGCGACTGGTCAAACACGCAGTGCCCAAGGGTAAATGTGCAGTGACCCTGAAATGTTACTGAAAAGGCTTGAAAACTTGAAATTTATCCTTTGTTGGAAACTCCTGATGGCTGAATGGAAACAATAGCTTGCTTTGAGCTGTTTGAAAGGCTTTATAGCTTTAGTGGTTTTGAATTTTCAATTTGAATAACCCACTTTTCCTATGTTTGCTTTTCCCTTTGGACTTTGGCACTGATACTCTTTATCTTTCTGACTTTTGGCATTTTGCAGTTTGGCTCTCTTTGCTCCACTTAGTCAGAAATGATTGCATTTGACAGCTTGGGATTGAATTTATTACATATGAGAACATAAAATTACATTTGGAAAAACATAAATAAATTACATATTGAATTTTATATCAAAATTACATTTTGATATAAAAGTCATTAAACTAAAAAATTACAACTCTGAAAGTATGATAATTACATCATGATGATCTTATTTAGTTCCTCTCATATATTTGCTGACCTCATCTAAAATGAAGGAGTGACCTTGAGAAAAAACCTAATGACCTAATGAGACTGCTTTAGACTTGACATTCATGAATGAGATTTTGATTTAACAAGACTTCCTGGTGAAAAAGAATTTCCATAGGTGTTGTTATGCTCAAGGAGACATGAGAATGAGTCAGCAATGTGAATCTCAGAGGGAGAGTGAAGTTTATTGACAAGGACAACCACCAGTGGAATAATTTTATATCATGACCTAATGGAATGATTGAAAATTTCTTTAAAGTGGGACACCTAAGATGCATATGCAAAATGTGTTTTGATCCCTGGTGGAAGTATGCAAATATTGACACTAACAAACCTATAGTTGGAAAGATAATGAACCTAAATTCGTGTATAGATCTCATAAGCTAATTAACCTTGCAACCAATAAAAAAAAAAGAACCCAATTGTGTCCTCCAATAACTCCTCAAAATAATAAACCATTGATCTTCCTTTGAAATTGAGTTGTAGTAAAACCCTCGAATTTGGATTTTTCGGTAATTTGAAAAATAAACCCTTAGGCTTGCAAGATCACCAGCTCTGATACCACTGTAACATCCCAAATGGTATATTTTATGAATTTTTCTGGAAATTAACTCAACCAAAATTTCTCCATTAAATTATCGCGCATTTAACAGAAGATTGCCATGTAAAATAAAACATATAAGTACATGAAAATCAATAACACCACAATGCAGGAAATAACTCAGCTTTATTATAATATAAATAGCATTACATGATGAAATGAGAAATAGCTGAGATAACTGAAATAGAATTGGCCACAAGGATCTGGTACAATAATGCGCTGACCTCCCAAAACTGAACTATTGCACTCCCTCTCCAGCAACAGCTACCACTGAATCAATGAAGACAATGAAGCACCAATTGAGGATCTAAATAACCCTCACTCCAATATCCCTGAAGCTCCATGAAACTCCTGAATGAAGTCTCCTTAAGAGAGGTGGATTTCCATCCAACACTCGTCAACACAACTGAGGGTTTCTGTCCTAGGGCTACCAATGGAGAAGAGAACCAAGTTCTCAACCTCACATACAAGAAAAGATTTCAAATCTAAGATATTCCTCAATGGCCTCCTCCTCTTCTTTTATAGATCTCATGGATCCTTATAGAGCCTTATTTTATTAATATTTTAATCATGGAATCCTTCTAGAGCCTTATTTAATTATTATTTTAATCATGGAGCACTTTTCCCTCTTATTTTCCAATTAAAATATTCCTTTTTAATGCAGGAAAGAGTAAATCAACTACCATGTCTCCTCAAGTAACTGAAACTCATGTCCAACCATCCCATCATTTAGGTATTCTTGTCTTGGTTTTTAATGAGCTATTACACTAAGGTGTTCTATCACGTATTCCTCTCGGAATGCCAGCTTGAGCATAATTAATTGAGTTAATCCCAAAAATAACTCAGTTTTCTGAAAGTTGTCGGAATGCACCAGAATGAAAGGAAAATGGTGCAGATGATGGAATATATCAAGCGAATGCCACTGGTCCTCATAGAAACTCCTCAGAACTCCTCAAAAAATCCCCTAGGTCCGCTGATGACACCAACCTATACCTGTGACCTGTCTACTCCTGACTCTGGACGTCCGTCCTATCCCTGTCATAGGTGACACCAAAAAAAGGAATATTACACTTTTTCATTCATTAAGCCATTATTTCCAACCATCCATTGCACCATTTCTCTCACTTGCCACCATTTTTACCATAATTATTCAAAATGTGTCTATGTATGAATGGTTAATTAACATCGTTTTCCTTTATTTTTAGTAGATTAAGGAATAATTTTGCATGGTTTTAATTAATTACAGTTTATCAAATTCAAGTGGCTACAGGTTTGTCAAGTTTCCGTAGCTACCTCCATGGTTGAGGTAGTAGCACCTCTCTAGAATGAAATCCAACACATGGAAATTATTTCTGGAAGCTCCAATATGGATTGTGATTGGAAAAATTCCACCCATCTCGCACATGTGGACCTCCAAGCAAAGGGAAAATCACAGTATTTTTGACCAGTCAACTTCAAATGCGTTTTCTGAGCAAATAGAAGTGAATCTCGCAAAATAAAAATATGGGTTTTGTTCAACACGGGCCCAATTAAGTTATCCATGAACTTTTTTCCTAAATTTTTTACCATTTGGGAGATATTTCAAGTTCTTTAGAGCCCTATTTTGCAATTATGTGAGATCATCCACAATTCTGCAACTACCTCCATGGTTTTCCTAACTCTAGTTCGCCAACTGGACAAAGAAGAACACGTGTAGATAGGTAATGATCCATTCGTGGATCCCATCCTGTCCATCTATCCAGAATCAAGCAATAAATCACCCATATATGTGGTCAAAGGGTCGGTCAACTAGGTGTTGGAACAAGTGAGCGAGGAAGTCTAAAGCTTCATGATTTTCTCTACCACGTAGCTACATGAAGCAACGAAATTATCCTTCTATTTAGAGTTTCAAATATAATTTCTAAGTCCTATAAGGCATAAAATCCTCATACATTTAATGACGAGATTTTATAAATATTGGTTTGAGTAATTATATTCACACTAAAGAATCATTGCGTGACTATTATATCATTAAACTCTGTTTTATTTCCTATTTCAAATGAAGAAGCATTCTAGAGTTTCATTGCGCAGTTAGTAAAGTGTAGATTTGAATCCATCTATTGCGGAGGGCCCCTACAACATAAGAGGTTTATTTTGTTTATATTCTTGTTATTTTATAGTTTAGTCTTTCATGCTTTCACTGTGTTTTTATACATAGATACATGCTCTGTTTTTGTTGTATTTTATAGCATAGATACACTTTGTTTTCATTTTCGTTTCGTAGCATAGATACATGCTTTATTTATTACTGTGCTTTTTAGTGTAGATACATGCTTTGATTCCATTTCCATTACAATTATTTCTGGATTTATATAGCATAGATGTTCAGGTTTATTATTTTCATTTCATTGGTTGTTGTCATGATTTCTAGAATGTCATAGAATAGATGTTTTTGTTTTCATCATTCAAATGGATTTATTTCCTAGATGATTAAAATGAAGAAATAGTTTATCATAGTAATTTGGCATATATTTATCTAGCATAGACTACTTTATCATCAATTAGTTCATCAAAGGTTAGTTTAGATAATTTTTCATGTAATAGTAAGTTATTACAGATTAGTTCTCTTTCTTGAAAACATTTCCTTTTCTTCCTTCTTGCAAGTTTTATTTCTTAATCATTAAAATCTTTATCTAATAAGTGTGAATACTCTCTAGTGATTTCTTGTTTGAATTTTCATTCATATAAAATTTCCAAAAACATAAAAAAACATTAGAGTTCCTTTTTATTTATAGAACTTTAGTTTTTCTCAAGTCAATCATTAACTACTAAAAAACTAGATGAGATTTTCATTATAGTTTTGGAACTTAGTAGAATTTAGATTTCATTTCACAATTTGTAGTTCAGTTTCTCAATTTCATTTAGACATTCAAAATAAACTCATCGTTAAAACGACCATCACATATAAAATCACCATAACAAATTAATTAAGAAAAGGCTTCTAGCATATATAGTGCACTTGCACTTCACAAGATTACCAATTTCAGTCGATAATTTATGATAGCAATTTGAGACATTAAATTGACTAAAAATTTTGGCGCCATTGCCCGGGAAGTGTAAATAGGAGCCTTTTTCTTTCTAAAAAAAAAAAAACTTCAGTCACCTACTACCCCCACTATATCACGTGGTGCAGTAAGAGCCACACATCCACATCATGAATTCTTATTTTTGTAGGTAGAAGAAGAGGTGACAAAGGAGGTTGAAGAAATGGATGGAGATGATGATAATGAGGAAGATCCTTTTGGTTTTCCCATTCGAGAAACTAATGTCAACGTTCAAATGAAGAACATCCCTCCATCCGTACTTCCTAAATTCAATGGTATGAGATCAGAAGACCCGGAAACCTTTCTTTTTGAATTTGAAATCATTTGTAGATCTTATGGATACTCATTACATATTCAAAAATTGAATTTGTTTCCGCCAACATTGAAGGATATAGCTCTTAGATAGTTCATGACTTTAGTAACAAATTCTATAAGGACATGGGATGATATGAAAAGGGTATTTCTGGAAAAATATAAAGATTATTACATAGACCATGACCTTAGAAATGAAGTCTTTAAGATGAACCAAAAAGAGGATGAAATCCTAGAATATTTAGTGGAGAGATTTACTTATAATATCAAAATATATAAATTACATAATTTAGGATCAAGCACATTAAAAACTCTCCGACTAAATGCTATAAAGTATGAATGGATTGATATTCTTAATATGGTGGGAAAAGGAGATGTCTATAATTGTCATTTCAAGATATTTGTGAACTGTGCAAGAACATATCAAGAGGAAAAGCAAAGTATGTAAGATCCCCTCAATATATATTTATGACAAGAGTAAGTAAGTTGACATCAAGATTGGTAAGTCAAACTGAACTTAACAATTTGCTAAAACTTCTTGGTAATTTAAATGAACAAACTGACATGCTAAGAATGCAAAAGAAGCAAAAGATTGAAAATGTTTCTTTATTTTTCCCTAAATGTACAAAAAAAAAATCTTTGAATGAATTCCCACTTGATAACATTAAAATCTGTAAAATTTGTGGAGGATCACATACTACTGAATATTGCCCATCATTATTAGGGTTGAAGGCAATTTACTAGAAGGATAATGGAGAAAATCAAGCAAAAGAGAAACTATGTTATGTAGCTCCAAGAGGACTATGGCAGCCTCATTGACCCAATATGATGCAATATCCTTATGCACAGTTTCAAGGTTATGCACAAAAATCTCAAGGTAATTGGAAAACACCCTTGCCTTGGCAACCTTGGCCATCTAAATCCCAACCTCAAAACCAATCTTAGCAACAAAGTTAGAAAAGGCCCTACAAAGGAAATCCACCATATCCTCAATATTTTATTCACGATCCTCAATACCATCATCAATGTTATCCATACCATTCACCTCCACCACAACATCAATATCGCCTTCAGTTGACCTCAATTCAAGCTTTTTGATTACCATCCACACAAGAACCCCAAAGATCCATTCCCACTCCATTACCTGCACAACCATTTCATATCCCCAACAATAAAACACCTCAATCAACTTACAATTTTGAGGTATTGAAAAATGATTCACCAGTTATTATTGAAGAACAACAACCAAAAGAAGAAGACTCGGATAAGGTCTAAGAATCATGGATGCCCGTCGATAAAGAGAAGTTGTTGGAACTGGTGATTGAAAAGTTTCATGCATTCCTATCACCATATCTATGAATGGATATCACATATTCGAGGACTTGCATTGCATGATAGAAGAAGGCCAAGGAAGACAAGATTACATTGAATATTGGTTCAAGACAGTCATCGGATCCCAATGCTCAATTCTTCAATATCTCTCGATGTCATCTCAATCAAGTAAATTGGTCTCTCATATACTGGTACATATCAAAAAGTATATTTAAAACCTACATACAAGTTTATCTATCATCTTGGTACACACATGGTTCCATTGGAAGTATTCCTATACTTGGAAGAATTTTCTCTTTCAAGTAGAATAGGACAAATAAAAAGTAAAGAGAAAAATAAGTCCTATTGTGAAACCAGTTTGCTGGTGCAATTGGACATGAGATTTTCTTGAAAACCAGGCAACTAGCAAGCAAAGTTCACAATAAGTTCTGCAATTTTATGATGGTTTCAATATTTTATTATGGTTCTTAAATTCGTTTTTGGTTATATGCTCGAGTTGGCAGATGCGTGATTCCTTAAGGCCCACCTTCCAACATATCTTGTCCCATCGACCTGAACACCTTATATGGAATCAATATTAGAGATTATTTAGAGTGCCTTGGAACTTGCATACATCAATGGAAAGCCTCCTCATTGACAACAATGGGAATACAACAATGTCTCTTGATTGTCAGATCTTGCAGGTGACTTGACTTCAACACATTCATTCATCCCTGTCAAGATGCACTAAGGTAGCTTGCCACTCATTTACATTATCGGTGAGTTGTCTCCAATTGGTTAATTATTTTCATCATTGATCGGTAATCCAATGATTTTTTTCCATTCTCGACTTCGACACATTCATTCACATGGTAAGAATTGTACCATGAGTTTTGGTTTTGATGAAGACTATATGTTTTTAGGGAATCAATAACAACTTGCAGCAATACATTTTATCAGTTTCTTGTAGTAGCATGTTCATCTTTTTTTCATTCAACAATATCATGACGACACCACTACAAATCTTTTTCATTCATTTCATTTTCAAGAAAAACAATAAAATTGGGCCTATTTCAGTCAATATGCATTATGTTTCATGGTTTATACTTGAGCATGAAATACACAATCCAAATCAGCATTTCAAACTCAAAGAATTTTTTTGTTGTTGCAAAAATTGACATTTTTTGCAACAGGTGTGGAAAGTTTCAGTTTATGTAGCTATTGCTGTAACAACCTATTTTTGCTTAAGCAGATTGTTCCAGAGGCAGTTTTGGCACAAATCTTGCAAGATATTGGAGAAGAAATAAAAATTTTGAGCTATGGTAAACTGAGTAACACTCGGACATAATTAAAAAAAAGAATTTTTGAAGGGCATTTCAAGTGGGTTTTTAAGGTAGATTTTCAATTTTAATCACTGTGCACAAATTAGGACAAAATTTGGTATTTTTGCACAACAACACCTTTTCTTCATCAAAATTGGATTCTGAAGGCATGTGGTGGTAGAAAAGGTAAAAATACATGGTTTCCCTTTTGAATCACTCAATTGGCCTTAAAATGAGTTCATGGAAAATGTTTTTATTGTAACATTGGGCAACGTGAAGGGTGAAACATGGAAGAAATTGATTTGATCATAAATTTCAAACCATTCATACATTGGGCCTGAAATTTTTATGATAAATGCATTGAGGTAGGGTAAATGGACACACAAATTTCAGAAAATTCCAGTGTGTAGATTTCAAGAAATTGGCCACTTTCACCTACAACCATTTCTCATTTTTCTTGAGATCCATGCACCCATTGGCTAAGATTTTTTGGTGGGAAAATTCATAAAACTAATGATAACAACCTCATAAAAATTCAGGAGTATCTGATTTACCATTTGAGAGAAATTGCAAAAACAAGTCTTCTACATGAAAATGGTATATTTCGTGGAGCAAGGTCAAAGTGATGGAGCAACGTACCTTAGCCAAATCAACACCTACAGATCCTACTTCAGCATTTCAAGTTCTTCAAAAGGTAAAATTCAGGTAAAAGCTTGCATAAGAATTTTTAGTTTATTAAAAAATTATGAAAATATGATAAATGACCACTTTAATCAACATTCTTACAAACTATTTTCTCCATCATTGACATAGCCTCAACCACGATTTTCATCATTGACTTAACCCTCACCCATATTTTCCATCATTTATTTATCCCTCATACCAAATTAATGCTCTATCCATAATTTTTGTCATCAATAAATAGTGTGCAATATATTCAAAAGTAATCATGCAAATATTATGAATACGAAAGCTTGGCATGGCAGTGATCCATAGTAGAAGTCACCATGAATCTCTTACATTCCCTGAGTTTGCAATATGATATCAATGGTGAAATGTTAATATACTAGCTTATTATGTGTTTGAAAGTTAGATCCAAGACAAATATAAAGTGTTTTGAGAAAAGGTTGATTGAAGACATGCTTGTGAAGGAATAAAAGCATTAGTTGGTGGTCATCACTTTTATTATGCATAAATGATAGACCTCAATGTCTTATTTTGTGATGTTTTGATCCATTTTCTATTTATTTAAAAGAGAAGATAGATGCATGCACTCATTTCTTAGATCATTTGCTGGAAATTAACTTTATTCCATGGAGATGGGACTTGGTGTGGACCTCAGTAAAGCGTAAAAACAATTATTTATTTTATGGAAGCAATCAAGTAATTATCAAGAATTCATGCTCTCATGATGTTAACAAGAATGAAATATGACAACCTCGTGTGGATAAAGAAAAGAGGTATATGAGTTCATTTTTGGGACTCAATTTGCATGAGGACATGCAAAAATATCAGTGTGGGGGAGATGTTGGGTCGCTGATTTGTGATCATTTTCATTTGTCTTTGTTATTCATTAGGCCATTATTTCCAACCATCCACAACACCATTTCACTCACTTGCCACGATTTTTACCATAATTCTTAAAAATGTGTCTCTGTGTGTCTAAGTGGTTAATTAACATCGCTTTCCTTTATTTTTAGTAGATTAAGAATAATTTTGCATGGTTTTAACAAATGACAGTTTAGCAAGTTCAAATGACAATTTAGCAGTTTTGTCATGTTTCCATAGCTACCTCTATTGTTCAGGTAGTAGCACCACTCTATAATGAAATATGACAATGTACATTGTTCCTAGAAGCTCCAATATGGATTGTGATTGGTCAAATTCCACCTAAATCCAACATGTGGACCTCCAGGCAAAAATCAAGGGAAAATTGTAGCATTTTTTACCAGTCAACTTCAAATGCATTTTCTGAGCAAACAAAAGCGAATCTTGCAAAAAAAAAAAGGGTTTTGTTCCACATTGGCCCAGTTAAGTTCTCCATGTGTAGTTTATCTGAATTCATTACCATTTGGGATATATTTCAAGTTATTTAGAGCCCTTTTTTGTAATTGCGTGAGATCATCCACAATTCTGCAACTACCTTCATGGCTTGCCTAACTCTAGCTCGCTAGCTGAACAAAGAAGCACATGTGTAGATAGGTAATGATCCCCTCATGGATCCAATCCTATCCATATATCCAGAATCAAGCAAGAAATCACCCATATATGCAGTCAAAGGGTCGGCCAACCAGCTGCTGGAACAAGCGAGCGAGGAAGTATGAAACTTCACGATTTGATCTGGCATGTAGAAAATCATGAAGCAACGAAATTATCCTTTTTTTTAGAGTTTTAGATAGAATTTTCTAAGTCCTATAAGGCATAGAAGCCTCAATACATTTAATGACAGGATTTTATAAATATGGGGCCGAGTAATTGTATTAACAATGAAGAATTATTGCGTGACTGTAATATCATTAAACTATGTTTTAATTCCCAATTCAAATGAAGAAGTGTTCTAGAGTTTCAATGCGCAATTGGTAGTAGATTTGAAGCCATATGTTGTGGAGGTACCCTGCAACAGATGAGGTTTATTTTGTTTATATTCTTGTTATTTTATAGTTCAATCTTTCATGCTTTCACTGTGTTTTTATACATATATACATGCTCTGTTTTTGTTGTATTTTTTAGCATAGATACACTCTATTTTCATTTTCATTTCATAGCATAGATACATGCTTTATTTCTTATTGTTTTTTGTAGTATAGATACATGCTTTGCTTCCATTTCCATTGCAATTATTTCTGGATTTCTATAACACAGATGTTCAGATTGGACATTGTCATTTCATTGCTTATTATCATCATTTCTAGAATGTCATAGAATAGATGTTTTTGTATTCATCATTCGAATAGATTTATTTCCTAGATGATTAAAATGCAGAAATAGTTTATCATAGTAATTTGGCATAGATTGATCTAGCATAAACTAGTTTATCATCAATTAGTTCATCAAATGTTAGTTTAGTTTATTTTTCATGTAATAGTAAGTTATTACAAATTAGTTCTCTTTCTTGAAAAAATTTCCTTTTCTTCCTTGCAAGTTCTATTTCTTAGTCATTAAAGTCTTTTTCATTATAGTTCTGGAACTTAGTAGAATTTAGATTTCATTTCACAATTTGCAGTTCAGTTTCTCAATTTCATTTAGAGATTCAAAATAAACACATCCTTAAAACGACCATCACATATAAAATCACCGTAATAAATTGAGTAAGAAAAGATTTCTAGCATATATAGTGCACTTGTACTTCACAAGATTACCAACTCCGGTCGATAATTTATGATAGCAATTTAAGACATTAAATTGACTAAACAGGGTGCCACACAAGTTCTAGGAGAGCGACAAAATTTGGTTGCATTTGCAGAAAGAACGCCTTACCGGAGCCTGTTGGAAGCTTAGGCCACTTGGATATGGCGATTACACAATCACCAAGGTTGTCGGAGCTTATTATTTTGAGCTCAACATTCACCCATTCATTTTCCTGCACTTAGTGTTCAATGTGGACCGCCTTCGGCCATACTTTCCACCACTACTAGACACATCCAACATGGTAGAAAAACTCACACCAATAGAGTTAAACCTAGGCTGCATGGAATAAGACACAACTGATCGAATCATGGACACATAGATCATAAACACTCACCAGCAGAAGATACAATTGTATTGTGTTGTCAACTATGGCCAACTCCTGCACCAAGGCAAGTGGCTCACTAGGGACCAAGTTCAACAGAAGTTTCCTCATCTCATGGAGGAACTCAACGCAATGGGGACCATTGCTTCCTAAGGGGAGAGGAATGATCCAGGTGGATATTGGTGGCCACTCACCTATTCCACTTGGGGCCCCACCATTGTTTCTTTCAATTTAATTAATTGTAGCACAATTTACTATTTTTAGCAGTTCTTTTAGGTACTGAACTTCCAAATCCATTTTGAGGCCCCGAATGATGTTTTTTTGGGAAAACTGGGATCAACATGGGTCCTTGATCGATGTTGCTCACATCAAAAGTTGTAGTCCTGGGATAGATATTTCCAACGAGGTATTGTGCGTGTCAAACAAAGATCGTATGCCAAAGTTACATCCCTGGGAAGTTGATGTACCAATTTACCCAAACAGGGCCCATAATTTTGGTGCTT
Organism: Pinus albicaulis; assembly: GCA_034641835.2. Taxonomy (NCBI): domain Eukaryota; kingdom Viridiplantae; phylum Streptophyta; class Pinopsida; order Pinales; family Pinaceae; genus Pinus; species Pinus albicaulis. Next base: position 23,899,473 of record CM076575.1, read on the forward strand.
CATCTCCTAGGGTTAGGTTTTTGGATGTTTAGGGTTTTCCATTGTTTCTCAATAATAAATAGGCCACGAGCCTCATTGTAAGATAATTCAGAGGCCTGTAGTCGCCACATATCTTTTCAGAGATAAGCTACCAACACCCTAGCTAGTTTATTTCCATTTTGTCTGTAAGCATATTTCAGTTATTTGATATTAATGAAATGAAGTGTTATTTCTGCTGCATCTTTGTGTTGATGTGTATTTCTGTTTTTTACTGCATTCCTGCATAAGTCCGGACTAGTGGTATTGGAGTTGTCTGCTCTTTCTTTGTTTTTATTTGCATGTCCCCAACGAGGTTAGGGTATAAGGAGTTAGGGATCGATCTGGTTGAACCCTTGCAAGATCAGCCTCGTAAACCCTGATGAACTCCCATGGTGAAAGAAAAGTAAGATTGGGGAGCAGGATATCCTATAAAATTATTGCTCAAGGAGGCCCTCGAGAAACAAAGGAATGAGATGATGGATAAATTTTCCCAGATCCTTCAACGACTGCCCATCGACGATGCATCTACATCCAGTAGCCACTTTGGAGTCACTACTCCTTACAAGGTATAGGTCAACTTCAAAATTCTTGTATTTGAAGGAAAAATATATGCAGATTCCACATATAGATGGTAGAATTTGCTAGAAGGGTATTTCTCTGTCCATGATTCTTCAACTGAGAAAATATTACCTTTTTTCACTCCTCGAATCCACTCCCCATGTCAAATACTGGTGGGAAACCTACTGTGAGGAAAAGGATGAGAGGGAACCCTCTCTATTCTCGATAGCACTGTAATATTCCCAATTAGCCATAAGCTAGTTGGAATATTAAATTTTTCTTTTTCTTTCTGTTTAATGAATAAGAGGACAATGGAGGTCCATAAGTCTCCTTAATAATGAATAAATCAATGCCAATGTAAAAGGAAAACATCTTGGTAGCTTAACTAAGAACCCTTAGGTGTGAAAAGGGGCTGGAACTTCTTGACTGGGTAAACTTTGACCAAATCAACAATGCTGTCATGGAGGAGTGGCAATAAATGAGGGACATCATAGTTTTATATGGAGACGCCATGCATGGAAGTAGGGTCATAAATGAATGGGGCTTAGGGTTTGGAAGCTCATATCTTATAAAAGGAAGAGGATGGAAACCATATTCATTATGTATTAGTTTATGATATTTTTGAATATATGGTCTGTTTAGACATATAGCTTTCTTTGGCTGTTTAGCTATGATTGCAAGTGTTGTTTAGCATTGGGTGTTCTTGATCGGGAATCTCGCCTCTTCCATTGAGAAGATCTTGGAGGAGTCTTTTACTTCACTTCCACTATCAGGCATTTGGCCAAAGATTCATCTTACATCTACAACGCAGATCCTATTGAGGGTTGAGTTGTTTTGCAGGTTATAGTAGTGGAGACCATCTTTGGGTCACTTCATACTTATTTTCAGTAGACAAGGGTTCCTTTCCATTGGGAGGATAGTAAGGAAGGCCCTTGTGCATATTTTCAGATCTTGGCATCAGGCCACATATTTATTTTCCCCTACATCGTAGTTTCTTTCCAGATCTACGTTATTTTGAGGGAGGAGTTGCTGGGTGGTTTTGGCACACCATTTGGAGAGGAGGTTTGCTAGTGAAGGGATCAGCCTTTCATCTAGGAGATATATTGGAGGAGGCTACATTTTTTTTTTATATCAGATGAACCACACTTTCCAGATCTATATGTTGCAGTGGATCTTCAGCCTTAGGGCTTAGATTCCCATCTTGTACATGGTGTTTTGCTGAAAACCCTTGAGGGGTTCTTCATTGGAGGTTGTATAGTACCTAGATCCGTATTAGATCTATCTTTTGTGGCATATATTAGCCCATGATATTTTGTATACTCGTTTTCTGTAGAAATTCTTTTAAAACTGTGTTGTAGCAGTGTTTCGACATTTTGATATATAGTAGCAACACCTATTTTGAGGGTTTTTTCCATTGGAGGCTTGTTCTATCTTCTTGTACTTCTTATGGCCCATTTGTTATGCATATTTTTCTGCTGTTATAATGATTAGAAGGTCTCCATATTGGCCTCTTGATTTTATGTAATTTTTTACACTGTTATTCCATGGTTTTGCACTATATTCCTACTTTTCCCATTTGGGAATATTAAAAGCACCCACTTGGAATTCATTCTGAGACAGAATAAAGGAACAATATTACCTCATGGGGAGCTATGAGGGACATGTACATCCAATGGACCATGCTGTGGCATCAAAGGGATCAAGATATGCACGAGTCAACGAATTTGATCCATACACTGCGCATAATGTTGGGTATTAAAGGTTCATAGAAGCATTTAGTGCTCAAGTACCATAGCTGTTTGCATAGATAAATTCAGGAGGAAATGGATTTCCTCAATAATACATCACTTGAAACATCATATAAATATGCCACCAAGATCGACCATGAATTTAAGAATAATAAACGAGACTTTGGATTTGCGAATCAGAAGCCAGAGAAAGGCACCCCCGAACAACAAAACAAGGGGAAACGTAAAAACGGGGTGATTTAGAACGACACCACAAAGCCAAAGAAGGACATAGAGAAGTGGTGTGAATTTCATAACAACTCAACTCACAACACAAGTGAGTTTCGTGCCAAATAGTCATTGGTGGTCAAACTAAAGGCATCTGAATCAGATGCATGTTCTGATCTTGAGTTAGAACCTGACAAGGGGAATGACAAAGGGAAGAAAATCATTGATGCGGAACCCAGTGCCACCATTTGCACCACCAAGCTCCAGAGGGAGGAGCTTGAGGATCTAGATGAGGGGGAGCACCTCTTCCATTCCCAGATGTGGGTGGATGGTTCTCCACTGCAATTTCTTGTCCATAACAGAAGCGAAAAAACCTCATTTCAACAAAGTTCATGAATAATCTCCCACAACCTTTGTGATTGTGTAATGCCCATATTGAAATGGCCGACCTGCTTGGTGAGGCATGCATAGTAATTCTATTAGTTATGGAGTTTGAATTGCAGTTGGTACATTAGTTTAATGAATGAGTAATTAGTTAACTCAGTTAGGTGAGTTAGAGTCAGTTGAACTAGTTGTAACTATTTGTTGCACTAGTGAGAGATCAAGTGAATTAAATCAGATTTAATTGACATGTAATGATCTACCATGCAACTAATGATTTATTATTAATAGTTTCATGCATGTCAGTTCCAGTGGAGACCCAGTTGAGAAAAAGGTTAAAGGGAATTTAACTATCAATTTTGATATTAAAAGGTTGCCAAGATGCAGTTAAAACACCAAAAGACTCTCATGATACTCTGCGCATTTGGAGAAGGCTGAAATTCCTAAGGAATAGGGATTTCATTCCTAATGAATTACATGAGAAAGGCAGGCTGAAGACATGATAAGAATTGGCTAAATTTTGTCCCGATTTTGTCTAGATCAGTGTGAGACAGTTGTGAGAGTGCAAGAGACTCTTGTGAGAAGAGTGCATTGTAAGTGTTTCGTGATTCCTTATGGAATTACAATATATGATAGAGGGGTTTTGAGTAGTAAGCTTTCCTCGAGAAATTATCTGCGTTGTGGTTTGATTTGATTATTTCTTTACTTGTTGTGATTGGTGATCATGTTTATTTTTCTGCAATTAATTTGTAGAAGGATTCAGTATATAGCTTTATAACAATGCTTGATTGGATCGAATCCATTGATATACATATGTTTGTATAATTTCTACATGATATCAGAGCAGTAAATTTTTGGGCGCTCGATTTTGCAGAGAGTATATGAATTTTTTTGTGAAAAATTTTCGAAACAAAATAGAAAATTTGGATTCCTTGCAAAACAATACCCAAAATGAAAAAAAAAATCAGTCGAATCGGAGCTCAGATGAGGGAGATATCGTCAATTTAAAATAAGCTCTTTTTAGAAAATTTTACAACTGCAGGACAATTACAATGTGCGTGAGTAAGAAAAGGAAAGAAAGCCAAGGGAAAGAAGTCCCAAGGCAAATATGACAAGAGTGACTTGTCCAAGATAATATGTTTTCAGTGTCACAAGCATGGACACTGTTAGTCATCAGTATTTTTTTTACCTATTTTGATGACTAGATTCCTTGGCTAAGTTTTCTAGAAGCTAATCTATATCTGTCAATTTGTTATCTAGAAAACACCTCAAACAAATTTTTTTCTTCATACCCCTCTCCTTCAGCCTATAATGAGAAAAATCCTTAATTTTCCCTATCTATCACAATTAAGCAAAGCCTCCCTGTCTATAGCTGTTATAAGTTTGCCTCTCTACCATCAAAATCCTTTGTTTTTCATGCAACTCACTATCCAACATTTAACAAAGTGTCTACCTCTCTCTCATTGATCACTTTGTCATGTGATAACCTACTCATGCCCAAGAAACCATTCAGGTCTAGGTGGTGGTGTTTTAGGGAAAATTCCTTGGCGAGACTGTTTTAAGCTGCAATACCAGACAGGTATCATGTCTTGCTATTTTCCAAAGCCAAAACCCTTCTCTACCCCTAGGTCACGAACCATCAAAGAGGTCACTTTGTTTTGTGTCCAGTAAGGCTCAGGAATGTTAAAATCAGTAAATGAAGGAGTTTCCATGTCTGAAGAAATATGCCTAGATCAAGCATGATCCCCATGAAACATCAAAGAATCCCTCCAAACTTCAAAAGCATCTGTTTGTACATCTCTGTAGGGATGTACTGATTGATGACACTAAACAAAATACAAGAAAAAGGAACACCTCAGGAGAAAGTTTCATGCTGTGTCATTTTACTATGGAAGTCAGAGAGAAGTGCAGATTATGGCCAGCCCTACAAATCAACCTCGTACAATCAACAATGATAGTATTATGGAAAAAAGGGTTTTAAAGCAAATTAGGCATCACAATGAAAGTAGAAGAAGGACAACTGCTTCTTATACTTCATCAAGAACTAAACTTTGAAAGGCTGTCACAAACAAGTTCACCACACATTATGAATATACAGTCAAGGGAAGAAAGAGCTGTTTAAAGGATTCATGGCAGTGAGCGCTCACCATTTACAAAGCACATTATTTTCCCCTGAAATTTGCACAATAATTTTATGAAAAAAAGGATTTACATTACTGACAGGTCCTCATGAAGCACAGGGCATTATGATTCAAATGATTTCATCAAGGATAAGTACCAAAGATTCACTGTTGCCTTCTATTTATATTTTTCAAACAAACACATAGGGTTCACAGTTTGAAATGAATGAAGTTTTATGGTTTTTAGGACCTCCATCAGTAGATAAGTAGGAGGCCTGACGGTAGGTTTGAAGGGTCACAAAGTATGTGTGTAAGAAGCCTCTTTCAAAGGACAGGCAGAGGGTAAAGGTACAGTCTCAAAGGGCCTAGATTTGGAAACAGGTAACTTTCCTCAAAGGTTAACATGGACAGATCAAAGACCTCCTTCCAGAGAAGAAAGGCTTTCCCCCACAGTACTAAAGAAGCCTCCCTTAAATGACAAGCATAGGATCTCTTTCCAATGATAAACATAATTTTTCTAAAGAACCACTAACAGTTTGTTCATGAACATTTTTCATTTGGTTAACAGAGATCAAAAGGCGCCCATGCAGTTTTTCAAACAGATGACCTCCTCCAAAATGAGCATAGGGTCAGTTTATTTGAAGATATTCAAGAGTGTCTAGTGGACAAAATCACAGTTTGCTCATGATGATCTACTCAAAGTAACATAGAAAAATTATATGAAAAGACCTCCTTCACATCATAAATAGAGGATTTACATATTGTGTTGATATGCTGCAGTAATGATGTTTTTGCTAACCTTTTCAGTTAATAAGGACAAGATCTAAGTTTTGAGGGAAACTTTCTTGACAGACAGAGCTTGGATGCATGAAGTTGAAACCTAAAAATGTCAAAAATACCCAGAAAATGTTTTAAAGAGGCCTCCTTCACAAATAAGCAGAGGGCCAAGTCATCAAGTGTTAACTCTGTCTTTGAGAAAGACCATCAGGGAAAACACTGAGTTTAAAGGGTCTTGTTGTGATTGCACCTTTCAAAAAGGATAAAGAAATTGGTAAAAGGCAAGCCCTCCAGCAAACAGAAAAAACAATTTTTTCTTTACAAACACAAAGTGAAATTGAGAAATCAAAAAGGAGGGAAAAGGGTGTTTCAAAGTGTTTTAAAAGGGAGCTATAAAAGCTTCAAAGATGAATATCATTTTCTATTTTGCGAAAGGGAAAAGAAAAAAGTTTTTTTTTAAGCCTTGGGCGAGCGTTTGCAGAAAATTAGGGACGCGACACGCCTGTAAGCACCTTTACACGGGCTTCTACACATGGCATGACGCGCCTATGCGTTTTTACCAATCGGCCCACCCAGCGTTCAGCAGGTTCCCACGGCCCAACCCGACAGCGTTCAACGCAGAGTGCAGGTGCTACGTGCTTGTGCACAGGAGCGTAGCACCTCTCAAACAACCTCCATTTCACCTCAAGTTGGATTTTTGCACAGTCAAATTGTCTCCAAAAGCAGCCACCACATTTTCGAAGAGAGGTATTTACTGTTTGCACCACCCAAGTTTTTGAGTTTGAGGCATTTTAAGAGTCAATTTGGTTGAGAAGGAAAACACAGTCTTGTTAAGGAGAAAAACATAGTTTATTCCTAAAAAATCACCAGGTTTGCTAAGATACAACAAGACAGTCATTGATGAAAGAGGATTTATTGATTGGCTACAAAAGACATGCTTGTTGAGTAAGGAGAAAAAACCTAGTTTTTAAGAAAGAGATCATTATCGGTTGAAAGCCCTGTTTTTCTTAAGAAGCCAGGCATAGTTTTTGAAAAGGGAGAAACTTAGTATTTTCAAAACAGAAAAGGCACAGTTCTTAGGAAATAAAAACTATTTTCATTAAAAGAACCTGGTTGCTAGTTTAAAAAGAGATACAATGTTGAAGGAAGAGTTTTATTTTTAGTGCATTTTGAAGGCCTGTTTTGATAAAAAAGTGAAAGAAAGCCCAAAAAAAAGCTATGCCTCCAAAGAAAGTCAGCAAGGGGGGATTTCACAAAATATTTGAGCCTGTTACAACTTAGGAAGTAATGGAAGCCCCTTCAATTATTTTTAACTTCCATGAGGTGGGCTGCCTTGATTTTTGCCAAAAAATCCAGGAGGTCACCAATTACCCTCCCTTAACACAACTGTTTTCCCTAAGGCTGCAAGGAAAACATGTCCACCTAGCAGGTCTGGACTTTAAACTCACTCCTAGGGCTATCTCCAAAGCGACGAAGATCCCCTGTATAGGAGAAAAGTGGTTCAAACAAGCATACCTAGATCTAAATCACTATAAACCCTTTCTAAAACCAGACCATCAGGATGCTTGCCAAGCTATATTCCCTTTTTCTCACTTATTGAGCAGCTATGCCCCCCTCATGAGAGTCATCATGAAGTATTTCACATGTGAAGGGAGGTATTCCCGGATTTATTCCTATCACATCAGGCTTCTCATGCATTTCACAAGAACTCACTTGATAAACCTTCCTTTCTTCCTCTACAAAAGCATAGGCAAGATGTCCTCCCTTGTTCAAAAGAGACCTCCTGCTCAGAAAAAAGCTAGTCTTTTCCATCATTCTCTCATCAAAATCATCATCCTTCACCAACTTGAAAAGAAAGGAGTGTCTTGGGAGACTTTCATTTCTCATCCAGATTTTTCCACCGCCTCTTCATCTCATGGCCCATCTCACATATCCTCCTCACCCTCCACTCATTATGTCTCTCCTCCATCAAGTCAAAATACTCCTCAAGGGAAAACATCTCCCATGATTGGTTGTGAAAAAGAGTAGTCCTTTGAAATTAGGCATGAGGTTAGTGGTGATGAGGAACATAGGGGCACTCAGCAAATTAGTGATGATGAAGACAAACAGGGCAGTGACCATGAGCAACAAATTAGTGTTGATAAAGACAAACAGAGTAGTGAAAATGAGCAAGGAAACAGTGAGGAGGAAGAGGTGAAAAGTAGTGATGATGAAGAGCAACAAGCTAGTAGTGATGAGGAGCAAAAGGAAAATGTTCAAAGCAGCGATGAGGAACACCACAGTCCTCACCAAAGTCATGAAACCAATCAATGGGATAGTGAGAAAAGCGCCTCCTAGCAAAGCAGTGACCATGATGGCAGCCCACACATAGAATATAAGGAGAACAGTGAAGGAGGTGATAGCATGCAAAATGACAATGAAGACAGTCCAAATGAAAAAAATCCTATTGAAGGCAGCCCTCAACAAGTTCAAGACATTAAGTAGGGTAAACAAGGCAGTTCACAGACAAGCAAGGAAGGCAGTCAAACAAAAAAAAGAGATGTTGAAGCTGGTAGTCCTAAACAAACTCAAAACAGTGAACAGGGCAGCAAAGCAAGTAATGATGGAGGTAGCAGGGTAAAGGACCAAGTTGAGCAAGTGCAAGTAATGAAACCTCCTCTCTATTCTCCTCAACATAGCCAAGAGCATGTGCTAGCTGCCTCTCCCAGGCAAGCGGCCATGACTCTTCCTCTAAAAGTGGTGAAGCCTAAAAGCACCAAATCCACAAAGAAGAAAATCACTCCAGCAGTGACTAGCAATGTCACTAGAGCTCTAAGGAGTAGAGGAAAATTGCCTAAGAAGAGTATTGTTAAATTTCCAAAGAGGAAAAGGACCAATAATTTTACCCAAAGCAAGGGTAAAGAAAAAGTTGAACAACATGAGAGTAGTCATGAAAAAGAAAGGGAGTTTGACATCATACAAATAGACAATGATGCTGGAGATGATGAAGCTAGAATTCTTGAGGCTCTTTTACAAAACAAAGAAGCCCAAATCCATGACTTGGAAACTGATCTAGAAAGGTCAAAGGACCTCATACATTTTCTACAAATGCAAAATAAACAAATGAGTGGTCAAATGGTAGTTTATGAGGCCCGGGCTTTCAAATACCAAAGGGAAGCCTACAAAGCACAAGTCAAGCTTGAAGAGTATATGGGAAAATTTGATGATACTGAAGAAGAAGAGTACCTAATAAGAAAAATTCCTAAGACTATGGGTCTTAGGAAAGCTTTGGAGAAAAATAAGGAAGAAGAAGCAGCCCTTGTTCGATCTTATCCTCTTACACAATTGCTCGCCCAAGAAATAGAAAATGATAAAGAATCATGGCTTCAAAGAGCCAACAAGAATTTAGAGGATAAATTGGAAAAAGAAAATAGAGACTTCAGTCTACAAAAGAAGATGTCAGGGCACTACAAGAAATTGAACCAATTTGCTCAAAGAAAGCTCAAACTTGCTCAGGAAAGGCTCAAAATTGCCCGAAAGAGGTACCCGGTAGAAAAAGTGGAGAAAGGCATATCTAGGCTTGAAATCTTGGCCTCAGATTCCTTTTATGCTTCTAAGAACCCATAAGGGGCATGCTCGCAAAAATTTAGCAAATTTTGACATGATTTTGTTTTTTGTGTTTTTTGGCCCTAATTGCAATTTTTTCTAGGCGCTGCCATGGGTGCTAGCAGCATCCTCAGCTCATGAAAGTCATTTTTTTGGATGGATTAAATTTGGGGGCAGCTACTCAAAAATTTTCAGATCCAAAGGAGGTGTTTTGGCCCCCCAAAGAGGCAAAAATCAGTCAAAATTCACCTTTCTGCCTCACATATCAGCAGATGAGACGCCCCTGGTTTTTTGACTTAATCAAAATTTTGAAAGCCTTCTAGGGATCGATTTGGGATAAATTAAGTAGTTACAGAAACTAGACATCCGAGGCTTTCCAAAGAGCTATCACGGGCCTTGTTTTGACATCGGGAGGTCCCTCAAAAGTTGTCTGAAAAATAGGCTTCTTTCTATTGCTACGCTCCTGTAGCATTTTGGCTAAAAAGGCAGTTTTCTGAATATGCTCCTCCAAATGTGCGTTTAGCTATTTTTATCTCCATGTTAGTGATGAAAAATCAATTTTGTTTCTATTATTAGCTTAAATAGATATTTTTGAAGATATTTTGTGCCTTGGGCTTTTCAAATCCTTAAGGACAAAATCAGATTTTTGTATTAGGCCAATGACCTTCTAGATGCTCCAGGACAGTTTCTTTCTCTTTGGCCTATATATTCCAAGAGAATTAATTGTAACAAGAGGCTGAACTTGATGTTATAGAGCAATACATAGTATTACAAGCTTTGAAGAAATACTTTGTCTCATGAAGTGGATGGTTTCTTGTTTGACTTGGATGGTGGAAGAGGACTGTTTGTAGGATTCCATGGCTTGGTGAATGGTATAGTGTTCCTTATCTGTTATGTTTCCTTAGTTTATCATACATGTTTTCATGCTTCTTGCTTGCTGTAGGTCAGTAAAGAATAGATTTGAGACATGCCCATGTAGGCACCTCAATTTTTCTGATTCATTACAGCTTCTATGTTTTTCTTCTTTCTTGGTTATGTCAAAGAATTATTAATTTCTCTTTAATACCCTAAGAAATTGTTGTCAATTTCATTAATGGTTGTTATGTATGCTATCTAGTATGATTCACGATATTCCTTGCTTACTCATAGCTAACCAAAACCCCATCACTGAAACCTTTCTCTGAATATTTGATTGTCCTAGTTAAATCAAAGAGGTCTTGTTTCGATCTTGCCCTTTGCCCATGCTCTGCAATCTTATTTAAAATTTCCCGATAGCTAAAAATATGATGTTTAGGAGTTCCCTCTTCATATATTGAGTTGTTTGTTTTTCTTATTTGTTTTCCCAAAAGTCTGAAGGCGATTTTCCCAGAGTTAGAGGGTCTTATACTTCTATGTATCACCTAAATGTTTATTTTATGCATCTATTAGTTTGAGTTTCATTTATAGTGATTAATGGTTAGCCCTACCACATAAATGTTTGCTGTAAAAATATTTATGCTTTAAAAAACTCTTTGTCTTTCACAAAATTAGTGTCCATCTCATTTCACTTACACCCAAAGAATCCATTTATCTCGACCAAATCGGCCCTGCAATATACCTTGTCCACCCTTTGAGGTAGTCTCGACCTTATCGACCCCATAGCCCAATTGATCTGACAAAATTTTGATCTAGTTATCCTTTGACCAGTTCTCCCTCAAAAAACCTAAAACAAACCAAAACATACTTAACAACTAGCCAAAAATCAAATACATAGAAAGCAAACAAGTTTACATCTTTTGCAAAAATAGAGAGAGCCGTCTCTAGGTCTAGGAAGGCTAGGTCCTAGGGCTCCAAATTTTTTTTGATGTTACCCTATCATTTGACTTGCCAATCTACCAAATCATGGGACCCTAACATAATGGCGATCATGGTGGGACCTACTGAGTACATGAAAGTCTAGCAAACTCTTGTAGACTCATTAGTCCTTCAAAATTTAAATCAGACAAATAGCGTATAAAATCATTTAGAGTAAACTCTTATTGTTTCACCATCTTAGCAAAGTGATGAATCAGGTTTAGAACACTCTTACAAACTAGGCTGTCTATAAAAACTCAGAAAACCCCAAAAAATATCCCTAGATTGGATTTTTCTTAGCTAGTGGTGGTGGACCATAAATACATATCTCTAAAAACAACAAAACATCTACCTGGCGACTCCACTAGCCTCCAATAGGCCTAATACTCCATAAAAAACCAAAATTTCATAAATCATACTATCCTGTTGACTTGCATTTCCAAAAAACACAAAGTTCATGATTCAACCTCTGAAATCAGTGACAAACTAAGTAAAACTTAGGGATTCAGAAATCTTCATATAAAAATAGGAAATCAATAGAATAACTTGCAAATAGAACTATAGCTTTCTCAACAATCTAGCAAACTATTGCACTGAGTTTTAAGTCACTCTTGCAAGTTTTCTGCATAAAATTTTTCTAGAAAATAATTTTCCTGAAAAATATCTTTGTCAGTATTGGTGGTGGACCATAAATCTCAAATAAATCCACCTAGCGACTCCACTAGCCTTCATTTTGTTTTTTCACATTAGCGAAACCCCTAGAGAGGACAACCATCTAAAAAATAATCACAACTATCACCCTCTCTACATTTTGAATTTGAAATCTGGCTTCATGAAGAATTAATACCAGATCTCACCTGGACCCGAATCCCCCTATCATAGTTGATGACCTAGAAAAGATTTTGTGGAAAACTTCTAAAACTAGTAACTTAGCTACCGATAGGACCATCCACAAAGCAAGCTCTGTACATGAACATCTTACATCCTTTCAAGATTCCCAGTTTGACTTGAGTTCAGCAAAAGCCCTTTTTAGAAGCAAGTTGCAAAGTAAAATCAACCTTGACGATATTGAGCCCTTAGATTTGCAACAAAGTCCTAGTAGAGAAGCCTCACCCACTACACCTCCTGATTTTCAGCTTCTCCACCACTTTCGCTCTTATCACCCCAAATATTCTCAGAATCAGTCCACAATTCCAAGTACCTCCACCACACCCCTTCAGACCAGCACTGTGCAAATCACCTCATCCCATACTACAAACCCTCATACTGTAAATCTACCATTAGCTCCCATCATGGCAGCTTGGTATGCTCCTTTAGTATTACCACTGCCTTTGGTACCTTTGAAAAATGATTACCAATCCCGAATCCCACACTTCACTGGAACTGAGGCTGCTACTTCTCAAAAGCATGTAGATAGGATCAGTGATGCTTTTGACTACATGGAATTAGAAGATGAAACCATAAAGATGAGAGTGTTTGCCCAAAGCCTAGGCGAAGAACCCAAAAAATGGTTTAAAGGCTTAGCCCTAACAGTATACATGATCTCCCAGCACTTTACCAAAATTTCATAAACAGGTGGGAAATCAGGAAAAACCCCATCCAAATCCTTTCTGAATATAACAATCTTAAAAGGAATATGGGGGAAAGTGTTCAGGACTATTGCACTAGATTCAACAGTGTCTATAACACCCTCCCACCTCACATGAAGCCTCCACTCGGCTCAGCATTAGCAAAATTTCCCGAAGGTTTCGATCCAGATATGACATACCAAATAAGAGAAAGAAACCCTGCAACTTTAGAAGAAATGCAAAAGGTAGCTATTAGTGCTGAAGCCAACCTAGCTGAAAAGAGAGCTAGGATCAGATCAGAAAAGAAAGTCACATACCGAGATGAGGCCATGCCTTCAGTTTCCTCCTTAGATCCCAGAATAGACAACCTCGTTAGATCCATGGAAAAAATGTGGGAAAGAATAAATCTGAACGAAAAAGAACCTCTTAAGGACAACCAGCCAAACCCTCAAAACAAAAATCGAAACCAAAACTTTAGAAGAGACCCGCCTAAAAAAAAACCAAGGGAAAATGACCAACAAATCAAGCCACCTTTCAATAAAAACTATGTTGATGAGTTAGAAAGAGATGTGGAACCACTTGATGAAAATCACTTAAAATTGATAGGTTCTGATAGCGAGGGTGAGGTTTTCCTCACAGAAGAAGAACAATTTTTCTTCTCCTCAAATCAAAATGAAGCAAATTATGAGGACCCCGAAGATCCTGAGATAGGATTACAGAATGCTATAATGGAAGTCCACAGGCAATATGATCTTAGGAGTAAGAGAAACCAAGACAACTCTAAGAAAGGTAGCTCAGACACTGCTATTACCGAAACCCTAGATACTGTTAGACACGGTCTTGTCAGTACTCCGCCAGAGTCAAATTCACCAAAGTTCATTTCCCGTCATTTGCAGTCATTAATGCTACTTTGGTCAAAATAGTCATTTTCAGAGTCAAGGTCTAGTGGTTGGTCTTCAAACATGTCGAATAATGCCTGCAGGCTAGAGGAAGGTTTAGTAAGTTTTTATTTCAGGAATGTCATCGTCAATAATGCGAGATTGATTCTTCTTCAAACCCTGTTTTGAAGAAGAAATCATAAAATTTGTTTTCAAATATATAATTATTCAAAGTTTTCTGGTTGAAGATATTCACATGCAGTCTCCTGATCCTCTGCCGAAATCCAACATCAATCATTCCTGCCAAAAACAGCCAAAGGAGCCATCATTTAAATCAGAAAGGAAGCAAAACAAAGTTGAAAAGAAATTTCAAAGTTTCAAATATTGCAAAGTGGGTTTCAGATCAAAGATCAAAGTCTATCATACATAATATGTTTCCACAATTTTCAATTCATTTGCATCTAGAAAATTCAAGTGAAAGACGAGTTTGAGGTTTGGAGGGACGAAATTGTGTTTTAGAAGGGCAGACTGGGTGTTTGCAAACAGCGCGGTGCACACAAAGGAGGCGCGGTGCATAGAATGCGCGCGGTGCATTGGGGGAAATTTTGCAGTGCAATTATACACTAGCACGGCGCACTCACCAGGCGTGGTGCACTGGGAGTGCATGCGGCGCGTTGAGCCCTCCAGCCTGAAATTCACCACGACTTGAAGATCCATCGTTGCATGATGATTGGGTCAGTGTAGTTGATGGTTCTTCATATTTACAGGATCATTTGATAGAATTGAAAGGATATGCAAGGGAGAAGGCTTATGAACACATGTTTTGGAGGGATGCAGGGATGCTATCACTTCTGCTGCTTTCATCATGCCATCAGATTCTAGTGATAATTTTGCAAATCTAGCTACTGCGTCGAAGGAGCAAACGCTACGACTATGGTAGGTGCATACGCTTCTGAAAGGACTTGAAAAGATAGCTCTCAGTGCAGACATTCTTATGCTGGTTTGCGGTGACTTCAACTCTACTCCTGGAAATGCCCCTCATGAACTACTGCAACTGGAAGGGTTGAACCATCGCATCCAGAGTTGACCACAGATCCTCTTGGTATTTTACACCCTGTAAGCAAGATTTGCCATAAACTCCCCTTGGTTAGTGCCTATTCATCTTCCTTTACTAGAATGGTTGGAGGGGGATCAGGCCTTGATCGTCAACGAAAAATGAATGGATCCTGCAACTGACGAACCTTTATTCACCAATTGTACCCGGGATTTTATTGGAACTCTCGATTACATTGTATATACAGCGGATTCATTAAAAGTGGAGAGTCTATTGGAGTTATTGGATGAGGGGAGTGTAAGGAAGGACACGACACTTCTCTCACCTGAGTGGTCTTCTGATCACACTGCGCTTTTAGCAGAGTTCATTACTCAGATTTTACCTTCACAGAATTGAGCTCAACAAACTTGCGGCTGGAATCATTCATATTTCCCTTTATTAAAGGCGAAATTTTCCTTAAAAGTCATTTTTATTAAAAAATTGGTTTTTTATTTAAACGGAAAAATGTAAAATGGAAAGTCAAAGACCAGAGCTAGATTTAAAACGAAAATATCAATCATAGCATAGAAATAGGAATGGATACTCTATTTGTGTTTTCAGTTACGATTTAGAAGGTCTAGGCTACAATTTCCGCCTTGTAATTGGTCATCTGGAACACTGTTATGTCTTCAGAACAACTGATTGGCTTTTCAGATTTGGTTTTTTAATGATGATAAAACAAATCCCTTATTTTTTCTCGATTTGTTTTCTCATAGAGGAGTCTATTTATTGTATTGAAAAACCACTTGTAAAAGAGAGTTATGGAAAGTGTGGGAGGAAAAAACCCAGCGCTATCACTGTACAGTTTTGACAGAGAAATAATTGAATGGTACAACTCTGAGTTATAAGATTCTTGTGGTGTGAAGTTGAGCATATGTTCTTCTTTTGTTTCATATGTAATCTCATTATGTTTTATAGACCATTCATAAATCGTTTTTAGTTTGAATGCTTGAGAGTAAGAAAGGTAGAATTCAGTTATTGCTCTGCCTTGAGGAAGTGTTCAGATTTTGTGTGGCTTCTTCTATCTGAAAAGGATTCATTGGTTAATGCTCTTTTCAGTTTCTTAAACAGTCTTTTCATCCCATATTATTTCAAACTTGATTGCTAAAACCTCATACCTATCTCGCCTTATGAAATACTCTGTACCTTTGATTAAATCTCTCTGCTCAATGCTGTCCTTAGTCCCATACATCCCAGAAAACCTAATCATTCATCAAAATACTTTCCTATCTATTTACTAGCCTAAAATCAATTCCCATTTTAAGTCATCTCACACCCTATTGCTGATTTTATCGAGATTGACTGGAGAGAGCCCTCTCCTGTCCTCGTAGGGCTAGCTACGAGGCTAAGCTTGGTTTGATGTTGCCTTGAGTTTTACCTTATTTCAGCCTAAGGTAGATTCGAGCGCTAACAGATACCATTCTTAAAAGAACATCAGATAGTGACAAAATCATGGCTAAGAAAACTGACCAAAACAAAGACAAATCTAGTCAGGCAAGCCTTGATCCAAATTGTCCTAGTACCTCTACTAAGATTCCCGAAACAACTGTATTGAAAAAAATCCCAAATCAAAATCAGCAAATTAAGAATATAGAGAAAGCCATGGCTGAAAAAACTGAAGAAAATCTGTCTAAACTACAAGCACCCTTCAGTTTTGAAGGGGAAATTTCCAAAATTAAGATCACCATGCTTCTCACTGAACTTATTGCCCAAAGCTCATACAAATATCAAGTTCTAAAGGTCCTAAACATAGGAAATGATGCAGATACTTTACACCTAGCTGATGATACCCTTGAGGTGTTGTTTGGACCAAAAATAGAAGGAAAATATCAAGAGGGAACCACTCTTCCTTTTTACATTAGTCTGAATATACATGACCAAATCCTACATAATGCCATGCTAGGTTCCGGGGCCTCTCACAGTATCATGCCGAAAGTAGTAATGGAAAGATTAGGCCTAGAAATAACGAAACCTTATAAAGACTTATATTCATTTGATTCAAGCAGAGTCAAGTGTCTAGGCCTGATAAAAGATATTTGTGTCAGTTTGGCCCAAGTACCTGCAAAACACCTGGTCATGGACATAGTGGTAGCAGACATCCCTCCCAAGTATGGAATGATTTTATACAGATCTTGGGGGGCCAAGCTTCAAGTAAATATTCAACTAGATATGTCTTACGCCACCATTCCTGTGTTTAATCAAACAAGAATACTGTATCGGGAATCACACATGAAATATATGGTCAGTAGCTAAGAAAGGCCAGATAACATTCCTATGTATTCCACACATTCAGTCCTAAATTCCTTCATTTTACATACTGATGAAGACATTGATAAACAGGTAGGAGAAATGGAAACAAATATAGGCACACCGCATCAGCTGCCCCAGATTCTCTATGATGAGCTGGATACTCAAAACTATCATAACCATGAAATTTTATGTCTTGAAGAGTGTGTAGGTTTTAACCCTGAACATAAATTATCTACACACGAATCTTATAACAGAAAATAAACAATAGCGAGAGCATAAAACATAAAACAGATAAACACAGAGATTTTCCCCTGGATCCCAAATCGGGACGACCAGCTTGATTTTTCATTATATTCTTTTTAGTGTTACAACACATATATATACATGCCGAAGCATACATAAACCCCAATCCATTAACCCTAGATTAGAACATAACCGTAGTTCCCTTGACCGGATCTACAAAAATACCAGGGGCCGAAAACCATCGTACCCCAATACCATGTGCAAAACCATGTACAAAACCATGGACGTGGACTACTCAAATGGAACAAGCACTGCATCTTTGCTGCTGTGACTGCCTGACCTCGATGGGAGGAGCACGCCCCCTGTGACCCCCCCGTTGCACGCAGCGCAAAGGGGGGGCTATCGCCCCGCCTCTTACCCCCCCGCGCGTGCTTAGTCGTGGAAAGAATATAACACATACCCAACAGAGTGGGAGTTTGATTTTCTATAAATAGAGATAAATCAGGAAAAAAAAAACACATTGTACACCCTCAAGCAAGTTTCTCAAACCAAGGACAAACATCAAAAGTACAATCAGAAACTTTTTTCAGAACAGAAGCACTAGAAGGCTTACATAGTACAAATCTTTTTGGAAATCAGGAACAAGGGAGTCTTATGTTCTTACCATACTTAAATGATTCACCATCCCAAAACCTTACCTCTCCAAGTAAAGCTTTAACTTTTGCAACCACTTTTATGAATCCAGGGAAAATATCTAATGAATTCAATAAAGGGGAATATGATGACAGCAGTCCCAAGACACCTGAGTTAATTGAACTAGCTAAAATTCTGTCATTTCACTAGAGATTAAGAATTGCTAGAGTATGAAAAATTGTTCAAGATACAAATATATGTCGAGAAAATAGTTTAAAACACTATGACAATGCCATCATTTCAAGAAGTGACCCTTACAAAAGGAAATGCAAAAATCTTGGTCAAACATTAACAATTAAAGACAAAGAAAATGGACATAGGATATGTGTAGATTTCAGGAACACAGATAAACCTCCCCGGAACAACACTTATATCCTTCCCAAAACAAATCATGCCATACAAAATCTAGGATTTTCTAATCATATGTCTTTGCAAAGTTATGTTTTATGATATCATTAGCTAATCCCTCTTCAAAGCGAACAACTTAAAGATTTTTTCAAATACACTGGAAGCAGTTCCAAATTCAAACCTAGAGTCGCAAAACTGCTAGACAGCAAAGACATGTTCCTGAAGGCCATGTTTCCAGTTCTGAATTTCTTCATTATGATGTACCTTGACAATGTCATCATCTATTTTAAAAATGACAAAGAGTATCTGTATTACCTAAAGAAGATGTACAACAAAGGCAGGGGCGGAAATCAAAGGTATAGAGAAAAGCAGCAAGAAGATACAGAATTTTTCAAAGATTCTTGCAAGAACCCTTATGTTGTGCTTGAAAGGGAAAATTTTCCAAACTTTTCTTTTCAAGAGCTGACCGGACCAAGAGCATCGGGAAATCCCTTTGAAGACAAAATGCTGAAGTTCTGCCATTTTCAAGATTTCTAGTTTCAAAAAAAAATTCACTCATTGTGCATATCACTGTTTGAAGAAATAAATATAAAAGCAAAAAATGCAAAAAATAGTAGAAAAGTTGAAAAAAGGGTAGTTTTAGAAAATAACAGAAAATCCCCATGTTCAAAAAATAGTCATGCTCAAAGTGCGGAAGTCTAAATGCCACTACTAGTGCTCAAAAGATATCTTGTTCAGTTATCTAGCCTAATCATAACTGAACATGTTTTTAAATTGATTTTTGATAAGTTAGTGAAAGAAGTAATAGTAAAAATGTGTAAGCTTGATTTGTCAAAGAAAGTAGATTAGGAAAAGATACTGGTTCCACACGCTCAAAACAGAACCAAAGAGGAAAACAGGGATGAAAAAAAAACTATGTATCCTAGCCCTAATTTTTCTAAATCTCATTTTGTGCGAAAATAATATTTGTGTGCAGCTTGTCTTTTATGCCACAAATACATGAAAAATCAGACCGTCTAATCCTGATTTGTTCATTTTTTAAAATTTCAAGTTTTAGTTTAGTGAATAAAATCCTGTCAAATAGCTTAATATTGACATTCGATCTAGCATAAGTAGAAAATCAAAGGAGTTCATCAGTGTAATCTGAACTCCCGGAAGATATAAGTGTAGAAGTAGATATTTTTCCTTTTTTTTTTTTCAAAATATCATGTAAAAGGGTTGCTAGTCCAAGCGCACCTAAAGAAGAAAAAATGTTAGGAGATATAGTTGGGTAGGTAGAGATGAGGTTGATGCTAATCATGCTGTAAATTTTCAGAAATAACATCAAGAAAGAGAGAAATTTGCGCCAATATATAGGGCACTGGTCTTCACAAGCCAGAGATCTGCAATTCTGGACACCTCCTGAAAGGGAGCTGCCCTCCCCAAATGGAGCCACTGTTAGTCATCAGTATTTTTTTTACCTATTTTGATGATTAGTTTCCTTGGCTGAGTTTTCTAGAAGCTAATCTATATCTGTCAATTTTTCATCTAGAAAACACCTCAAACAAATTTTTGTCTTCCTACCCCTCTCCTTCAGCCTATAATGAGAAATATCCTTCAGTTTCCCTACCTATCACAATTCAGCAAAGCCTCCCTGTCTATAGCTGTTATAATTTTTCCTCTCTACCATCAAAATCCTTTGTTTTTCATGCAATTCACTGTCCAACATTTAACAAAGTGTCTACCCCTCTCTCAATGATCACTTTTTCATGTGATAACCTACTCATGCCCAAGAAACCATTCAAACTCCATGACAAAGTATGTAGGTCTAGGTGGTAGTGTTTTAGGGAAAATTCCTTGTTGAGACCATTTTAAGCCAAAAACTCTGTCTTCAATATTAGATAGCCATCATGTCTTGCTATTTTCCAAAGAAAAAACCCTTGTCTACCCCTAGGTCATGCACCATCAAAAAGGTCACTTTGTTTTGTTTCCAGCAAGGCTCAGAAATGTTGAAATCAAGAAATGAAGGAGTTTTCCTGTTTGAAGAAATATGCTTAGATCAGGCATGATCCCCATGAAACATTAAAGAAGCCCTAAAAACTTCAAGAGCATCTATTTTTACATCTTTGCAGGGATTTACTGATTGATGACACTAAACAAAGTACAAGCAAAAGGAGCGCCTCAGGAGAAAGTTTCATGCTGTGTCATTTTACTATGGAAGTCAGAGAGAAGTGCAGATTATGGCCAACCCTACAAATAAGCCTGGTACAATCAACAGTGATAGTCTTCTGGAAAAAAGGGTTTTAAAGCAAATTAGGCATCACAATGAAAGTAGAAGAAGGACAACTACTTCTTATACTTCATCAAGAACTAAACTTTGAAAGGCTGTCACAGACAAGTTCACCACACATTATGAATATACAGTCAAGGGAAGAAAGAGCTGTTTCAGGGATTCATGGTAGTGAGCGCTCACCATTTACAAAGCACATTATTTTCCCTTGAAATTTGCACAATAATTTTATGCAAAAAAGGATGTACATTACTGACAGGTCCTCATGAAGCACAGGGCATTATGATTCAAATGATTTCATAAAGGATAAGTACCAAAGATTCACTGCTGCCTTCTATTTATATTTTTCAAACAAACACACAGGGTTCAAAGTTTGAAATGAATGAAGTTTTATGGTTTTCAGGACCTCCATTAGCAGATAGGTAGGAGGCCTCATGGTATGTCTGAAGGGTCACAAAGTTTGTGTGTAAGAAGCCTCTTTCAAAGGATAGGCAGAGGGTAAAGGTACAGTCTCAAAGGGCCTAGATTTGGAAACAGGTAACTTTCTTCAAAGGTTAACATGGACAGATCAAAGACATCCTTCCAGAGAAGAAAGGCTTTCCCCCACAATACTAAAGAAGCCTCCCTTAAATGACAAGCACAAGATCACTTTCTAATGATAAACACAATTTTTCTAAAGAACCACTAATAGTTTGTTCATGAACATTTTTCATTTGGTTAACAGAGATCAAAAGGCACCCATGCAGTTTTTCAAACAGATGACCTCCTCAAAAATGAGCAGAGGGTCAGTTTATTTGAAGATATTCAAGAGTGTCTAGTGGACAAAATCACAGTTTTCTCATGATGATCTACTCAAAGTAACAGAGAAAACTTATATGAAAAGACCTCCTTCACATCATAAATAGAGGATTTACATATGGTGTTGATATGCTGCAGTAATGATGTTTTTGCTAACCTTTTCAGATAATAAGGACAAAGTCTAAGTTTTGAGGGAAACTTTCTTGACAGACAGAGCTTGGATGCATGGAATTGAAACATAAAAATGTCAAAAATACCCAGAAAATGTTTTAAAGAGGCCTCCTTCACAAATAAGAAGAGGGCCAAGTCATCAAGTGTTAACTTTATCTTTGAGAAAGATTATCAGGGAAAATACTGAGTTTAAAGGGTCTTGTTGTGATTACACCTTTCAAAAAGGATAAAGAAATTGGTAAAAGGCAAGCCCTCTAACAAACAGAAAAAACCATTTTTTCTTTACAAACACAAAGTGAAAGTGAGAAATCAAAAAGGAGGGAAAAGGGCATTTCAAATCATTTTAAAAGGGAGCCATAAAAGGTTCAAAGAAGAATATCATTTTCTATCGTGCGAAAGGGAAAAGAAAAAACATTTTTTTTGAAGCCTTGGGCGAGCGTTTGCAGAAAATTGAGGACGCGACGCGCCTGTAAGAACCTTTACATGGGCTTCTGCACATGGTACAACACGCCTGTAGCGGCGTGCAATGTGCCTGTGCGTTTTGAGCAACCGGCCCACCTGGCGTTTAGCAGGCGCCCAAGCCCCGACCTGACAGTGTTCAACGCAGAGTGCAGGTGCTACGCGCCTATGAAAAGTAGTGTAGTGCCTCTCAAACAGCCTCCATTTCACCTCAAGTCGGATTTTTGCATGGTCAAATTGTCTCCAAAAGCAGCCAACGCATTTTCCAAGAGGTATTTACTGTTGGCATCACCCAAGTTTTTGAGTTTGAGGAGGTTTAAGAGTCAATTTGGTTGAGAAGAAAAACACAATCTTGTTAAGGAGAAAAACATAGTTTATTGCTAAAAAACCACCAGGTTTTCTATTATAAAATAGGACAGTCATTGATGAAAGAGGATTTATTGATTGGCTACAAAAGACCTGCTTGTTGCGTAAAGAGAAAAAACCTAGTTTTTAAGAAAGAGATCATTATTAGTTGAAAGCCCTGTTTTGCTCAAGAAGCAAGGCATAGTTTTTGAAAAGGGAGAAACTCAGTATTTTCAAAATAGAAAAGGCATAGTTCTTAGGAAAGAAAAAATATTTTCATTAAAAGAACCTGGTTCCTAGTTTGAAAAGAGATACAATGTTGAAGGAAGAGTTTTATTTTTAGTGCATTTTGAAGGCCTGTTTTGATAAAAAAGTGAAAGAAAGCCTAAAAAAAATCTATGCCTCCAAAGAAAGTCAGCAAGGGGGGATTTCACAAAATATTTGAGCCTGTTACATCTCAGGAAGTAAATGAATCCCCTTAAATTATTTTTAACTTCCATGAGGTGGGCTGCCTTGATTTTTTCCAAAAAGTCCAGGAGGTCACCAATTACCCTCCCTTAACACAAATGTTCGCCCTAAGGCTGCATGGAAAACATGTCCACCTAGCAGGTCTGGACTTTAAACTCACTCCTAGGGCTGTCTCCAAAGCAACTAAGATCCCCTATATAGTCGAAAAGTGGTTCAAACAAGCATACCTAGATCTGAATCACTATAAACCCTTTCTAAAACTAGACCATCAGGATGCTTGCCAAGCTATATTCCCTTTTTCTCACTTATTGAGCAGCTATGCTCCCCTCATGAGAGTCATCATGAAGTATTTCACATGTGAAGGGAGGTTTTCCCGGATTTATTCCTATCACATCAGGCTTCTCATGGATTTCACAAGAACTCAGTTGTTAAACCTATCTTCCTTCCTTTGCAAAATCATAGACAAGATGTCCTCCTTTGTTCAAAAGAGACCTCCTGCTCAGCAAAAATATAGTCTTTTCCATCATTCTCTCATCAAAATCATCATCCTTCACCAGCTTGAAAATAAAGGAGTGTCTTGGGAGACTTTCATTTCTCATCCAGATTTTGCCACTGCCTCTTCATCTTGTTAGGGTTCCCATGTTTTGGCCAGATTGGCAAGACCAAAAGATGAGACAACATCAGAACCACTTTCAGACCTCAGGATCTAGCCCTCTTGGGTCTAGAGAGGGATCTCTCTATATGAGCAAAGATTTATATGTCTTTGAAGCTCAAATGTTATGATTTTAGGCTAGTTATAGGCACGGGTTTGTTTGTTTGATTGTTTGTTTTGGTTGCTGGTTATCAGGAAAGAAGGGTTCCATGTAAGACTAGGATGAGCAAAGAGGGATAAGGCAGCGGTGAAAAATTCTAGGAAATACTCAAAAACATTGGGCAATGGAGTCAGGAAAGGATTTGCTTGCTACTCAATAGGCAGGCTTTCAGTTGGGCTAGTCATCTGAAACTTAGGATCTTCAAGATGATTATGTGATATAGAGAAGTAGGAGGGAGGGGATAACACATATTTCAGAGCAAAAATTTATGGATCAGCAGGTCGTACAAGGATCCTAGTGGACAGGGCTAGCGCTAATCCCCAGTGTTCCCAAATCTTCCAACTAAATCTATAACAAGAAGCATCTAAGAAGTAAATTCATTTAATTCATTCATCAGAGAGCAGACAATAACATCCACTACACTGGTTAAACCAACTGAAATCACTTCTCAGATAATGCATTCAGAAGAGAAACATAAATGGCAAGGAGAGCAGGAACATAGGGTACCTAACATGGGTAAATCCTATGTCAAACTTCTAATGCAAGCCAGTAGAAATGAAATGAAATGAATGTAAACACAGAGATAGGAAAACATCACCGCTGCGTCAGATCAGGATCCAAAGAAATGTTCTTTTGATATTAAGTAACAATACCAATCAAATACAATATTGCCGATAGCTGAAAACTTAGTTTAAGAACATTCCCTTCAACCTATCTTACACTTTACACAGAGACTGTGTCTGAAAAGAAACTACTTGCAGTTCTCTGATAACTGATCAACAACCATTACAATATTATCTCATGAGCTTTATAGCTGAAGAGAAGCAAAAGAGGTAGGTGAAAAACTAAATGTTGTATTAAAACTTCCGGAAAGAAAGAGGGTCGAAGCCCATTTTGATTAAATTCTGAGCATTTGATCTCTGTCACCCCTTTTATGAAAGAGTGATCTTCTTCGGATATGACTTCGACATATTTCGGCCGTGGTGCTCTGCCGTACTCCTGGTGCCTTGAATAAAAGTAAAATAAAAATGCTTGGGTCTCCATATTGCGAAACAAATGCTTCTGATAGTATTTCAGACGGTTGTCAGGGCGGAAAATCCTCAAGAACAAGCTGTGTAATATAAGAACTATATGGGCACTCTGTCCCTTCATGAAGAAAAACGTTCTGCTGGTGAATAAACCCTGATGTTATCTTTTACTTGTACACAGGATCTTCTGTTCAATCCTCGGGGTCTTCAATCTGGTACTTTTCCTCTCAATACTCTGCATAGGGCTCAAAAATCCTCATTTGCGTGCCCTAAGCTCCTCGTTGTTCCATTTATATCTCTGTTGGAGAAAAACCGCGTCTTAAATGGCCCTAGGAGAGTTGTACAGATTTTTCGGCCCGGTTCTTTAAATGCAATCACGTCCATCACCTTCCCGGGCTTGGCTTCACTAAATGTATCTTTGTACATGACCTGTTCTGCCAGTTCTGCCACTGTGACAGAGATAACGAGCCATGGCGGTTTTCCCCGCTTGAAACCCTGCAAAACAACAAAATTTTCAAGCAATCCATGGGCGGGAGTGATGGAGGCAGTGTGGATGGAGGAGATGACCGTGCAAATGATGAAATGGAGGAGAAATCACAGAGAAATGGAAAAAAATGCACAGGTGGAGGTTAGCGGTCTGCGGAGAAAAATACAAATGAAAAACCTTAAACAACGCGAAATTTTCACAATTATATGCGATGTATGGGATGACGTACGACGGGTGCACGTGGGGGTGACGTGGTGAGACCGGGCGGTGGCGGAATATTCAACAGTGGGCGAACGGATCCAGACCATTGATCCTAGTGGAGATCAACGGCGGAGACTGACGGAGGGCGATGAACGGTGGGCCAGGGGTACGGCGGAGAAGGGTTATTGAACGCGCAACTTTGATGAGCGATGACCATCGTATGGGCGATCAGAGAGCTAACGGCTGACAGCAATATCGCTTGGCATCCTGGGTCGAACGTTAACGTGCGATGAGCCGGAGGTTTTGAAACGGTGTCGGGGCCACGTGTCGCTTGATGTATGGAATCGCTGGCCGATGAGGGAAAACCGCCTACCGCCCAAAGGAAGTGCGATAGAAACCACTGGTTTAGGAACAATGCGCGGAGGATCACCGGGTGGCAAAAATGTGGACCTTCAAATCCGCGTGTAAATGGACTGCGATGGCGCGGTCAGATGTTACAACGGGAAAACACGGAAGGTTCCGGGGTCAGAGATCACCGTCCGATCAATAAGATCAACGGTCGATGTTGCACCTGATACACATTGGAGATAGGCACTTTTCAGTGCTGGCGGGTGGTTCCGGCACTGGGTCACTTGGAGGAAAAGGTGCGGGGGTTGGCAGAAGAGGGGCTAGGCCTATTATAATGTGGAAAATGGGGTTTTAAGGCATTCTAATACATTTTGAAGCCTCTAAAGGGTAACGATAGGGAGATAAAGGGTGAAATAGGCCAAACAAGGGGCATGGGAATGATTTAGGAGGTTTATGGGGGGATTTTGGGGTTAGGAAAAGGGAACTTTGACGAAGGACAAAAGGGATGAAGTGGAGGTTTCTGCAGGGGTGCAAAGGGTAGAAATAGGCCTTTTGAGATGGGAATCAGGAGAGGAAATTTTTATAAGGCAAAGCATGGAGAGACTTCAAGGATGATGAGTTTTCGGGAAAATACATTCCTTGAAGGCTCCAAAACAATCTAGCCCCTTGCTTGCTTGTCACGAATTTCATAGGCGGGCTAATAGTGGCTCCACATGGGGATAGCTTCTTCTTGAAGGAGTCAAGAATTCAGAGAATGGATCTTTGGAGTAGGCCAGTGGCCTGGCTGCTTGGCACATCCCTTTTTTCTTTGATAAGCTGCCACAATATGAAAACATTACATCAGCAGAAACTTACTCCAACAAACTACCTACCCATACTACAATCATAGCATTTTTTCTTCTTCCAGGGTGCATTTGAGCTAGCAGACCCGTCACATCTTTTTATTTTCAAAAACAGAAAATAACCCTATTCTAAATCTACCCTTATTGCTCCATGAGACCAGATTATACTGTTGGTCTCATATGTTTCTCTACCTAATATAATATCTGCTGGGATTAAACTGTCCAGCAGATTTCTTCTCTACACTCTATAACAGAAATTGAAATACAGTCAAGCCAGGATTAGACTGTCCGACTTGCTGTGGGTCCAAGGCATAAAGACAATTGCACACGGACAAAATTTGCGGAAAACTGAAAACAAAACTGTGAAGGCTTGAGATCTGAAACTTGAAACATCCTTCTTTCCCTTTATGACTCGAGATTTGAGCATGTTAGAGTCACTTCTTTTTTCATCTCAGCTCTGGTTTTGGACATGTTAGAGCTGATTCTTTTTTTTTTCTTCTTTGTTGGCCCAGATTTTGAGCATGTTAGGACCAGTTGCTTTACTTGCTTTGGCTCAGGTTTTGAGCTCATTAGTGCCAATATTTTGCACATCATAGGTTCATGTTTTAAGCATGTCTAAACCTCTCTTTTCCTCTATTTTTTGAAAAAAAATTCTTTTTCTTGAAAATAAAAGGCTGCAACGGTATGTACAATGGAAATGAAACTAGAAATTGCGCATTAGCAGAAATAGTGTTTGAGCATCCTGCCATTGAAAGGACCCCCAAAAAGCTTTGTACCATCTAGTTATTGTAAGAAGAAAGCATTTGGACCCACAGTGGCCTGGATGAGATATGGACCTTGCCACAAACTGTCAAATTTGTTGTGCTTTCCTTTATCCTCACTTCTCGAATCCCACTTCAAAACCTTATCTCCAACTTTGAAATCAGCAGCTTTGGTTCTTTCGTCAAATAATTTCTTTATGTTCTCCTAAAATTTCACTGCTCTGTTGTAGACCTCTTCCCTTGTTTGCTGAAGGTGGATTGTTTGGTTTATTCTCCTCACCATGCTTTCTTCTTCTGTTTGGATCTCTTGGACCAACTTGATCACTGGTATCCCAGGGCTGGTAGGGAATACTACTTCTGTTCCATAGACAAGCTGAAAAGGTGACATGCCAATGGACTTTTTTGTTGTAAGCTTGTCAACCCACAAAGCATGTACTAGCTTATTATGCCAGGATTTTTTGTTCTCTTCCAATAGCTTCTTGATGATGATCACCAGGCTCTTGTTTGATGATTCAACTAATCCATTACCTTGAGGGTAATAGGCAGTTGAATGACCAAGTGCTATTTGGTACCTGTGACAAAAATCAACCATCTTTTTGGATCCGAAAGCAGTAGCATTATCAGTGATTATTTTCCTTGGGCAGCCAAACCGAGAGAGAATGTGACTTTCTAGGAAACTAATGATGACTGAATCTGTGGCATTCCTAGTGGGCACGACCTCTATCCACTTGGTGAAATAATCTGTGGCTATTAGGATCCATTTGTGCTGAGCAGAAGAAGTAGGATGAATTTACCCTAAGAAATCTAGGCCCCATTGCAGAAAGGGACCTTCAACAGTGATGGGTTGTAGGGGTAAAGGGAGAAGTTTTCTCTTGCCCTCAAAGATCTAACATTTGTGGCAGGCAATTATCATTTTATGAACATCATTGAAGAGTGTGGGCCAATAATAACCAGCTCTGAGTATTTTTTTTCCAGTGGCTTTCCAACTCAGGTGGCCTCCACATTCTCCAGCGTGGAATTCTTGTTTAACCCACTCTACCTCATTTTTAGGAAAACATTTCAGCAATAGGCCATTAGGATTCTTCTAGTATAAGTTTTCATCTAAGATGCAGTAATTTCTGGCTTTTAGCTTGAAGAATCTGGCCTTGGTCTTTGATAGTTCGGGAGGGGCATTGAGATGTGTAAGCACATACAGAATGTCGGAATACCAAGGAGAGCTCTAAAATTTTTCCTCAACAGTGAGGTCAGGCAATTATTGTTGCTCATCCAAGGTACTTATCATGTTAATGTCTAGGGCTTGTAGGTTTGATTCAGCCATTAACTTAGCTAAGCCCTGACCTTTAATCAGTTTGGTGGGTTTTATCTCAAGGTCATATTTTAGGATCACTGCTATCCATTTGCCCCTTTTCTCATCTGGGTCTTGGGATATAATGTCTTTGACTATGATGTTGGGCACATAAGCTACGGTATGAGAGTGCAATATATACACCCTGAAGTCTTTCAAGGCCTTAATTAAAGCATAGGCCTGTTTCTCCATTATGTTGTATTTCAAGGGTGCATCTCTGAGTGCTTTGCTAAAGAAGGCAATTGGCTGTTCCATTCCCTCTGTGTTCTTCTGCAGCAAGAATGCAGCCACTGAATGCTCTAAGGCGAATGAAAAGATCAGGAAATATTTGGAGAAATCTGGGCTGATTAGGAAAGGAGCTTGGGTCAGTGCAAGTTTCACCGATTCAAAAGATTGTTTAGCTCCCATAGTCCATTTAACTCCTGCACCCTTCTTCAGCATGTTCGTCATGTTCCTAAGGTGTTCAGCCAGGTTTGGAATGAATCTCCTAATGAAGTTGATTTTTCCAATGAAAGACTGTAATTCCTTTATGTTTCTAGGGTGTGTGATCTGTAGTATTCCCTCAACTCGCTGTGGGTCTATCCTGATTCCCTTCTCGGATATGATGTGGCCAAGGAGTTTACCATCCTGTAGCCCAAAGACAGTCTTTTTAGGATTCAGGGAGAGACCGAACCTTCTGCATTTTTCAAACACCTTTCTCAGATGTTCTAGGTGTTCTTCTTCAGTCTTGGAATAGACTGTTATGTCATCCAAGTAGATAACAATGAAGTGCCCTATCTCATCTGAAAATGCTATGTCCATCGCTCTTTGGAAGGTGGCTCCAGCATTCATCAATCCAAAAGGCATCTTCACATAAATGAAGGTACCCCATGGAGTGGTAAAGGTTGTTTTGAGTTGGTCTTCTGGGATCACTAAGACTTGGTTATACCCTGAAAAGCCATCCAGCAGGGAGATTCTTTTACAACCCACTACCTTCTGAAGGATATGTTCCATTTTAGGCAAAGGGTAATTGTCCTTGAGTGAGGCTCTATTAATATTCCTGAAGTCTATGCACAATCTGATTTCTCCTGTTTTCTTCCTCACAGCCACTAAGTTTGATACCCAATTAGAGAAACTCACAGGCACAATTATACCTGCTTCATACATCTTCTTGATCTCTTTCTCTACTGCAGGCAATTGTTTAGGATTGATTCTGCGAAGTTTTTGTCTAAAGGGCTTCTGATTTTATTTCAGGGGTATTTTGTGCTGGATTATGTTTGTCTCATAGACCTTTAAGTCCCCATAGCTCCATGCAAACACATCAATGAATTCCTTAAAAAGGTCAATGTATTTTCTTTTCATGTTTGTAGGTAAATACCTAGCCAGTTTAATCATTTTGGGCTTATCTTCAGTGCCTAAGTTGCATTCTTCCACATCAGAGTCTGCATGTTCTATAGTGGGATTTTTTTCCACATCATCAAATTCAAAAAGGTCCTCTAAGGGTGCCAGGCCTCTAGGTATATTCTTATCTTTGGCCTGCAGCACCTCCACTTCCTCACTATCCGCATTTTCACATTTGTGATCCGGGTTTCCAGTCTGTTCATCTAAAGAGTTTATTTCTATATTACAGGGTGTTTCTTCCTCATTTGAGGATTCATCACTTAGGCAGCTACTGTCAGATTTAGAGTCTGAATCGGAAAATTCAAACTCGTTTCTTCCTACCAAAAAATCTTCGATCTATTTATCACCTTCAAAAACCTGCCAATATTTTTCATTTTCTGGCACAGCAGGCCTGAATTTGGTCTGAATGATGATCTTCTGATCGCTGGGAGTCTTAGGATATGAACTAGCTACGCAAGCTAATCTGTTTGCAATGATATTTTGACTCCTAGGAACAAACACTAATTCGTATTCAACAAACGTTTTCAGCAAATCCATAGCGTCGTTCCTATATGCTCTCAGCCTAGAATGTTTTGCCGTGTATTCACCATTCACCTGATTAATAATCAGCTCAGAGTCTCCACGCACATTAATCCTACGAGC
Organism: Pinus albicaulis; assembly: GCA_034641835.2. Classification (NCBI taxonomy): domain Eukaryota; kingdom Viridiplantae; phylum Streptophyta; class Pinopsida; order Pinales; family Pinaceae; genus Pinus; species Pinus albicaulis. The sequence continues at coordinate 23,930,129 of CM076575.1, forward strand.
TCCTAATTTTCTCAAAAGATTTAGACCCAGGATCAGAGCCTCGTATTCAGCGACGTTATTTGTGCATTTGAAGTGAAGGTTGCAGGCATGACTCTTTGCGTAATCATTCTCTGTGTTATGAATCCACACTCCTGCCCTAGCAGTTCTTCTGGTGCATGACCCATCAAATTTCATCACCCACAGGGGTTCATTTTCGTTTTCGTTATCACTCTTTTCCCTATAGCTGGTTTTGCCATTATGTTGGGTTGTAGGGTCTATACTGGGCTGTGGATTCCTTCGTTCCTCATGAAATGTATGAGTTTCAGGGATCTGGTCAGATGGTTGTTTATGCTCTGTTTCTTGTTCACTCGGGGTTAGTTCTCCACCGCATATCCTACAAGTTTCATTGTGGTTTTCTTCTCCGTTGTCCTCTAAATCTAGAGCAGCCATTATGTTAAAATCCAAGGTCTCTGTCCCTCCGTTTATATCTTTGTTTTGGGACTCTGACCCTTCTAAGGATTCATCATTACAAAAGATGAAGGAGTCAAGGTCTGTATGTATAGAATAAACAAGTGAATTTTCTGGTTTTTCGGGGCTACTGACTAGGAATTTCATTTGAGTCTCCCTATACAGTTTTCTAAGTTGGCCAAAGATTGAGATTGTGGCATATGAGCCATCCATCTGCATCGTACCCTGCAGCTTGGCTCCCCATGATCTTGATAGTAGCATGCCATACTTGGGTGGCACATCTACCACCACAACATCCATGACCATACATTTTGCTGGGATTTGAGTTAAGCTCACACACAAGTCTTTGATCAGGCCTAGGCATTTTACTCTGCTAGAGTCGAAAGAGTATAAATCTTTGTAGGGTCTGGTTATCTCTAGACCTAGTATTTCCATAACTACCTTAGGCATTAGGTTGTGAGATGCCCCAGAATCATGCATTGCATTGTGCAGGATTTTGTCATGAATGTTGAGACTGATATAGAAAGGTGGAACTACCCCCTCCTGAAACTTCCCCTCTATCTTAGAACCAAATAAGAGGGCAGGCTGATCATCATTCAAATTGACTGAGTCACCATTCTCACCTAAGTTCAAAGCTCTCAAAATCTGGCCTTTATATACATCTTGAGTGGCCAGCTCAGAAAGTGGTACAAAGATTTTCATTCTTGCAATCTCACTTTCCATATTGAAAGGGGACTGACTCTTTGGCATACTCATCTCTGTTCTATTTGCCACTGCCTTAGTGGCTGAATCAGTGGGCTGACTCTCATTATGTACAGTGTTTGTGACAGTTTTATTAGGAGCACTAACTGCAGTGCTAGTGCTGCTAGTTGGTTTACCTTGTGCATTAGTGTTTTGGTTGTATTTTTCTCTATTCTTTCCAGAATTTTCAGTTGATGATTTGCTACTTTCAGAAGTTGCTTTAGAAGATTTTTCAGGTCTCTTTTTGATGGTGGACTCAGAAGCTTTCGGTTTGGTAGTTTTCTGGCTCTTTTTACTCCTGAGTTCATATTGCTCTTTGACCTGCATCATGGCATTTTCAAATCCTAATCTGTAATCTTCAGATTCCAACCATTCCTCCTCCCAACTAGAGGGTGAAGGCTGGTCTTCTTCTGAATAACAGTTATGGATTGAATCTTCCATTTCAAACATATTAATTGTGTTCCCCTCAGACTCTTCTATTATTCCCTCATCTTCATGGAGAAAATTCTCTTGGAATGGGGGGATAACTTGTTGATCTGATTCTCTTTGTCTGTTGGGAGTGTTGTTGTTTCTTCTGTTAGCCCCCCTATGAAATTCTTGACAAGCAAATAGGGGGCTAAGTTGTTTCTGAGCCTTCAAGGAATGCATTTCCTCTGAAAACACGGTCTCCTTGAAGCCTCTATGTGCCTTTTATCCTTTGATCAAATCCCCTCTGCTGATTCCCCTTTTAAAGCCTCTCTGTTATGTGAAGAAATTCCCAAAGGCCTCCTTTCCCCTTTATTTTACCCTCATTTAGCCTCTTTCTATTCCCCCTTGTCTCCCCTTCTATTTCCCCATTTACCCCTCAAATCCCCCCAAAACTCCACTTGAGTCCTTCCCTTACTCTTTATTTCCCATTTTTCCCCTTATCGTTTCCCTTCAAACCCCTTAAAATCCATTTAAAAGGGTTAAAAACCCACTTTCCGACCTTACTATAAGGCCTAGCCCCTTTCCGTCGGCCCCTTTCAAACCACTTCCCTGCACATGCCCCGGCGCTGGGACCAAGCGCTTAAGTCCCAAGCGCTAATCGTAATCGGAAGATCGGCGGGGGTCCATTTCCTTTGTTACATTAAAAAGGTCCGATGCGATTGGGTTTTAACTCCAAGTCCCGCGACTGGTTTTCAGCCGTCGATCCATCATTTCAATCGGACGGCGGAGCGCCAATCGCAGCCCCCCGGCTCAATCGCAATCACAATGTTTTGTGTGCACCCTCCGATCGCGTCCTTCCTCCGATTGCGATCCCCCGATTGCATCTCCGCCGTTCACCCAACCCGCGATCCGACGGTCCTTCGCCAATCGCAAATCCCCTCCGATCGCAATCGCAAGTCACATTGGTGCTGCCCCGATTGAAATATCCCGATTACATCCCGACCGTTCATCCTTCCCGTGATCTGACGACCAGCGCTTAATCGCACCCTCCGCCCGATTACGATCGCATCCCCTTCTCTCTGCCTCCCGATTCAATCCCGTCCTTCCATTTCCCCGCGATCCGAGGGTCCTCCGCCAATCACAAATCCCCTCCGATATCAATCGCAAGTCCTGTCTCCTGTCCTCCGATGTGAACCTCCGATTACATCCCCGCCGTTTATCTGGACCCGAGATCAACGGTTGTCGCTCAATCTCTTCCCCATTCTTGATCGCAATCAGAACTTTCAAAAGGTGTGTTGCGATTGCCACTCGCTCCGGCCTCCGATTGCGATTGTTGCGATTAGATCCTGGCCGTAGGTCCTCCCCTGGATCCGACGGTTCTGATTTTATCGCCCTCCGCCTCTGCCGGGTCCCACTTCCCAAGCTTCCGCTCCATTGTTTTTCATTCATTCCTTTGTATTTCGGCCTGACACTAAGTTTTGGGTTTTACACTGTACGTTCGTTTCCCCGCTCCTTTCCGTTGTTTCCACTGTTTCTCCGCCACTTTTCATTCTTTCCATTGTTTCTCCGCTGCTCCGCCACCACTCCTCTGGCCTCCACAACATTTCTTCGCCACAACCCGGTTTGTAACAGGTTTACTCTACGGTGCAGATAGTACAGAGGGGCCGTTTCGACACTTGCCAGCAGACCATGCAGAGGGATTCAAAAGGGGTTAGTGGTTTCTGTTGACATAGTTAATGTTAACCCCGCATTCAAAGGAAAGGCATTGTTTGAAGACTAATGAGCGCACCAGCAATGCCTTAACTGCGCTACCTAACAGCAGGACATTTTCCTCCAGAGGTACACCTTCCCATAGCGTCCTCCATGCCTTCTCGAGCCCTGAGACAATTAAATACACCGGACAAAGCTCGCCTGTGCACCAAGCAATGAATGGGAGGGATGGAGAAACCGTGAAAACCATAATAACGCTCTTTTATTTCAGAATGGTAGCACAGAGCTCCGGCACCGCAAAGGACTCACATACTTAGCTAAAATCGGACCGACAAGAGATCTCTCGAACCGCCTTAGAGTACCTGCTGGCCGATGCAGAAAGCCATTAAGTGGTATGGGCGTGAACACTTCCGCCTTACTGACTTAATGAGAGTCATTCAATGTTCATCTACTTCTGTTTTTCTCATTCTCCTATTAAATCCCCAGAAACGAATTGTAAAGGTTGTTGTTGCATTTCTACGTAGTTGCTGTTAGAGGGATTCATTTCGACTGTTAGGACAGTCTTGGGGAGGGAATTCTTGGAAGTAAGTTGTATGTAATAGGCTAGGAGGAAAGTCTGGACTGTATCAGCCATTGAGCTTATTGTACATGACTGGTTTTGCATCAATTAATCAAAGCACATTTCACAGGATCCTGGTCTATTGCTATTGGTGATGTGTTTCTAACTCTGTTTATTACATTTTCATGCTGTTTCATGTTCTTCTGGTAGGCAACAGAAGTATAACATAGGATTCACCCTTGTTAGGTGCCCTATGTTTCTTGCTCTCCCTACCTTTGATGTTTTCTGCTTCATGTGTTATCTAAGAGTAGATTCACGGGTTTAACCAGTGCAGCGGATGTTATTGCCTGCTGGCTGATGTATGAGCTTGGGGGTTTGCTGCTTGGATGTTTCCTTGTTATCTCTGTTTTTCCCTTGGAGTTGCTAAAGCAGACCTGGAGTTAAATGACCTCTGGTCTGATCTATAAGCAGCCCCTTTGTCCCTCTTTGAGAGCTGCCTTTGAGTATGTCTAAGCAGGTCTGGAGTTAAATGACCTCTGACCTGATCTATAGACAGAAATTGGGTTGTTCTCCTTCTTTCACTTTCCTTCCTTAATGTTCCACCCCACCATCTAATCTAAAAGATCCTTTAGTATTAGATGACTTGCCCTTTGAAAGCCTTGGCTAGTGGATGCAAGTAATTTCCTTTCATGACTCCATAGCCCAATGGATGGCACTGTCTAGGCCTATCCTCTTTGCTGAAATGTCCAGCTGCTTTGCTCCCTTTCCTCCCATTTCTTTCCCAGTCCATGATCTCCTAACCAACCCAGCAACCAACCAACCAAATCATTTAAAACCCCTTGTGCTTCATAACTAGCCTAACATCTCATTTTGAGCTTCAAAGACATATCATTCTTAGCTCTATTTGGAGAGATCCCTCTCCGAGTCCAGGAGGGCTAGATCCTTGGGCCCAAAAGTGGTTCTGATGTTGTCTCATCTTTTGGTCTTGCCAATCTGGCCAAAACATGGGAACCCCAACATCTTCTAAAGTTTTGGTTCTGGTTTTGGTTTCTATTCTGGTTACTAACAGTGACAACCATTTTTTCCATCATTTGGTATATCTTTTCCACTTTTTTAGATAGATGATCATGATTTGGATCAGATGTGGAGGCTACATTGTCATCTCTGTATGTTACCCTTCTCTCAGATTTCAGTCTTGCTCTTTTCCCAATCAGATTTTCTTCTATATTCACTGCTCCTTTCTGCATGTCCTCCAATGTGTTCTATTCCTTATCTCTAAGCTCATAGGCCATGTCAGCATCAAATTCTTCAGGGTATTTTTCTAGGGCCATGCCTTGTGGAGGTTTCATATGTGGAGGGAGGGCATTGTAAATGCTGTTGAATCTTGTTGTGTAATCATGGACACTCTCTCCTACATTTCTTTTGAGGGTCATGTATTCTGTTAGGAGTTGGTGAGGGTTTTCCCTAGCTTCCCATTTGTTTATGAAAGGTTGATATAGAGCTGGGAGGTCGTTTATGTTGCCTGGAGGTAGGCCTTTAAACCATTTTTTCACATCACCCCCTAAGCTTTGGGCAAAGATTCTCATTTTGACTGTATCATCATTTATTTCCATTTAGTCGAAAGAATATTCCATCTTAACTACATGTTGCTGGGTTGTGATGGACTCTTTTGCAGTAAAGTGTGGAATCTTAGACTGATAATCATTTGGTAAGGGTACTAGAGGTTGAGGTAAAACCAAAGGTGCATACCAAGCTGCCATGATGATGTTTTGATGGGGTAAAGGGTTGGCTTGAGCAGCTGGTATATGGATGACAGGAATATTATGACTAGCAGAGGAATGATGAACAGACCTAGGGTGACTGAGCCCCAAGTTTTGTATGAAATGTGTATCAGGAGGTGTAGAGGGAGGGGTCTGTCTATTCCCTGGTTGTTTACCGCTTTGAGGTGGTGAAACAGGAAGCTCAGGATCTGGCTGGTCTAAGCTACTGAATGACCTAGTTCTAGGTAAGCCGTTAGGTAAGTCTAGGTCAAGGTGAAAGTGTGATAGAGCTGTAAGATCTCTAGGTGCAGAATTAGCTCTATGGATGTGTTTGGAAATATTTGATCTTATAGGTGTATGGGCTCCCTTGAGGATGCTCTCAGGATTGTAAACTATTTCAGGTGGGTCCGGGTTAGGGTAAGCTCTTGTGTGAATGGTTCTAGAAGCTAGAATGTTGTTTCTGACCAAGCAGCTTAACCCTACTTGTTACTTCTACTGTGGTTGATGTTGTTAAGGAGGCTGGTCTTCCAGTGGAGTCTAATGTGAACCAAGATAATCAGCAGGCCTACTGATCACCAGTGGAGTCTTTGAAACTTTTATGGAATATGGAGTTGCCAGGTGGAAGGTTTTGGGATGTTTTTTAGGGGTATATTGTCCACCATAGTGCTTATGCAATTTCCATTTTCAAGGATATCCTCAAACACAACAAACTCTAACCAGAGATTGACTGGGAGGGCATTTACCAGATATGTCACCTCTGAAAGAGTGTGAGATCCGGAGGCTACCTGGCCCTTTCCAGACTCTGTCCATGAGTATAGGAAAACACAAAAAATGGTATAGAGGTTGATGTGAGAATAGGAGTGTTTAATTGCCAACCTAACCAAAGATTGTAGGTCTTATGAATGCTTAAGAATGTTTCAGGTGTAATGCACTCAGTATCCCCAGTGGAGTCGCCATTATGTTGGGGTTCCCATGTTTTGGCCAGATTGGCAAGACCAAAATATGAGACAAAATCAGAACCACTTTCAGACCTCAGGATCTAGCCCTCCTGGGTCTAGAGAGGGATCTCTCTATATGAGCAAAGGTTTATATGTCTTTGAAGCTCAAATGTTATGATTTTAGGCTAGTTATAGGCACGGGTTTGTTTGTTTGATTGTTTGTTTTGGTTGCTGGTTATCAGGAAAGAAGGGTTCCATGTAAGACCAGGATGAGCAAAGAGGGGTAAGGCAGAGGTGAAACATTCCAGGAAATACTCAAAACCATTGGGAAATGGAGTCAGGAAAGGATTTTCTTGCTACTCAATATGCAGGCTTTTAGTTGGGTTAGTCATCTGAAACTTAGGATCTTCAAGATGATTACGTGATATAGAGAAATAGGAGGGAGGGGATAACATAGATTTTAGAGCACAAAGTTATGGCTCAACAGGTCGTACAAGGATCCTAGTGGACAGGGCTAACACTAATCCCCAGTGTTCCCAAATATTCCAACTAAATCTATAACAAGAAGCATCTGCTGGAGTAAATTCATTTAATTCATTCATCAGAGAGCAGGCAATAACATCCACTACACTGGTTAAACCAACTGAAATCACTTCTCAGATAATGCATTCAGAAGAGAAACATAAATGGCAAGGAGAGCAGGAACATAGGGTACCTAACAAGGGTAAATCCTATGTCAAACTTCTGATGCAAGCCAATAGAAACGAAATGAAATGAAAGTAAACACAGAGATAGGAAAACATCACCGCTGCTTCAGATCAGGATCCAAAGAAATGTGCTTGTCATATTAAGTAACAATACCAATCAAGTAAAATATTTTCGATAGCTAAAAACTCAGTCTGAGAACATTCCCTTCAACCTATCTTACACTTTACACAGAGACTGTGTCTCAAAATAAACTACTTGTAGTTCTCTGATAACTGATCAACAACCATTACAATATTATCTCATGAGCTTTATAGCTGAAGAGAAGCAGAAGAGGTAGGTAAAAAACTAAATGCTGTATTAAAACTTCCAGAAAGAAAGAGGGCTGAAGCCCATTCTGATTAAATTCTGAGCATTTGATCTCTGTCACCCCTTTTATGAAAGAGTGATCTTCTCTGGATATGACTTTGACATATTTCGGTTGTGGTGCTCTGCCGTACTTGTGGTGCCTTGAATAAAAGTAAAATAAAAATGCTTGGGTCTCCATATTGCGAAACAAATGTTTCTGATAGTATTTCGGACGGTTTTCAGGGTGGAAAATCCTCAAGAACAAGCTGTGTAATATAAGAACTATATGGGCATTCTGTCCCTTCATGAAGAAAAACATTCTGCTGGTGAATAAACTGTGATGTTATCTTTTACTTGTACACAAGATCTTCTGTTCGATCCTCGGGGTCTTCAATTTGGTAATTTTCCTCTCAATACTCTGCATAGGGCTCAAAAATCCTCATTTGCATGCCCTAAGCTCCTCGTTGTTCCATTTATATCTCTGTTGGAGAAAAATCGCGTCTTAAATGGCCCTAGGAGAACTGTACAAATTTTTCGGCCCGATTCTTTAAATGCAGTCACGTGCATCACCTTCCTGAGCTTGGCTTCACTAAATGTATCTCTGTACATGACCTGTTCTGCCATTTCTACCACCGTGATAGAGATAACGAGCCATGGTGGTTTTCCCCGCTTGAAACCCTGCAAAACAACAAAATTGTCAAGCAATCCATGGCGGGAGTGATGGAGGCAGTGTGGATGGAGGAAATGACCGTGCAGATGATGAAATGGAGGAGAAATCGCAGAGAAATGGCGAAAAGTGCACAGGTGGAGGTTGGTGGTCTGCGGAGCAAAATACAAATGAAAAACCTTAAACAACGCAAAATTTTCACAAATATATGCGATGTATGGGATGACGTATGACAGGTGCACGTGGGGGTGACGTGGCGAGACTGGGCGGTGGCGGAATATTCAACAGTGGGCGAATGGATCCGGATCGTTGATCCTAGCGGAGATCAACGGTGGAGACGCAATGGAGGGCGATGAATGGTGGGCCAGGGGTATGACGGAGAAGGTTTATTGAACGCGCAACTTTTATGAGCGATGACCGTTGGATGGGCGATCAGAGATCTAACGGCTGACAGCAATATTGCTCGGCATCCTGGGTCGAACGTTAACGTGCAATGAGTCGGTGGTTTTCAAACAATGTTGGGGCCACGTGCCGCTTGATGTATGGAATCGCTGGCCGACAAGGGAAAACCGCCTATCGCCCAAAGGCGGTGCGATAGAAACCACTGGTTTAGGAACAGTGCGCGGAGGATCACCGGGCAGGAAAGCTGTGGGCCGTCAGATCTGCATGTAAATGGATGACGATGGCGCGGTCAAGAGTTATAAGAGGAAAAAATGGAAGGTTGCGGGGTCAGCGATCACCGTTTGATCAATAAGATCAACGGTCGATGTTGCACTCGATAGACATTAGAGATAGGCGCTTTTCAGTGCTGGCGGGTGGTTCCGGCGCTGGGTCACTTGGAGGAAAAGGTGCGGGGGCTGGCAGAAGAGGGGATAGGCCTATTATAATGTGGAAAATGGGTTGTTAATCCATTCTAATGAATTTTGAAGCCTCTAAAGGGTAACGATAGGGAGATAAAGGGTGAAATAGGCCAAACAAGGGGCATGGGAATGATTTAGGAGGTTTAGGGGGGGAATCTGGGGGTAGGAAAAGGGAACTTTGATGAAGGACAAAAGGGATGAAGTGGAGGTTTCTGCAGGGTTGCAAAGGGTAGAAATAGGCCTTTTTAGATGGGAATCAACAGACGAAATTTTTATAAGGAAAAGCATGGAGAGACTTCAAGGATGATGAGTTTTCGGGAAAATGCATTACTTGAAGGCTCCAAAACAATCTAGCCCCCTGCTTGCTTGTCAAGAATTTCATAGGGGGGCTAACACATCTCATGGCCCATCTCACATATCCTCCTCACCCTCCACTCATTATGTCTCTCCTCCATCAAGTCAAATTACTCAAAGACAAACATCTCCCATGATTGGTAGTGAAAAGAGCAGTCCTTTGAAAGCAGGCACGAGGTTAGTGGTGATGAGGAACATAGGGGAACTCAGAAAATTAGTGATGATGAAGACAAACATGGTAGTGACCATGAGCAACAAATTAGTGTTGATGAAGACAAACAAAGAAGTGAAAATGAGCAAGGAAACAGTGAGGAGGAAGAGGTGCAAAGTAGTGATGATGACGAGTAGCAAGCTAGTAGTGATGAAGAGCAAAAGGAAAATTTTCAAAGCAGCGATGAGGAACACGATAGTCCTCAACAAAGTCATGAAACCAATCAAAGGGACAGTGAGAAAAGTGCCTCCCAGAAAAGTAGTGATCATGAGAGCAGCCCACACATAGAATCTAAGGAGAACAGTGAAGGAGGTGACAAGATGCAAAATGACAATGAAGACAGTCCAAATGAAAATAGTCCTATTGAAGGCAGCCCTCAACAATTTCAAGACAGTAAGGAGGGTAAACAAGGCAGTCCACAGACATGCAAGGAAGGAAGTCAAACAACAAAAAGAGATGATGAAGCTGGCAATCTTAAACAAACTCAAAACAGTGAGAAAAATAGTGAACAGGGCAGCAAAGCAAGTAATGATAGAGGCAGCAGGGTAAAGGACCAAGTTGAGCATGTGCAAGTAATGAAACCTCCTCTCTCTTTTCCTCAACACAGCCCTGAGCATGTGCTAGCTGCCTCTCCTAGGCGAGGGGCCATGACTCTTCCTCCAAAAGTGGTGAAGCCTAAAAACACAAAATCCACAAAGAAGAAAATCACTCCAGCAGTGACTAGTAATGTCACTAGACTGCTAAGGAGTAGAGGAAAATTGCCTAAGAAGAGTATTGTTAAATTTCCAAAGAGGAAAAGGACCAAGAAGTCTACCCAAAGCAAGGGTAAAGAAAAAGTTGAACAACAGGAGAGTAGTCATGAAAAATCAAGGGAGTTTGACATCATACAATTAGACAGTGATGCTGGAGATGATGAAGCTAGAATTCTTGAGGCTCTTTTACAAAACAAAGAATCCCAAATCCATTACTTGGAAACTGATCTAGAAAGGTCAAAGGACCTCATACATGTTCTACAAATGCAAAATAAACAAATGAGTGGTCAAATGGCAGTTTATGAGGCCCGGGCTTTCAAATACCAAAGGGAAGCCTACAAAGCACAAGTCAAGCTTGAAGAGTATATGGGTGAATTTGATGATACTGAAGAAGAAGAGTAGCCAATAAGAAAAAGGCCTAGGACTATGGGTCTTAGGAAATATTTGGAGAAAAAGAAGGAAGAAGAAGCAGCCCTTGTTCGATCTTATCCTCTCACACAATTGCTCGCCCAAGAAATAGAAAATGATAAAGAATCATGGCTTCAAATAGCTAACAAGAATTTAGAGCATAAATTAGAGAAAGAAAATAGAGACTTGAGCCTACAAAGGAAGATGATAGGGCACTACAAGAAATTGAACCAATTTGCCTGAAGAAAGCTCAAACTTGCTCAAGAAAGGCTCAAAACTGCCCAAAATAGGCGCCCGGTAGAAAAAGTGGAAAGAGGCATATCTAGGCTTGAAATATTGGCCTCAAATTCCTTGCATGCTTCTAAGAACTCATAAGGGGCTTGCTTGCCAAAATTGAACAAATTTTTACATGATTTTTTTTTTTGTGTTTTTTGGCCCTAATTGCACATTTTTCTAGGTGCTGCCATGGGTGCTAGGAGCATCCTCAAATCATGAAAGTCATTTTGTTGGATGGATTAAATTCGGGGTAGCTACGAACAAATTTTCAGATCCAAAGGAGGTGTTTTGGTCCCCCAAAGAGGCAAAAATTAGTCAAAATTCAGCTTTTTGCCTCACATATCAGCAGATGAGACCCCCCTGGGTTTTTCCACTCAGTCCACATTTTTAAAGACTTCCAGGAATTAATTTGGGAAAAATAAAGTTTTTCCAGAAACTAGACATCCAGGGCTTTCCAATGAGCTATCATGGGCCTCGTTTTGACATCGGGAGGTCCCTACAAAATTGTCTGCAAAACAGGCTTCTTTCTGTTGCTACGCTCCTATAGCATTTTGGCTAAAAAGGCAGTTTTCTGAGTATGCTCCTCCAAATGTGCGTTTAGCTATTTTTATCTCCATGTCACTGATGAAAATTCAATTTTATTTCTATTATTAGCTTAAATAGATATTTTTGAAGATATTTTGTGCCTTGGGCTTTGCAAAGCCTTAAGGACAAAATCAGATATTTGTATTAGGCCAATGGCCTTCTAGATGCTCTAGGATAGTTTCTTTCTCTTTGGCCTATATATTCCAAGAGAATTAATTGTAACAAGAGGCTGAACTTGATGTTATAGATCAATACATAGTATTACAAGATTTTAAGAAATACTTTGTCTCATGAAGTGGATGATTTCTTGTTTGACTTGGATGGTGGAAGAGGACTGTTTGTAGGATTCCATGGCTTGGTGAATGGTATAGTGTTCCTTATCTGTTATGTTTCCTTAGTTTATCATACATGTTTTCATGCTTCTTGCTTGCTGTAGGTCAGTAAAGAATAGATTTGAGACATGCCCATGGAGGCACCTCAAGTTTTCTGATTCATTACAGCTTCTATGTTTTTCTTCTTTCTTGGTTATGTCAAAGAATTCTTAACTGCTTTTTGATACCCTAAGAACTTTTTATCAATTTCATTAAAGGTTATTATGTATGCTATCTAGTATGATTCACGGTATGCCCCGCTTACTCATAGCTAACCAAAACCCCATCACTGAAACATTTCTTTGAATATTTGATTGTCCTAGTTAAACCAAAGAGGTCTTGTTTTGATCTTGCCCTTTGCCCATGCTCTGCAATCTTATTTCAAAGTTCCCAATAGCTCGAAATATGATGTTCAGGAGTTCCCTCTTCATAGATTGAGTTGTTTGTTTGTCTTATTTGTTTGCCCAAAATTCTGAAGGTGATTTTCCCAAAGTTAGAGGGTCTTATACTTCTATGTATCACCTGGATGTTTATTTTATGCATCTATCAGTTTGATTTTCATTTATAGTGATTAATGGTTAGCCCTACCACATAAATGTTTGCTGTAAAACTATTTATGCTTTAAAAACTTCTTTGTCTTTCACAAACTTAGTGTCCATCTCATTTCACTTACAGCCAAAGAATCCATTTATCTTGACCAAATCGTCTCGGCAATATACCTTGTCCACCCTTTGAGGTAGTTTTGACCTTATCGACCCCATAGCCCAGTTGATCTGGAAAAAATTTGATCTAGTTATCCTTTGATCAATTCTCCGTCAAAAAACCTAAAACAAACCAAAACATACTTAACAACTAGCCTAAAATCAAATACATAGAAAGAAAACAAGTTTACATCCTTTGCACAAATAGAGAGAGCCCTCTTTGAGTCCAGGAAGGCTAGGTCCTAGGGCGCCAACATTGGTTTGATGTTACCCTGTCATTTGACTTGCCAATCTACCAAATCACGGGACCCTAACATAATGGCGATCACGGTGGGACCTACTGAGTACATGAAAGTCTAGCAAACTCTTGTAGACTCATTAGTCCTTCAAAATTTAAATCAGATAAACAACTTATAAAATCATTTAGAGTAAACTCTTATTGTTTCACCATCTTAGCAAAGTGATTAATCAGGTTTAGAACACTCTTACAAACTAGGCTGTATATAAAAACTCAGAAAACCCCAAAAAATATCCCTAGATTGGCTTTTTCTTAGTTAGCGGTGGTGGACCATAAATACATATCTCTAAAAACAACAAAACATCCACCTGGCGACTCCACTAGCCTCCGGTAGGCCTAATACTCCATAAAAAACCAAAATTTTCATAAATCATACTATCTTGTTGACTTGCCTTTCCAAAAAACAATAAGTTCATGATGTGGCCTCTGAAATCAGTGACAAAATAAGTACAACTTAGGGATTCATAAATCTTCATCTAAACATAGGAAATCAACATAATAAATTGCAAATAGAACTATAGCTTTCTCAACAATCTAGCAAACTGTTGCACTGAGTTTTAAGTCACTCTTGCAAGTTTTTCGCATAAAAGTTTTCTAGAAAATAATTTTCCTGAAAAATATCTTTGTCAGTATTCGTGGTGGACCATAAATCTCAAAGAAATCCACCTGGTGACTCCACTAGCCTTCATTTTTTTTTTCACATTAGCGAAACCCCTAAAGAGGACAACCATCTAAAAAATAATCACAACTATCACCCTCTCTAAATTTTGACTTTGAAATCTGGTTTCACGAAGAATTAATACCAGATCTCACCTGGACCCGAATCCCCCTATCATAGTTGATGACCCATAAAAGATTTTGTGGTAAACTTCTGAAACTAGTAACTTAGCTACCGATAGGACCATCTACAAAAAAAGATCTATACCTGAACATCTTACAACCTTTCAAGATTCCCAGTTTGACTTGAGTTCAGCAAAAGCCCTTTTTAGAAGCAAGTCGCAAAGTAAAATCAACCTTGACAATCTTGAGCCCTTAGATTTGCAACAAAGTCCTAGTAGAGAAGCCACACCCACTACACCTCTTGATTTTTAGCTTCTCCACCACTTTGGCTCTTATCACCCCAAATCCGCTTAGAATCAGTCCACAAGTCCAAGTACCTCCACCACACCCCTTCAGACCACCACTGTGCAAATCACCTCATCACATACTACAAACCCTCATACTGTAAATCTACCATCAACTCCCATCATGGTAGCTTGGTATGCAACTTTAGTATTACCACTGCCTTTGGTACCTTTGCAAAATGATTACCAATCCCGAATCCCACACTTCACTGGAACTGAGGCTACTACTACTCAACAACATGTAGATAGGATCAGTGATGCTTTTGACTACATGGAATTAGAAGATGAAACCATAAAGATGAGAATGTTTGCCCATAGCCTAGGCGGAGAACCCAAAAAATGGTTTAAAAGCTTAGCCCCTAACAGTATACATGATGTCCTAGCACTTTACCAAACTTTCATAAATAGGTGGGAAATCAGGAAAAGCCCCATCCAAATCCTTTCCGAATATAACAATCATGGAAAATTTTAGGGGCTAATATTCGCAAGTGGGCTAATTTTCCATGGTTTTTCCAAAAAAAAGATTCGCCAATTTCCATATTTTTATAAAACTAATTCGCCCAAATTTTAAAATATCAAATTATTTTACGTTAAAAATCTCCAATATTATATAGAGAATATTTATAATATCATTATAAATTTGAATAATTTTACAAATACATCAATAAACATTTTATAGTTTTCATATCAGGGACTAGTGAGATTCGCCAATTTTTTAAACTTCAATATAATTTTCCATCCTTAAAATTATCCCTGATAACAATCTTAAAAGGAATATGGGGGAAAGTGTTCAGGACTATTGCACTAGATTCAACAGTGTCTATACCACCCTCCCACCTCACATGAAACCTCCACTCGGCTCAGCATTAGCAAAATTTCCCGAAGGTTTCGATCCAGATATGACATACCAACTAAGAGAAAGAGACCCTGCAACTTTAGAAGAAATGCAAAACGTAGCTATTAGTGTCGAAACCAACTTAGATGAAAAGAGAGCTAGGATTAGATCAGAAAATAAAGTCACATACCAAGATGAGGCCATGCCTTCAGTTTCCTCCTCAGATCCCAGAATAGTCAACCTGGTTAGATCCATGGAAAAAATGTGGGAAAGAATAAATTTGAACGAAAAAGCACCACTTAAGGACAACCAGCCAAATCCTCAAAACAAAAACCAGAACCAAAACTTTAGAAGAGACCCGTCTCAGAACAAACCAAGGGAAAATGACCAACATATCAGACCACCTTTCAATGAAAACTATTTTGATGAGTTAGAAAGAGATATGCAACCACTTGATGAAAATCACTTAAACTTGATAGGTTCTGATAGCGAGGGTGAGGTTTTCCTCACGGAAGAAGAACAAGTTTTCTTCTCCTCAAATCAAAATGAAACAAATTATGAGGACCCCGAAAATCCTGAGGTAGGATTACAAAACGCTATAATGGAAGTCTACCAAGCTTATTTATATGTTTGAATTTCATTGGGGGGGTTTCAAAATGCCTATAGGCTATGTGCACATGGCAGGGGACTTTTGAATCATTCAACCAGGATTTCCTAGCAGATTGATGACTTTAGTCTTGTCTCAAGGAGGAATCATGCTTATCAAATTGTTTGTGGAGTGGGATTTTTACAAGGCATTGTTTAGTTAGTCAGGATTTGATTGATAAAACACAAATCATGTTGGTTGGAAATGCATGAAAGTTCGTCCAAATATTCTAGTCATCTGTGATATTGATGATACAATCTACATTTCTTTTGAAAATATTATTGATGAATGGAATGCAACTAGTAAGATAGCTCGAACATGACCTATAGGTAGAAAATGGAAGGAGGCGTAAAAAGCATGGGATAGACTCTACTTCCAATCAGGTAGGAGGAAGGCACATGTCTCATTCCTTCGGTACACATTCAGAGAACCAACATTGGACTCATTCTAATTGCTTTAACCCTAGTTCATAATCGAGTTTCTCTAGATCACAAGCTTTAAGTTCATGTTCTCTTTTGGCTAGTTTTGGTTCACATTCTTGTTCACCCTGTTCAAGCTCAAAGTCTTCAAGATCTTGCTTTTTGTCTTCTCATCCAAGGTCACAATTAGTCTTATTTTATACTAAATCTGAAAAGCCTGTATCAAACTCAAGGATATCACCTTTTCAATGTAGTCCTTGAAACACAATTCACCTTCTGAGGTGCAGAGGAATTTTTCTGACAAAATGATACATGGAAATGATGAGATTAAACATATGAAACGTGAATATTTAAGGCTATTACTGAAAGTAGAAAATGATTTGCATGTCAGAATAATTCAGGATGATGCTGAACATGGTGCTGCACGTTTATGGCTATGAGAAGTTATCCTATATCGGAGGTAGAAGATCAACATGTTGGCCAACCAACTCCAATTTTGGTGTAGGAAGGTGCAAAGTGGTAATCAAAAGGCAGAGTTTTTAGGCCCGAAATCAGCAGCTACAACTTAGATTCAACAACAGTTAAGGGAATCCCATATTTCATGGAAAAACTCAAACAAACTTCAACAGTTCGACATATTGCAGCAAACCTATTCTATTTCAGATGATTTAATTAAATTATGTAGTTGTAATTTAATTTATTTTTATTTTCCATCACTAATATATATATATATATATTGATTCCTATGTAGAGGAATCAAAATAAATTTGTAATAGGGTATATATAGGAATATTTTTGAGTATGTAAGGGTTCGATTTTCAGCAAAGAGACTGCTGTTTTGGATTGTGCAAGTTTTTCCTGAATATTATTTTAATGGAGCAATTTCTGCCCTTTAAATTTGGGATCCATCACGGTGTTTCATGTTCAACATGTGTTCCTTGTAAGATCATTTTCATACTGTGTTTTTTATACTAATATTTGTTACAACATTCTCTAAGGGAAGTGTTAGGAATCCATCCACACATGATGCTCCTTTCACAATGAATATGTTGTTAAATTTAGTGGTTATATTTACAGAATCCATCCTTTGTTAGTTGCTCTTTTTATTAACCCTGTGCTTTCCTTTGTAATATTCCAAATTAACCATTGCTAGTTGGAATATTATAATTACTCCATTTTTGTAGTAGAAGAGTAAAAGGACAATAAAACAAATCCCAGTGTGAAAAGGGATCAGGTTAGGAGGGAAAATAAAGCCACCTTGGTGTGAATGGGGGACTTGCAAGTGAACTAGATCCAGTTGACCAAGTCAACAGTGCTGCTACAAGAGGAGGGAAACCAACAAGGACAACGCAGTTTTGAAAGGGGAATCTTTTCTAGGAAGTCACCTCATCAATGAGTGGGTTGCAGGGTGAGGAGGCTCACCAAGGATAAGAAGAAGGAGATAGAAGCAAGGAAGGCATTTAGTATTCATCTATGTTTGATCTTTTGACTACTTGCAAGCTTCAATTGTTTAGCTCTAGTTTCAACACTGTTTAGTGCAAAGGATTCTCATGCAGGAATTCCATCTTCACCTTTGGTTCAACTTGTTTAAGAGAGAAAAGGGGAAGTTCCTGAGCTAATTTTCCATCATATGAATTGAGTACACTCAGCCATCAACATCTATAGTGTAGTCACTTCCAGTAACTACATATTTTCTGCAGGAGTAGCAGTTTCAGGGTTAAACCCCTTGATTTTGTGCTTGTATTGGAGGAGGAGGTGTCTATTCCTCTTTAGAAAGTCTATTAAGGAGGGACTTTGGGAATTTTCTGTATTGATCAGCTATTTCATGTTATATTAAGTCTTATTTAATATAGAGTTGTAGTGGACTATGTTATTTCCTACAGTACTGCATTTTACATTGGTATTTTGCCAGAAACCCTTGCCGGTGTGTACTAATGTTCATGTAAAAGAGGTCAAACCTCCCATTCATGATTCTATGATTAATGAAAGCTCCAGATATGTATTGAATAATAATTTTCTATAGAATCCCTAATGAAAATTACGCTATTGCAGTCTTCAGAAATTCTATTTTGTGAAGTCATGGGGTTAGGATGCTTTTAAGCACATATGAGCTAGGGAGATCTGTTTAGTGTAGCTAGAATGATTTTTTTCTGATGAAATTTCATATTTAAGATACATACAGCATATATAATAGGATCCAAGTTCTATTCTGTGTTTTTGTTGCATGGTTTTCCTTATACAGCGTCTCCATTGAACATATTGCAAAAATTCCAAAAAAGGAATATTATAGTGGTATCAAAACTCTGCTCTTGGCTTAGCTTGTGGGGATAATATATCTTCAGCATAGAGGAGGAATATATTTTAGAACTCCTACTTCAGACCCTGCAAAATATTGCAAGGGAGCTTAAGGAGATGAGGCATACAAGGGATTTTATAGGATTTTGCCATGAGTCAAGAACCATCACTTCATATGGCATGGAGCATTTAGATGCACCACATTGCTATACCATGCCTTCATTTATATCTAGAAAAGATAAGGAGGAAACCCTGGGAAATTATATTGAGGAATATGAATCCCAATCTCATGGGTTCAAAGAGCACTTGAGTTTTCAGGATTTTTTCTGAATCAAGGATGGAAGGAGAGTTAATCCTCATCAAAAGGAGGAGAATTTCATGTAGGTTCTAGACCTAAAATGCAATATGGGAAGGTTTTTATTACCCACATATGATGGAACACCTAAGTGTACAGCCAAGGCTTGGGTGGAGAAGCTGGATACTTACTTTCAACTCAAAAAGGTTTCTGAAATATAAGCCATCAAGATAGTTGCGTTGCACTTGGAGGGGGAGGCTCATGAATGGTGGTTTGATGGATTGGAAACATGTGGGGATCATCACATCAGTTCATATTTAGTCTTCACCAAAAGACTAGTGGAGAGATTTGATCCAAGAGATCGGGAAGCTCATTTTGTCAAGTTAATCATGCTCAAACAGGAGGGAGATCTTGAAGACTATATTGTTGAATACTTGTAGCTTTCAGTGATGGTATCCAACCTCAATATGAGCAGGAAGGTATGCATGTTTTTAGATGGGTTGGCTAGACCATTGTAGGGGTTGTTCAAATCCACTAAACCAACCACTCTTCTGGAAGCTATGGAGAAAGCTAGAGACTTACAACACATATTGCCCAAAGAAAGAATATTGCTGCAACAGGAGACCTCTTCAAGGCCAAAGAAGACAATCATTGCTCATGATTTGAAGGAAGAGTGTGTTGTAGGAGAGGCACATTATGTTAAAACCTTCTCCAAGAAAGGAGGAGAGGCCAGCACTGTAGCATACATAGAAGACTTTGCTCCAAGAAGAGGAGCTATTGCAATGTTAAGAGGGGTTCCAAAATATCTGACCTTGAGGGTAAGAGGTAATATTATGGGGCAAAGAGTATCTTTACTAATATATAGTGGAGAAACTCATAATTTTATTAATACACAGCTGGTGCAAAGGAGATGGATCCACATGGAGGAGTTTGAGGGATTCTCAGTCTTGGTTCCAGAAGCTATGACCTTACAGTGTGCCAAGTATGTTCCGACACTATCCATTACCATGGGGACCTACACCTTGACAGATCACTTCTTCGTAGTAGATATTCCAGACACAAATTTCATATTGGGAGTCCAGTGGTTGATCAATCTTGGGAAAGTTACCACTAAATTGAAAACTTTGGAGATGGAATGGACATAAGAGAAGAGTGGTCAGTATCAGAAGATCAATGGCATAAACACATACCCTCCTTAGGTTGTTTCAGCACACAGGATGGAAGCAAATATACGCAGAGGAGATGTATAATGGGCAATGGAGATGCATATATCAGAAGTATGGGGCAAGGACTCACCAATGCATCTAGATGTTCAGTCTCTTTTGGATCGGTATTCTACAGTATTTGGAGATATCCCACCAAGGAGACCTCCAGACCGAGGGTTTGAACACACTATTGAGTTGGAACAAGGGATCCAAGCAGTAATAACCACTCCTTATAGGCACTCCAAGGCTTATAGGGATGAGATTGAGAGGGCCATCCAATAGCTGCTAGCTCTAGGACACATCTGAGCTAGTACTAGTCCTTTTTCTTCTTCAGTGGGTTTGGTAAAGAGGAAGGATGGCACATTGAGGATGTGCATTGATTATAGAGCCTTGAACAAGAAGACCATGAAGAACAGGTACCTTATACCCAGGATTGATGAAATCATGGATGAGTTGAGGGGATATAAATACTTCTCCAAGATTGATTTGAGGTCCGGGTATCATAAAATCAAGGTAAGGGAGCAAGATATCCCCAAGACAATGTTCAGATGTCACTATGGGCATTTTGAGTTCCTGGTAATGCCCTTTGGATTGACCAATGCCCCAACAACTTTCCAATCTTGCATGAACCAAATTTTCCATGGTCATTTGAGAAGGTTTTTATTGGTCTTCTTTGATGATATTCTTATCTACAACCACACTTGGGAGGAGCACCTACAGCATATTGAGACAGTTTTACATATACTCAAGGAGCAGCAATTCTATGCCAAGCTCTCCAAATGTGAATTTGGCCTCACAGAGATGTTGTATTTGGGGCACATCATAGGATTGGATGGAGTGAGGGTACATGAGGAGAAAATTCAGGCTATCAGAGATTGGCCTGAGCCTAGGAATGTCACAATACTCTGAGGATTTGTGGGCATATGCACTTATTATCGAAAGTTTGTGAAAGGGTTTTCACAGCTAGTAGCACCACTCACAGACTTGACAAAGAAGGGAGCTTTCCATTGGACACCTATAATGCAGATTGCTTTTGGTAAGCTCAAAGAGGTAACGAGTAGTTGTCCTATTTTGGTTTTGCCTAATTTTTCTCAACCTTTTGTTCTAGAATGTGATGCATCAAGTGAAGGGATTGGAGCAGTCTTGATGCAAGGAGGGCATCCTATAGCCTTTGAGTGCATGAAGCTGTGTTAGGTCCCTATATCACTAGTATAGTCCCTTATTATTGTTAGTGTAAATCCCTTATTGTTATTATTGTACCCTTGTAACCCCCATTTTGTTATTATTGTGCCCTTAAATTATTATTGTTAGGTCGGCTAGGATTACATTGTGGCCCACTAGGATTACATTATGGCCCCATGGACTCCTATATATAGAAAGGAGGTTTTGTAAATTGTATCATCCAAGAATTGCTCATTCATGTAATGTATTGGAGGTTGCCCCCTCAAATTCGCTTATTTATGAGGCATTGATATCTCTTTTCTTCTCTTTTTGGAGCTGGTTTCCCAACATTTGGTAGCAGAGCTTTGGATTCTAGGGTTTCGCTACTCCAAATAGGTCATCGTGGAATTTTTGCTATAACTTGTTTTATATGAATTTTCAGAAGCTGAAATATTTAGGGTGTGAAGCTGAAATCCTGAGGAAGATTTTCTAAAAATTTCAGAGCTTGGTTCGCAATATCTTCAGAGATATGATCTGTGGAAGTTAGGTATTTTTTCAGGCTCCTAAACAGGTAATCGTGGAATTTGCACTATAAATTTTTTTCTAATGAGGTTCAGAATCTAAAATTTTTATGGTGTGAAGCTGAAATCCTAAGGAAACTCATCAAAAAATTTCAGAGCTTGGTTCGCAATATTTTTGGAGATATGATCTGTGGAAGGTAGTGCTTTTTCAGGCTCCTGAATTTCATCTCAAAAAGGTGATCATGGGAAAATTTCAATAACTCTCTTTTTAAGCATTGGATTGGAGTGCCGTAAAAATTTGTTGCAATTAAACAGACTTTAGTTTCTTGGCTATACTGAATGATGAAACAATGATACGTGGAAAGTCGTACAAGTTCGCTATACTGAACCAGTCCATAATTAGGTCATTGTGGGATATTGGACTTAACTTTGTCTTGGAGAATCCAAATCAAGTTAGACCTATGGCATTCAAAAGAGAATTTAGAGGGCTACTTTAGTGCTGAATTTCAGATATTGAAGAGCCACAATCACAAAGATAATACAATTTCAATATCGAGCTCCTCAAATGCAAGTAAAAGGTGTGTATTTTTTTTTTTCCGAATTGCATAAGTCTTGTTTGAAGAATCAAGTTGAATTGTTTGCAAGGGCATATTGTAGAATAGATATCAGTATTGGATTATAAAATGGCCACTAAAAATAATTAAACACCCATTAAGCCTTTCGAAAGCTCTACTATGACTCATGAAGACGAAGAATGGCAACATGACATATCAAAATTACAAGAGCAAGTGCAACAAATTTCACTCTCGCAAAGAGCAACAAAAAATGACATGGAAGTTTTGAAGAAAGGCGTAGAATCTAAGATAGATGGCATGGAATCTATGATTGATGGCATGGAGGCTAGCATGGAATCTAAGATGGATGACATGGAAGCTAAGATTGATGAGAAAAAGGAAAACATGAAGAATTTTCTAAAAGCAGACATGGAAGGTTTGACAAAGTTAATACAAGAAAGGTTTCCTAATGGTGAAAAGATAGTAGAAGAACCTCATGATGAGAACGAAATAAATGTTAATCGTGATTTCATAAAATCTAATGTTGGTGGGAATAACCACCATATTCCAAAGATGGATATGAGGAAGTTTGATGGAAAGGATCCTGTAACATGGATGCTACAGATGGAGCAATATTTTGATCTCCATAACGTGAAAAACACACAAAAGGTACCCATTGCAACTTTACATTTAGAAAAAAATACATTTGTATGGTATTGATAGTTTTTCTCCCGTAAAAAAATTGTCACTTGGTCAATTTTTATGGAGGAAATGATAGCACATTATGAGGATACAAAGAGCAACACCTTCTTTAGCCAATTGATAAATCTCAAACAAAAGGGTTTAGTGGGGCAGCACATTGAGGACTTCCAAAAATTGAATATAAGGGTAACTGATATTCGAGAGGAACACAAGATTGATCTATTCATAGGCATTTTAAAGGATAACATCCAACATGAATTTCGTGTTTTGGAACCTGATTCATTGGAGAAGGCATTCAGGTTGGCAAGAAAATTTGAATGTAAAATTATGGCGACAAGGAAGCCTACCACTCAATTTTATAAAGAAGGAAGTGTTGCTACGCCTAGATTTCCACAACCTACAAGGTTGACACCACAACAATTGGAAGAAAAAAGAGCAAAAGGGCTTTGCTACAGTTGTGATAGCAAATACACTAAAGGTCATAAGTGTGCTGAAAAGAAATTATTTTACATAGATTGTGAAGAAGAAGAAGAAAATGAACAAGAAGAGGATATACACCGGGAATCGGCCCTAGAAGAGGAAGAAATGAATCTTACCATATCATGTAATGCACTGGCAGGAATTACCACTCCTCAAACTCTCAAGATAGCAGGACAGATCAAGAAGAAAAAGGTAATAGTGTTGATTGATTCAGGTAGCACCCATAATTTTATTCATTGTAAGGTAGTCAAGGAATTAAATTGTTTCCTATACCCAGCACCAGAATGTCAAGTGATGGTTGCAAATGGAGGAACTATAAATTGCTCTGGAAAATGCCATAATATCAAGCTAACCATGGGGGAATATGTATTGACTAGTCCAATGCTTGCCATTCCTATGGGAGGTGCTGATGTTGTACTAGGAGTACAATGGTTACAATCTTTGGGGACGGTAGCTTTTAATTTTCAAGAACTTTTCTTGAAATTTTTTTCAGAAGGAAAGGAAGTTGAATTACGAGGTATTGTAGGGAAGCCAGGAAGGATAATAAGCTCTAATGTCATGACAAAGCTTCTAAAGAAAGAACAACGAGGCGTAATTGCACAATTATGCTCATTAGAAGTTCCAACATCAAAATCATCTATTTCTGCAGATCTCCAACAAGTCTTGGACAATCATTCCAAGGTGTTTGAAACTCCCAAAGGACTCCCACCTATTCGTGATCATGATCATGCTATTCATTGGATTCCAGGAAGTGTTCCTCCAAACATCAGGCCTTATAGATATCCTTATGTCCAAAAGAGCGAAATTGAACATATGATTGCAGAAATGTTAGAGGAGGGTATAATTCAACCTAGTCAAAGTTCTTTCTCTGCTCCTGTAGTATTGGTACACAAGAAGGATGGATCATGGCGCATGTGTCCGGATTATAGGGAGCTCAATAAGCTCACCATTAAAGATAAATTTCCCATTCTGTGATTGATGAATTATTGGATGAATTACATGGAGCAATTTATTTTACCAAGTTGGATCTTCGTTCAGGATATCATCAAATTAGAATGAAGACTGAAGATATTCCAAAAACAGCATTTCGAACTCATGAGGTCATTATGAATTTTTGGTCATGCCTTTTGGCCTTACCAATGCACCTTCTACATTTCAAGGGTTGATGAATTCCATTTTCAAACCCTTCCTTAGAAAATTTGTGCTAGTATTTTTTGATGATATACTAATCTATAGCAGGTCTTGGAAGGATCATGTTGAACATGTTGACAGGGTGCTCAAACTATTGCGGGAGAAACAATTATATGCAAAAAAATCCAAATGTTTCTTTGGAGTACAAGAGGTGGAATATCTAGGTCATATTGTATCTCACGAGGGTGTTAAAGTAGACCCTAACAAAATTAAAGCCATTAAGGAATGGAAAGTCCCCACAACCATAAAGCAGTTGCGAGGATTTCTCGGGTTGACAGGTTATTATCGCAAGTTTGTTAAGAATTATGGGAGAATAGCATCACCTCTAACAACATTATTGAAGAAAGATGCATTTTCATGGACTCCTGAAGCAACTAAGGCTTTTCAACATCTTAAAGAGGCAATGTGCCTAGTTCCTGTCTTAGCTACGCTAGACTTCACAAAAACCTTTATTGTGGAATGTGATGCCTCAGGAAATGGAATTGGTGCTTTTTTAATGTAGGAAGGAAGACCCATTGGTTTTGAAAGTCGTCCAATCAAAGGAAAGTATTTACAGAAACCTATTTATGAGAAGGAAATGTTAGCAATACTGCATGCACTAAAGAAATGGCGAACTTACCTAATGGGAAGACACTTCAAGGTAAAAACTGATCATGATAGTCCTAAACACTTTTTGGAACAAAGACTATCTTCAGAAGAGCAGCAAAAATGGGTCACAAAGATGTTGGGTTATGACTTTGAAATAATCTACAAAAAAATGAAAGCTTAATGTTGTTGCAGATGCACTCTCAAGAAAGAATGAAGAGGTGGAAGCATTGCTTTGTGCCATTTCTATTATCCAACCAGATTGGATAACTGAAGCAAGAGATGAATGGAAGAAGGAAAAATAAGTATGGACACTCATTCAAAAGTTGCAGCAAGATCCTAGTACATCTGATACATTTAGTTGGAAAAATGATTCCTTATGGTACAAAGATCGCTTATATCTTTGTAAAAATTCCCAACTAAAACAAAAGATTCTTCTGGAATTGCACACTTCTCCTTTAGGAGGACACTCAGGATTTTTAAAAACTTACCACAGGGTGAAGAAAGAATTTTTTTGGGATGGCCTTAAATCTGATATTCAAAATTTTGTGGCAGAATGTTTAGTTTTCCAGCAGAATAAAGTTGAGACAATTAATACCTCGGGACTTCTACAACCTTTATCCATTCCAAGTCAACGTTGGGAGGAGATTTCAATGGATTTTATCACAGGTTTACCTAAGTCCGAAGGAAATAATTTCATCATGGTGGTAGTTGATAGACTTACCAAGTATGCACACTTTTGTGCATTATCTCATCCATTTAAAGCAAGTACAGTTGCTACTACATTTGTGGACAGAATTCAAAAGCTACATGGAAGCCCAAGGGTTATTGTGAGCGACAGAGATCCCATTTTTACGGGAAAGTTTTGGACGGAGTTATTTTCTTGTTTGGGTACTCAATTAGCTCATAGCTCATCTTATCATCCTCAATCTGATGGTCAAACTGAGATAGTAAATAAATGTTTGGAAGTATATCTTCGTTGTTTTGTATCTGATAAACAAACACAATGGGTCAAGTGGTTACCTCTCGCTGAATGGTAGTATAACACTTCCTTCCATACTGCAGCAAAAATGACCCCATTTATGGCACTTTATGGATATCATCCACCATCCATCACATCATCTTTAAGGGAAAATTCGAAGGTTCAAGCAGTGGAAGATCACATCGAGCATCAGCAAGAAGTTCTCCAACTCTTAAAGGATAACCTAAATTTGGCACAAAATCGAATGAAACAACAGGCAGATCAACATCGCAGCGAGAGAAGTTTTGATGTAGGATATTAGGTATTTTTACGGCTACAACCATACAAACAAATGTCCCTCAAGCAAGCTAAGAAGGATAATAAATTATCACCAAAGTACTATGGTCCTTACAAGGTGTTGCAAAAGATTGGTTCTATGGCATACAAATTGGAGCTTCCAGCTTCTTCGCGAGTACATCCAGTTTTCCATGTTTCATGCTTAAAAAATGTTATAGGTGAAAATCCTCCAGTTCAAACAATATTGCCAGAACTTGATGAGGAAGGAAAAATCATATTGGAACCTGAAGCGGTCATGGAAACAAGAACTTGACAACTACGGAATCGATCAATTTCAGAGTATCTCATCAAGTGGAAGAACTTACCCACTGAAGATTCTACATGGGAGGATGAGAATTTTATATAGAAGCACCCGAAGCTACTCAAGCATTGAGGACAACACTTTTTTTGAAGGAGAGGGGCATGTTAGGTCTCTATATCACTAGTATAGTCCCTTATTATTGTTAGTGTAAACCCCTTATTGTTATTATTGTACCCTTGTAACCCCCATTTTGTTATTATTGTGCCCTTAAATTATTATTGTTAGGTCAGCTCGGATTACATTGTGGCCCACTAGGATTACATTATGGCCCCATGGACTCCGATATATAGAAAGGAGGTTTTGTAAATTGTATCATCCAAGAATTGTTCATTCATGTAATGTATTGGAGGTTGCCCCCTCGAAGTGGCTTATTTATAAGGTGTTGATATCTCTTTTCTTCTCTTTTTGGAGCTGGCTTCCCAATAAGCTGCCTCCTCATGAAAGGTTGTACCCCATCTATGATAAAGAAATGTTGGCTATCATGCATGCATTAGCCAAATTTCGGCAATACTTGGTGGGGAATAAGTTCAAGGTGAAGACTGACCATAACAATCTTAGATTCTTCCTTGAACAGAAGCAGCTCCAGGAGAGACAACAGAAGTGGGTGAGAAAAGTCTAAGCATATGACTTTGACATAGAGTATGACAAGGGGAAGAGCAATATGGTAGTTGATGCTCTATCTAGGAGGCCTATGACGTTGTCTTTGAGGGGCATGTACGCAGATTGGAAGGCTCAAATTTTAGTTGAGTATTCCAAAGATGACTTTTCATAAGAGATACTTGATGGGGTGGTAGTGGATGAGAGGTATAGGGTGATGGATGAGATCATCTATTACCGGGACTGGATCTTCTTCTCTAAGAATTCCAAGCTGAAGGAGAAGAGCTTACTAGCATCACATGATTCCCCACTTGCAGGGCATCAAGGTTTCACAAAGACTTATAGGGCCATAAGAGAGAGATTCTCATGGAAGGGTCTCAAAGAGGATGTGCTCCGACATGTCAAATGGTGCACAATTTGTCAGTAGAATAAGGGAGAACACACCTAACCTGCTGGGTTATTGCAGCCACTACCTATTCCAGATAGGAAGTGGGAAAGCATATCTATGGACTTCATCACCGGCCTATCGACAATATAGGGTAAGGATTGTATCTTTGTAGTTGTTGATAGACTAACAAAGTACTCTCATTTATTTTCCATTTTTCACATTATACTGCTTCACAGGTAGCTGAGATCTTTTTCAGAGATGTATTTATACTCCATGGTCTCCCAAGGACCATAGTGAGTGATCGGGACAGCCGCTTCATGGGTGGATTTTGGCAAGAAATTTTCTGGTTAGTGGGGACTGATTTGACTTCAAGCACTAGCTATCACCCACAAACCAATGGACAAACCGAGATAGTGAAAAAGTGGCTGGAAGGCTACTTGAGGAACTATGTAGCAGGGCAGCAGAGGGTTTGGCTGTGTTGGTTCCACTTGGGAGAGTATTGTTACAACACTAGTTACCATATGTCTATTCGCATGACTCCATTCCAGGCCTTATATGGGTATGAGGCACTCTTATTTGCTGATTTTATGTTTGGGGCAAGCAAGGCTCCAAGAGCAAAGGAATGGATTTAGGAGAATCAGGACATACTCAGAGCACTCAAAGACAACATTGCTACTGCCCAGAACCAACAGAAGATATATGCAGACCATGGTCCGATAGAGAGACAGTTTGAGGTGGGAGACCTAGTCTATCTACTTCTTTAGCCTTATAAACAGTCCACATTCAAGGATAAGGGAGCTGAGAAGCTCAAATCACGTTTCTGTGGGCCATACAAGGTGATCAAGTGTGTCGGTAAGGTAGCATATGAGTTGGAGCTACCTAAGGGAAGAAAGATCCACAATATCTTCCATGTCTCTTGCCTCAAGAAGGCCATTGGGAGGAATGTAGTTGCCAACATGGATCTCCCCCCCATTCATTATGAGGGCCACCTAATTTTGCAGCCAGAAGTAATCTTAGACTCAAGGGAGAGGCATCTAAGAAACAGAGTCATCAAGGAATATCTGATTCGATGGAGGAATCTACCAGATGAGGATGCCACTTGGGAGAGAGAGAAGATCTTGCAGCATCCTTCTTTACTGTTGCTTGTGGGCAAGAAAATTTTGAGTAGGGAGGACTGTAATATTCCCAATTAGCCACTGCTAGTTGGAATATTATAATTACTCCATTTTTGCAGTAGAAGAGTAAAAGGACAATAAAACAAATCCCAGTGTGAAAAGGGATCAGCTTAGGAGGGAAAATAAAGCCACCTTGGTGTGAAAGGGGGACTTGCAGGTGAACTAGATCCAGTTGACCAAGTCAACAACGCTGCTACAAGAGGAGGGAAACCAACAAGGACATTGCAATTTTTAAAGGGGAATATTTTCTAGGAAGTCAGCTCTTCAATGACTGGGGTCCAGGGTGAGGAGGCTCACCAAGGATAAGAAGAAGGAGATAGTAGCAAGGAAGGCATTCAGTATTCATCTATGTTTGGTCTTTTGACTACTTGCAAGCTTCAACTGTTTAGCTGTAGTTGCTGTTGGCCGAATAAATCGTTTTTTCAGACAAGACCGATCTCCCTAGTACTAAAAGTATCTAACAACAAACAACCAAATAAACTAATCTTTCTCTAAGCATATATGATTTACAAAAAAGCTCTATAGAGGTGTAAAAGGCTCACCATATGTCCAGTGCTTGTTTGAAGTCGTTGTTTTCCGTCGCGTGCTTGAAGGAGTTTTCCTCGTAAACCTGCAGTCACAAACAAGAAAAATATTACATAGCACCTGTATAGAAATCATCATAAACCATGCTTATCATAGTGATCAAGGAATCTATGAAATAAACCATTAACTGAAAGCTTATTGAGAAAAATGAGTATATTTGTATTAATCTCAAAAGAAGGAACTCCTTACAACCTAAGCCTTGATGTTGCATAGGCCTTCCCGGGGTCTGAAGCAGGAGTCTCCTCTACTTTTATAAGCTCTAAACTCCTCCAACCAAGACAAATAGAGGTATGTAATCTCTCCTCACAAAAGTCTTAGTTAACTGAGTTTGAATCTCAATAGCACTTAACTTCAAATATTCTAAAACTTGAACTCCCCTTGAGGCTACCCAATTCCTCTTTTATAGTGGAAAAGAGGAGGTTTTCTGTTCCAAATTTGAAGGGATAGAATCCTCCTTCAAAGGGATAAGCTCCTCACATCAAGGGGTTAGCTCCATAAGGTAAGGGATACATGCACCTCATAAGAGCAGTTATATCACCGCAAGATATTTTCTGGAAGCTTCTAGAATTCACTTTTATTGAGATTTTTGGAAATTAATTGCGCCTTTTTTATCTTACAGGGGTCCGCACTTTTAACAGAGATAAATTGTGTTCAGGTACACAAGAGAGCTGAACATTATGTGCGGGACCGCAGGCAAGATAGAGAGAAAGTACGACACGAAAGTTTAGGAGATTTTTAGGAACTTTTCTCTGATTTTCAAGGCTTGACATGAGGAACTGGTATGTGAGACTTGCAAAGGGAGAAGTATGAGTAATAATGAGCTCATACACATAGTAGAATGTCAGGATGACAATTTTCAGTGTAATAGATTGCCCCTTAAAGTGAAAAGTCTGGAATAGATGATGTTGAAGTCTATCATATATGAAGATTACATTACTTTATCATTTCAAGGATCATCCTGTGGTCACCCCAGTTGGAACCTGTAAAAACATTCAATGCAAAATATATATATATCATCGCTGAGGTAGGCATTCCCATACTCAGATCAAAACTAACTAAATACTAATTCAAATTGTTCTGATACAGGAATGATTTTGAGTTCATCACGACATAAACATGTGTAGACACAGTATGGATGTAGGCATCTGTTTACAAATATTCTACTGTATAAATGATAACAAAATTCCTCACAGCCTGGATGGTAGAAACTAGATCTAGGGTCTTGATTTCCGCATCTCGAACTAGTACGATTCTATCCATGTGAATGAATGTGTCGAAGTCGAACATGGTAGAAACCACTTGATTACCAATCAATGATGTAAACTGTTAACAAGTGTGAGAGTAACCACCAGTAATTTCAATGGCTCTCAAAGTACCCAGTACAATCCATGAAATGTGAATGAATGAGCTGAAGTCGAACATGTCACGGAATCATTCAATCGAAGGTCAATGATGTAACCTGTCGTCGAAAGTGAGAAACCTGCCATTGAGGCATGCAAATTTCAAGGTACTGACGATTTCTAGATCAACTTTCTAGATAATGAGTTTTTGTCAATAGAAAGTGATCTGTCATAGGAAAGCCCACAACACGAAATCATAGATCAAGTTTTGAAAATATATTGGCAAGGACTAACTCAGGGATGGTCAAAATGGATGACAGATATTTTGCAGATGAATGGTTTATTTGAACTGTCCTCTTGAACACATAACGACACTGGAGATGGCTTGGTAGCAATTGACCCAAAGCTAATACCCAGAAACGGGATGAAGACTTTCAAATGAGGTTTGATTAAATGTTAGGAAAAGGATTTCCCAACCCAGGTGAATGAAAGTGTCGTGTTCAAGAGTGGTTAACTGGATTTTTGAAAATTCAAAATACAACAAATAAGTCATTTTTCTCTCTTTTCCCCCACCATTTCTGGAAAGTACCTCTTTATTTTTTACAAGCTTGAGGAGGATAACATTTTCTTGTTTATAAGCTCATCCTTCGGATGAGTCCAAATTAGTTTAAGATTCAAACCCTAAGAAGGAGTGGTTCATTCCTGTTTAGAATTGAATAGGTCATTTACTGTTAAATTTTAATGAGTCAAGTATAGGAGAAACTCGGTGTTTTTCAATTTTAGGGAGTCAGAATAAAAAACTTAAGAAAACTCCATGGGTGTACTTTTTCGTAAATTTAGTCTCTCGAGCCCGAAAAAGGATAAAATAATGTGAGAGAGAACTCTATTGACCGTAATTAGTCAATGTATACTGATGCAGGAGCATTAGACTCGAAAATAGTTCGTATTTTATTTAAACTAGGGGGTCTTATGTTTGTGAGGAAATATTAATTTCATGTAAATATTAATATTATTTTTGAGTGATTAAATTATATTTTAATTAATTATATGTGAGGATTTGTAAATGTTTCCAAACAACTGGAAAACATGAGAGAAATTAGATGAGAGATATCTAAGAGATAATTATGAAGCCTAAGTTAGATTTAGTTTCAAGGTTTTAGGGATAAAGATCTAGATTTTAGTGGTGTGAGATATTTGAGGATTTGTTGAGTTATTTAAGGGATGTGAACCAAAATTGGTTCAATTAAATTTGTATAAATTGATATGCCTCAAAGGCAAAATAGATCAGGAAGAATAGATAGTGAGGTTTGGACAGCAAAGTTTGCAAGCCTACGGGCTTTTGTAAAAGGGCCATCGATTTGAAAATCTGGCCATGAACTAAGAGGTTTTTGTAATTGATTACATTTGGTTTTATTGATGAGGAATTTGTTTTGAAAATTCTGTGTGACACATATATATATATTCTTGGTCGAATTTGGTAGGAAGAGTTGAGTTCTTAATTCAGTCATATGATAAGCTTTGTAGACAAAGATTTGCACAGAAGTTGAAAGAATCGATATTATTAATATCGGCATTGCAGTTTTTAATTGTAATGGTAAATTCATGTGTTGAGTGAATCGATTGCTTTTATGTCAATTTGTAGTTTTGTATGGAAGCGTTGAATAAAGTGAGGGCGCATTATGAATTTGTGTATGGTGTTCATAGAGGTAAGCCACATTTGTATTTACCAAGAATGTATTAAAATCATGGCCAGGTCCATTATTGCGTTGAATGGGATGTGTGTTTTGCATCCAAGGATCGAAGTAGTGTAATTTTGTGTGGGAAAATGTTATTTTAAATAATGGCGATTTCATTGATATTAAATTGCATAAAATCAATTGTCGTTTGATTGTAAGTTGAATGAATTTACGTTGGAGAGAAGTTGTTGGTTAAAACGCTATTGGATGAAATTGATTTGAAAATCAAACGCAGAGCTGTATATCCATGGTATGAAGCCGACTGAGAATCGGTATAAGACACAGAGTTGTATGAGGCGCAGAGTTCTGTTTTAAACTCTGTCTGATTTAATCGATTGGAACATATTTTAATTGCATCACAGAGATGAGAAGTGGCCGGTCGTTCTATCGACTGGAGAAATGAGAACAGAAAAGTTGGAGCGGATCAATAAAATTGTCGGACGGTTCGATTGGAAAATATGAAATCGATTTTAAATGTCGACCTGGTTTCATTTTGTATCTAAACGTACTGTTGAAGCGCTGGCAAAATCTAAACAAAAACTGAGATGGAATTCCAAATGAAAAGCGAGCTGACAGAGATCAAATGGTTATAAGGTATGTGAATTTGAAGTTTGTCGGAATTGTAATTGGATATACGTTGGGCGAATGCACTGTTAATATGTAATTGGATATGCGTTGGCAAATGCACTGTTAATATGAGAAATCTACTCAATCTGGTGTGGAATTGTAATTGGATATGAGTTGGGAAAATGCATTGTTAATATGGGTGAATTGATGCGATGGCTTAAGGCGTCAGCCGGTGAATTAGTAAGATGCGTTGAATAGCCACAAGAGCTATAGTTGCTGGTTAATAAAGTGCCAATATATATTTTGATGTGTAAGATGCATAGCGATGGAGCATAGTTGAGACTTGAACAAAGATATTTGTTGTTAACATTTAGATGGTGAGAGTTTATTTGGGAACGGTGAGCCCATATAAAATTTAATTAAAAGATGAGGGTTTAAAGAAAACCATTGGGTTTTAAAAGTATTTTCCTAGGGCTTTTGGGAAAGGTTTTCATTTGAGAATTCACTAGGTTGTGCATGGTTCCATAACCTTATATTAAAATTGAAGTGTGAAATTTTTAAGCTTCTGCAAATGATAGTGTATGAATTTCCCGGACTTGAAGTTTTATTTGGGCAGTTATTGAGATGCAATTTTATATGCATGAGAGTTTTGGGAGAGATTTTGGGTTTTGCAGGTCTTCCTGCATCATATACCTTTTTCGTAAATAGTCCATTTCAGTCCGTAAAAGGGGTAAAATTATATTGAAGGGATGATTATTCATTTACTTTAACGAGTTCGAACAATCAAGTACTCGACAATCTTTTCATATTTAGAGAGTCTGAAAAGGGCTTAAAAGAGAACTCTAGAGTTTCGCTTTTTCATAAGTTTTAACGAGTTTGAAAAAGGGATAAAAATATACTCCTATGGCCGACTTTCAATTTAATTAATGAGCAGGAAAAGACGGAAAGAACTCGGCATTTTCATGTGTTTTACGAGAATGAAAGATAGCAAAATAATCTCGGGATTTTCATGAGTTTAACAAGTCTTGAAAATAATAACCGAAATGGACTCAATATAGGTTTCATTTTTACAAAAGCTTGAAACAGAGAAAAAATATGCTTCAGAGTGGTTTAATTTTTACATAAGCTTGAAACAGAAAGAAAACTGTGCTTGATGCCCCCTAAGCATAACTGTTAGAGCGCATGCCCCCCAGCTTCATTTCATTCAACTAAGTACACTACTGGTAATTGATAGTTGGGTGGAATGAAGGTTCATTTACGAGATCATATGAAAGGCCCGACCTAAAACTGTAAGAAAATTATACAAAAGTTGAAATAACTAACCTAAATATACGACTTAACATGTACGAGATCTAGTCAAATACTCGACTCAATTAGGGGAGGATTTGTTTCATTTTTTAACGAGCTTGACACAAGAAAAGAACTATGCTCATGGCAACGTGTTTCATTTTTTAACGAGGTTGACACAGTAAGAGGAACTATCCTCACCTAACTAATTCATTTTTAATGAGGTTGACATAGTAAAAGGAACTTTCCTCATACTTGATTCATTTTTTAACGAGGTTGACTCAGTAACATGAACTATCCTCTGACCAATTGATTCATTTTTTAACGAGGTTGACATAGGAAAAGAACTGTCCTCATATCTGATTCATTTTTTAACGAGGTTGACTCAGTAACAGGAACTTTCCTCATACCTGATTCATTTTTTTTACGAGGTTGACTCAGTAACAGGAACCATCCTCAGAAACTATTTATTTATAATCTATTAATCTACTCTCTACAATCTACCTACTAATTCATTTTTTAATGAGGTTTACATAGGAAATAATTGTCCTCATACCTGATTCATTTTTTAACGAGGTTGACACAAGAAAAGAACTATCCTCGGACTCACTGATTCATTTTTTAATGAGGTCGACACAGGAAATAATTGTCCTCATACCTGATTCATTTTTTAACAAGGTTGACTCAGTAAAAGGAACTTTCTTCAGAAACTACTTATTTCTAATATATTGATCTACTCTCTACAATCTACCTATATAACCTACTGATTCATTTTTTAATGAGGTTGACTCAGTAACAGGAACTATCCTCATTCACTGATTCATTTTTTAACAAGGTTGACACAGTAAAAGGAACTATCCTCGGACTCACTAATTCATTTTTTAACGAGGTTGACACAGTAAAAGGAACTATCCTCGCACCACTGATTCATTTTTTTACAAGGTTGACATAGTAAAAGGAACTATCCTCAGACTCACTGATTCATTTTTTAACGAGGTTGACACAGTAAAAGGAACTATCCTCAGAAACTACTAAATTCTAATCTATTAATCTACCTATTGATTCATTTTTTAATGAGGTTGACACAGGAAAAGAATTGTCCTCAGCTAAGACATGTTTCATTTTTTAATGAGGTTGACACAGTAACAAGAACTATCCTCAAAGACATGTTTCATTTTTTTAAAGGGGTTGACATAGTAACAGGAACTATCCTCAAACTCATTGATTCATTTTTTAACGAGGTTGACACAGTAACAGGAAATTTCCTCAGACTCACAGATTCATTTTTTAACGAGGTTGACATAGTAAAAGGAACTTTCCTCAGACTCACTGATTCATTTTTTAATGAGGTTGAAACAGTAAAAGGAACTTTCCTCAGACTCACCGATTCATTTTTTAACGAGGATGACACAGTAAAAGGAACTTTCCTTAGAAACTTGATCATGGCTTCCAATTGGAAGAAACACATGTCAATGGACACACCTTGATCATGGCTTCCAAGAGGTCTTCATCAGAAGGAAGAATAGTTCTCTGGAAGGAAAATATGTCAAGGGACTCAAAAGGGATAAGAACATCGCGTTCAAATAATCCCATAGAGTTTTCCATGTCAATTACTAGATCTAAGTCAAAGGAAGATGAGAAAACAGTGAGAGGCTCACTTAAATCGATAATTGAAAACATGGGACTAGTTGCCACATAATTAACCCGTGGCGGGGTAGATACCACTTTAGAATCAGGAACATTTAGGGGTGTCATCTTATTGGTAGTTGAAACAAGACTAGGGAATGAACACTGGTCTATAGTCACAATATTGACATTGTGAGGGAAAGGCATCACGCGAAAGAGTGTCGATACGATAGCTTTCATTGCATAAACATAGTCTTGCCCAAGGAGTAAATTGAAATCCAAGGGGTCTTGAAATACCATAAGATCAATACAGACAGTTTTACCTTTCAAAGTAATAAAGAACTTAGGAAGGATCCCTAAAGGTTCACTAATGGTTCTGTTAAAAGCTTTCAGATTCTACGTAACAGGCACAAGCTGAGGGGAACCCAAAGCTTTCCAAATAGTTGAGGATAAAGTACTAACAGAAGCACCTTCATCTACCTATGTGTGGTGTATGTCCCTACCACCAAACTTCACAATGATTTGGAAAGGGATGGAGGAAGGAAGACGAGGTTCTGTCAGTCTATTCCAATCAAAGGAAAAGACCTCAATACTTGGAGGAGGTTCTGTAGAAACAAGTGAAATGCCCCCCGTTGTAGAATAATCTGATGTAACAAGAAGAACCTGAGCAGTATGAAGTTCACTCTCTTCAAGGAGAGTGGGATCGACCGAATGTGAAATCGAATCGATCACTTGATCAACTAATGGATCATCAACTTGAGTGATATGAGTTTCACTCTCCAATGGAAGAGTGGGATCGACTATACTTGAAATTAGGTCAATCACTCCGTCAGTTGACGGTAGGTTGGGAGAAATTTTACGGTAACCAGTTGGAAATTATTGTTGTGGAACAGTAAGGTTTTCCAACAATTTTGAGGCTTCATCCATGTGAGGGCAAATGTGAGTTTGATGACTCCCTTTGCATAACTTACAAGGAAACATAACTTTACCCTTTTTCCCTGGAACCTGACTATCACTGGTTGATGGATCCACGAAAAGTTGATGAGATTTTTCTGACCATACTTCCAAGACCTTTGGAATACCGGGACAATTGATAAGGAAGTGGTCACCCTTACAAAGCCTGTAAGGGTATTTGGGTTTACGATGCATGTTGGAGGTTTCCTCAACACAACTAACACTTACAGCTATGGTTGACTGGTTGAATTATTTCTTATCTTGCTTCTTCTTCTTCTTAGCCACCTGGTTGCTAGCGTCAAGGCTTTTACCAAGTGAAGAGGAAGAAATGGAGGAAGAAATATTAGGCGAAGAAGGTAAAGGGTCAACAGAAGGTTGGTGATGTTGAGGTGGCGAACTCTGTTGAAGTGAAGCATCCGGTTGAGGTGGAACAATTGGAGTATTTGGGGCCAAAAAAGTTGAAAATAACCATATCGGTAAACCTATTGTAAATCCAGGTAATGAAAAAGTAGCCATATAAGGAGGACCAACATTTCCAAAACAAGGAAAAGTACTAGGATTCTCGTTAAGAGGGTTTCCTTGGTTGGTAAATTCCGGAACAGTTGCCATTATATTCAACTTCAGTGAATTTTATTAACAATTTAAAACTAAAATTAAAAATTCACAATTCACACTTAAAAATTAAAATTCACAATTCACACCTATGGTCTCTAAAAGTAAAAACAAAAAAATTAACATGCGCTATCAAATCTAGGAGTCAAACCACACACAAACAGTAACTTCCCGTACTAAAAACACTAGTTGGTGATGAAATCCAACATCGTAGAATTTAATACAGAAAGGGCGGTTGGAACAGTTACCCCGACAACCTGATTAATGAAACAGACTGGCACAAGTTTCTTCACAAAACCATCTCGTGTGAAGAGAACCCCCCAGAGAGTCCAAGTGAGTCTAGTCAACGTCTGCTCCAGGTATAGTGAGATATTTCCTTCACTGTCACCTTAGGAAATAGTCTTAAGTTTATGGACACTAAGGTTACCAACAGTAACAAATACAATTGGGGGAGCAGTCTATGATCAGATTCCACACGCAAGGGCAGAGTAACAAAGCTCAATCCCCTTGAAGGCTCCTCGACATGGTCAATCCGAGGTTTACCGAAAAGTGACCCCAGGCTACTCGACAATGGTTAATCCGAGGTTTACCATTTGTAATGCGCGCAAAATATTCTATCTTCCCCAATGAAACAGAATTGATTGTCTCAAAGGTTCGGACATGATCTCGTGATTGACTTCTTTAAGAGAAGCGTCCCAGAATGTACCAGTTACAATTGGATTTATTTCCTACCGCAAGATTTATCTACATGTTTGTTTTAGTTGCTTTGGAAATTTAACTACAACCTATTCCAAAGCACTAATCCCGAGCTAGATTGGTGGAAATATACCTAAAAATGTAAAAATTACTAGATGCATTTTAATTAAGTGCTATGTTGTTTAGGCTCTTATTACTCAAAAGGGTAAATGGATATGAAACCAATGGTGTTATGACCCGACCCAAAACTGAATGCAATCGAATATGATAATGTAATATTTTCAATTCAATGAATCCTAACTAAAGTAAGGAGAGAGTTTCCATACACTTCCAACAATGCAAAAAATTGATCACTAAGAGAAAATATAACAAATTCTCTAATGCACTAATTTCATCAAGAAAAACTAATGAAAATCAATCCCAAAACAATTTTTATATTTTTGTGTTTTTAAAACAAGCATAAAAACATCTAGATTCAAATCAAAGAAAACTGATCTAAATCTACGATTGATTTTTCAGAATGTAAACTATGCAGTTGTAATCTATGCACAATTCACTTGAAAAGTATGCAAATGTAATCTATGCACATTTTTCATTCATATTCTGAAAATGAGAATTCTAATCATGCAAATGTGATCTATGCAAGATAATTCTCAAACAAAAGATGATTCTAATGTAATCTAAGAACCAATCAAGTGCAAGTCAAGAAAATCGGGTGAGAGTTCCAAAGATCAAAAAACACTCAAAGGCGATTAACACTCATACACAAAATTGTGAAAAGACTGAGACAAACCTCCAAGTAATGACCAAAGGAAATCAAATTAAGAATTTCTCAAAAAAGAGACTCAAAACACCCAATTAACTTAATGGAGATTGATGAGATGAAGAATATGCTGAAAGAAACTCATAAAAAAGGCTTTTTGACAGAGAAATACAGATCTAGGTAGATGCTAAGAATCCTAAATTAAATCTAAACTAAACTGAAAAAATAAATCTAGATTTTTTCCAAAATTTTAACAGGGTTCGCAGGCTCCCAGAAGTAACAGGTGCGGTCCTGCACTGTTTACTTAAGGAAAGTGTGAAACTGCCCGCACTGTGCAAAAGAACAAAGTGCAGTCCCCAGAAAAGTTCAAGAAAAACGTAAAAGATTTCACAATTTTCAAAAACAGAGAAAACCTAAGCTACTGAGGCAGATATCCATCAATCAAAAACCAGGAAAATGTTTTCCTCAAATCAAAATAAAAGAGAACAAAAAACAACAAGTTCTTTCCCCAGTGGAGTCGCCAATTTGTTGGCCGGATAAATCGTTCTTGCGGACAAGACCGATATCCCTAGTACTAAAAGTATCTAGCAACAAACAGCCAAATAAACTAATCTTTCTCTAAGCATATATGATTTACAAAAAATCTCTATAGAGGTGTAAAAGACTCACCGTATGTCCAGTGCTTGTTTGAAGTCGTTGTTGTCCCTCGCGCGCTTGAAGGAGTTTTCCTCGTAAACCTGTAGTCACAAACAAGTAAAATATTACATAGCACCTGTATAGAAATCATCATAAACCATGCTTATCATAGTGATCAAGGAATCTATGAAATAAACCATTAACTGAAATATTATTGAGAAAAATGAGTATATTTGTATTAATCTCAAAAGAAGGAAAACCTTACAACCTGAGCCTTGATGTTGCACAGGCCTTCCCGGGGTCCGAAGCAGGAGTCTCCTCTACTTTGATAAGCTCTAAACTCCTCCAACCAAGACAAATAGAGGTATCTAATCTCTCCTCACAAAAGTCTTAGTTAACTGAGTCTGAATCTCAACAGCACTTAACTTCAAATATTCTAAAACTTGAACTCCCCTTGAGGCTACCCAATGCCTCTTTTTATAGTGGAAAAGAGGAGGTTTTCTGTTCCAACTATGAAGGGATAGAATCCTCCTTCAAAGGGATAAGCTCCTCACATCAAGGGGTTAGCTCCATAAGGTAAGGGATACATGCACCTCATAAGAGCGGTTCTATCACCGCAAGATATTTTCTAGAAGCTTCTAGAATTCACTTATTGAGATTTTTGGAAATTACTTGCACCTTTTTGATCTTACAGGGGTATGCACTTTTAACACAGATAAAGTTCGTTCAGGTACACAAGAGAGCTGAACATTAGGTGCAGGAATGCAAGCAAGATAGAGAGAAAGTGCGGCACCAAAGTTTAGGAGATTTTTAGGAACTTTTCTCTGATTTTCAAGGATTGACATGAGGAACTGATATGCTAGACTTGCAAAGGGAGAATTATAAGTAATAATGAGCTCATACACATAGCAGAATGTCAGGATGACAATTTTCAGTGTAACAGTTGCAGAACTGTTTAGTGCAAAGGATTCTCATGCGGGAATTCCATCTTCACCTTTGGTTCAACTTGTTTAAGAGATCAAAGGGGAAGGTCCTGAGCTAATTTTACATCATATGAATTGAGGACACTCAGCCATCAACATCTACAGCACAATCACTTCTAGTAACTACGTCTTTTCTGCAGGATTAGCAGTTGCAGGGTTAAACCCCTTGATTTTGTGCTTGTATTGGAGGAGGAGGTGTCTATTCCTCTTCGGAAAATCTATTAAGGAGGGAATTTGGTCAATTTTTGTATTGATAAGATATTTCATGTTATTTTCAGTCTTCTTTAATATATAGTTGTAGTGGAATGTATTATTTCTTACAGTACTGCATTTCACATTGGTATTTTGCCGAAAACCCTTGTCGGGGTGTTCTAATGTTCATGTAAAAGAGGTCAAACCTCCCATTTATGATTATATGATTAATGAAAGCTCCATATATGTATTGAATCATATTTTTCTGTAGAAGCCTTAATGAAAATTATGCTATTGCATTCTTCAAAAATTCTATTTTGTGAAGTCATGGGGTTAGGATGCTTTTAAGCACATATGAGCTGGGGAGATATGTTTAGTGTAGCTAGAATGATTTGTTTCTGATGCCATTTCATATTTAAGATAAATACCACATATATAAGAGGATCCAAGTCCTTTTTTTCATTTCTATTACATGGTTTTCCTTATATAGCGTCTCCATTGAACATATTGCAGAAATTCATGAAAAATAATATTACATCCTTGCTGCTAAAGCTTCCATTGGAAATTCATCCACTGATAGATGCCTACATGGAAGCGGGATTTATCCTCTTTTTTCTCTCGTTTACATCATTTATCTGGCTGAGCATTGCGCCTGATTTGCCCCAAGTTTGAAGGCAAAAACCAGCCTCGACTCCATAGCCCAATGATTTAACTGTTTTTTGCACTAGTGAGAGATCAAGTGAATTAAATCAGATTTAATTCATATGCAGTGATCTACCATGTAGCTGATAATTTACTATTAATAGTTCCATGCATGTCAGTTCCAGTGGAGACCGAGTTGAGACAAAGGTTAAAGGGAAGTTAACTATCAATTGTAATATTAGTGGGCTTCCCAGATGCAGTTAAAACACCAAAGGATGCCCATGAAACTCTGCACAGTTTGAGAAGGCTGAAATTCCTAAGGAATAGGGTTTGCATTTTTCATGAATTGCATGAGCAAGGCAGGCTAAATATAGGCTGAGAATTGGCTAAGTGTTGGCCCAATTTTGTGTGGATCAGTATGAGATAGTTGTGAGAGTGCAGGTGACTCTTGTGAGAAGAGTGCATTGTAATTGTTTCATGATTTCTTGTGGAATATACAATATATGATATAGGCATTTTGAGCAGTAAGCTTTCCCCGGAAAATTATCTGTGTTGTGGTTTGATTTGATTCTTTCTTTACTTGTTGTGATTGGTGATCTTGTTTATTTTTCCACACTTGATTTGTAGAAGGATTCAATATCTATCTTTAGTACATTGCTTGATCAGATTGAATCCATTGATATACTATGTTTGTATAATTTCTACACTATTTATAAAAAAATATTGAGTTATCCTCGATAATGGGGAATAATAAAATATTATTAACCAAGATCTAGATCTAACTGC
Organism: Pinus albicaulis; assembly: GCA_034641835.2. NCBI lineage: Eukaryota > Viridiplantae > Streptophyta > Pinopsida > Pinales > Pinaceae > Pinus > Pinus albicaulis. The sequence goes on from CM076575.1 coordinate 23,972,425, forward strand.
TTGGAATATTTTATTATATTGTGTTGGAGGGAAAAGGTATTTAAATTGGTTAAACACCTTTATTTAGAAATAATAAACAAATAAATTATTTATTTATCATTTCAAGAATTTGGTTAAGGAATAATTAACAAATAATGATTTTTTTTATTATTTCTAGGTGATTTAGTCAAATTTAACAAGGAATAATAACTAAATAATGATTTAATTAATTATTCCTAGAGAAAAATAAGAAAAATAATGATTTATCTAATTATTTCTCATAATTGGGTTAAATATGGACAGGAATATTATTTAAATAGTGGTTTAACTAATTATTCGTAGAGGAAAATCAAATAAATAAGGATTTATTTAATTATTCCTCACGGGGTTTCTTGTTTTAACCATAAATAACTTAATAAAATATGGTTTATTAAATTACTTCTTATAGTGAAAGAAAATTTACTATGGTAAAATTTGTCTTACATGGTGTACTTCAATCCATCTAATTGTAAATGGTTAGATGACCAAAAATTGGTGTAACAGATTGTCCCCAACGTGCAAGCATTAGGAGCTAATCATATGACCGAAGTACGTTGTAAGAACAAAATCACTAGACACTGAAGGGGAGTCAGAGAGAGAGATATATATATATCTATATATATATATGTGGAGTGAAGTGAGAGAGGACAATAACCGAGGGGGCGAGACCTATAGATGATATAAGTCTCCTTTAATTTTTGGGTACCTATTCTCAGTGAGGCGGGGGAGGCATACCTATGCATGCCGAGATGAAAAAGTACAAATAATAATGGTGCACCTAGAAAAAATGAGACTGAGAAATAAAGTACATGACAAATGGTACATGACATGGTGGCATAAAATGGGCCAAACAAATATATAATGGATCCCACATACATAATGCGCCTCGGACAATAGCCAATATTGAATACAATAATATCTAAGTACTTGAGACAAAATGACAACCAAATAAGCCTTGATAAACATGAAAGGGCTCTGAAAATATGAATGGATCACTTGAGTGATACATACATGCTATGGGCATTGCAAGTGGTTGGAATCAAACCCGTTAAATCTGTGGAGCTACATCTGAGGTTGTAGCATAAGGTGAGGTCATCTGGGCATGTGGGGGGTTACCTGAATGACCATCCCCTCATGAGGTATGAAACATCTCACACACACCCAGGAAACACTGGTACAATTTGTTGATGGATCATCGAACCATCAAGTATATGAATATCGATCATGCAATAATGAGCTGAAGCTGAGTAGGTGAGAAACAACCAAGTCAAAGGGAAATGATGAGTCCCTTTGCTTGATCCAAGGCACCAAATAAGAATGGAAGTTGGAACCAAGGTACACCGCCCTCTAGACCTATCTTCTGTAATGAATGTGCTAATGTCGACAGAAGGATGTCTGCCATAGGTGAGGCAACAAGGAATCCTAAACTAAGGCATGAGGGATCATAGTAAAGTGACTGATGGACTAACATAAAGGATGATGATGAAATGGGCGATACTAAGTAGAGGACGAACGAATTCCCTCGTCAGAGCATAAAAAGCATGGATGACTTGGCAGCAAATGACTCGACTCCTGGGGGGATGGGGGATAGTATGACTGGAGGCCAAAATGGGCGACACGGGAGAGGGACAAGGAAAAAATGGATGGAATACTGTAAGATGAGGCAAAAGGACTCATGACAGACTTCATGAATGCGATGGTGAATCAAATCGGATGCTCAGACTCTATAGTTTCTTCAAAATGGGGAAGAATAATGGTAATAGAGTTGACACTACCAGATGCACTAGGAGGGTTGTGGAGAAATATTAATTCTCCTGGACTCTCAAATATGGGTGCCCCCTTACCCAAAAATTAGGTGTCAATGTAATGGAAAAAAGGTGTATGTGGTTCAAAGGCATGGGTTCAAAGTAAGGGGTTATTGAAAAAATTAACCTCACTATGGATGAAGTCATTGGACCCCACAACATGTTGGTCATGGGTCTACTGTGGAAGGAAGTGAGTACAATGGTGCATATCATCCCAAGTAAAGTCAGGGGTGCTTATTGCTTCCATGATGTCTTCATCAAAATGAAATATGGGAGGACTGGTAGAAGAAATACCACATGACACAACAGGGCTACATGATGCGTCATCATGAAAGATATGGTTCACATGCGCATCGCTACTTTGGGTAGACGAAGAGCTAGTAGATGAAACATATACCGATGTTGAGACCAAGCATGATTGCCGAAGGAGGTTCAGTCGAAACAGAAGGGGATGACACAAAGGGTTTTTCCACCATGGATCCTATGGATGACGACAAATAAAGAATAGTGGCCAAAGGGTCTGTCATCTCGACATTGGGGGGAGGTATCACAATGGGTGCAAAAATTTCCTTCGGTTCTGCTAAATCAGAACTCACAAGTACAGGATTAGAGGATCCACTACGAGCAGCCTCTATTTCACAAATTTCCTCAAGGGTATTGTTGTATCTTAAGAGACAATTCCTTGGCTGTGGAAAGGAATCAATGCTTAAGACATTTTTAAAAATTGTGTCACAGAAGTATTTATATTAGGTGGTCTTCGTTCAATCCCTTTGGAAACTAATTCTTTAAAACCCTTAATAATCTAGAATAATGAAAGACTCTACAATGCCATTAACTGCTGATATCTGAATGGAAAAGAAGGATTGTAGAAGAAACTCAAAATGATATGCTGTAACACATAATCTATCACTTTAAATTTCAGAATGAATTTATGGAGAGAGAGGAAACTAAAAATAATATGATGTAAACACAAAATCTATTACTTTTAAGTTCTAGAGAGAATTTGTGAAGGGAGAGGATTTGGAGTGAAGGAGCGCAAATTATGGTTATTTAACTCTTACTCATAGATGTAATTAAGATACCGACAACTAATTTACTTCACTTCATTCCAGGAAGAAGGAACATAAAATGGCATAGGAAAAACGAATCACCATCAACAATTGCAGGAAACTTGATGCTTCTTTCATTAATTCCTCAGAAAAGTAAGTGCCAAAGTTTTAGTCTTCCAGAGGTCCAAAACCAGGAACCTCTCTGCTTTCTTTCTGTCTTTCTAAATACATCAAAAATAGTTTGTAACTGCTATAACTCGTTGAATCTACTTCAACTACCTAAACTATTAAAACTACTTATTACATGTATAAATTTAATAAAAAATATGTATTTCGTAGATTCTCCTGATCTAAAAATTATATGTCACTATTAAATACATAATCACTTCTACAAAATATTTGTGGAATTTAAAACATAATCACCAATAGCAATATCATGAAGAAAGATCAATCACACATAACACAGATAATTTACCGGGAAATCATAAAGCTAAAAAACCCCACTATCTTTTATTATGTATTAAATCATGGATCATGAAACAATTACATACAAAGCTCCAATCTAAGAGCTCTCAGTACAATAGTTAACTGTCTCACACTGTCATACAAAAATTGGCAAGTTCCTTAGCCAATTTATTGTCTCTAGATAGCCTGCCTCCACTGCACAATCCCTGATGGTCAAGAACCTTTGAATGAATCAATATTTCATGCCTTGACTGCGCAATCCTCATAGGCACATCCTATGTGTGTGTGGTTGCATGTGTGCACCAGTAATGTCACAACTGATAGTCACACTTCCCTTTCACCTAGATCTAAATTGGGTCTTCACTGGAACTGACATGCATGCAGTTAATAATAGTAAAAACATCAGTTGCATGTGAGATAACTATATGTGAATTAATTAATTTTTAATTCACTTGATCTCTCACTAGTGTATCTTCAGTTACAACTAGCACAAATGACTTTAACTCACTTAACTGAGTTAAAATGATTTAAAACTTGCACAACTCATGCACCACTACACTTCCAACTCTGTTACAACTAGAATCACTCTGTTACAACTTCGAATCACTCAGTTACAACTAAGTCCACTTGCATGTCCCACCAACCAACCTTTGAACTCGAATTTCCTATAGCTAACTGATTTTCCACTTAATTTAACTATTTCCAAGTGTTCATTGAGAATATATTATTGTTTATTGTCAAACTATTATCAAGGGATAACAATAGCCGACATGCATCTATAAATAGACATGCGATCTATAAATAGAACTCGCACATACATCTATAAATATACTATCATCTATAAATATATTTTTCTCATACATCTATAAATAGACAACATCTGTAAATAGATTTTTCTCATGCATCTAAAAATAGACCTCCACCTAAAAATAGCCTGTGTGGGCCCCACCTAGCGTAGGTTCTTAATTTTCAATAGGATCAAGGATGTTGTTTCTGGATGCCAATTTCACGGTTTCTTGTTGCAACCTTCAACACTCCCTCTCAACAAGAAAAGAATGTCTTTGCATGTGACATGAAACTCTATGCATGCACCCTGCAACCTTTGCATGCACCATTTCTGAAAACGAATAGCCTCCAAACAACTGAATCAGTATAATGAATCTATCATCAAATTCTTCTGACTTCTGCTGGTACCAATTGCATGTCTTCTGGATCCACTGCGATGTTGACCTCTACATCCATGCACTCTGCACTTGCTGTCAGCTCTGATCCGCGCTCCGGTATCTGACACTGTCACTTTGATTTCATGTCGTCACGACATCTAACTACATCAATCCAACTGATCCTGCTACTGCTACTCTATGGGCTCCTCGTAGCTAGGTTCGATTCATGAGATCTAGTACACCATCTCAATGAATCTTGCCCAAAAATTTCTTCTTGGGATTAATCATGCATGTCACCCCACCTCTCACCTGGTGGTATAAATGTATGCACTCCCTCTACCCATCTAGCATGAAATTTCTCTGCATGAGTGGTTCTCCCACTCCATGATCCTCCACATGTGACTGCTCCACATATTGAGGTTCACTCTTACATGCATGCAAATCCTTCTCCATCTCAAGGGTAAATTTCATGGCTTTCTCACACTTCCAAATAATAGGAAGCTCTGTAGAAATCCCATATACATAAAGTCTATAGAGATTCTTAACTCAAATCCCAACCTTCTTGGCTTTCCCTGTTACTTTGTGTCATAGGAAAACTTTTCCTTCACTAAAGACAACATCATAGCCTCCATCTTCTAAAATTGTGACTGAGACTAAATTTTTCTTCAAACCTGGTACATGCATTACATATTTTAAATGAAAGAGTTTACCTAATGCCCTCTAAAAGGTAATGGTACCAATTCCAATCACACTATATGTTCCATTGTCGCCCAACTCATAATGCATCTGGAGATCTTTCTCTTCCAAGTTACTGGAAAGTTTCATATCTCCCATCATGTGAAAGGAAGCACCAATATCCAAGTACCACCCCGATCCCAATGCACTTGACACCATGCATGCGATCAATGAGAATTCAAGCTCAAATTGTGAGGCAAGGGCCTCACCAGCTGCAGCTCTAGCAGCCATATTGTTCTTCTTCTTTTTTGGACAATTTGTGGCAATATGTCCATGCTCGTGACTGTGAAAATGCTTCACTTTGGACATGTTGTGCTCCTTGCCATCTTCACTGCCCTCAGCTTTAGAATGGAATTTCTTCCCCTTCCCCTTCTTCCCCTAGGAAGCCAAAGAAAAATCCTCTTCATCATCATGCTTTGATGAAGAGCCATCTATGGTGTTCCACCTAAACTCCTCCTGTACCAGATCTGACCACAGTCGTTCCCAATCCAGAAAATTTTCCCCTCCATTGACATAGTCTTCATAACTGTGCCAACTCTTAGGAAGTCCCAAGAGATCCAAGCTCACCAAATCATCATCAGTAACACTTATTCCTACAATCCCAAGCTCATCTCGACATTGGACAAACTTTTTTAAGTATACCGGAATAGTGTCGTTCTTTTCCATCTCGATCTTCCCGAGTTTATCTTTGAGCACCAATTTCCTACGGTCACTACTGCTTTGGAATATATCCTTCAAAGCCTTCCACATAGCATATGGTGTGGCTTTCCAATGAAGTCTTGAGAAAATGTGGTATCGTACTCCTTCCAACAGAATCCTCCTCGCCTTTGCCACTTTCTTTTTCCATGCATCAAGTAATGGAGCATCTGTCCAAGTAGGCTTAGGAATATCATTGTTAATGAATTCCTTCAAGACATTATCTTCAAGAACCACCTCCATCCTGTCCTTCCAAGAAATGTAGTTCAAGTTACCCTTGAGTGCATACTCTAACCTCAAGCCATTGAAATCCATTTCGATCATGAATTAGTTGTAGCGCTAAGAAAGCCTTTCTACAAATTCGAATTCTTTCCACCAACAAACTCAGCTCTTGCTTCAAAATTGCCATCTTCCGTGATCCAATACCATGTAGAAATTTAATACAAAATATGTATTGCCTAGATTCTCCTGATCTAAAAATTATATGCCACTGTTAAATACATAATCGCTTCTACAAAATCTTTTCAGAATTTAAAACATAATCGCCAATAGCAATATCATGAAGAAACATCAATCACACCTAACACAGATAATTTACCGGGAAAGCATAAAGCTAAAAAACCCCACTATCTTCTAATATGTATTATATCATGGATCATGAAAAAATTACATAAAAATCTCCAATCCAAGAGCTCTCAGTACAATAGCTAACTGTCTCACACTTTCATACAAAAATTGGCAAGTTCCTTAGCCAAATTACTGTCTCGAGATAACATGTCTCCACTGCACAATCCCTGATGGTCAAGAACCTTTGAATGAATCGATATTTCCTACCTTGACTGCCCAATCCTCATAGGCACATTCAATGTGTGTGTGGTTTCATGTGTGCACCCACTAATGTCACAACTAATAGTCACACTTGCCTTTCACCTAGATCTCAACTGGGTCTCCACTGGAACTGACATGCATGTAGTTAATAATAGTAAAAACATTAGTTTCATGTGAGATCACTACATGTGAATTAATTAATGTTTAATTCACTTGATCTCTCACTAGTGTATCTTTAGCTACAACTAGCACAACTGACTTTAACTCACTTAACTGAGTTAAACTGATTTACAACTTGCACAACTCATGCACCACTACACTTCCAACTCTGTTACAACTAGAATCACTATGTTACAACTTCAAATCGCTCAGTTACAACTTTGAATCACTCAGTTACAACTTATTCCACTTGCATGTCCCACCAACTAACCTTTGAACTTGAATTTCCTATAGCTAACTGATTTGCCACTTCAGTTAACTATTTCCAAGTGCTCATTGAGAATATATTATTGTTTATTTTCCAACTATTATTAAGGGACAATAATAGCCAACATGCATCTATAAATATAACTCGCACATACATCTATAAATAGACGATCATCTATAAATAGAATTTTCTTATACATCTATAAATAGACATCATATATAAACAAATTTTTCTCATGCATCTAAAAATAGACCTCCACCTAAAAATAGCCTATGTGGGCCCCACCTAGTGTAGGTGCGTAATTTTCACTAGGATCAAGGATGTTGTTTTTGGATGCCAGTTTCACCGTTTCTTGTTGCAACCTTAAACATTACATTGAAATTGAAGACATCACTATAGCTTCGATCTTAAAAAACAAAGAAAACAAATTAAAACTTGAAATAGTATTATTTTTGCTCAATCTAATTTGTTGTTGATGTGTCTCCCTGAAGTGCTTATGTGTCTCCCTTATAGATCAGAAATCCTTCCTGCATTTCTTCTAGAGTTCAATATTTTACTTTTCTTCTTGCTGTCATGTCTTTTTTGTTTCTGATGTGGTATTCGAACATTTCTACAATAATTCATCTTTTCCCGACTTGACCCCGCTATTGCATTTCCAACAGTGCCACCAGTTTATCCCTTTTCCTAACTCTGCCTATGCCTCTGCTCGTGCATGTAGCGTTCCGTCTTCTCTTCTCCTTTTCTCTGCGTTGGGTCACTTACTTGAGTCCACTGCCCTCGTTCACGTTTCTTCATAAAACAATGCAACTACACATAATCCTGGACTTTAAATAAATTCAAATTTTCCTTTGAAAACTATCACGTCCATCCCTTTATCACATTTCGCATTTTGACATTTATAACATCTTTCTGAGTGCCATTCCTCCTGAATTTTCAATGTGTGATGTGCAATAAAGGTAGGGATGACGTGGCAAGTGTAGGTGGGGCCGATCGCAAATCGCAATTGGCGATATGAAACCTTATCTCATTTCACATTTTGGCATTTATAACATATTCCTGAGTGCCTTTCCCCTTGAGCTTGCAATGTGCGATGTGAGATAAAGGTAGGGATGATGTGGCAAGTGGAGGTGGGGCTAATAAAAAATCATAATCAATGATATGAAACCTTATTGCATTTCACATTTCGACATTTATAACATATTCCTGAGTGCCATTCCTCCTAAGCTTGCGATGTACGATGTGCGATTGGAATATATTAAATCATAGTTTTGAGTTGCATCACATTCGAACCTTCGTCACACTTCGCATTTCGATATTCATAACATATTCCTGAGTGCCATTCCTCCTGAGCTTGCGATGTGCGATGTGTGATAAAGGTAGGGATGACGTGGCAAGTGGAGGTGGGGACACCTGACTCCACCCTGGCATGTAATGTTTTGAATGCATCCATCGGCCCGACTCTTGAACTGTTCTGCATGAAAATAAGCACGACTCAACCCAAATTCACGTCTCTACACATAATGTTAATACACCATCATATAATTCAAAAAAAAAATTCAGTATACAAATTTTTTTACATTTTCTAACATATATGTTTTTTTGTTTTTGTTTTGAGAAATATTCCAAAGTAAATGAAAATGAGCCACAACATCTGGCTCCACCTATGGATAGTGATTTTTTCCATGAAATCACCAAGAAATGTAGATTAGTGCCTTATCCATTGGGCATGGAATCAAATATTGCTTGGTGACATATGAATAATGAGCAATCCGATATTTACAGTGGTGGAATGCTGACTTTTAATGCCCAAAATAATGCCTCAAATACTGCCCCTTCATAGGCAGCTGTAGAGATTCTCCATCTAAATCTTCTAGGATGAGAGTGTTATTTGACCTAGATTATCCATTTTCCTCTTTTTCCTTCAACATCACTTTGAACCATCACGTCCTTAACAACAGAATTAGGTACATAAGCGGTTATTTGGGATTGTAACACATAAGTTCTGAAGGATTTGAGTGCTTTGACTAATGCATATGCTTGTTTCTCCAAAATGTTATATTTGAGCTCAACATCTCTGAGAACTTTGCCGAAGAATGCCATTGTCTGCTCTTGATTATCCTCATTTTTCTGTAATAACACATCAGCAATAGTAGCGGGAGAAGCGAATGAAAATATTTGAAATACCTTTTGATAATCAGGACTTATTAGAACAGGAGCTTCCTGGAGTGCTTATTTTATTCTGGAAAATTCTTCTCTTGCTTCTTTATCCCATCTCACTTATGCATTTTTCTTCAACATATTAGTTATATTTCTCACAATCTTAGCATAGTTTGGTAAAAATATTCTTAGAAAGTTTAATTTTCCCAAAAATCTTTGAATATATTTCTTGCTTCTGGGTAAAGTAATTGTTTGAATTGCTTCCACCCTTGTTGGATCAATCTTCACTCCTTGTTTTGAAACTATGTGGCCCAATAATTTACCTTCTTGATCTATCTCAACATCTTCAAATTTTCCAATCATTGTCAAGAAATGATTTATCTGCTCATCATATTCAAACACCTGCCAATGTTTCACATTGCCAGGAATAGAGGGTCTATGTCTAATTTCAATCTCGTACCTTAACCTTGGATTCATTGGAGGCTTAAAGGTACTAGCTGCAGCTACTAACAAATCTGTCAACCTATTCCCCTCCCTTAGAATGAACTGAATATTGAAGGCTTCAAAATAGTTCTCTATCAGATCCCAAACTTCATTTATGTATGATCTTAATATTGGATGCTTGGTCTTTAAATGATTTTTAATATGTCTTACTATCAATTCAGAGTCATCTAAAATTGAAATACAATGAACCCCCATCTGTTTAGCAACTTGAAGGATTAAAATTAATGCCTCATACTTAGCCACGTTGTTTGTTGAATCAAATTCTAATTTAAAAGAAAAAGGCATGAGGTTACCTTCTGGTGATATCAACAAGAATTCAACTCTTGTGCCATCCTTGGAGTAGGCACCATCAAAATAAAATTTACAAATCTTCTTTGAATGCAGCTCATTATTTACAACTTCTTAAGAGAGCTACTTCCCTGTGTCTTCAGCAAATTCTACATCTTCATGCAACATGAAACATGAAAGATCTTATGTTTCTTGACCATAAATAGGGGAACTTCTTGCATCTTTCTTGGTAATGGGCTTCATGAACCTTGTTTCCCTGTACAATCTCCTTTCTTCCCCATTGAAAACAGGAATGATAGCATAAGTGAAATCTGATTTTATAACACCTCCCAACTTTTCTCCCCAAGAAATTGACAGGAGCATTCTGTACCTGGCTGTAATGTCAACAACCCCGACATCCATGACTATACTCTTTGCTGGAATTTGTGCCACAGAAACTACTACATATTTAATTAACCAAACACATTTCACCCTTTTGGAATAAAGAATATAGATCCCTGTAAGGTTTGGTAATCTGCAAGTTTAGTTCCTTCATAACAGACAATGGCATGAGATTATGGGATGCTCCTGAGTCCAACATACAATTATGGAGAGTAAAATAATGAAGCAACAGAGAAATATATAATGGTGGAACAGAAGGATATACTTCTTCTACATGCAGACCAAAGGTGACCACTGGCTTCTCTTCTTGTAAGTTCACAATGTCACTTATATCTTCAATTTTTGTGAGATTAATAAATTATGAAATTTCTTTCTTGTAGACTAGTATTTTAGCTAATTCTAGAAGAGGAACCTGATTTTTTACCTTCTCCAATGCTTTTGTCAAACTGAAAGCATGAGTTTGTTTAACAATATTTTCAAGTTCTTCTTCACTCTTTCTAGAATTTTCCACTTGTTCAGGTACAGGAACAACTCTCTCCAAAATATTAGTACCAACTGATTTGCTCTAGGAAGGTTCACCCTGTTGCACATCTATTTTATTAAATGGATTTACAGGTTGCTCCCCATTCCTAACTTGTTTTATAGGGTCTTTTTGTTTTGGAGTTGCCATTAGAGGAGGAATAGAATCTTGTTGTTCAACTTCATTATTCTACACTCTAGATCTCTTTCTAGACCTTAAATCATACTTTTTATGTAACTTAGATTGCATGAAATCTGTGAATTTCCTACAGTATTCATCCATTTCATCTTGATCAAAAGATAATTAAGCTTCAACATATTCTCCCTCACAATCTTCCTCTTCATCCTCTTCTATTGTGTACATAGAAGATATGTGATCTTCAGCTTCCTTTTGGTCATCTTCTGTTGACTCTCTAGGTGCTGCTTCTATATACAATGGTGCTTGAACCTGGTCTTGGTCTTTTCTTTCCCTGTGCAAAATTTGTAGGGGTTGTCTTCTGAATTGAGGGTTAAATCCTCCTTGGTTTTGTTGTACTTGTATTTGGGAGTTTTTACTTTCCAATTCCATATTAACTAGCTTATTTGACAAATTTTTTATCACCTTTGTCATATCTTCAATTCTTTGATCTTGTGATGATTCTTATTTTTCTTTCCCCTTCTCTTGGACTGGCTGTTTCAATTTCACCTTCCTATCTGCAGTCATATTAGCTTAAATTTCTAAAGCATCTGTCTGTATCTACTTTAGAGTAGGGGATATACTTTCTCTAAGTGTGAAACTAAAATCGGCTTCAAAATCCCCAACAAAAACCACCTTTGATACAAAGTGAGGGGGATTAATTTCTACAGGTAAACTGTTATAGAATTTATTGAACCTTTTGATAAAATATGATATATTCTAATCTGGTTTTCTTTTGATTGCATTGAATTCTGTTGGTGAATATCCATGATCCCTTTTTTCACCCCATCTCTGAGTGAATTTATTTTCCAATTCTTCCCGTGTATTAATAGAATTATTTGGAAGTCCCTTAAACCACTTTCTAGCCTATCCATCTAGAGAGTGAAAAAAATGCCTCATTACAACATGAAGATGTTCTACATTCAGATTTTTAGCAAAATTACAAAACACAGGCAAGTTTTTTCTGTAGTTATTTGATTTTCTTCGGTAAAATATGGGATTAATTTAAGATACTCTTGAGGCATTGCATTAATTAGTTGTGGAAGGTTAAGTGGAGCATATTTGTTCAACAAAAAGGCCGGTGCTACCATGTTTGCACCTTGGTTTAATATTCCTTGGTTAGATGAAATCGATGAACCTGCTGTGAAAATGAATGGAGGTGGAGGTAAAACTGATATGGGAGTGGGTTGATGGAAAATCGCAGAGGGACCAACAACTGAAGTTTGTTGAGCTTGAGCAAAAGTAAAAGAAATAGGCTCAAAGGAGTGTTCTTCCAACTTAGGTTCTTGAAAATAAATTGGCGTGAAAGGTGAATCTTGTTCCAAGAAAGGAAGTACTTTAGAGATATCTTGAAACAAAGGATTACTAGAACTACTGTTAGGAGCAAATAGTGTAGGACTAGTTGTTGAGGGGGTTTTGGGTTTCCGAACCCTTTTAGAAACTAATCTTTTAGGGTCTAACAGAGCAGGAACCTTTTGCTATGAGGTATTCAACCTCATGTGAGGCCTTTTGTGAGCCAGAATTCTGAGAATAACAAACAAAACCAAATATTTCATCCTCACTAAACAACCAGAGGAAATAATGTGAAAAACCCAGGGAAAATAAACTTCGTCTCTTCGTCCCCGACAACGTCACCAAAAAATGTTGTACCTTAAGAGATAATTCCTTGGCTATGGAAAGGAATCAGTGCTTAAGACATTTTTTAAAAATGTCTCACAAAAGTAATTATATTAGGTGGTCTTTGTTCAATCCCTTTGGAAACTAATTATTTAAAAACCTTAATAATATGGTATATTGAAAGAATCTACAATGCCATTAACTGTTTATATCTGAATGGAAAAGAAGAATTGTAGAAGAAAATCAAAATGATATGATGTAACATAGAATCTATCACTTTAAATTTCATAATGAATTTATGGAGAGAGAGGAAACTCAAAATAATATGCTATAAACATAGAATCTATTACTTTTAAGTTCGAGAGAGAATTTGTGAAGGGAGAGGAGTTGGAGTGAAGGAGCATAAATTAAGGTTATATAACTCTTACTCACAGATGTAATTAAGATATCGATAGATACTTTACTTCACTTCATTCCAAATAGAGGGAACACAAACTGGCACAGGAAAAACGAATCACCATCAACAGTTGCAGGAAATTTGATGTTTCTTTAATTAATTCCTTAGAAAAGTAAGTACCAAAGTTTTAGTCTTCCAGAGGTCCAAAACTAGGAACCTCTCTTCTTTATTTCTGTCTTTCTTAAATACATCCAAAACATTTTGTAACTACTAGAACTCCTTGAAACTACTTCGACTACCTAAACTGTTAAAACTACTTATTACATTGCAATTGAGGATATCACTATAGCTTCGATCTTAACAAACAAAGAAAACAAATTAAAACTTGAAATATTATTCTTTTTTATGAATATGATTTGTTGCTGATGCGTCTCCCTGAAGTGTTGATGTTTTTCCCTGACAGATCAGACATCCTTGCTCTGCATTTCTTCCAGAGTTTAATATTTGTCTTTTCTACTGGCTACCATGTCTTTTCTGATTTTGATGTGGTATTCGAACAATTCTATAATAATGCATCTTTGCCCGACTTGACCCAGCTATTGCGTTTCCAACAGTGCCACCATGTGCTCCCTTTTCCTGACTCTTCCTATGCCTCTGCTTGTGCGTGCAACGTTCCGTCTTCTCTTCTCCTTTTCTCTGCATTGGGTCACTTACCCGAGTTCACTGCTCACGTTCATGTTTCTTCATAAAACAATGCAACTGCACATAATCTTGGACTTTAAATAAATTCAAATTTTCCTTTGAAAACTATCACGTTCATCCCTTTATCACATTTCTCATTTGGGAATTTGTAAGATATTCCTGAGCAACATTCCTCCTAAGCTTGTTATGTGCGATGTGCGATAAAGGTAGGGATGACATGGCAAGTGGAGGTGGGGCTGATTGCAAATCGAAATCAGCGATATGAAAACTTATCACATTTCGCATTTTGGCATTTATAACATATTCCTGAGCACCATTCCTCCTGAGCTTGTGATGTGTGATGTGCGATTGGAATATATTAAATCATAGTTCTGAGCTGCATCATGTTTGACCCTTTTCGCTCTTCGCATTTCAACATTCATAACATATTCCTAAGTGAAATTCCTCCTGAGCTTTTGATGTGCGATGTGTAATAAAGGTAGGGATGATGTGACAAGTGGAGGTGGGGACACCCGACTCCACCCTGGCATGTAATGTTCTAAACGCATCCATCGACCCAAATCTTGAACTCTTCTGCACCCAAATAAGCATGACTCGACCCACCTTCACATATCCACACATAATGTTAATACACCAACATATAAATCAAAAATTATTTTTCGGTATACAATTTTTTTTACATTTTCTAACATATATGATTTTTTGGTGTTTTGAGAAATATTTCAAAGTAAATGAAAATGAGCCACAAAAGGTATCATGAAATTTGTCGAGACGGGTAAAAATATGAGAATAGGGGCCATAAATATCACACAAAGCACAGGGGTGGTTCATGCACAACAATTTGAGTTTCTTAGCTAAATTAGGTAAGGTAACATGGACCTCCAGGATGTTAGATTATGGAAATGTCTCATTGACCACACTTTTGAGACGAGGAAGCTCAGGACAGTTATGGGTGGCATGCCCAACAACATCAATCAAAGCTCATGAAGGTGAATTCTTTGGAGGCTTAGGAGGAGCAAGATCTATTTGGGGGGGCTTGTCATTAGTTTCTTTTTTTTTGGCTTTTACCCCCTCACCATGTGATTTTGCAACAGGAGTAGGTTGTTGTTGAGGTGGTTGTTGCACTAAAGAAAAGGGAAGGGTCACAACGACTGGTTGGATTGAGGTCAAAGAAGTATATGGTTTGAGCTGAGTAGGTGAAGTGTTTGTTGGGGGATCAATGTACTAGATAGGGATCCCCAAGGTCAAATTGGGAAGGCTCAAAATAGTCATCACATGAACTGAAAACACTCTAGATGGGGGAGCTAAAAATAATATCTGACCAGAAGGGTAATGGCCTAGCAGAATGGCTCCCATATGGTTGAGGCTAGGGAGAACCCTTCCGAGTTGAAAAGGGTTGCGAGAGACACCAATCAAGGAAGAAAGTCCTTAAGGAGAAGGTCCTAAAGGCTGCATCGAGTGACCACCAGTAGGTTGCGAAGGCATTGACTGCTGGCTGGTCGACCCAGACCGCTTGTGGCTAGTCCAAGACGCTTACATCATGTAAAAATTCAATGAGCTGGGGTCAGTGATAAGGGGGGGGGAGGGGGGACTAGGGAATGAACCAAGTAAGGTGGAATATTTATAGGCTCCTAGTGAAACACTAGTGAGACGTGCGACTGATTGTTTATTGACCACCGAAGATATGATAGACTTAGGGGAGGTCTGAGACTTCGGTTCGTAATATGTCAACTAATCGATGATGACGATATTTCCATTGTGAGGAAAGAACATCTTATGGTAAACCGCAGATGCGACAAAAGATATCACATAGGTATAGCTACGACCCAATAGGGTATTGTAATCTAAGGGGGTGTCAATGACTTCAATGTCAACACAAACAATCTTTCTCGTAAGAGTGACAAGACAATTATGGAACATGCTAAGGGGATGAGAAGGGTGACTGTCCCATGCACGCAAAGCGATGGTGGATGAGGCTAAGTTGGGTGATCTGAGCTTATTCCAAACATAGGCGGACATGACACAGGTAGATGCACCCTCGTTAATGATACATCTATGAACATGGAAATTACGAATCTTGACTGGTATTTTGAAGGCAATGGATGAAGGTAAAGGCAGATGTTCTAACTTGTCAACATCAAAAACGATCAAATTATCATTTGAAGGATCCACAAGGCCCAAAGCTGATAGTAGAGCTTTTCTTTGTGAGGGGCATGACTGGAGGACTTCTAATGTTGACATGGCAGTATGCGACTATGCCAAGTCATCTACTATGCTGGAGGTGTGGGTGGCTTTTGCGGAAGCATAATTTCAGTGTAATGGCCCTTTGGGGATCTTGTGAATGATCTCTTCCCTAGGCTGACGGATCTGTAAGGGAACATTGGTGTCGAAATGGACTTCGTGGAAACTTTGGTTTGGGACTCTGTTACATACGTAGCAGCTTGCTTGTCATATTAACGCGATCGGGTTTGAAGGTTAACATCAATGGTGTTGACCCCTTCAGAATTCATCATAAGGATCTGGTAATCAGGGGTACCAGACTGTGGAGGTTTAGGAGCGCCCTGACCTTGAGGGGTTGGGAAGCAACATATCCTTAATGAGGGAAAGGATTAGTGAACATAACCGATTTATAGAAATTTTCTGAATAATGAATATTTATCCACTGAGATTATCCTGGTCACGCACTAATTCAAATTCATGCATAACACATAACCTCTTCTACAATTGATCATCAATATGCGGAAATAGAAACAATCGCATGTGCACATAAACACAATATGTAATGGGGAAAGCTTATAGCTGAAAACCCCCAGCTATTTTGTATATTATAATAGAAGAGAACATGTAACAATCTCAGTACAATACTCCTCACAAGTACTCAGTACTGTCTCCAAAAGTTACACACAAACTAGCTCAGTTTTGAACAAGTCACGAGTTCAAAACTCATCCACTATTTGCCTGCCTCTATTGCGCAATCCAAGTTGGTGTAATGAGAGATCCAAGTTCGAATCTCCTTGGCTTCAACTGCGCAATCCTCATGGGCAATCTCCTCCAATGCTTGTGCAAATCTCATGCACAACTATTGTCGCAACTAATAGCAAACTCACCCTTTCATCTACCTCTTCCACTGGTCTTCACTGAACTGTCCATGCACTGCAGTCAACTGATGTGTTCTTTAGTTGAATAATGAGTTAATTTTTAGTGAATTAAATAATATTTAATTCACCCCACTCATCTCTAGTGTATTATCCAGTTAAACTAAATACAACTAGTTCAACTAAGTTAACCCGAACACAACTCCACCAACTGTCTCATCAACTCCACCAAACTCCGCCACTTGATTTCTAACTGAAGTCAACCATGCATGAGCTCAAAAAACCCCTAGGAATAGCGTAATTCCTTCTGTCAGATGCATGGGCCACATCCGTAGCTCCAACTGAAGTGCTGCAAGAGGATAAACTGAAGTTTATAGTCCAAATATTATTAAGGGCTAATAATATTTGACTGACCTATTTTTAGACAGGCAGTCTAAAAATAGACTTCGACTTGTATGTCTAAAAATAGAGGTCCATCTATTTTTACCAACTCAACCAATCATCCAAGAATAGCATACTGCAACTCCTAGACCATGCTCCATATGTCTAAAAATAGACTTTGCGCCAAAAATAGCCTGCGGGCCCACTTAGTGAAGGCGACTTCATTTCACTAAGCTCCATCATCTTGTTGTATTTTCAACACTCCCTCTCAAAAAGATATGGATTATCTACAACCCCTCTGTGGAATTCGAATTTTCTCCTGGTGAGCTTCTTCGTCAAGATGTCAGCATCCTGATCCTCCGTGGGAACATATGAAAGTAACATGATTCTCCGCTGCACACAATCTCTGATATGATGGTACCTGATGTTGATGTGTTTGGATCTATCATGAAATATTGGATTAGCTGAAAGTTTAATGCAACTCTGGTTATCACAATAAATCACAGTAGGCTCCAAGTGTGACCCGAACAATCCGACGAGGATCTTCCTCATCCAAATAGCCTCGCATGCAGCCAAGCTTGCTGCCATGTACTCGGCCTCTGCTGAACTGAGTGCCACGGATCTCTGCTTCCTGCTATACTAGGAAACTGCTGTCGACCCGATACTGAAGACTCCTCCAGATGTGCTCTTTTGGTCTGTTGGGCTCCATGCCCAATCTGCATCAGTGAAGCCGCTAAGCTTCGCTCTAACCTTCTGTCTGTACCACAGACCATATCCCGATGTGCCACTAAGATAACGCAATACATGCTTGCTTGCCTTCCAGAAGAGCTTGGTAGGCTTAACCATATCTTGCGAAAGCTGGTTAACAGCATAGCATATATCGGGTCATGTATTGACCAGATACATAAGCGACCCCACCAACTGTCGATAGACAGTGGCATCCACTACTTCTGCTGAAGTAGCATCCTCCTTCCTCCAACCACCAGGAAGAGGAGTATCAACAGGCTTGCAACCATGCATGTTGAACCTCTCCAGTATCTCCCGGGCATACTTACCCTGAGAAACAAACAGTCCACCACTGCGCTGCCAAATCTCCAATCCCAGGAAATAATGAAGGAGGCCCAAGTCCTTCATCTCAAACTCTCTAGCAAGATCCTCCTTGCATGAAAGTATCAACAGCTCATCACCCGTCAAAATCAGATCATCTACATGCAGTACAATGATCAGCAACTTCCCCTCCACCACAATCTGGTACAGGTTAGGATCCGCCTCACTCTTGGAGAATCCAAGTCCGGTGAAATAACTGTCTATCAGTGTGTACCAAGCACGGGTGCTTGTTTCAACCCATACAGTGCTCTCTTGAGTCTGCACACATGCGACTCACTGCTGAAGATCTCGAAACCTTCGGGCTTCTCTATGTACACCTCCTCCTCAATGACTCCATTGAGGAACGCAGTCTTCACATCCATCTGATGGATGTGCCACCCCATCTGCGCTGAGAGAGCCAAGATCGTCCGTATGGAAGAGTACCTTGCGACAGGTGCAAAGGTCTCCTCATAATCGATCCCCTCGATCTGAGAGAAGCCTCGGGCAACAAATCTTGCCCTCTTGTGCCTCCCATGCTCTTCGCGGCTTCGCACCGCTTCACTTTGTAGATCCATGTTGAACTACACTTGAGATTTCCCCTGCGGTGGTGGGACGATCTTCCATGCATTGTTTACGACGATCGGGTCTCTCTTCCACCATGGCATCTGCCATGCGGGTTCCTCCCGACTTCTCTAAGAGGATGGCTGCGTCATGACACATTGACTCACAAGAGCCATGTATCTAGTGTCTTAGTCCGGTGGCCTGTCTGCGTACACGTTGTCTTGTAGGTGGTTCTAAAACCCTCTACGCATCTTGAGCCAGTCGCTCAACTTCTGTAGTGTGCTTCAGCCCTCTGATGGTTGGCGCTACATGAGTGGTCTCTTCCACTCCATGAACCTCATCTTGTGGCTGATCCACATCCTGAGACTCATCCTTAGGAACTAATAGCTCCTCATCTGCATGCATGTGTGGCTCCCTCTCAAGCGAACACTTCATGGCTTTCTCCTCCTGAAATTTGATATCCCGTCGCACAACAGTCTTGCGACTGTCTGGAAAATACACACGATAGTTTTGGGGCGTATTATTGTACCCCACAAATATCCCAACGTCTGCGGTCGGATCCAGCTTCTTTCTGGCATCCTTCGTCACATGCATGTAGACAGGTGAGCCAAAAATCCTCAGATGAGAAATGTCAGGCCTCTTGCCAGAAAATGCCTCCTCCAGTGTACTCATGCCAAGTATCTTGTGAGGACAACGGTTCTACACATACACTTCAGTATTGCATGCCTCAGCCCACAAGTGAAGGGGTAGGCCCTGATCATGCAACATCGCCCGTGCAGCACCCACGATCATTCTGTTCTTTCGATCAGCAACCCCGTTCTGCTGTGGGTTATGGGGTGCGATGAGCTCTCTCCGAATCCCTTCTGCGCTGTAAAAGTCCTTGAATTCAGCAGAGATGAATTCACCACCATTGTCGCTCCTTAGAGCCTTCACATGCTTTCCTGATTCCTTCTCGACCAGCGCCTTGAATTCACAGAACTTTGAATATGTCTCACTCTTCTTCTGCATGAAGAAGATCCAGCACTTCCGACAGAAATCATCAACAAAGATCACATAGTATTTGTGCTTTGCTGGAGAAGCTACTGAGAAAGGACCACACACGTCTGTGTGAACTCTCTCAAGGATCGTCGTGGCGCGACTATCCTTCTCGTGAAAGGCGGCTTTCACATATTTTCCCAAGGTACACCCCTTGCACTGATCTGACTGTGCAAGAGTGCCCTTAGGAAGCCCATTATAAATCTGCTGCAGTATCTTCAAGGCTCCATGGTGAAGGTGGCCCAACCTCCTGTGCCACAGCTTGCCATCATCCCGGCTCACCACTTCTCCCGCCTTGCATGCCATTGCTGCGAAGCCATCTACTTGCAACTGATAAAGGTTCTTGACTCGAACCCCTATCTTCCGGGTCTCTCCAGTTGTCTTACTGCGCAGGAAAGCTTTTCCTTCACTGAAGACCACATCATACCCCTTGTCTTCCAACATCGCCACAGAGATCAAATTCTTCATCAATCCTGGAACATGCAATACTTCCTTCAATATGAAGGGTTTACCAGAGTCCCTCTCAAATGAAATGGTATCGATACTGGTCGCACTGTATCTACCATCATCGCCCATCTCGATGTGCACTCCAAGATATTTTTCCTCCAGATCTGAAAACAGATCCCGATCTCCTGTCATGTGAAATGACGCACCATTGTCCAAGAACCATACTGATCCCATCACACTTGAGACCAAGCATGCGATCAGTGAAAAATCTAGTTCAAACTGGGAGGCCAATGCCTCTTCCGCTGCAGATCCAGCAGCCTTCTTATTTTTCTTCTTCTGCGGACAATTTGTGGCATAGTGTCTGTGCTGGTGACAGTGAAAACACTTCACCTTTGACATGTCTTGCTTCTTGCCTTTCGCACCAGACTGAGAAGCTTTCTTGCTCTTCCCATTCTTTTCTTTGGCAGCCAAAGCACAATTTTCTTCATCAGATACCTTTGATGAAGATCCGTCCCTGGTAGTCCGCCTTATCTCCTCTTGCATGAGATCCGCCCAAAGTCGCTCCCATCCCGGCAACTTCTCCCAACCATTGACACTATCTTGATATGAGTGCCAAGCCTTCGGAAGACCGAGGAGAGCCAGGTCGACCATGTCCTCATCTTCGACAGTCACCCCCACACTTCCCAGCTCATCTCTGCATTGAGTGAACTTCGTGAGGTATTTGGCGATACTGTCGCCTTTCTCCATCTTAATGTTTCTGAGCTTATCCTTGAGCGCTAGCTTCCTTTGGTCGCTCTTGCTCTGGAATAGATCTGTCAACGCTTTCCACATCAAATATGGAGAAGCTTTTCCATGCAGGCTGGATACAATGTGATCCTTCACGCCCTCCAACAGAATCCTTCGACATTTTGCCATCTTCTTTTGCCAAGCCTCAACTTCAGCAGGATCAGTAGGCTTTTGGACATCCATATCTACGAACTCATTCAGCCCATTATCTTCTAATACCACCTCCATCTTGTCTTTCCATGCAACATAATTCGAACTGCCCTCAAGGGCATATTCGAGTCGCAAACCGTTGAAAGACATTTCAACTCCGGCACCAAGAAAACAAACTACTGAAAAATTCAAATTCCAAGCTCAAAACTCAACTGCTTCTGGATCTGTGAGAAAAAATTATTTCTAGCACAGAGATCGACTGTAAGGGCATTTACTGGATATATCACCTTTCAAAGAAAGGATGGATCCAGAGGCTACCTGGCCCGTTACAGACTCTGTCTACCGAAATAAAATTGTAATCACTGTAATAGATCCCGATGATCAATTCCCTCTGATACCATGTAGAAATTTGCTGAATAATGAAGATTTATCCACTGAGATTATCCTGGTCACACACTAATTCGAATTCATGCATAACACATAACCTCTTCTACAATTGATCATAAATATGCGGAAATAGAAACAGTCGCATGCGCACATAAACACAATATGTAATGGGGAAAGCTTATTGCTGAAAACCCCCAACTATTTTGTATATTATAGTAGAAGATAACATGTAAAAATCTCAGTACAATACTCCTCACAAGTACTCAGTACTGTCTCTAAAAGTTACACACAAACTAGCTCAGTTTTGAACAAGTCACAGGTTCAAAACTCATCCACTATTTGCCTGCCTCTACTGCGCAATCCAAGTTGGTGTAATGAGAGATCCAAGTTCGAATCTCCTTGGCTTCAAATGTGCAATCCTCATGGGAAATCTCCTCCAATTCTTGTGCAAATCTCATGCACAACTAATGTCGCAACTAATAGCAAACTCACCCTTTCATCTACCTCTTCCACTGGTCTTCACTGAACTTTCCATGCACTGTAGTCAAATGATGTGTTCTTTAGTTGAATAATGAGTTAATAATTAGTGAATTAAATAATATTTAATTCACTCCACTCATCTCTAGTGTATTAGCCAGTTAAAATAAATACAACTGACTAGCTAGTGAACAGAACACCACTCCACCATTGTCTCATCAACTCCACCAAACTCCGCCTTGAGAATTCTCCTTGAATTCAACCATGTGACTCTGCTAAGCCCTTAGGAATGGCGTAATCATAACTTGGGGTCCATAGACACATCAAGAGCTTTCCAGCGAATTGTTCTGAGGATAATGAAGGTTTATAGTCCAAATATTATTAAGGGCTAATAATCTGCAGTGACCTATTTTTGAATAGTGAGGTCTAAAAATGGAAGCTTATTTGTATGTCTAAAAATGAGGTCCATCTATTTTTACCAACTCGACCAATCATCCAAGAATAGCATACTGCAACTCCTAGACCATGCTCCATATGTCTAAAAATAGACATAGTCTAAAAATAGCCTGCGGGCCCACTTAGTGAAGGCGACTTCATTTCACTAAGCTCCATCATCTTGTTGTATTTTCAACAAGATTGAGCTAGTGCAGTGTTTGGAGGAACCGAAGTGATGGCTTGCTATCCTCTAAATTCTTCTTTTGCTTCCCACAACTAGTGCATCTGGGGTAAAAGGGGAAAATCATGAGTATAATGGCCATGGAAACCACAATAAGAACAAGGCTTGTTCGTATGAAGAGGCTTGTTCTACTTGGGATGATCGCCCTGTTGCTGGTTTGTAGTGTTAGGCTGGTTCCCTTGGGGTGTTTTTGGTTGATTACCTTGGTGCCCTTGGTTACTCTGTGCTGGTTGGTTCTGGTTTCCTTTCCCATTATTATTTTTCTTCGAATTAGGAGGATTAGTCACACTCTACTACGCATACACATGACCTTGAGGAGGCAGTGGTTGTTGTGGCAAAGGTTGAGAAGGTACGGGAGGCTGGGGCATTGATGCTGAGGGGCTGGAACACCAGGCTGTGGATAAGGATAGAAAGGAGGTTGAGCAACATTAGGGTAAGTAGGTTGAGCAACAACTAGCCCTGGCATCAGTTGATGCAGTTGGGAAAATGTGTAAGGCGTGCTTTGACCCAAATACATGCTGCTGGGAGGGGGATAAGTGCTGGAGGAGATGGTCCCTCCTTGAGGGAAAGAATAACACATAGAAGGATGAGTATGTAGATGTGAAAGAGATCCAACGATACTGTTGGTTGCGTGAGATTCCCCCAGTGCATTAGCACCACCAGGTTGAGGAAGATCTGGTAAAACGGTATAAAGATAACCAGACTGGGTGTAGATCAAGTCATATTTCAACATGACTTGGAGAGCTTCTTCCTCAGTCAGAGGGAAGTGAGACACGATAAATTTACCAATAGAGGGAAAATGTGTACAGAGAAACCTATCAATATAGACACGGTCGTCAAATGTGGAAACTTGACACAAGCTCCTCTTTCTATGCCAGTCTTGGACATGGTTAGAAATGTGGGTGGCAGAAGTTTGACAGAATGCGGTCAATAATTCAATACCGGTATCATAGTGGAGAGGTAACTGGAATTAGGATAGAAAAAATTTATCAAAAGGCGCAAAAGTGGAATGGGACGTAAAAGTCTGGTTGGCATACCACTTTTCCGCTTCTCTAGTGAGCGTATGCTGGAATAACCGAAGGCGAATGGAATCATCGGTAATGGAATTGGACAAACACCACATGTGAAAGGAGCAAACATGATTAGTAGAGTCCTCTCCCGCATTTCCTTCAAACTTAGGAATGTTTGAAGGAATCTTAGTTGGCATAGAAGACCAACTTGGATTGTGGAGTATAGGGTCATTGATTAACTGGATGAAATTGGGAAGGCTTAAACCTTCCATAAAAGGTAGCAAAGGAGAAGCCAAAATAGTTTTAGTAGCGGCTCTAGCATTAGGGTTAGGGCCACCACCAGATTGAGGACCTACACCTGAATTAGCACCTGACATGATGACGGTATGAGGTGGATGGGAACCAGGTTTAGAGTCATAGGAAGAACCCGATGAACCAGAATCAGAGTTTGTATGGAGACTCAGTGGAGGACTAACTCAAATCCTACGTGGTGGATTAAATCTTCCTAACGGAAAATGAGCGTGAAGGCCTTGGAGTCTCTAAGATAAATGCCTTGGGGGAACAATTGTTATCACTCATAAAATTGTGAAACATTTCTTGACATGGTCATATAGTTCACTCATCAAAAGGATAAGGTTTCCTTAGCCATTTCAAGTTGGATTAGGAATTGTTTTATTTTATTTATTTTATATTTTATATTTTATATATATTTTTATTTTTATAGCCTATCCTAAGTTCCATGGTCACCTCCATTTATGTCATTTTATGTCACATCAATCCTCATTTGGTGTCAGTTTTCATCCCCCATGCATTTAAAATAAAAAGGGCGCTTTTGTCAGTTTTTCAAATTTTCGTAGCGTTTTATACAAAAAAACAACAGGTTTCAATACGAAACTGCCTAATAGTTTCATAGCGAATCTGTCAGAGGTTAAACTAACTACGCTACAAAAATATGTTTTCTAACCTATCTTGTCAAATTCGATATGAAATGTCATTCTATGATATGAGGAGTTAGGGTGGAGTTAGGGTGGAGGTCATTTGAGTCTGTTATGGTTAATTCAAAGGTACATAGCCGTGTCTGAGGTCATCATTACCCTTTTTGGCCTGTATTTGTCATGATTAAAGTATGAGTTGTCAGTTAAACCATAAAATCTTACCCCAATTATATTTTTGTCATACTGCGCTTTATCTTTGCATGTAATTCGATCTGTTGAGAGTTGCTTCATCGAGCCAAGCAGGTTGCTGGCAGTTTTAAACTTTGTAGGCTTCATCAACCAAGTGAGGCTGTGAAGATATAAAGCACCCATGGCTACAAGAAGGAAAAAAAAAAAGGTGGTCATTGCCACACGTATGAGCCCATGGACATGAATTTACTCAATGAAGTCCCAACTACCATGTAGGTTTTCAGAAGAATTGGTTGCTTGCAATTCTGTCAAAGGTTAGAGGGCTTTCATCTACAGGTTTCAAAGGATTTTTCTAATAGCTTCACAGGAACAACTTCAAAAGTGGGAATTCTGAACCTTACAGTAACACCAGAGACCATCTCATCAGCAAAAAGAATCCCTAGAGGAGGGGAACATTGGTTTAAAGCCATCAAGTTCACAATGTAGGATTGCAAAGAGTTCATCAAACAAGAACATAGCGAAATTGATCTAACAAATGCTATCCCTAGGAGTTTCATGAAGGACAACTATCCCTAGGAGTTTCATGAAGGACAACTATTCAAAGCTGCTGATGATCATCCAGAAGTATTTTACCTATGAAGGAAGGTTTCACATGGTCTACTCCTATCATCTCAGGCTTCTTCTACATTTTGTGGGTAATAGGTCACTTGACTTGCCTTTTTACTTATACACAAGTCTAGGGAAAATGTCAGATAAGGTTCAAATCAGAACAAAAGGCAATGCAACTTCTCTTTTTCATCATGGTTTGATTAATCTGTTGGTGTTAGAGGAATTGAAGAGATTAGATAGAGATTGGACATCCTTCTTGTTCATGAGTGGTTATGAAATTGATGTTGTCACTTCTAAGAAAGCCTCCAAACCTAGAAAATTTTTATCACCAACTGTGGCAGAGGATTTGAAGAAGGGAATATATCATATCCTCTAGAACTAGTGAGCATGGAGACATAACCTTTGCAGAAGATTGACACACCTAAAACAACACCTGCAAAACAGAAGCAAACAGTCAGAAAACAAGGCGACAAAAGAGTCACTAGGAGCCAGTCAGTGGCTAAAAGAAACTTGGAGGATATCTTGCATGCAATTGACATTGAAGAATCTCCCATTGTCCAAGCTGAAGATATTGAATATGGAGGAAGAAAGCTGAAGAAAGGTAAGACAGTTAAAAAACTAGAGTTTGCAGGTGATGATGTTGGTTTCAATTTTCAACCTAGGAAGCCAATGACTAGACATGCAAGGAAATTCATGGAAAGCAACAAAGAGACTGAGAAATCAATGAAGCTATTTCCCAGCCACCAAGCATCATAGATCTATCTTCACCTGCAAAATATGAAATGGTTATCAAACAAAGAAAGGGTAAAGAGAAAGTAATTGAAAAATAAAAAATTGAAACCCTTAAAGAGCAGTTGAAGGAGGCAGGTAAAGAAATATCAATTTTGAAGCAAGAGGAAAATAAATATAGAGCTAATAAGATTCATTTTAAAAAAATGAGGAAAATCTGGGAAGATCAAGTCACAAGTGTTTCAAAGACATTGGAAAATACAAAAAAGTTGATAAAGTAGACTCAGCCACTAAGAGGAGAGGTCAAACACATAAAAAAGATAAACTTGCACTTGCAATCCAAAAACATGGAATTATAAGACAAAGTGCAAGATCTTCAGGAACAATTGGATTTGATTCATGTGGAGTTGGAAAATAAAGGATTGAAAATGATAGTGGTAGAAGAGCCTATTAGTCAAATAATTGTAAATGAGGAGGAAACACCACAAGAGTAATAAGTTGAGATGGAATATGTTTTAGGAGTTTCATAACATGCATATAGTCCAATTTTTGCAGCTGGAGAACAATTTTTGAATACCACCTTGAAAAAAACATTTTCTGTTTGTTTACACAGTTTCGTAGCATACCTCAGGCTTGAGGTCAGAAACACGCTACGAAAATTCCTGTAGGTGCTTTTTGGCGTTAAAAATCATATTTGGCATGTTTTATGGAGGTATATCAATGGTATGCAAGGTGTCATGACATAATCAAGGTGTTGGAATAACAAAGAATTCAAAAATTTAGATGGAAAAATCATTTTTCCCACGCTACTAAAACTCGCTACGAAATTGCCTAAAATTGTCCTGTTTTTGTAGCGAGTAATTTTTGAGGGAATTTGAGCATATTGACAATACATCAGCCAGTTTTAGACCTCCAGCATGTCAATGGACCTTATCAACAGAGATTTATGACTTGAAGGGAGTGCCACACATCCAGATCATCAATCAAAACAACATTTAAAAGAGAAGGTCATCCATTCTTAAAAACTAGGGTTATGTTCTACATATATAGGGCTACTTTAAAGATGTAAAGTGATGGCACACTTGGTGATTTTTCCTTTGAGCATGTGACATTCATGATGTAACCATTATGCAACTGTTTCGCTAATAGGATAAAGGAATGTAATAAATAGGAGATAGAGTCCTATTAGGATTTTGTTTCTTTAAGGATAACTGTCACTTTTTTGTTTTAAATTAGCGATTTCAGTTATGATAGGTGTTAGAGTAGAATTCGAGGATCTAGCCAGCTAGGCAGATCATCCATATTGTAAACAATGTATATTTATAAACAAAACATAGAATAATCAAAGGGTTGGAGAGTATTGCACCAAATTGCTGCTTGTATGTTTTTGACCATTATTAGTAATACAAAGTGACATTCTACTTCCAGACCTGAGATTCTCATGAGGTTTTTGATGTGTTATTGATCTGTAACTCTATGTTTAATCACTTGCAGTATATTTCATCTCTAATTACTTAGAATTCATAATATTATGCTTTGACTTCCTTTAGTGGTGAAATGACTGTGTTTTCCTATGTTATGTGTGTGAATTATCTCTGTAAAAAAGCTCTATCTGCCTCATCTTCCATGTGAAGAGCCATTTTCACTAAGACTACTGATTGTTGAATCCATAAGGCCAATGGTAGCAAGTCTGCATTTTTCAACCCACAATCATAAAAAAGCAAGTTACAATTCCATAGAGTTAGCCATCTAGTAAAATCCTTATTCAAAATCATAAACCCCCTTTGAGAGAGCCCTCTCAAACTGAAGAGGCTAATCTTCAGTTAGAAGTGGTTTAAAAGAGTTATATTGACTTGATTGATGAGCAGCCAATCAAGATCAATTTGGTGATAACATTTTGGTGCATCTTCTGGGAGAGCTGGAAGATATATTTCCTGAAGTTTTTGTGCAAATATTGAAGCTGAACTCTTGGAGGTAGTAGGGGCTCAGAATCTGTTCAAGGCTGCAACTACCTTGGTGACTCCATTTCAAAAAAATCATGTTTAAAGGTGGCTTCAAGCAGGAGATACACAAGGAGAAATCCAGATCCTAACCCACCTACTATTGTGGATAATCCAAACACAATTTCCAAAGGCATTCAAGGAAACTCTTCAAAATCAGGTACTCCATCACATTCAAGAGATTTGTCCTCTGAAATTTTAAGAAGTCCCGAGGATAAGAAATTTGATGATAAAATTCAGGAAGTCTTGTTTAAGTTTGAAAATGAAAATGAATTGACTGATTTTGTTATAGACCTACAAAGAAGAGGTATTGATACCTCGACCTTAGTTACCCAAAAAGAAAGAGAAGAATTCTGGGGGGAAGTCACATATGAGTTATTGCTAGAGAGGGAATATTTTGACAAGTTGAAGCAATTAGACCCATTTGAATTTTTCCTAAGAAGAAAATATGGTATTCCTTTATCTGACTGGAGCTCATTTGTAACTGGACTACAAAGACCAACTTCACCACCTCCTAACAGTTCATCCTCTACTACTGTTGTCCCTCAAAATAACAAACTGCCTGTCATCATGGCTGGAAATGCTCCACCTCCACCTCCTGCTACACCTACTAGATATGCTCCACTTGTTCTTCCAGTTGTCCTTAATGCCCTCCCTAGTAAGTAATCTACTAGAATTAAAACATGGGGGAGTGATGAAGAAATTACAGCTGAAGAAAATGTAGACAAATTCAATGAATTTATAGGCAGAGAGGAGGTTGACCATGAACATTCAAATGAGACTATTTGCTCAGAGTTTCACTGGTGAAATCAGAAAGTGGTTTAAAGCCCTTGCTCCAGGAAGCTTAGATAATTGGAATCAGTTTGAGGATAGTTTCTTGAGAAAATGGGGAAATAGAACAAACCCTGTTAGGATTAATTCTAATCACAAGTGTGTGAAAAAATCTCACTTTAGTTGTGCATAACAAACAACCCTAACATCAAAGATGGCTGCCAATTTCTTTAGATATGTAGTTAGTTGACCGAGATAAATGCTAAAAAATATAGATCTATGCAGTAAAAGACATTAAGTAGTAAATAAAAGCAAGAGTTTCTCCATGCATCCAATAGACAAGACAATAATATTTTTCAAGAATTTTTGTATTTTTTGACACCTGGGAATGGAACATAGAAAGATGTTACCAGTCCCCCTCAATGGGATGGGTTCTTGTAAGTCCTCAACATTTCAGAACTAAGATCTCTCTCACTTTATGGTGTAGAAAACCCAAACAAAAATGGAACTCAAAGGGAGCTCACAAGAAAAAATGGTAGAAAAATATGACAATGACGGAGAATCAAAGTCAGACCAAAAGTATAGATCCAGAGTGATCTTTAGGCAACAAAAGGTAATGAGTGAATGGAAAAAACCTTCTATTTATAACAAAATATTGAGTTAGTCTAGATATTGGTGCATAATTAAAATATTGTTAACCAAATTTAGATCCAACTTTTATGGAATATTTTATTATATTTGTTGGAGGGAAAAATAATTTGAATTTGGTCAAATCCCTTTACTTGTAAATAATAAATAAATAAATGATTTATTTATTATTTTAAGGATGTGGTTGACTAATAATTAAATAAATAATGATTTATTCAATTATTTATCAATTATTTAGTCAAAGTTAACAATGAATATTATTTAAATAAGGTTTAAATAATTATTCCTAGAAAATAATAAGATAAATAATTATTTATCTAATTAATTTTTGTATTTTGGGTTAAATATGACCAGGAATATTAATTAAACTATTGTTTAACTAATTATTCCTTGAGGAAAATCAAACAAATATGGATTTATTCGATATTTCCTCATGGGGTTTCCTGTTTAGACCATAAAAAATTTAATAAATATGGATTACTAAGTTATTTTTCATAGTGAAAGAAATTCTATTTAGGGTAAAATTGGTCTTACATGGTGTACTTTGGTCCATCTAATAGTAACAGGTTAGATGACCAAAAAATGGTGTAACAGATTGCCCCCCCAACGTGCGAGCATTAGGAGCTAATCGTATTACCGAAGTACATTGTAAGAACTCAATCATTAGACACTGAAGGGGAATTGAGAGAGAGAGAAATATAAGGTAGATCAAAGCGCTAGAGGAGAAGACCCTGAGGAGGTGAGACTTAGAGGTGCAACAAGTCTCTTTTATGAGTGAGCACCTGTGCTATAGGTGGAGAGGGAGGCATACCTATGCCCGCCGAGACAAAGTACAAAGAATAATGCGTCCAGTAAACAAGGGACTGAACTATATAGTACATGCTGGCATAAACATGAGCCAGATAGAAACATGATAACGGATCCCACATACATATTGTGTGTGGGATAACAACTAAGACTTATACAATAGTATCTGAGTACATGAGACATAATTACAACCAAAGAGGTCTTGTAAACATTAGAGGGATTTAAAAATATGAATGATACATGAAAACTAAAAGGCGATGCAAGTGGCTGAGGCCGAAACCATCAAATCTCTGGAGCTGCATCGAAGGGTGTGATGAAGAGGTCATCTGGGCATGTGGGGGGTTACCTAAAGGGCCACCCCCTCATGAGGTCTAAAACATTTCACACACACCCGAGAATCACTAGTACAATCTGCTGCATCACTGAACCATCAAGTATATGGATCTCGATCATGCCGTAAGGATTTGGAGCTGAGAAACAATCAATTCAAAGGGCAATAAGGAGTCCCTTTACCTGATTCGAGGAACCAAACAAGAGTGGAAGTTGGAACTAAGGTACACCGCCCTCTAGACCTATCTTTTGGAATGAATGATTTGATGTCAACAGAATGAGGTCCACCATAGGTGAGGCAATAAGGGATCCTCAACTAAGGCACAAGAGAAAATAGTAGAGCGATTGACAGACTGACACCAGGGTTGATGATGAAATGGGGGGTACTGAGTAGCGGATGGACGAATTCCCTTGTTAGAGCATAAAGGGCATGGATGACCTGGCAGCAACTGACACAGTATCAAAGGGGACAGGGGGTAGTTGGACTAAAGGCCATAATGTGTGACACAAAAGAGGAACCAGGCAATGAAGGATGAAGGACTATAGTGAGATACAAAGGGACTCAGGATAGACCCCATGGAGGCGATGATGATTCAACTCTGATGCTCTAAACAAGGGAAACTCTATGATGCTGTCACACAGAAAAGGTCCAATGGAGACCATAAAAACATGAGTACAATATGGTTACTCATGACGAAATTCAACACGAGCATGGATAGGTATGGAGGAAAAGTGGTGCCCCAAGTACAAGTTTTGCAAGTGAAGAAATTCGATTTTGAAGAGCGGTGAAATGACCCTTCTTGGATGAAATGTGTCCTAGTGAAGGATGAAATCACAAAAAATCATAAGCTGGGTACCTAAAATAAATAGAACATGCATTTCAGGAAGGAAATGCTAAGGTTAATATTTCTTAAGATATAGTGCATTGTGAGGATTAGGAAGGGGGTATCCTTCGAAATCCTCTAAGAGGTATGCCCCTTTACCTAAATCTAGACTGATGATGTAAGGGCCTAGCCATAATGTGTCAAAATTTCCATGACTGAGGACATCATGGGCCTAGTCATACACTAGAACAAGATCACCTTCGTGAAAATTACGAGGGTGAAATTTTCGGTCATAATGAGCTTTGGTGCATTTCTTAGCCACTTCGATGGCTCGCGACGGTCTTTGGAAGCACGCTCAAGCCTGATAATTTGTTGTTCTAAAGGTTGGGTATTAGGGAGAAGTTAGATGACTAGATGAAGGGAAGGGATTTCACACTCGATCAGTAAAACTGCCTCCTCTCCGAAAACAAGGTGGAAAGGAGTAAACCCAATGGCAGTTTTAATAGAAGTTCTATAGGCCCACAAAGCAGGGAAGAGCATAAGGTGCCAGTTGGTTTTGTGCTTATCCACCATTCATTAGAATGGTTTTAAGGATTTTGTTGACTGCTTCAACTTGGCCATTACCTTAGGGGTAATAGGAGGACGAATATTGGTGCTCAAAGCCCAACAGTGACGATAGCTCATGCCATATCTCATCTTCAAAACGCCGGCCATGGTCAGAGACTAATTGCTTTGGAACTTCAAATCGAGAAATAACATGGTTAAAGAAAAAGAGGGTTGGTGTAGCTACCGTGTTGTTAAACTTTGGCATGGCCTCAACCCATTTTGTGAAATAGTCAACCACCACAATGATATACTTGTGGTTACCATCATATAAAGGTTGACACTTCATAAAGTCTATGGCCCACTTACAAAAGGGATCAATTGAGATGATAGGATCGAGGGGAGCTGGAGGGGCTCACGCCTTAGAGGAAAAATGTTTGAAATTGGAACAGTGTTTAACTGCTTCAATGCAATCACCAAAGAGAGAAGGCCAAAAATACCCAGAGACCATGATTTTATGGGTAGTGACAAGACTGGATATGTGGCCACCAAAAGCGTCGCTATGGTAGGCATTGAGGACCTACTCAGCTTCAACATGAGTGAGACAACGACGAAGGATAGTATCTACACCGCGATGATAAAGGTCATTACCGATAAGAAGGTAGTGGGGGCCCTGGTGTTAGATACGTTGTCGGGCATCATGATCAAGATGGAGGGAGAAGTTTTGGGTTCAAAAATAAGTGAGGATGTCACCATTCCAAGGATCATATTTGGTAATTGAAAACAAATGTTCATCGGGAAAATCATCATTGACTAGAGTATCCTGTGTATCGGTAGGTAATTCCGAAATGAGTTCATCGAGGGCTAAACCTTTCTTACTTTTGGGTGTGACAAATTCAAGATCGAATTCTTGGAGGATAACGATTGAATGGGTGTACTTCCCATTGATGATTCAGTGGTTCAATAGGAAGGCCATAGGGTTGGAATTAGTCACGACCTTGGTGGAACGCATAAGGATGTAATGACGAAGCTTTTAGACCGAGAACACGATAGCCAGCACTAATTTCTCTTCATGTGAGTAGGATATGGGGGGGCCTACCAGGTTCTTACTAACATAATAGATAACATGCTTGAATCCATTGTCATGTTCCTGAATAAGGACCCTAGCGACCGAATGGGTGGAGGCTGAGATGTATAGGATGAAATCCCTATCAAAGTCAAGGGGAAGAATCAAGGGAGCGGATGTGAGAGCACATTTCAGGGCATCAAAAGACTCTTGAGCATAGTCATCGCACACAAATGGAATGTTAGATCTGAGGAGTCTAAGGAACCCATGCGCAGTGGTGGCATAGTTAGGTACGAACCGACGAAGGAAATTAGCTTTGCCTTGGAGGCTTTGTAACTGGCATAAAGTACAAGGGATAGAAAGCTCAAGGATGGCTTGAACTTACAAGGGATCAAGTGTTATACCATCTTTAGACACAATGAAGCCTAGGGGACGATTGGCAGGAACACAAAAGACACATTTCAGTGGGTTGAGGCAGATATTATACTTGCAATATCGGAGGAAGACAATACGCAGATCATGGACGTGCTATGCTAGATGTTTAGAACGTGCAGTGAGGTCGTCTAAATAAGAAAGGATAATATGAGCCAGGTCATGGAAATAGTAGGAAATGTCCAACTAAAAAGTGGCTCTGGCATGTTTAAGGCTGAACGTCATGACCTTATAGGCGAAGGTTCCCCTCGGACTAATAAACACAGTGTTAAGCTGATCAGCATGATGGATAACAATCTGGTTGTGTCCGAAGAAACCATCCATGAAGGATAGAACCTCATGACCCACACACTCGTTAATGATTTGGTCAATGAATGGTTTGGGGAAGTTGTCTTTGGGAAAAGCTTTGTTTAGGTCGCGAAAGTCAATGCAGACATGGATGGTGCCTTTTTTCTTGAGAACAGGAACTGAGTTGGACACCCAAGTGGTGTATTCGATGGGATAGATAAAACCAGCCTGTTTGATCTTATTGATTTCAACTTTGAAAACCTCTGGGATGGAAGGATTAATGGGTCTCAACTTCTGACGGACAGGATTGGTATCAGGCCATGTATCGATATGATGTTCGACAATGGCAGGATCAAGTCCAAGCATTTATAAATAGGACTAGGCCAAAACAACATGGAATTCCTTGAATAGCTTGGTGTAAGCCTCAATTTATTTCGGGGTACATTGGGCACCCAAGGTAATGTTTTCTTCTACCCCTGGTTTGTGAGAAATGTCAATTTTAATGGTAGGAGAGATATTGGCCATATTTCCTTCTTTGAAAGCATTGGGTGCAGGGATGGGATTTATAAACCAACCGACTTCATCAGGAATGAAGTCTTTAGTTTCCACAACATATTGGTCATGGGACTGCTACGAGAGGAAGTACGCACAGTGGTGCATATCATGCCACAAAAAGTCAGGGTTGGTCATCGCTTCCATAAAGTCTTCATCAGAATGAAAGATGGGGTGACTAGAGGAAGGGAGACCATTTGAAGTGGTAGAGCTACCTGACTCATCATCATGTGAAGAAAGGCTCACATGCACAACATCATGGGGGATGATAGAAGAGTAAGCAGATAAAGGATCTACTGATGTTGAGCCTAGGGTGGTTGCTGAAGGGAGGTCAGGCGAAACATGAGGGGAAGTCTCCAAGGGGGCTTCCACCGAGGGTCTCATGGATGATGATAGGTAGAAAATGGTGTCCGAAGGCTCCAACATTTCTACATCGGGAGGGGGAATGTCAATGGGAGCAAGAAAATCCTCAGGTTATACTGAAGCAGAACTTGCAAACAAGGGAGAGGTCAACTTGTTATGCTTGGCCTCAAATTGGTGGACCGCTTCCAAAGAGGAATGATACTCTTCAAGGCGGGGATAGAGGTGAGTGTAGTGGCCATGGAAATCACACAAAGCACAAGGGTGATTTGTGAGGAAGGATTTGAGTTTCATGACTAAATCGGTTATACTGACATAGACCTCAGGGATATCAGACTTTGGAAACATCTCATTGACCATGGGCTTGAGGTGAGGCAACTCTGGACAAGTATGGGTAGCATGACCGACAACATCAAACAAAGCACACTGGATGGTATGATTTTGAGGCCGAGGAGGGGTAGGGTTTGTCAGGGTAGCCTTGTCTTTAGATGCCTTCTTGCAAGCTTTGCCCCTGTTACTTGATGTTGTCGCAACAAGTGGAGGTCCTATTGAGGTGGCTAAGGCACGATAGCTGTCGGAGGGGTCATGGGGACTGTTTGGACGGGGTCAAAGCAAGATAAGGTTTGGGATGACCACGCGGGGTAGCGGCTGGGGGATCAATGTACCAGACGGGGATCCCAGGGTTAGGTTAGGAAGGGATAAGGTAGCCATAACAGGTACTGAGAACACTCTGGGAGGGGGAGCTAGGAATGGTATCTGACTGGAGGATTAATGTGTAATATTTCTACTTAGCCTAAGCTAAGAGGAATATACATTTTTGTTTCATTTTCTATTGCATGGATAAATGAATAAAGGAGGACATGTAAAACTCCTGAAAAGAATGAATAAATCAATGCCCATATGAACAAGGATAAATATGGGCCATGTAAACAAATCATTTGCAGGTGTGAAAGGGGTTTGAGCTATGAGACTGGGTCAAACTTGACCAAATCTACAATGCTATCTAGATACAATGTACCTCATGAAGGGACAACACAGTTCTATAAGGAGGCCCCTCATGTGAAAGGAGCTAAATCATCAAGGTGGTTTAGGGTTTTTCAAGGCTTTCATCTTATAAAAGGAAGGGGAAGGAAGCAAGAGAAGGTTGTTGATTGTGTATATTTCTAAGTATCTTGTCTGTTTAGAGAAATGCCATTCTCTGTTGTATAGTGGAGAATTGTGCTGCTTAGCACTTGGAGTTCCTATGCAAGGATTTCACCTCTTCCATTGAGGATTATTCGAGGAGTATTGTTGGTTTCATCCACTATCAAGCATTTTTCCAAGCTCTACTTTCAACTACAACGTAGATCCAGTGAGGGTTTGGTTGCTTTTGTAGGCTGCAGCAAGTGGAACACTAGATCTGTTCAGATCTAGCTTGTACTGGTGCCTCTTCTCAGTGAGTGTGTCTTTTAAACTCCTGGAAGAGTGCATTAGTTGTTTGAGCTTCAGTTTTGTATCTTGGCATCAGGCCAACTCGGTTATTCGAGCTACAACATAGTTTCCCTTGAGGGACTGCATTATTTTCAGTAGAGGTTTTGCAGGGTGTTTTGATCCCATTTTTTATGAGAGATATCTGGTGCTGGGCTATGCCTTTCACTTTGGTGATCAATGGATTATCTTGTTGATCCATGTTATATATAGATATGATCTGTTTTAATGTAAATTCATCTTCAAAATTTTTTGAATAATATTGCAGATCTGCTACTTAAAACTTAGATCTACTCTTTGTATTGCATGATTTGATCAAAACCCCAAGGGGATCTCATAATAGAGCCTTTCTAGTGTACATATCTGAAATGGATATGATATTTTTTACAAATATCTGCTCTATATCTGAAGTGTAACATTCAGCTGCTACAGCTCCATAAAATAATGTTGTTAAGCCATTTTACAGTCTATACATATGCTGCAGCCTTCTTTTCTGAAGATTTCCTTCTCTCTTGTCTTCTGTATTCTACTGTATAATGCAATAGAATCCTTATAAACCTGATTTGCTGTTGTATATTCAAAAGTTGATCCTATTTCATGGCCTCCTTCTCATGCTTTCCAAGACTACATTATTTCTGAAGCAGTTTGTTGTGCATAGTTGCAGCCCTTCTTGTAGGGTGTTTTTCAGCTAGACTAGGTGATGGGAGATCTGTTTACCACACCTAGTTTGATATGTTTTTGCTCCCCTTTTTGATATAGACTCCATATCTGCTGATCTAAGGGGTCCAGGGGCTAAAAACTCATTTTTGTGCATAGATTTGCCCAAAAGTGCATTATTTCAGTAGGCACTGTTGTGCATTCCCATTTTTGGATATTACATAATGGCTAGGCGGGATAGCTCCGAGATTGTTAAGGCCAGGAGAAACCATGCCAAGAGGGTAGAGAGACTCATGGATACCAGATGCAGATGAAGGGCTAGGAGGAGGGGGTCTAGAAGGCTGATTCAAAGTGCTAGGAGTAGGTTGCAGAGGGTGGGGTTGTTGACTAGCTGAAGCAGGCCGCTTGAGGGAAGCCTGAGACGATTGCATCATGAAAACATTTGATGAGTTGGGATCAGAGAAAGGAGGAGGAAAACCAGGGAATGAAACAAGAAAAGAGGAGCCTTTTTAGACTCTGGGTGAGACACTGGTCAAGGGGTCGACAGTTTGCTTATTGGCCACCGAAGATATGATGGACTCAGGGGAGGTTTGAGACTTAGGTTCGTAATATGTCAACTGGTCAAAGGTGACTATATTTCCATTATGGGGAAATGAAATCTTGTGATGAACTGTAGATGGTACAACAGACATCGCATAGGTGTAGCTATGACCTAATAGAATGTTGTAATCTAAGGGAGCATCAATGACTTCTATCTCAACGCAAATAGTCTTTCCCGTAAGAGTAATAGGACAATTGCGGAACATGCCAATGGGCTTGGAAGAGTGGCCATCCCACGCTT
Organism: Pinus albicaulis; assembly: GCA_034641835.2. Lineage (NCBI taxonomy): Eukaryota > Viridiplantae > Streptophyta > Pinopsida > Pinales > Pinaceae > Pinus > Pinus albicaulis. The sequence continues at coordinate 24,010,490 of CM076575.1, forward strand.
AGAGGGTGATAGTGGAAGGGTCCAACTCAAGTGATCGAAGTCTCTTCCAAACCGAAGCAGACATCACACAGGTGGATGCCCCCTCATCAATGATACAAGGGGAGACTTTGGTATTTCAGATCTTGATGGGGATTTGGAAGGTGACGAAAGTAGGAAGAGGAGGATATTCTGATCGGTCAAAATCAAAGATGATAAAATGATCATTTAAAGGATCTACAGTGCCCATGGCAGTTAGTAGAGCTTTTTTGTTATGATGGGAACGACTGGAGGAGTTCCAGCGTTGAGATGCCAATAGGAGATTTCGCCAAATCATCTACAATACTATACGAATGGGAAGCTTTTCTAGAAGTAGTGTTTCAGCGTAATGGTCCCTTGGGGATATTGGTATGAACCTCTGCCTTAGGCTGAGGGATCTGTAAAGTATCATTGGTTGTCAAAAGAGGCTCTGTAGAACCTGAAGAAGGGGGCTCGGGGGTAGATGTAGTGGGAGGCTTGTTGTACTGACGAGACCGAGCCTGAAGGTTGAGGTCAACGGTAATGGGTTGGTCAGAGTTCATAATCAGAATATGGTAATCAGAGGTACCAGATGGAAGAGGTTGAGTGGCCACCTGACCTTAAGGTGGCTGGGTAGCCACGAATCCTTGCTAAGGGAAGGATTGGTAAACACAGCCAGCTGGCTAGGTGTTGCATTGGGAGGAACCAATGGGGAGGCTTGCTGTCCTCGCGATGCTACTTGAGTCTCCCACATCTGACGCATATGTGGTAAAAGAGGACAATCGTGGGTGTACTGAACATAAACACCACAATAAGAACAAGTCTTATTAGTGCAAACAGGCTTGTCCTAGTTGGGTTGAGTGCCCTGTTTCTAGTTAGCAGTGTTAGGTGCATTCCCTTAAGGATTGGGTCCTGAATTTCTTGGGACAGATTGATTTTGGGTGCCTTTCCTCTTATTTTTTGAAGTAGGAGGATTAGTCACGCCTTGTTGTGCATACACCTACCCCTGGGGGGTGGTGGCTACTGTTTTGGGGGTTGAGAAGGCAAGGGAGGTGGGGGTGCTAATGCTAGAGGAGCTGGAGCACTAGGTTGCGGATACAGATAATAAGGAGGTTGGGAAACATTGTCGTAAATAGGTTGGGAAAAAGGAGGAGGCATGCTGTAGCCTAGATAAATGCTACCAGGAGGGGGAATGGTGCTGGAGGAGCTGGCCCCTCCCTGAGGGAAACCATAACCCATGGGAGGATGAGCGTATGGATGAGAAAGGGCTCCAACGATATCGTTGGCAGCATGGGATTCCCCTGGTGCATTAGCACCACTGGGTCTAGGGAGATCAGGTAGGATGGTATAAACATAACTAGACTGAGCATAGATCAAGTCATATTTTAACGCAATCTGGAGAGTAGCTTCTTTGGTCTGAGGGAAATGCAATGCGTTATCTTTTCCTATAGCAGGAAAAAGGGATCTAAGAAACCAGTCCATGTAGACACGGTCTTCAAAGGTAGGGGCTCGACATAGTCTCTTTCTTCTCCGCCATTCCTGGACATGATCAGATATGTGGGTCGCAGACGATTGATAGAAAGAAGTCAAAAGTTCTGTACCAGTGTCATAACGAAGGGGAAGCTGGAAATAAGATAGAAAAGCCCGGGCAAGAGTCACAAAGGTGGTATGAGAGGAGGAGGCTTAATCAACATACCACTTAGAAGCTTTGCCAGTAAGTGTACATTAGAACAACTAAAGATGGAAAAATTCATCGGTAATGGAGTTAGACGAACACCACATGTGGAAAGATCAAACATGGTTTGTAGGATCTTCTCCAGCAAGACCTTCAAACTTGGGGATGTCGGAAGGGAGCTTGGTTGGCATAGTAGGCCAACCAACATCATGGCGTATGGGGTCATTGATCAACTGGTTAAAATCAGGAAGACTGAGGCCTGCCATATAGTGGAGCAAGGGAGTAGCCATGATAGTTCATGTTGCGGTCCCACTAGTAGTATTCCCAACATTAGGGCCGGGGCTAACACCAACGTTAGGTCCTGAAACGGACATGGTGAAGGTGACAAGGGGAGAACCGGGGATGGAACCAGAAGGGGAAACAAATGAACCAGAAGAGGAGTTGAAATGTGGACTCGGTGGAGGAATAACTCGAATATTATGCAGAGGATTAAGTCTTCCTAAAGGAAACTAAGGATGAAGGCCAAGAAGTCTCCGAGATAAACGCCTTGGAGGTGCAATGATGAAAGCAAAAAAATGTAACAAAGGGAAGAGAGACCAACAAGGGAAAGGAGGTGCAGGATCAACTAATTGTAATGTCAAAACAAGGGCAGAGAAGTGCAAGATCAATTGATTACAATGTTATAGTCTTTTCCTGGCGGTGTTAACCAGGCTCTTCTTCACTTAGGGTGCATGTGTTAAGTGTGTAAATTTTAATTTTTAAACCCAGAAATTTGTAGAGAAAAAGAAAAAGTGTGTTGTATAACTATAAATAAATCTGTAGATAACAATAAATGAAACTGAATATAACAGAAAATAAACAGCTAATTATGCATTAATCTAAACCCAAGGAGGCGGGCCTCTCAACAACTAGTCTATAGGTGGGTAAAAATATAGTCAAAACACAAAAAAATAGCCAATAGATCTAAAGTCGGGAGGGACAATGATCTAAAGGTCGTATCTGCTAGAAATAGGTACAGAAAAAAACAAGAAATCAGAGGGAAAATTGCTGCAAATGAGGTGGTGAAAGGCTACAACCTGGAGGGAAACAGAGGGGCCCTAGAGGAAGACCCAAACCAAACTAAAAGGAGGTGTTTTGGATGGATGAGTAACCAATCTGAAAGGGATATAAAGATAAGGGATTAGATATAAAAAATGGATGAACACACTGAAATTTCAAACAACCTGCTACAACTAAAACTCCTCCTAGAAAGGTGTAAGATACTGAATCCTTAGGGGGCTAGGTTCCCACTTTGATGAGTAAAATAGAGAAAATACAGGTCCAAAATGGGTGGAGATGGAGATCAGAAAACCCTAAACAGAGGCCCAGACAAACCCAAAAAAATCTCAGAAAATTTCCCGCAAAAAGTTTAGGTCGGAGTTTCTGACCTATTTTCTACAAAGGTTGCAGGTTTGTGGCTATTTTTTGTTCCCCGAAGGTCCAGGTCGCAGGTTTTGGCCTAAAAAGTGTGCCTTGCACTTTCGGCACTCTCAAGAGCAGGTTTTAGAATTTTTTTTTGTCTGAGCTATGACTAATTCCTGTCCGACCTGCGCAATAGGTCCGAAAACACACGAAAGTTAGAATTTTTAATGTTTTAGGGTTTTAGAGGTTAAAAACAACATCAAGAAAAGAAAAACAAGAGGTTGAAGAAAAATCCCAGTGTTTGAAGTAGCTGGTCATGCAAGGATGTAAAAAACGATAGAGGTCATAATCGTAAACCCTTGTGGAGTCGCCAGTTGTTAGGATGAATTCTAATCGCAAGTGTACGAAAAAATCTCACTTTAGATGTGCATAAAAAACAACCCTAACATCAAAGATGGCTGCCAATTTCTTTAGATATGTAGTTAGTTGACCGAGATAAATGCTACAAAATATAGATCTATGCAGTAAAAGACATTAAGTAGTAAATAAAAGCAAGAGTTGCTCCATGCATCCAATAGACAAGACAATAATATTTTTAAAGGAATTTTTGTATTTTTTGACACATGGGAAGGGAACATAGAAAGATGTTACCAACCCCCCTCAATGGGATGGGTTCTTGTAAGTCCTCAACATTTCAGAACTAAGATCTCTCTCACTTTATGGTGTAGAAAACCTAAACAAAAATGGAACTCAAAGGGAGCTCACAAGAAAAAATGGTAGCAAAATATGACAATGATGGAGAATCAAAGTCAGACCAAAAGTATAGATCCAGAGTGATCTTTAGGCAACAAAAGGTAATGAGTGAATGGAAAAACCCTTCTATTTATAACAAAATATTGAGTTAGTCTAGATATTGGTGCATAATTAAAATATTGTTAACCAAATCTAGATCCAACTTTTATGGAATATTTTATTATATTTGTTGGAGGGAAAAATAATTTGAATTTGGTCAAATCCATTTACTTGTAAATAATAAATAAATAAATGATTTATTTATTATTTTAAGGATGTGGTTGAGTAATAATTAAATAAATAATGATTTGTTTAATTATTTATAAATGATTTAGTCAAATTTAACAAGGAATATTATTTAAATAAGGTTTAAATAACTATTCCTAGAAAATAATAAGATAAATAATGATTTATCTAATTAATTTTCCTATTTTGGGTTAAATATGACCAGGAATATTAATTAAACTGTTGCTTAATTAATTATTCCTTGAGGAAATTCAAACAAATATGGATTTATTCGATATTTCCTCATGGGGTTTCCTGTTTAGACAATAAACAACTTAATAAATATGGATTACTAAGTTATTTTTCATAGTGAAAGCAATTTTACTTAGGGTAAAATTGGTCTTACATGGTTTACTTTGGTCCATCTAATAGTAACAGGTTAGATGACCAAAAAATGGTGTAACAAACCCCATACAGGCCCTCACTGAATACAATAGTTTGAAAAGAGCTGTAGATGAAACTGTCCAAAATTTCTCCAAGAGATTTAACAAAGTCTATGATTCCATCCCTGCTCATCTTAAACCTCCACCAGGAACTTCTCAATTGCGCTATGCTGAGGCATTTGACTATGACTTCTCTATCCTGCTTAGCGAAAGAGAATATCCTTCAATAACAAAAATGTAGAATGATGCTGTGAAAGTGGAAGTGAATATGATAACAGCCAAGAAGTCTAAGATGGGAAATAAAAAATTGAAAGAAGAAGAAAATTCTTCCTCCTCAGATGATAAATTTGATTCCATGATGAAGACAATGGAAAAACTTATGGATAGGCTTTCCCTTGGAAATGCTTCTGCACCTCCTACACAACATAAGCCACAATTTAGAAATCCATAGTTTAGAAGGCCTCAAATTCAACAAAGACCAAGGGAAAACAAAAATCAGCTTGACCCTCAAGTGAGGCCTCCCTTTCAGCGAAATTTAATTGATGAAGATGAAACTCAGCCTAAAATTCAAGAAGACTCAATTCAATGCCTAGATGAAAACATGTATGGAATGTTTTTGACTAAAGAAGAACATGATGAGTCTGATCATGATGCAAATAAGGGTGAGTAAAAATCCGACTACCTTAAGGGTTATCAACATGCAATATTTGAGATGTAGAAGCAACATAATCTCAGAAAAAAAAATGTTCCTATTACTACAAATAAAACATAGCCCAAGAAAGATGCTCCTAAAGTAGGTGAGGTTAGAAAAGATCCACCACCTCCTCCTCCTATCAAAGAAATTGAAAATATTACTTCTGCTTTCCATTTGGAGAATGAGATTTCCAAAATCAAGATCCCAGTCCCTTTTGGAGAAATTCTTAAGGTGAACGAGGATAGAAGAAAAAGTGTAGAAATGTTGAATTCTAAACCAGGAGCTTTAGACAACCTTAATGTGCAAGAAGATCATCCTACCATCTACTTGGGACCAATATTGGAAGATGAGCAAAATGAAGAAGTGTCTCCTTTCTATGTAAGCCTTAGTATCCATGACATGACCTTACACAATGCCATGTTTGATCCAGGGGCTTCTCATAACCTCATGCCTAAGGTGATTATGGAGAGGATGGGTTTGGAAATCACTAGGCCATACAAGGATCTATTTTCTTTTGATTCTAAAAGAGTTCAATGCATAGGATTGATAAAGGATGTTGTTGTTGGTCTAACACAAGTGCCCGCCAAGACAATGGTAATGGACATTGTGGTAGTAGACATTCCACCCAAGTTTGACATGCTCTTATCTAGATCTTGGGCAACAAAAATCAAAGGCACCATGCACATGGATTTGACATATGCCACCATTCTTGTTTTTGGTGAGCAAAGAAGACTGTACAAAGAGACAAGGATGGCTTATATGGTAAGAATTAAGGATAAACCTTAGAATTTTCCATTTTATGTTGTTGAAACTGAATTAGGATCAAAAATTCTTTTCAATGAACTAACTGATGAAGAAGAAGATGAAAGGAAAGCATAAATTTAGGAGGTAGAAAAACAACAAGCTGAAAATCAAGAAATCATTGAAGAAAAAGTAGAGGGCTGGTGGCTTTTGCATTTTGATGGATCATTTGGAAGAGAGGGGGTTGGAGCAGGCATATGGATCACTACTGCCGATGATGAAAGTAAGTACTATTCTTTCAAACTGAACTTTGATTGCAAAAACAATATGGATGAATATGAATCTCTGTTTTTGGGTTTGGAAATTTTAAAAATATTGGGTACCCAAAAAATTTCAGTTTGTGGAGATTCTGAATTGGTAATGAAACAAGTTGAAGGAATATATCAAACCAAGGATTTGAGGATGAGAGATTACAGAAATTTGATCATGGAGATGTTGGAATTTTTTCAAGAATATTCATTTATTGTGAAAACTAGGGATCAAAACTCAGTAGCTGATTCCCTAGCTATTTCTGCAAGTATGTTTTTCATCCCTGCACATTCCACTGAAAAGTATGAGATTGAAGTTCGTCATAGGCCTGCCATCCCAGATAACATCATCCATTGACCAGTGTTTGAAGATGACCAACAAGTCAAAAATTTCATAGAGTTGGATGAGGAGTTTGAAAGCACACAAGTAGATCAACAAAACATGAAACTAAGGGTCATTCTGAAGTTTTGAAGCTCAAGAACAATTGTATACCTAAGGGTCTTATATCACTTGAAAAGCTTTTTGACCAAAATGATGTTTTCAAATCTCCTAGAATATAGGCAAACGATGAAGAGGTAGAGACTTGTAACCTTGGTACAGTTACAATGCCTAAAATGATAAAAATTTCTAAATTTATTTCTTTAGAGATGAAACAGAAATATATTGAGATGATGAAGAAGTTTATTGATGTTTTTGCATGGAGTTATGTTGATTTGAAGAAATATGATCCTACTATTATTCAACATACTATTCCTATCAAAGAGAATGAGAAACCTTTCAAACATAAATTGAGAAGGATAAATCCATTGCTCATGCCTCTAATTGAGAATGAAATTAAGAAGCTTTTTGATGCAAAATTTATTGTTCCTATCATATTATCAAAATGGTTTGCTAACTTGGTACCAGTCAGAAAGAAGAGTGGAGAGATTAGAATCTGCATTGACTACAAAAACTTGAACAAGGCTTCTCTGAAAGACAATTACGCTCGACCTAAGATGGATCAAATTCTATAGATATTGTTGGTTCCCAAAGAATGTCTATGCTGGATGGTTTTTCAGGATACAATCAAATATTGGTACACCCAGAAGACTAGGAGAAAACTGCTTTTACCACACCACGGGGGACATTCATGTATGCCATGATGCCCTTTGATTTGATGAATGCTGGAGGTGACCTTTAAAAGAGCAACGGCCATTGCCTTTGCTGAGGAGAAAGATAAGCTAGTGGTGGTCTATCTGGATTACATAACTATATTTTCAAGAAGAGAGGAAGACCATTTGAAGCATCTGAAGAAAGTTCTGCTGAAGTGTAGAATATTTGGTATTTCTCTTAATACCACTAAGAGTATTTTTTATTTAACTTGTGGAAATTTTCTTGGGCATATTATATCCAAATATGGGATATAAATTGATCCACATAGAGTCAATGCCATTCAGAAAGTTGACTTGCCAAGGAACAAGAAAGAGATTCAATCTTTCCTTAGGAGAGTGAATTTTTTTAGAAGGTTCATATGGTATTGTTATCACTCATAAAATTTTGAAACATTTCTTGACATGGTCATATAGTTCACTCATCAAAAGGATAAGGTCTCCTTAGCCATTTCAAGTTGGTTTAGGAAAATTTCATTTATCTATTTTTATTTTTATTTTTTTTACATTTTTAGCCTATCCTAAGTTCCATAGTCTCCTCCATTTATGTGATTTTATGTCACATCAGTCCTAATTTGGTGTTAGTTTTCATTCCCCATGCATTTAAAATAAAAAAGGGCGCTTTTGTTAGTTTTTCAAATTTTTGTAGAATTTTATACAACAAAACAACAGGTTTCACTACGAAATTGCCTAATAGTTTCATAGCGAATCTGTCAGAGGTTAAACTATCTACGCTACACAAATATGTTTTCTAACCTGTCTTGTCAAATTCAATATTAAGTGTCATTCTATGATAGGAGGAGTTAGGGTGGAGGTGATTCGAGTCTGTTATGGTTAATTCAAAGGTACATAACTATGTCTGAGGTCATCATTACCCTTTTTGGCATGTATGTGTCATGATTAAAGTATGAGCTATCAGTTAAACCATAAAACCTTACCCCAATTAGCCTTTGGTCATATTGAGCTTTATCTTTGCATGTACTTTGATCTCTGGATAGTTGCTTCATCGAGCCAAGCAGGTTGCTGGCAGTTTTAAACTTTGTAGGTGTCATCAAGCAAGCGAGGTTGTGAAGATATAAAGCACCCATTGTTGTAAGAAGGAAAAAAAACAAAGGTGGTTATTGCCATAGTTATGAGCCCATGGACATGAATTTACTCAATGAAGACCCAACTGCCATGGAGGTTTTCAGAAGAACTGGTTGCTTGCAATTATGTCAAAGGTTGCAGGGATTTCATCTATAGGTTTCTAAGGATTTTGCTAACAGCTTCATAGGAACAACTTCAAAAGTGATAATTCTGAACTTACAATGACACCAGAGACCATCGCATCAACAATATGAATTCCTAGAGGAGGGGAACAATGGTTTAAAGGCATCAAGTTCACAATGCAGGATTGCAAAGAGTTCATCAAGCAAGAACAAAGTGAAATTGACCTGAAAAATGTTATCCCTAGGAGTTTCATGAAGGAAAACTATTCAAAGTTGCTGATGATCATCCAAAAGTATTTTACCTATGAAGGAAGGTTTCACATGGTCTACTCCTATCATCTCAGGCTTCTTCTGCATTTTTTGGGTAAGAGGTTACTTGACTTGCCTTTTTACTTATACAGAAGTCTAGGGAAAATGTCAGATAAGGTTAAAATCAAAACAGAAGGCAATGAAACTTCTGTTTTTCATCATGGTTTGATTAAGCTGTTGGTGTTAGAGGAATTGAAGAGATTAGAAAAAAATTGTACTTCCTTCTTGTTCATGAGTGGTTATGAAATTGATGTTGTCACTCCTAAGAAAGCCTCCAAACGTAGAAACATTTCATCACCAACTGTGGGAGAGGAATTTCAAGTAGGGAATAGATCATCTCCTCCAGAACCAGTGAGAATGGAGACAAAACCTTGGCAGAAGATTGACACACCTAAAACAACACCTGCAAAACAGAAGCAAGCAGTCAACAAACAAGGAAGAAAAAGAGTCACTAGGAGCCAGTCATTGGCTAAAGGAAACTGGAGGATATATTGCATGCAATTGATATTGAAGAATCTCCCATTTTCCAAGATTAAGACATTGAAGATGAAGGAAGAAAGTTGAAGAAAGGTAAGATAGATAAAAAACTAGAGAGAGTTTTCAAGTGATGATGCTGGTTTCATTTTTCAAACTAGGAAGCCAATGAATAAAGATGCAAGGAAAGTCATGGAAAGTAGTGAAGAGACTGAGAAAATCAATGAAGTTGTTGTCTAGCCACCTAGTATCATAGATATGTCTTCACCTGCAAAAGAAGAATTGGTTATCAAACATAGAAAGGGTAAAGAGAAAGTTATTGAAAAATCAGAAATTGAAACCCTTAAAGAGCAATTGAAGGAGGCAGGTAAGGAAACATAAGTTTTGAAGCAAGAGGAAAATAAACATAGAGCTGAGAAGTTTCAGTTTAAACAAATCTGGGAAGATCAAGTCACAAGTGTTTCAAATACCTTGGACAATACATAAAAGTTGATAAAGTGGACTCAACCCCTAAGAGGAGAGGTCAAACACATCAAAAATACAAACTTGCACTTGCAATCCAAAAACAGGGCATTAATAGACAAAGTGTAAGATATTCAGGAACAATTGGATTTGATTCATGTGGAGTTGGAAAAGAAAGGATTGAAAATGACAGTGGTAGAAGAGCCTATTAGTCAACTAATTTTAAATGAGGAGGAAACACCACAGGAGAAATAAGTTGAGATGGAATATGTCTTAGGAGGTTCATAACATGTAGAGATTCCAATTTTTGTAGCTTGAGAATAGTTTTTGAAGACCACCTTGAAAACAACATTTTTCTGGTTTTCTACACAGTTTTGTAGCGTACCTCAGGCCTGAGGCCAGAAATACGCTATGAAAATTCCCGTCAGTGCTTTTTTGCGTTAAAACTTAGTTTTGGCATGTTTTATGGAGGGATATCAATGGTTTGCAAGGTGTCATGACACAATCAAGGTGTTGGAACAACAAAGAAGTCAAAAAATTAGATGGCAAAAGCCAATTTTCCCACGCTACTTGTTAGTATGAATCTTAATCGCAAGTGTACGAAAAAAGACCACTTTAGCTGTGCAAAAAAACAAACCTAACAGTAAAGATGGATGCTAATTTCTTTAGATCTGCAATTAGTTGATCAAGATAAATGCTGCAAAAATCTAGATCTATATATTAAAAGACATTAAGCAGTAAATAAAAATAAGAGTTGCTCCATGCATCCAATAGAAAAGACAAGAATATTTTTAAAATTTTTGTATTTTTTGACACTTGGGAAGGGAGTATAGAAAGATGTTATCAGTCCCCCTTAATGGGATGGGTTCTTGTAAGTCCTCAGCACTTCAGATCGAAAATTCATTTTCTCTTGATGGTGTAGAAAACCATACAAAAATGGAACTCAAAAGGGAGCTCACAAGCAAAAATATAGAAAAATATGACAATGATGGTGAATCAAAGTCTTGAGTTATTCTAGATATTGGTGCATAATTAAAATATTATCAACCAAATCAAGATTAAACTTTTATGGAATATTTTATTATATTTGTTGGAGGGAAAAAGAATTTGACTTTGGTCAATTCCCTTTATTTGTAAATAATAAATAAATAAATGATTTATTTATTATTTTAAGGATGTGGTTGAGTAACAATCAAATAAATAATTATTTATTCAATTATTAATGAATGATTTAGTCAAATTTAACAAGGAATATTATTTAATAAGGTTTAAATAATTCTTCCTAGAAAATAATGAGATAGATAGTAATTTATCTAATTAATTTTCCTGTTTTGGGTTAAATATGACAAGGAATATTAATTAAATTGATTTTTAACTAATTATTCCTTGAGGAAAATAAAAAAAATGTAGATTTATTTAATATTTCCTCATGGGGTTTCCTGTTTAGACCATAAACAACTTAATAAAGGTGGTTTACTAAGTTATTTTTCATAGTTAAAGCAACTTTAATTAGGGTAAAACTGGTCTTACATGGTGTACTTAGGTCCATCTAATAGTAACAGGTTATATGACTAAAATATGGTGTAACAGAATTCCCCCCAGCGTGCGAGCATTAGGAGCTAATCGTATGACCGAAGTACATTGTAAGAACTCAATCACTAGACACCGAAGGGGAAGTCAAAGAGAGAGAAATATAAGGTAGACCAAAGCGCTAGAGGACTAGATCCTAAGGAGGCAAGACTTACAGGTGCGACAAGTATTTTTTATGAGTGAGTACCTGTGCTATAGGCAGTGGGGGAGGCATACCCATGCCCACTGAGACAAATTCCAAAGAATAATGTGTCCAGTAAACAAGGGATTGAACAATGTAGTACATGTTGGCATAAACATGAACCAGGTAAAAACATGATAATGAATTCCACATACATACTGTGCCTGGGATAACAGCCAGGAACTATACAATAATATTTGAGTACATGAGATACAAATACAAGCCAAATGTCTGTAATGTTCCCAGAATTAGCATGAAGCTAATTGGAACATTGATTTTGATTATGTCATCTGGGAGGTGAATAAAATGGGCGAGGATACCCATGAGTAGGAATAAAATCCCTCATAGTGTAAAGGGGATCAATAGAGTAGCTTTATTGCACACCTTCTAGTGTGAAAAGGGGCAAATGCATGAGGACAAGGTCAAGTTTGACCAAGTCAACAGCGCTACCTAAGAGGGTGTGGATTGATTGGGAAGACAACATAGTTTGAATGGGAGGAATATCACTTGGTAGAGAAAACCCTAATGTGTGGGGTCCAAGGCAAGAAGGCTTTCATTTGCATAAAAGGAGGAAGAAGCAGCCATAGCGGATTATGCTTGAGTATTTGATTTTGGTCTATGTAGACTCTTTGCATTCTCAGGCTGTTTAGCAGAGTTGAAATGGGATTCCTATTTAGGATTCCTTCCCCTTCTTGAGAGGCCTCTTGAAGGATTTCACTTCATTTCTCCACATCTAGGCTCAAGGCCAAGCCACCTCCTTCAGCTACAACATTATTTCTGTTGAAGTATAACATTGTGTTGCAGGGTGTTGCAGTGGACGGTTACACAACATTGTTTCCTTGGCTCATATTTCAGAGGAGGGAGCTTCTATTCCTTTGGGAGGTTAGTGAGGAAGGTTTCAGAGCTGATTTTCATATCTTATCATCAGGCCAAGCATCTCCCATCTACTACAGTGCAGTCCCTCTCCTTGACTGTGTTATTTCAGTGTGTATCTGCAGTAGGGGTTTGCACCACTATTTTGGAGGGTGAGATCTTCAGTGTTAGGATCAACCTATCACTTGAGAGATATATTGGAGGAGGTCCATTTCAGATTCTACATCATCTTCAGCCAACTCCATCCATTTTCTGTGTTGCAGCTACTACCGTGCAACTCCTACATTTCTATAATTTTTCCATTTCTGTCTATATTTAAGCCAATCCTCGTAAGGATTGTTGTACTATTATTTTCAGGGGTTAGAGCTTTTCTCCCCACCTTATTGGAGCTATAAATTGTCATATCTCTATATTGATATCATTTTTGGAGTAGTTCCTCTTATAAACCGTGCTGATATAGCTTTGTGTAAATTCTACGTAGTAGTGTTCTTCAATTTCTTATACATGTTCTGTTGAGGCTTTCATTGCCTAGCTTGAGTGATTGATTCCTCAAAAAAATGTATACATTTTCTGCTATAATATCAAAGGGAAGGTTATTTACATCTTCTTGTCTCATAGCTAATAAAAATAATGCTATTATTCCATCTCTTGTTCAAGAATTTTTGCAGTCCCTCCATTGGGCACTTTTCCAAGGCAAATAGGCGTGGGAGACCTGTTTAACCCACCTAGACAGATTTATTTTGAGCCTCCTGTTGGATTTCGGTCTTAGATACATTGATATAAGGGATCCAAGTCTTGGTTTCAAATCATGTTGCATACATTTATGGAAAATGCATTTTCCAGCCATGTATTGCTAACAGATCCCATTTTGGGATATTACAGTGGTATCAAAGCATGATATTTGGCTCAGCCTATGAGTTTCAACCATAAGAAGATAGAAGAGATCAAGATTATGAAGAGGATGATATTGCTCTGATCAGTTTTCAGAGCTAGAAAGGACCTCTCCAAGGAAGTTAAGAAGATGGAAGAAGGAGAAGAGGAAGGAACATGCACTTCCTACTCTCAAAGAGAAGAAGACATGAAGCATGAAGAACACTTGGAATCTGAAGTTATAAGTAAATATCTCGCTGAATACCGAGCTAAACCTAGAGCCTTCAAAGAGACTCTAGCTTTACCCCAATTTATTCAGCTGAAGGAAGAGAGAAGACCCCACAGCTATGGGATAATGAGAGGCAATATATTTCTATTGTCCACTTTTGATGGATCACTCACATGTGTAGCAGAGGCTTGGGTGATGAAGCTAGAGGCTTTCTTCCTACTACATCCTATAGTAGATAGAAAGGCTGCAGAAATTTCATCTTTGCACCTTGGAGGTGAGGAAAATACTTGGTGGTTTAGCCATTGGAGCCATGCAAGGGTATCTACTCTTCTTGAGTTTTCTCAAAGGGTGATCAAAAGATTTGGCCAAAGGAGGGAGGCGCCCTCACCACTAGCTGAAGAATCATATACCAGTGCTGTCACAGTCATGGAGTAGCAGCCTTCATCTTCAGTAGTTGGGGAAGCCAACACATTGGAGGAGGAAGCCCTTACAGCCATACACGATACTTCCAAAATATTCAAATGTATGCTGAAATTTCCATCTCTTATCATTTCAGAAAACATTATGGTTGGGTCTACATCATTACATGCTATTGATTTAGAGAAATAGAATTGCACTGTGCTGTGCAACCTTGAATCATTCAAGGGAGAGATGAACCATCATCCTCATGAGCCATTCCTGATTTGCACACCACACGTGAGGTTGGGGTTTGAAGGCTTGGAGGAAGAAATTATAGATGGTAGAAATATTGAAGTGAGAAACCCTTTCTCCTTTCGAGATGAAACTTTCTCAATAAGCACTCCCCAGCTCAAAGAGAAACTTCTACCTGCAGCAGATCCAAGGCCTCTTTGGTTTTGGAAGGCCATGCCTGAGGAGGAGATATCATGGAGATATTTCATTAGAGGTGCACTTCAACACATCATGGAGTGAAAATTTCTTCAACAGTTTGAGGAGGTTCTTCCCTTCTCACACTTGGATCTTCATGGATTCAAGGAGGAGCAGATAGATGATGGAGGACATCTTAGGATGGATAACGTCTCTCATGCTTGTGTTGGAAATTTCTTGAGCCTTACACATCATGATGGGAGGTTTTTTCCTACCACCTATTTGGGTCCTTATGGGATCAAATTGATCCTTGAGAAGAATGCATTTCAACATCCCATGAAATGCAAGGACAACAATATGATTTGGGAAGATGGTAGCCCTCATGGGAGGAGTACCAAGATAGAAAATGGAAGGAGACATCCACAAATTATTGAGTGGATGTGGATGGAGAGAAAGAAGCTGGTAAGCTACTTGCAAATTAATGATACCGGGAAGCAGGAGGCTTGGCTGCGCTCGTTACTCTTGAAGGAGTTTGGCCATCACTTGGCATACACTCTTCCTAAGGGTATGGTGATGGAAAATATGTGGCAGGATGCTTGCATTATTGAGCAGCAAAGAGTATGGATGCATGGTGTTGATGTGACATTCATATCATTCATTATGTCTTCATCACATGTCTTGTATGATGAAAACATGAGGAAGTAGCAAACACTTTTGTTGCTTGGGTTGTACTTGGGAGAGCAAGGGAAGATTTTCTCTGACATGTTGTATGATGTTGCAGGAGTAGGAGATGGCACTATCATGGTGCAAGGGAGCTACTGGTTGGCCTTTTATGATTAGGAAGTACTTCCATTTTGGGAGGAATTTCCTAATTGGAGCAACATTGTTGGAGGAGTCTTTGACAAGGATCATGTCAAAGAAATGAGCTATGGGTTGGCAATAACCTATTTGCATAGGCCAACAACGTTGTTCTTCTAGAGCATGGAATTACTAATGTATTCATGCATCACTTTACTTTCAGCACATGGTGAGAATGTTGTTTTTACATCCATTGATTATGTAACACAATATTTGCATCTTCTTACCATTATCATACAGTGCATTGTTCCACAAGAGGGCAAGTTTATTGTTGAGCCCCTTAAACAAAATTTTGCCAGCTATTATGATGGAGACAACCATCCCTTGTATAAACATGGGAAAGTGTTTTATTATTTCTTGTATGCTCATTTGGCACATTCTCTCATTTACTATCACTAGTAGATGTGATGATTCACACAACTAGCCATTTGTCAAAACACCACTTGCCATGCTATTTTCTGAAGTTGCAATGGGAGAGACTGCGCTGTGTCCACTTGAGATATTTTTTGTATCATGCAGCATCATATAAAACCTTCAGAAAACTTCTCATTTGGATACCCTATGATGATCATGTCCTATTCATCATGGATGAGATGTTTTGGGCCAGCTTGTTCTTCAATGATGGAGAGGAGATCCTTGAAGGATTGTTCTTCGTCTTTCCACTTGAGGGCAATAATTTTGCAGCCCAGGATCAGCACATACTCTACACTTATCATGAGTGGAGAGAAGGACATTGTGGGGTAGACTACCTTGTCTGCCATGATCAGATTTTCAGCCCACCTACTTTGCATGAGCCAAAGGTGGAGGAAGACTGTCAGGAGTTGCCTAGTTGGGAGGTGACTCATTTTTCATGGCTAATAGCTTGGCGATGGAGGATCCATATGGGGGAGATAGTTCCCATTAGATTTTAGATCCCATTCCTCAAAGGGACCTCTAGACATAACTTTGTTATCCTCTTGAGTATTTTACCTTTACATGTTAATAACTTGATAGCTGACTTGCACGTTGAGGAGGAACAATGTGGAGGTTTGATTGATGAGATAGCATCTTCTTAATTGGAGGATTTCATCATACATGGATGCTACAAGGAGAGGAGGAGAAATAACTCAATTCTATTCTTGCATTTGCTTGAGGACAAGCAATCTTTGAGAGGGGAGGACTGTAATGTTGCCAAAATTAGCATGAAGCTAATTGGAACATTGATTTTTCTTATGTCATCTAGGAGGTGAATAAAATGGGTGAGGAGACCCATGAGTAGGAATAAAATCCCTCATAGTGTGAAGGAGATCAATAGAGCAGCTTTATTTTGCACCTTCCAGTGTGAAAAGGGGCAAATGCATGAGGGCAAGGTCAAGTTTGACCAAGTCAACAACGCTGACTAAGAGGGTGTGGATTTCTTGGGAAGACAGCGTAGTTTGAATGGGAGGAAGATCACTTGGTAGAGGAAACCGTAATGTGTGGGGTCCAAGGCAAGAATGATTTCATTTGCATAAAGGAGGAAGAAGTAGCCATAAAGGATTATGTTTGAGGATTTGATTTTGGTCTATGTAGACTCTTTTCATTCTGGGGCTGTTTAGCAGAGTTGCAATGGGATTCCTGTTTAGGATTCCTGCCCCTTCTTGAGAGGCATCTTGAAGGACTACACTTCATTTCTCCACATCTAGACTAAAGGCCAAGCCACCTCCTTCAGCTACAATGTTATTTCTACTGATGTATAACGTTGTGTTGTAGGGTGTTGCAATGGAGGGTTCCACAACACCATTTCCTTGGCTCATCTTTCAAAGGAGGGAGCCTCTATTCCTCTGGGAGGTTAGTGAGGAAGGTTTCAGAGCTGATTTGTATATCTTGGCATTAGGCAAAGCATCTCCCATCTACTACAGCTCAATCCCTCTCCTTGACTGCGTTATTTCAGTGTGTATCTGCAGTAGGGGTTTGCACCACTATTTTGGAGGGTGAGATCTTCAGTGTTAGGATCAGCTTATCACTTGAGAGATATATTGGAGGAGGTCCATTTTATATTTTGCATCATATTCAGCCATATCCATCCATTTTCTAAGTTGTAGCTGCTACCCTGCAACTCAGAAATTTTGGTAGTTTTTCCATTTCTGTCTATATTTCACCCAATCCTCCTAAGGATTATTGTACTATTATTTTCAGGGGTTAGAGCTTTGATCCCCACCTTATTTTAGCTATAAATTGTCAGATCCCTATATTGATATCATTTCTGGAGCAGTTCCTCTAATAAACTGTGCTGATATAGCTTTGTGTAAATTCTTTGTAGCAGTGTTCTTCAATTTCTTATACATGTTCTGTTGAGGCTTTGATTGCCTAGCTTGATTGATTGATTCCTCAAAGCATTGTATACATTTGCTGCTATAATATCAAAGGGAAGGCTATTTACATCTTCTTGTATCATAGCTATTAAAAATAACGTTGTTTTTCCATCTCTTGTTCAAGAATTGTTGTAGTCCCTCCATCGGGCACTTTTCCAAGGCAACTAGGTGTTGGAGACTTGTTTAACCCACCTAGAGGGATTTATTTTGAGCCTTCTCTTGGATTTCGGTCTTAGATACATTGATATAAGGGATCCAGGTCTTGGTTTCAAATTATGTTGCATACATTTCTGGAAAATGCGTTTTCCAGCCATGTATTGTTGACAGATCCCATTTTTGGATATTACAGAAACAGGAAAGGGCTCTGAAAATCTGACTGATACATGCAAAAAAAAAGGCACTGCAAGAAGTTGAGGGCAACATCATCAAATATATGGATCTGCATCAAAGGCTGTAATGAAGAGGTCATCTAGGCATGTGGGGGGATACCTGTAGGGCCACTCCCTTATGAGGGGTGAAACATCTCACACACACCCGAGAATCACTGGTATCATCTGTTGCATCACTGAAACATCAAGTATATGGATCTCAATCATGCTTAAAGGAGCTGGAGCTGAGAAAAAATCAAGTTAAAGGGAAATAAGGAGTCCCTTTGCCTGATCTGAGGCACCAAAAAAGAGTGGAAGCTGGAACCAAGGTACACCGCCCTCTAGACCTATCTTTTGGAATGAATGATCTGATGTTGACAAAAGGAGTTCCACCATAAGTGAGGCAATAAGGGATCCTCAACTAAGGCACAAGAGAAAATAATAAAGCAAATGACAGACTGACACCAGGGATGATGATGAAATGGGGGGTACTGAGTAGCAGACGTATGACTTCCCTTGTTAGAGCATGTTAGCCATCAGTAAATTTTGCTTCAGCAAATGATGGCTAAAACAAGTCTTTAGTCTGCAAGAAACAAGCTTGCTAAGAAAACTTGTGACTTCTTGCAGCTTCTTTGTGTCCCTTGTCCAAAAAGCCCATTTCCCTGATTTTTCCACTTCCAAAATCCACCAGGAAATCCTCCTGATATCAAAAGAGACTATTATTTTAGGCTATTTTTCCATCATTTTCTAAAAACCCATTTCATTCATTTCTTCCCTTTCATTTATCCTCCATTTCCTTAGAAAAATCCATGTTTTACCATACATTTCATCAAAAAATCCTTTTAAAAACCATGAAATCACTTTTTTGGTTCAAAACCCTTCTCTTTCACCCTATTGGAACTTAGAAAAATCTCAAAAAACCCCAAAAAATCCATAAAAACCTTTTCTGTCCTTTTATAGGCCTTAAGCCCCTTTCGCTTAAAGCCCTTGGCCCCTTTTCTCGCCACGTGACCCAGTCCTGTGACCAAATCACTAAGCCCCGTGGCCTATCAACCTTTTTTCTTTCATCACAACCTTTTTTCCTTTCAATTTTTTTATTTTTTATTTTTATTTTTATTTTTATTTTTATTTTATTTTATTTTATTTTATTTTATTTTTATTTTATTTTTATTTTTATTTTTATTTTTTATTTTTTTTTTATTTTTATTTTTTTTTTATTTTTTTTAATTTTTTTTTTGATGTGAAGGCCCCGATAAAAATCATCGCATATCAGAAAAATCAATTTTCATATGCCCTAAACCCTTGTCCCACTGATATGCGATAAGTCCTTTCTGGCTTAGCCCCCAACTCCTTTTTTCGTTATATGGCCATGCGCTCGTGACCGAGCACTAAGCGCTCATCGCATCGCAATTGTTTTATCGCATCGACGCTATTTTGTTTACATTACGTCGCTCCACTTCCTCCCGCCGATGCGATAAGCCCCTCTTTCCGTTGGCCCCTGGTCATGTATCCCGCCATATGACCAGGCCCCAGCCCCAGTTTTTTAAGCCCCCATTGCATCGCGCCATCGGCTTTTCCATTTCCCCTTTTCCCTTGTCTTGTGCTATATCGATCCGCCGATGTGATAAAGCCCCTTATCCCTCCACCTTCGTCTCCCCTTTTACTCTCCATAAAACCTCATTTAACCCATTATTTTAAGCCCCTTCCCTTATTATCTTCTACCCCCTGCGCCCTTTGTAAAAAACTTCATTCGCTCTGTATTTTCCAAAAACCTATGGTTTTTCATTTTAACACTAAAAACCACATTTCCCCAACCTAAAAAATCCCTCCCACTACCCGACAAATTCTCTGATGTAACACCCATGTCATCACTCCGGGCCCACCTCTCACTACCTTGCCGCTCCCCCAATCCCATGCTGCCACCTATCCTCCACTTAACCAATCAACCGAGCACCTCTCTCCATCGCAGTTCCCCGTAGCCGTTGGATCTCCCCCCCCAGATCCAACGGTCTACGATCAATATCACGCAACTTTTGCTCCCGGAGTTTAACACTCCAAAATCACACGATACTAGCGGTATCGAGAAAGCCACGCGGCACAATACAAGTGGATCGCGTTCAATTTGTCCGAAACCATTTACCACTCCAACATCACGCAAAAACCACCCATGGTATTTCAAAAACCACCAATCCGAATTTTCGCTCCAATATTCAAATTAAACCTGCTTTCATAGGTTTTTTCCGTATAAACTCCTCTTCCTGCATTTTCCCCTCCTCGCTGCTCTTTCCACCCTCTGCCAGCCTCTGTAAGAAGTTTATCCAACACTGCAGGATTTTATTTAATTATTTGTTTATGTTGCAGGTTTTTAAAGACGACTTAAGCATTGAAAATTCCTCCATAGCTAGCTCAGTAGAGGAAAACCCCTGGGATGACGATCCTTGGGGGCTTAAAGTGTAAAAGGAGGTTTACGAGGTTTATGGGTGTTTATCAGTGTTTTATTAAAATTGATAAAACAAATGAAACCCTCAGCGCGCCCAAATACCTATTCATAGAAAAGAAGGGATATGCATAGAGACAAAGGATTAATAGTCAAAGGCACAGTTAAAACAAGGGATTAAAGGTTAATCCAGTCTGCAGAAATGACAAATGCCCGAAGATGTTCTAAAAATGACTTAAAGCACAAACTAAAAGATTAATATCAGTGATTAAAGAGTTAAAGAGGCAAATCAGTTTAGAAAGTCTCCAAAATTCCACATCATTGATGTTGATATTGCAACAAGATGATGAGCTTAGTGAAAAGAGTCGCCTTCACTATGTGGGCTCGCAGGCTATTTTTGGCACAAAGTCTATTTTTAGACTATGTCTATTTTTAGACATGTCGATCATATTCTATGAGTTGCAGGATGCTATTTGTGAATGGTTGGTCAAGTTGGAAAAATAGATGGACTTCTATTTTTAGACATATTGGGCAGAATCTACTTGATTGATACACTAGTGTGGTAATAATATTTGGACTCTAAACATTAACTTATTCTCTTGGAGCACTTCAATTAAGTGCATAGATGTGGCAAAGCAGCTGACAGAAGGAATTACGCTATTCCTGAGGCTTTAGTAGAGCTATTGCATGAAGGAATTCAGTTATAACTCATGTGACAGAGTTTGGTGGAGTTGTAGAAGTAGTTGGTGGAGTTGTGTTCAGTTTAACTCAATTAGACACAGTTGAGCTAGTTGTATCTAGTCTAATTGATTGATACACTAGTGAGAGTGGTGTGAATTAATTATTAATTAATTCACTAAATATTAACTCATTAATCAACTGAAGAATACATCAGTTAACTATAGTGCATGGACAGTTTCAGTGGAGACCAATGGAGAGATAGGAGAAAGGGCAAGATGACTATCAATTGTGACTATAGTGATGCATTGATTGCATCCAACACTCAGTAGAGATTCCAATTAGGATTATGCAGTGCAAGCTAGGTGGATTCGAGTTCATTCAGAGCCATTCTTCAACAGGGATTGCGCAGTAGAGGGAGGCTAGCAAGTGGCAGAGATCGGTGCATGGATTTGCTAGATCAGGACCTGATTAGTGTGTAGCGATTGTATTGTATTGAGACCTTGATATGTTCAGCTTTGTATGAGGATTGTTACATTATCTCTATGACATATATTATATAGAGATAGTTTGGGTTTTTAGCTTCAGGATTTCCCCTTAAATCATTGGGTTAATGTGTGTGAATTTTTATGGTTTCAATGTGTGCATGCTTAATTTCCACATGTGATGATCAATGCTGGAATAGATTCTGTATTGTGCATGAAGTTAAAATAGTGTGTGATCAGGAGAATCTTATATATATAACACATTATTTATATAATTTCTACATGGTATCAGAGCGTTGATCATTGGAGCAATTGCAAATTATTGAAACAGTTGAGTTTTGTGTTGGTGGAATTCGAATTTGTTGTAGTGTTTTCTTGGTGTCGAAGTTGAGATGTCTTTCAACAGATTGTGATTGGATTATGCCCTTGAGTGCAGCTTGAATTATATTGCATGGAAGGATAGGATGGAGGTGGTGCTGGAGGATAATGGGTTGAAGGAGTTCATAGATGCAAAAATTCCAAAACCTGCTTCTAGCAATGCTGCCGCACTTGACGCATGGCAAAAGAAGACAACAAAATGTCGAAGGATTCTGTTGGAAGGTGTGAAGGATCATATAGTGTCTAGCCTTCATGGTAAAGCTATTCCATTCTTTATGTGGAAATCTTTGACAGACTTGTTCCAAAGCAAAAGCGACCAGAGGAAGTTTTCACTTAAAGACAAGCTCAGGAAAATGAAAATGGAGAAGGGTGAAAGTATACCCAAGTACCTCACGAAGTTTTTCCAGTGCAGGGATGAGCTGGGAAGTGTGGGGGTTGTTGTATATGAAGAGGACTTGGTGAGCTTGGCTCTCCTTAGGCTTTCGAAGAGTTGGAATTCCTACGAGAACTCTGTCAATGGTCGGGAGAAACTATTGGGATGGGAGCGACTTTGGTCAGATCTTATGCAGGAGGAGATAAGGCAGAGTACCAGGGATGGATCTTCATCGAAGAATGAATATGAAGAAAATTGTGCTTTTGTTTCCAAAGCAAGGAAAGGGAAGGAAAAGAAAAATCCTTCTCAATCCAGTGCGAAAGGCAAGATGCAGGACATGTCCAAGGTGAAGTGCTTTCACTGTCACCAACACGGACATTACACCACTAATTGTCCATAGAAGAAGAAAAATAAGCAGGCTGCTGGATCTGCAGCTGGAGAGGCCTTAGCCTCGCAATTTGAGCTGGATTTTTCGCTGATCGTATGCTTGGTCTCAAGTGTGATGGGATCAGTGTGGTTTCTTGATAGTGGTGCGTATTTCCATATGATCGAAGACAAAGATTTGTTGATTGATCTGGATGAGAAGGATCTTGGAGTGCACATCGAGATGGGCGATGATGGTAGATACACTGTGACTAGTATCGAGACCATTTCCTTTGAGAGGGAGTCTGGAAAACCTTTCATCTTGAAGGATTTCATGCATGTTCCAGGATTGAAGAAGAATCTGATCTCTGTGGCGATGTTGGAAGACAAGGGATATGATGTTGTCTTTAGCAAGGGAAAGGCTTTCCTGCGCAGTAAGGAAACTGGTGAAACCCGGAGGATAGGGGTTCGAGTTAAGAACATTTATCAATTGAAAGTAGATGGCTGTGTAGCAATGGTAGGCAAAGCAGAAGGAGTGGTGAGCCAGAATGAGGGAAAATTGTGGCACAGGAGATTGGGCCATCTTCACCATGGTGCTTTAAAAATTTTGCAGCAGATTTCTACCAAGCTTCCTAAGGGTACACTTGCGCAGTCAGATTAGTGCAAGGGATTTACTTTGGGAAATTTTGTGAAAGCCACCTTTCATGAGAAGGATAGTCATGCCACGACGATCCTTGAGAGAATTCACACAGACGTGTTTGGACCTTTCTCAACAACTTCGACAACAAAGCATAGGTATTATATGATATTTGTTGATGACTTTTCTCGTAAGTGCTGGATCTTATTCATGCAAAAGAAGAGCAATACATTCTCAAAGTTCTATGAGTTTAAGGCACTGGTTGAGAAAGAGTCAGGGAAGCAGGTGAAGGCTCTTAGGAGCAATAATGGTGGCGAATTCATCTCTGGCGAATTCAAAGACTTTTGCAGCCTAGAAGGAATTCGAAGAGAGCTCATAGTGCTTCATAACCCACAACAGAATGGGGTCGCGGAGTGAAAGAATAGAACGATTGTGGGTGCTGCACGGACGATGTTGCATGATCAGTGCCTTCCCATACACTTGTGGGCAGAAGCTTGCAACACTGTGGTTTATGTGCAAAACCGTTGTCCTCATAGAGTACTTCGCATGAGTACACCCAAAGAGGCGCTTTCGGGTAAGAAGCCTGATATTTCTCATTTGAAGATTTTTGGCTCACCTTTTTACATTCATGTGACGAAGGATGCCAGGAAGAAGCTGGAGCTGACCGGAGAGGTTGGGATATTTGTGGGGTACACAGAAACACCCCACAACTATCGTGTGTATTTTCCAGACAATCAGAATATTTTTGTGAGATGAGATATCAAATTTCACGAGGAGAAAGCCATGAAGTGTTCGCTTGAGAGGGAGCTACACTTGCATGTAGATGAGGAGCTATTAGTTCCTAAGAATGAGCCTCAGGATGTGTATCAACCACAAGAGGAGGTTCATGGAGTGGAAGAAACCACTCATGCAGCACCAAACATTAGAGGGCGAAAGCGCACTATAGAAGCTGAGCGACAGAATCTTGATGCAGCACACAATGTAGGAGCCCCTACATCACAGTGCAGATAGAGACAGTCACCTGACCAATATACTGGATACATGGCTCTTTCGAGGAAGCTGTGGAGGACCCTACATGGGTAGATGCCATGGTGGAAGAGTATGATTCAACTGTCAAAAACAGTGCATGGGAGATTGTCCCAAGGCCGGAAGGGAAATCAATGGTAGGTTCGAGATGGATCTACAAAGTGAAGCAAGTTGCTGACAGGAGCATCGAGAAGTAAAAGGCAAGATTTGTTTCCCAGGGCTTCTCACATATCGAGGGGATAGACTATGAAGAAACCTTTGCACCTGTCGCAAGGTATTCTTCCATACGGAGCATCCTATCTCTCTCAGCATAGATGGGTTGGCACATTCATCAGATGGATGTGAAGACTGCGTTCCTCAATGGAGTCATTGAGGAGGAGGTGTACATAGAGCAGCCTAAAGGTTTCGAAATATTCAGCAGCGAGTTGCATGTGTTCAGGCTCAAAAGAGCGCTATATGGGCTTAAACAAGCACCTCGTGCTTGGTACACACGGATAGATAGTTATTTCATTGGTCTTGTATTTACTAAGAGTGAGGCGGATCCGAAACTATACCAGATTGTGGTGGAGGGTAAATTGCTAATCATTGTACTTTATGTAGATGATTTGATACTGACAGGTGATGAATAGTTGATACTCTCATGCAAGGCTGATCTTGCCAAGGAGTTTGAGATGAAGGACTTGGGCCTCCTTCATTATTTCCTAGGATTGGAAATTTGGCAGCGGAAGGGTGGACTATCTGTTTCTCAAGGCAAGTATGCCCGGGAGATACTGGAGAAGTTCAACATGCAAGGCTGCAAGCCTATAGATACTCCTCTTCCTAGTGGTTGGAGGAAATAGGATGCTACATCGGTAGAGGTAGTGGATGCCACTGTTTACCGATAGTTGGTTGGTTTGCTCATGTATCTAGTCAATACACGACCGGAAATATGCTATGCTATTAACCAGCTTTCACAAGCTATGGTTAAGCCTACCAATCTCTTTTGGGAGGCAGGGAAGCATGCATTTATATTTCTCAGAGGCACATCGAGATATGGATTGTGGTACAAACAGTCAGATGAGGTGAAGTTGCATGGCTTCACAGATGCAGATTGGGTAGGGAGCCCAACGGACAGAAAGAGCACATCTAGAGGGATATTCAGTATTGGGTCTACATCAGTTTGTTGGTACAGCAGGAAACATAGATCCATGGCACTCAGTTCAGTGGAGGCTGAGTACATGGCAGCAAGTTTGGCTGCATGTGAGGCTATATGGATGAGGAAGATCCTGGTCGGGTTGTTCAGTTCACACTTAGATCCTACTATGATATATTGTGATAATCAGAGTTGCATTAAACTCTCGGTTAATCTAGTATTTCATGGTAGATCTAAACATATTGACATAATATGCCATCATATCAGAGATTGTGTGTAGTGGAAGATCATGTTACTATCTTACATTCCTATGGAGGATTAGGATGCTGATATTCTGACGAAGGTGCTCACCAGGAGCAAATTCGAATACCATAGAGACAGGATCGGGGTGGCAGATAATCCCTATCTTGTTTAGAGGGTTAATTGAGATTGCAACAAGATGATGAGCTTAGTGAAAAGAGTCGCCTTCACTATGTGGGCCTGCAGGCTATTTTTGGCGCACAGTCTATTTTTAGACTATGTCTATTTTTAGACATGTCAATCATATTCTATGAGTTGCAGGATGCTATTTGTGGATGGTTGGTCAAGTTGGAAAAATAGATGGACTTCTATTTTTAGACATATTGGGCAGAATCTATTTTTAGATTTCCAGTCTAAAAATATATATGTCGAATATTATTAGCTCTTAATAATATTTGGACTCTAAACATTAACTTATTCTCTCGAAGCACTTCAGTTAAGTGCACATATGTGGCACAACAGCTGACAGAAGGAATTACGCTATTCCTGAGGGTTTAGTGGAGCTATTGCATAGTACACTGAGTTGTGTGATCAGGAGAATCTTGGATATATAATGAATTATTTATATAATTTCTACAATTGAGGCTATTACTCCTCAGAATGCAACCTTCAAGCTAAATTCACCAAGAAAGAGTGCATATTAATTACACATTCAGAGATATTTCTAAAAGACAACTCAGCATTAACTGCCAACCTATCAAAAACCCTCAAAGTCAACAAAAGTGACTGAAGTAGATGAAAATTAATGTAGAATTTAATTAACAGAGTAGAAACATTATAAAACTTCTCCATTAGGCCCTTCAAAGGCCGAGAAGCACTTAATCTATATTAATTGAACAGATAGACCCTTATTACACTCTACCTCCTCATTCTTCTATAAGTACTCTTGTAGAAGACAATATAAGGGTTGGTCTCTGGATACCTGTTGTATGTAAATAGCTTTTGAAGCTATTGTAGCTCTGTTTGTAATTGAAGATACATAAGCTGAGATGAGAAGTTTGAAGCTATAAAGACCCACTGGAATTGAAGATTGTAACTGGTTTGAACATCAAATACAAATATCTTATTTATGGGATCCTGGTCTATGTCAATGGTGATGTGTTTCTCATTGTAATTTTTATTTTCTTATTGTTTCCATTCTGTCCACTATTATTTGATAAAGAACAAAAAATATAGATTAGGATTTACTTCTGAAGTACCCTAAGTCTCATTGATAAATCTTTATCCTTTATGTTTTCTTCTAAATGTGTTTTGAAGGTAATTCAATAGAGTATAACCAGTGAAGTGTTGGTAAGCCCATGTTTCCTGACTACAACTTGAGATATTGTCTTTGAATGTTCTTGATAAGTTTGCTAATTAAAGATTGAGCTAGAGAAGTCTATGGTTAGCCCTATCCTCTAGTTTCTTCTCCAACAGTTGCTTTGAAATTTTCCCTTAAGAGTATGTTGAAAGCAGACTAGTTTCAAAGTACTTACCTGATCTTAGACTACTTTTTATGTTTATCATGAATGTTTTCTCTTTGAATATGCTAAAAGCAGGCTAAGTTAAAAGTCTTTACTTGATCTTAAGCTATTCTATGTTTTTAAATGTTTTCTCTTGAAAGTACATCAAAAGCAGGCTAGTTTCAAAGTACTTACCTGATCTTAGATTACTTTTTTGTTCTCCCCTTAAGTGCATGCCAAAAGCAGGATAGTTTCAAAGTACTTACTTGATCTTAGGTTGTCCTTTGTTCTTTCATCTGTTTGATTTCCCTCACTCTTTTTCTTAGTGTTTCATTCCATAAAATAAACTTAAAGAGATCCCTTGACATAGATGACTTGCTGCATGGACCACTCTTGAACCTTGCTATGCAATTAAATCCTCTTATGACTCCATAGCCCAATGGATTGATGTTGTTCCTTGTTTTTCTTATCAACTGAAACATTCTTTCAATTGCTGACACCTTCACCCTTCATATAGACTTCCTTCATCTTCATGTTATCTTGCCCAACCAAACAAAAACAAACAACCTTGTTCTTCATAACTAGCCTAATATCATATCATAAAACATAAATATCATGTCTTTGAACACATATATAGAGAGATCCCTCTCTGAATCTAGGATGGCTAGATCCTCAGATTCCAAAGTGGTTTTGATGTAGGCTTTGCAGCATTTGTACTTTCCAATCTTGCAAACTACGAAGTCCCAACATACTGGTGACCATACTGGGGAGATTATTTAGTAATAGATAACTTCACAACTCAACTAACCCCTATTTCTAAATGAATCAAGTGTCACCAAGACTGGTTACTATTGATTATTGATGGTGAAAAACAACCAAACCTTGAAAATAAGTAAAAATCCTTTACCTGGTGACTCCACAACTCTCAAAAGACCAAATGAATCCATTGGTAGAAGACTCTGAACTGGTTGAATAGACACAGTGACCTCTTTTTCTGATTTATAAACATGATTCCAAGGATACAACGAAGATATGTCCCAATGAGTAGAGATCATATCCCTGGGTTTCCACATAAGATGCCCCAGGTGAATTGGGATGAAAACCTTCCTGTTTTTCAAGGAGAAGAGTTTGATGACCCTTTGTTACATATCATCAAATTCCATATACATGTATGGAGGTTAAAGGTGGAATGGCATGAAGACCGCCTTATGAAGATGTTCATGTTGACATTAGAAGGAAAAGCAAGGGAATGGTATGAATGGTTGAGGATTGGTAGTTCGTTCTCTCTAAGAGACCTCCACATAGTATTTTATGATCATTATAAGGAGAAATCCCCTTATTTACCATTAGAGGGAGGTTTTTGTAATCAATATGAGGACATCATAGAATACCTTGCAGGCATTTAAGAAGATTTAGGAAATTGGCAGCCTGAGGATCTCTTAGCAGCCATCCATGAATTTCATACCCAAGACAACTATCATAAAAACCTAGGTGAATTAGTTGAGGAAGAATTTAATCAAGAAATAGAAGATAATCCTTAGGATCCAACTAAAAACATGACTAATGATGATTCATCATCCCTTTTAGCTGAGGCTCAAGAAGACATCTAGCCTCAAATTCAGTCTTCACAAGAGAAAGAGGATTGTTGTAATTATACTCAAAGAAACATAGAAAAATTTTCCCCTTTGACAGAAGAAGAAATTGATAAAATTATAAAGAAATAGCCAGCCTCTAAAATTATTTGCAAAACAAACACCCTTGCCCATTCACCTGATGAACTTTGTTGTAAAAATTTAGAAAATTCCCTTGAAGACCAGAATAAAGAAAGACCTGCTGACAATCTAGTATGTTTTATAGGTGACATTACTTAAATTAATTATTTTCCTAATGTTGATTTTTCTGATGATGATGCTCTCCAAACAGAAGTTGATCTTGCAGAACCATCGTTAGTAGATTTGTGGGAGGAAGATCAGTTCCACCAACACCAAGAAAGTAATGAGCCAAGGTAGACTATTTATGATATTGATGAAGAAAGTTTTAAAAATTAAGCAGATGGAGAAGAATATTTGAATCATTTCTCTACTTCAGTACAAATCA
This sequence comes from Pinus albicaulis, assembly GCA_034641835.2. Classification (NCBI taxonomy): domain Eukaryota; kingdom Viridiplantae; phylum Streptophyta; class Pinopsida; order Pinales; family Pinaceae; genus Pinus; species Pinus albicaulis. The sequence goes on from CM076575.1 coordinate 24,039,840, forward strand.
TCAGTAACAGTTTCATGTGATTGGGAACCAACAGTCTTTCAGATCGGAGGTTGAGATTGAAAAGAAAGAAGAATTTCTTGAGCATGATGAATATAAAGAACCTTCTCCTAAAAAGGTTGAGGTAATAAAAGAGACCCCTGCTCAAGAATGTAATGACCTCTTCACTGAGTTCAGTCCATCAAATCAGAACATACCAGGACTGCAAGAGGACAACACTGCCAAATATGATGAGTCCTCCAGTTCAGATAATAATGAAGATGAGGAATATTTTCTTTCTCAAAATAATATTTTTCTTGATCCAGTGGAAGAGAAAATAATCCTGTTTGACCCTTATCTTTCAAATACTCACAACTAGGTATTATTTCAAGATCCCTATGCTAATTTTCTGAAGACATTTGAGGAAGGGATGAATATTGTTAGGAGTAGTGTATCACCACAAGCAAGAAATTTTTTTAACACTGCTGCCAAGAAACAAGTAAGTTGGGAGTGGCCTTGTCTGTCTAGTATGCTCAAGGAGATGAGCAAAGACCAGGCATGGAACCATCTGATTGACTGGATGTACTGGAAAAGAGATTTTGTCAGCTAAACTTGTAAATATTTCAGAATTAGATTAGGTTAGATAGGAATGTCAATAAAGCTCATCCTGTGAGCATTTAGTTAGTTTTATGTTTTCTTCTTTTGAATTTGAAAAAAGAAAAAATACAAAAACAATAGAAAAAGAGAAAAATAGGGCATACATAAAATAAAGGTACATCCCCATACCAAAAATAAAAGTTGAAAGTGTGCAAGCTTAAATGCCACTCCCAAAAATAACACTGTTATTTAGTCATACAACCTAATCATGACTAAAATAGATTTAAATTTTATGCTGATAGGTTAGTGAAAAAGATTTTCCAAAATGTTCAATATTGGTTTATCAGTAGATTATATTAGGATAGAAAGAATGGCTCTAATCAGACCAAAATCTAAGCCAAAGAAAAAGAAAGAATTGGTTCTAATCTGCTAAAAAATTTGAACCGAAGGAAGAAAAGAATAGCTCAAAAAGATCAAACCAGAGCTGAAAAAGAATAAAGGATGTTTAAAATTTTCAAATTTCAAGCCTTCATAGTTTTGTTTCAAATTTATGTAAATAAAGTCTATGTGTAGCTTGTACATACAACCATATACGTCATGGCAAATTAGACAACCTAATCTTGATTTGACTATGTTTAAATCTCTGTTTTAGAGGATAGAGAATAAAATCTGCCAGACAGTCTAATCCTGGCAGGTAATAGCTTAGGTAGAGAATTTATGAGTTCAACAGTATAATATGAACTCATGGGAGAAACAAGGGTAAATATAGGTTAGTTTCCTGCTTTAAAAAGAATAAAAAATTGATGTTAAAGGTTTGCAAGTCCAAATGCACCTTCTGAAGAAAAAATGTTAGGAAGTAGGCCGTGTAGGTAGAATGATTGGGAGAATTTGTTTTGCTGATATGAAATATTGACCATATTTTCTAAAGCACCATGATAAATAAATAAGAGGTTTTCATGGATAAGGCACAGGTCTGCATCCCAAAGATCAGTTTTTGAAGTTCTTGACATCTCCAAAGAGCTGCCATCCCCAAGTGGAGCCACTGTTAGCCATCTGTAAATTTTGTTTAAGCAAATCATGGCTAAAACAAGTCTTTAGTCTCCAAGAAACAAGCTTCCTGAGAAAACTTGTGACTTCTTGTAGCCTCTTTGTGTCCCTTGTCCAAAAACCCATTTCCCTGATTTTTCCACTTCCAAAATCCACTAGGAAATCCTGCTGATATCAAAAGAGACTGTTATTTTAGGCTATTTTTCCATCATTTTCTAAAAACCCATTTCATTCGTTTTTTTCCCTTTCATTTATCCTCCATTTCCTTAGAAAAATCGATGTTTTACCATCCATTTCATCAAAAAATCCTTTTAAAAACCATGAAATCCCTTTTTTGGTTCAAAACCCTTCTCTTTCACCCTATCGGAACTTAGAAAAATCTCAAAAAACCCCCAAAAATGCATAAAAACCTTTTTCGCCCTTTTATAGGCCTTAAGCCCCTTTCTCTTAAAGCCCTTGGCCCCTTTTCTCGCCATGTGACCCGGTCCTGTGACCAAAGCACTAAGCCCCGTGGCCTATCGGCCTTTTTTCTTTCATTGCAACCTTTTTTCCTTTGAAAAACTTCTTTTTTTCTGATGTGAAGGCCTCGATAAAAATCATCGCATATCGACAAAATCACTTTTCATATGCCTTGGACCCTTGTCTCGCCGATATGCGATAAGTCCTTTCTGGCTTAGCCCCCATATCCTTTTTTTGTCATATGGCCATGTGCCCGTGACCGGGTGCTAAGCGCTCATCACATCACAATTGTTTCATCGCATCGGCGCTGTTTTATTTACATTACCTCGCTCCCCTTCCCCCCGCTGATGTGATGAGCCCCTCCTTCCATCAACCCCTGGTCACGTATCCTGCCATATGACCAGGCCCCAAACCTAGTTTTTTAAGCCCCCATCGCATCACGCCATCGGATTTTCCCTTTCCCCTTTTCCCTTGTATTGTGCTATATCAATCCGCCAATGCGATAAAGCCCCTTATCCCTCCACCTTCATCTCCCCTTTTACCCTCCATAAAACCTCATTTACCCCATTATTTTAAGCCCCTTCCCTTATTATCTTCTACCCCCTACGCCCTTTGTAAAAAACTTCATTCCCTTCGTATTTTCCTAGAAGCTATGGTTTTTTGTTTTAACACTAAAAACCATGTTTCCCCAACCTAAGAAAGCCCTCACACTACCCGAAAAATTAGCTGACGTAACACCCACGTCATCACTCTGGGCCCACCTCTCACTACCTTGCCGCTCCCCCAATCCCATGCTGCCACCTGTCCTGCACTTAACCAATCCACTGAGCACCTCTCTCCATCGCGCTTCCCCGTAGTCGTTGGATCTTCCCCCCTAGATCCAACAATCTACGATCAATATCGCGCAACTTTCGCTCCCGGAGTTTAACACTCCAAAATCACACGATACCAGTGGTATCGAGAAAGCCATGCGATACATTACAACTGGATCGTGTTCGATTTGGCCGAAACCATTTGCCACTCCAACATCGCGTGAAAACCACCCATGGTATTTAAAAAACCACGAATCTACATTTTCGCTCCAATATTCAAAATTAAACCTGCTTTCAGAGGTTTTTTCTGCAGAACCTCCTCCGCCTACATTTTCCCCTCCTCACTGCTCTTTCCGCCCTCTGCCAGCCTCTGTAAGCAGTTTATCCAACGCCGCAGGATTTTATTTAATTATTTGTTTATGTTGCAGGTTTTTAAAGATGACTTAAGCATTGAAAAGTCCTCCATAGCTAGCTCAGTAGCGGAAAACCCCCGGGATGACGATCCTTGGGGGCTTAAAGTGTAAAAGGAGGTTTACAGGGTTTATGGGTGCTTATTAGTGCTCTATTAAAATTGATAAAACAAATGAAACTCTCAGCGCCTAGATAAATGTTAATAGAAAAGAATGGATATGCATAGAGACGAAGGATTAATAGTCAAAAGCAGAGTTAAAACAAGGGATTAAAGTTTAATCCAGTCAGCAGAAAGGACAAAAGCCCGAAGATGATCAAAAAAAGACTTAAAGCACAAATTAAAAGATTAATATCAGTGATTAAAGAGTTAAAGAGACAGATCAGTTAAGAAAGCCTCCAACATGCCACATCCTTGAGGCTATTACTCCTCAGAATGCCACCTGCAAGCTGAATTCACCAAAAAAGAGTGCATATTAATTACATAGTCAGAGATATTTCTAAAAGACAACTCAACATTAACTGCCAACCTACCAAAAACCCTCAAAGTCAACAAAAGTGACTGAAGTCGATGAAAATTAACACAGAATTCAATTAACATAGTAGAAAACTCAAAAAACTTCTCCATTTGGTCCTTCAAAGGTCGAGAAGCACTTACTCTGTATTAATTGAATAGGTAGACTCTTCTTACACTCCACCTCCTCATTCTTCTATAAATACTCCCGTAGAAGACAGTATAAGGGTTGGTCTCTGGATACCTATTGTATGTAAATAGCTTTTGAAGCTGCTGTAGCTCTGTTTGTAATTGAAGATATATAAGCTGAGATGAGAAGTTTGAAGCTGTAAAGGCCCACTAGAATTGAAGATTGTAACTGGTTTGAACATCAAATACAAATAGCTGATTTATGGGATCCTGGTCTATGTCAATGGTGATGTGTTTCTCAATGTAATTGTTATTTTCTGATTTTTTCCATTCTATCCACTATTCTCTGATAAAGAAGAGAAAATATAGATTAGGATTTACTTCTAAAGAACCCTAAGTCTCACTGATAAATATTTATCCTTTATGTTTTCTTCTAAATGTGTTTTGAAGGTAATTCAATAGAGTATAACCAGTGAAGTGTTGGTAAGCCCATGTTTCCTGAGTACAACTTGAGATATTGCCTTTGAATGTTCTTGATAAGTTTGCTAATTAAAGATTGAGCTAGAGAAGTCTATGGTTAGCCCTGTCCTCTAGTTTCTTCTCCAACAATTGCTTTGAAATTTTCCCTTAAGAGTATGTTGAAAGCAGGCTAGTTTCAAAGTAATTACCTGATCTTAGACTACTGTTTATGTTTATCATGAATGTTTTCTCTCTGAATATGCTGAAATTAGGCTAATTTAAAAGTCTTTACTTGATCTTAAGCTATTCTATGTTTTTAAATGTTTTCTCTTGAAATAACATCAAAAGCAGGCTAGTTTCAAAGTACTTACCTGATCTTAGATTACTTTTGTGTTCTCCCCTTAAGTGCATGCCAAAATCAGGCTAGTTTCAAAGTACTTACTTGATCTTAGGTTGTCCTTTTTTCTTTCATCTGTTTGATTTCCCTCACTCCTTTTCTTAGTGTTTCATTCCATAAAATCAACTTAAAGAGATCCTTTGACATAGATGACTTGCCCCATGGACCACTCTTGAACCTTGTTGTACAATTAAATCCTCTTATGACTCCATAGCCCAATGGATTGATGTTGTTCCTTGCTTGTCTTATCAACTGAAACATTCTTTCAATTACTGACACCTTCACCCTTCATATAGACTTCCTTCATCTTCATGTTATCGTGCCCAACCAAACAAAAACAAACAACCTTGTTCTTCATAACTAGCCTAATATCATATCATAAAACATAAAGATCATATCTTTGAACACATATATAGAGAGATCCCTCTCTTAATCTAGGATGGCAAGATCCTCAGATTCCAAAGTGGTTTTGATGTAGGTTCTGTAGCGTTTGTACTTTCCAATCTTGCAAACTACATTGTCCCAATATAGCATGAAAGGCATAGATGACCTGGAAGCAATTGACATAATATCAAAGGGGACAAGCGACAGTAGGACTGAAGGCCATGATGTGTGACACGAGAGAGGAATCAAGCAATGAAGGATGGAGGACTATAGCGGGATACAAAGGGACTCAGGATAGACTCCATGGATGTGATGGTGACTCAACTCGGATGCTCTAAATAAGGGCGAATCGATGATGCTGCCACATAGAAAAGTTCCACTGTGGACCATAAAAACATGAGTACAAGATGGTTACTCACGACAAAAAATCAACACGAGCATTAAGAAGTATGGAGGCAAAGTGGTGCCCCAAGTACAACTGCTGCAAGTGAAGAAATTTGATTTTGAGGAGTGGTGAAGTGACCCTTCTTGGACAAAATGTGTTGTGGTGAAGTATCAAATCATGAAAAACTTACAGATACCCATTTGAGGGCTCAGTGAGAGCTTTCCAATGGTATAGACAATTTTTAAAACTGAGCTACGATTTGGCTGCAGCAGGCGAACGAAAAATCAAGGGTTTCTCTTTTAATAAGGCATTTTCCCCTCCAAATTCACTCAATTTCAAGTGGAGCTGTGGTGAATGTAGAGAGAAGAGAAGGCCCTAAATCTTGTGGTGATCGTAGCGGACAAACCAACCATTGGAATCGATATCTGTTAGTTGCAGGTAAGAGACCTAATCGTACTCTTTCATTTTAGTGGATTGAAAGTTCGGTTTTGGTACCCAACGCTAATGAAAAGGCCAGGTCACACTTTTTGGCGTCTGTTCGGCAACCTGGGTAGCAGGTTTTGGGCAGAAAACTGTGACCTGTCCCAGGAAATGACTTGAAAAGTGTGAATTGACAGAGAAAGGGGGCTTCGGTGCTATTTTTGGCTGAGAGCTGGGATTTTTATGGTTGAGGGGCATGGGTTCCCCCAAGCATGTTATGGTCATGCCAAAATGTATTTAGAAAAGGGAATCTAAACACATTTAAATGATGTGGTTCTCCATTTGTGTTTATTATGGTTATGTAGTTCGAGAAAGGGAATGGAGGATTACCAATCTCTTTTGGTATTGCATATATGAAGAAAATGGACTTAAGTTTCTTGGTTGGAATACATGGTGTCACTATCCCAAAGAGTTGATTTGGAGATAATGAACTGGTACTCTTCTAGAAAACCGATAGGTTGGTCAACAACAATGTCTAGGTGACTGGGTTGCTGATGTAAGATGAAGGAATGATGAAGGGTATCATCCCTAGAGTGATCTGAAGTGATATGAGTCTCTAGAGGTTCTTCTAAATAGGGAAGAATGATGGTACTAGAGTTGACATGATCAGATGCACTAGGAGAGTTGTGGAGAATTGTTTCTCCTAGCCTCTCAAATATGGGTGCCCCCTTACCCAAACATTGGGTGTCAATGTAATGTCCACAAGGTGTATGTCGTTTGACTGCATGGGTTCGATGTAAGGGGGGATGGATAAAGTCAGGGGTGGTGATAGCTTCCATAGTGTTGTCATCGTAATAGAAGATGGGGTGATTGGAGGAAGAAAGACCACCTTACACGACAAAGCTTCTTGAATCATCATCATGAGAAGCGAGGTTCACATGCGCATCGTCACAAGGGGTGACAGAAGAAGAAGTATAGGAAGGATCCACTAATGTTGAGCCCAAGGTGATCGTTGAAGGGAGGTTAGGTGAAACATAAGGGGAAGGCTGAGGGGGGTCTTCCATCGAGGAGCTCATAGATGATGACAGGTAATGGACAGTGGCCAAAGACTCTGTCATTTTTACCTCTAGAGGGGGAATGTCAATAGGAGTGGAGGTGTCCTCTAGTTCTGCTAAGGAAAAACACACAAATAAGGGAGTGTTGGACTCATTGCACTTGGCATCGAATTGGTGGACCACTTCCGAAGAGGAGCAGTATTGTTCAAGGCGGGGATAGAGGTGAGTATAGTGGCCATGGAGATCACAAAAAGCACATGGGTTGTTAGTGTGAATATGCTTGGTGTTCTCGGCTGTAGTGGAGAAAGGAATAGAGGATTCCAAGACTGTAGACTCAGAGAACACGACATTAACCATGGGCTTGAGATGAGGAAATTCAGGACAAGTATGGGTGGCATGACCGAAAACATCACACAAAGAACACTGGATTGTATGCTTTGGCGGCCGAGGAGAGGTAGGGTTTTTTGGGGCATCCTTGTCTTTAGATTCCTTCTTGCAAGCTTTTCACTTTTTACCCGAAGTCGTCGCAACAGGAGAAGGTTCCTATTGAGGTGGCTGAGGCACTGTAGCAGTGGGAGAAGTCATGGGAACCAGTTGAACCAGGGTCAAAGCAAGATAAGGTTTGGGTTGACCAGGCAGGGTAGCAGCTGGGGGATCGAGGTACCAGACGGGAATCTCGAGGGTTAGGTTAGGAAGAGATAGGGTGGCCATGACAGGTACTGAGTACACTCCAGGGGGGGAGCTAAGAACGGTATCTGACCGGAGGGGTAGTGGCCAGGCGGGACGGCTCCAAGATGGTTAAGGCCTGGAGGAACCATTGGAGGAGGGTAGAAAGGCTCATGGACACCAGCTTTGGGTGAAGGGCTAGGAGGAGGGGGTCTAGAAGGTTGAATCGAAGGGCCATGAGTAGGCTGCGGAGGGCGAGGCTGCTGAATAGCCAAACCGGGCCACTTGAGGGAGGCCTAAGACGATTGCATCACGCAAACCTTCGATGAGCTGGGATGAGAGACAGGAGGAGGAAGACCAGGGAATGTACCAAGAAAAGAGGAGTCTTTGTAGACTCTGGGTGAGACACTGTTCAAAGGATTAATAGTTTTCTTATTGGCCACCGAAGAGATGATGGACTCAAGGGAGGTCTAAGACTTCGGTTCGTAATATGTCAACTGGTCAATGGTGACTATCTTTCCGTTATGAGGGAAGGACATCTTGTGGTGAACCACATATGGGACAACAGACATCACATAGGTGTATCTATGACCCAATAGAATGTTGTAATCTAAGGGGCATCTATGACTTCTACGTCAACGCAAACAATATTTCTCGCAAGATTAATGGGACAATTATGAAATAGGCCAATGGACTGGGAGGTGTGGCCATCCCATGCTTAGAGAGTGATAGTGGAATGAGCCAAATTAGGTGATCCAAGTTGTTTCCAAACCAAATCAGACATCACATAGTTGGATGCCCCCTCATCAATGATACACTGGGAAACGTTGGCATTCCAAATCTTGATTGGGACTTGGAAAGCGACGGAAGTAGGGAGAGGAGGATGTTCTGACCGGTGAACATAGAAGATGATCAATCGATCATCTTAAGGATCTACATCACCCATGGCAGATAATAGAGCTTTTTGTTGTGAAGGGCACGACTGCAGGAGTTCTAGTTTTGAGATGGCAGCAGGAGATTGCACCAAATCATCTACTATGCTATACGAATGGGCAGCTTTGCTAGAAGCAGCATTTCAGCGTAAGGGTCCCTTAGGGATCTTGGTATGAACCTCTGCCTTAGGCTGAGGTATCTACAAAGGACCATTAGGTGTCGAAAGAGGCTATGTAGAACCGGAAGAAGGGGGCTCGGGGACGGACATAGTGGGAAGCTTGTTGTATTGACAGGACCGAGTCTGAAGGTTGAGGTCTACGGTTATAGGTTGGTCAGAATTCATCATGAGAATCTGGTAATCGGAGGTACCAGATGGAAGAGGTTGAGTGGCCACCTGACCTTCAGGTGGTTGGGTAGCCACAAATCCTTGCTGAGGGAAATGATTAGTAAACACAACCGGCTGAATAGGTGGAGCACTGGGAGGGATAGAAGAGGAGGCTTGTTGTCCTCGCAATGTTTCTTGAGACTCCCACATCTGCTTCATCTGTGGTAAAATATTACAATCACGTGTGTAATGACCGTAAACACCACAACAAGAACAAGGCTTGCTCGTGCAAACATTCCTGTCCTGCTTGGGCTGAGTGTCCTATTGCTGGTTAGCAATGTTAGGTGCATTATTTTGAGGATTAGGTCCAGGATTACTGGGAGTAGATTGATTTTGAGTGCCTTTCCTCTTATTTTTGGAGGGAGGAGGATTAGTCACACCATGATGTGCATACACCTGCCCTTGAGGGGGCGGTGACTGTTGTTGTGGGGGTTGAGAAGGCAAGGGAGGGGGAGGTGCTAATGCTGGAGGAGATGGAGCACCAAGCTGTGGATACAGATAAAAAGGAGGTTGAATAGCATTGTGGTAAATAGGAGGTTGGGAAAAAGGGGGAGGCATGTCGTATCATAGATACATGCTACCGGGAGGGGGAAAAGTGCAGGAAGTGCTGGCCCCCCCCCGAGGAAAACCATAGCCCATGGGAGGCTGAGTGTATGGATGAGAGAGAGCTCCAATGATACCGTCGGTGGAATGAGATTCCCCCAGTGCATTGGCACCACCAGGTCTAGGAAGATCAGGTAGAATGGTATAAACATAACCTAACTGAGCGTAGATCAGGTCATATTTTAATGCAATTTGGAGAGTGGCTTCTTCGGTTTGAGGGAAATGCGATGCAACATCCTTGATAATAGCAGGAAAGAGAGATCTAAGGAACAATTCCATGTAGACATGGTCTTCGAAGGTAGGGGCTCGACATAAGTTCTTTATTCTCTGTCATTCCTGTAAATGATCGGATAGGCGGGTCACAGATGATTGACGAAAAGAAGTCAATAGTTCGGTACCAGTGTCATAACGAAGGGGAAGCTGGAAATAAGGAAAAAAAGCCCAGGCAAGAGTCACAAAGGTGGTATGAGAGGATGAGGCCTGAAAAACATACCACTTATAAGCTTCACCAGTAAACGTACGTTGGAACAACCGAAGACAGACAGAGTCATCGGCAACGGAGTTAGATAAACACCACATGTGGAAATATCGAACATGATTTGTAGGATCTTTTCCAATAAGGCCTTCAAACTTGGGGATGTCAAAAGGGAGCTTGGTCGGCATGGAAGGCCAACTAGAATCATGGTGTATAGGGTCATTGATCAACTGGTTAAAATCAGGAAGATTGAGGCCTGCCATATAGAGGAACAAGGGAGCAGCTGGGGTAGTTCCTGTTGCGGTCCCACTAGTAGTATTCCCATCATTAGGGACGGGGATACCACTAGCATTAGGTCCTGAACCAGACATGGTGAAGGTGACAGGGGTGAACAGGGGGTGGAACCAGAAGGGGAACCTAATGTACCAGAAGAGGAGTTAGAGTGCAGACTCAGTGGAGGACAAACTCGAATCCTACGCAGAGGAATAATTCGTCCTACCGGAAACTAATAATGAAGGCCAAGAAGTCTCTGGGAGAAACGCTTTGGTGGCGGAATGATGACGACACAAACATGACACAAAGGGAAGAGAGACCAACAAGGGTGGAGAGGTGCAGGATCAACTGATTACAATGTCGAAACAAGGGCAGAGAGGTTCAGGATCAATTGATTTAAATGTTAAAGTCTTTGCTTGGCAGTGTTAACCAAGCTCTTCTTCACTTAGGGTGTGTGTGTAAAAGTGTGTAAATTTTAATTTTTAAACCCAGACATTTGTAGAGAAAAAGAAAAAGTGTGTTGTATAACTATAAATAAACCTGCAAATATTAGTATATGAAACTGAAATAACAGAAAATAAACAGCTAATAATGCAATAACCTAAACCCAAGGAGGCGGGTCTCTCAACGAATAGTCTGTAGGTGGGAAAAAAACTAGTCAAAAGACACCAAAATAGTTAATAGATCTAAGGTTAGGAGAGACAAGGATCTAAAGGTCAGATTTGCTGGAAATAGGTGCAGAAAAACAACAAAAAATCAGAGGAAAAATTGTTGTAAATGAGGTGGCAAAAGGTTATCTCTTGGAGGGAAGCAGAGAGGACACTAGAGGAATACCCAAAAAAAACTGAAAAGAGGTGTTTTGGATGGATAAATAGCCAATCTAAAGTGGACTTGAAAGTAAGGTATCAGATCTGAAAAATGGCTGAACACTCTGAAAATTCCAGACAACCTGCAACAGCTAAAACTTTTCCACAAAATGTGGAGGGTACTGAAGCCCTAGAGGGCTAGGTTTCCACTTAGATGAGTAAAAAATAACAATTATAGGTCCAAAATAGGCGGATACGGAGGTCAAACAACCCTGAACAGAGGCCTAGACAAACGCAGAATTTTTTTAGAAAAACTCCTGCAAAAAGTCTAGGTTGCAATTTCTGACCTGATTTTTGCAGAGGTCGCAGGTTTAGGCCTTTTTTCTGCACCTTGGAGGTTCAGGTCATAGGTTTTGGCCCAAAAAGTGTGACCTGCACTTCCGAAACTCTCGGGAGAAGGTTTCAGCAGAATGTGTCGTCTCAACTGCGGTTGATGTCTGTCACCTGCGCAATAGGTCCAAAAACACACAAGAGTTATAATTTTTAATGTTTTAGGGTTTTATAGGTTAAAAACAACATCAAGAAAATCAAAACAAGAATCTGAAGAGAAATCCTAGGGTTTTAAGCAGCTAGATATGCAGGGATCTGAAAAACGACAACGGTCATAATCGTAAACCCGTGTGGAGTCGCCAGTTGTTAGTATGAATCTTAATCACAAGTGTACGAAAAAATACCACTTTAGCTGTGCATAAAAAATAACCCTAACAATAAAGATGGTTGCCAATATCTTTAGATCTGCAATTAGTTGACCAAGATAAATGCTGCAAAAATCTAGATCTATGCATTAAAAGACATTAAGCAGTAAATAAAAACAAGAGTTTCTCCATGCATCCAATAGACAAGACAAGACAAGAATATGTTGAATAAATTTTGTATTAATGACACTTGGGAGGAAAACATAGAAGGATGTTACCAGTTCTCCTCAATGGGATGGGTTCTTGTAAGTCCTCAACACTTCAGATCTAAAATTCCTTTCTCTTGATGGTGTAGAAAACCCAGACAAAAATGGAACGCAAAAGGGAGCTCACAAGAAAAAATATAGAAAAATATGACAATGATGGTGGATCAAATTCAGACCAAAAATATATATCTAGAGTGATCTTTAGGCAACAAAAGGTAGTGAGTGAATGGAAAAACCCTTCTATTTATAACAAAATATTGAGTTAGTCTAGATATTGGTGCATAATTAAGATATTATTAACCAAATCAAGATCCAACTTTTATGGAATATTTTATTACATTTGTTGGAGGGAAAAGGAATTTGACTTTGGTTAAATCCCTTTATTTGTAAATAATAAATAAATAAATGATTTATTTATTATTTTAAGGATGTGGTTGAGTAACAATCAAATAAATAATGATTTATTCAATTATTAATGAATGATTTAGTCAAATTTAACAAGGAATATTATTTAAATAAGGTTTAAATAATTCTTCCTGGAAAATAATGAGATAAATAGTAATTTATCTAATTAATTTTCCTATTTTGGGTTAAATATGACCAGGAATATTAGTCAAACTGATGTTTAACTAATTACTCCTTGAGGAAAATCAAACAAATGTAGATTTATTTAATATTTCCTCATGGGGTTTCCTGTTTAGACCATAAACAACTTAATAAAGATGGTTTACTAAGTTATTTTTCATAGTGAAAGAAATTTTACTTAGGGTAAAACTGGTCTTACATGGTGTAGTTAGGTCCATATAATAGTAACAGGTTATATGACCAAAAAATGGTGTAACTCTACTAAAACTCGCTACAAAACTACCTTGTTTTCACAGTGAGTAATTTTTGAAGGAGTTTGAGCATCTTGATAGTACATCAGCTAGCTGGATACCTCCATCATGCCAATGGACCTTATCAGCTAAGATTTATGACTCGAAGGGAGTGCCACACATCCAACTCATCAGTCAAAACAACTTTTAAAAGAGAAGGTCATCCATTCCTAAAAAGCAGGGCTATGTTCCACAGATATAGGGTTGCTTTAAAGATGTAAGGTGATGAGGGAATGAAAAGGCTGGATAGGAAGGCGTAGCAGGTATTTACAAGAAGGTATGGGGGCACTAGCCTGAGGTGGAGTAGAGGTGGGAGCTATAGAAGGGAGGAAAAGTGGAAAACTGAGTGAGAGTCGTTGGGGAAACGAATGGTGAACTTGGTGATTTGTCCTTCGATCATGTGACATTCATGATGTAACCATTATGTAACTGTTTCACTAATAGGATAAAGGAATGTAATAAATAGGAGATAGAGTCCTATTAGGATTTTGTTTTCTTTAAGGATATCTATCAGATTTCTGTGTTTTAAATTAGTGATTTCAGTTATGATAGGTGTTAGAGTAGAATTTGAGGATCTAGCCAGCCAGGAAGATCATCCATATTGTAAAGAATGCCTATTTATAGAAAAAAACATCGAAGAAGAAAATGGTTGGATAATATTGCACCAAATTTCTTCTTGTATGTTTTTGACCATTATCAATAATACAAAGTGACATTCTACTTCCAGACCTGAGATTCTCATGAGGTTCTTGATGTGTTATTGATCTATATCTCTATGTTTAATCACTTGCAGTAGATTTCATCTCTAATTACTTAGAATTCATAATATTATGCTCTGACTTCCTTTAGTGGTGAAATGAATATGTTTTCCTATGTTATGCATGTGAATTATCTCTGTTAAAAACCTCTATCTGCCTCAGCTTCCATGTGAAGAGCGATTGTCACTAATACTACTGATTTTTGAATCCATAAGCCCAATAGTAGCAAGCCTGCATTTTTCAACCTGAAATCATAAAAAAATAAGTTACAATTCCATAGAGTTAGCCATCTAGTAAAATCCTTATTCTAAATCATAAACCCCCTTTGAGAGAGCCATCTCAAACTGAAGAGGCTAATCTTCAGTTAGAAGTGTTTTGAAAGAGTTACATTGAGTTGATTGATGAGCAGCCAATCAAGATCAATTTGGTGATAACAACAATGATGACAAGTCACAAATGACACGAAAAGGTTGAAGAGTGATAAAGAAAGGCTCAGTGAGGTGATATATTAATTATGATGTTTATGTCTTGGCTTGGCGGTGTAAACCAAGTGCTCTTCGCTTTAGGTGTGCACATGTGCAAGACATGTGTTAATTTTAATTAATCCTAGATGGTTGTATAAATAAAAATAAAAAAATGTGAAAGTACTGTAAATAAAACTGGAACGACAATAAAACAACCAACTATAGATGCATAAATTTAACCTAAAATAAGGCTTCCCAAACAACTAGTCGAAAAGGCAGGCGAAATTGACTCAAAGCACACAATACGAAAAAAAGATCTAAGGTCTAAAGGTCAGGGATCTAATGACTGAGATCTGTTGGAAAAGGTGCAAAAACAACAAGAAACCGGAGGGGAAAACTACTGCAAAATGGGAGGCAAAAGTTTAAAAACCTGGGGAAATAAGGGAACCCTAAGGGAGAGACCAAACAAAACTCAAGATGGGGTTTTGGATGGAATAATAACCAATCAAAAGGGACCTAAAATAAGGATAGATCAGACTCTAAACAATCGTTGAAAGCACTGCAAATCTCAGACTAACTACTTAGTGAAACTCGTTCTAGAAAGGTGGAAGTGTACTGAAACCTTAAGGGGTTTGGTTCTACTTCAAGGAGACAAACTGAGCATATCTAGGCCTAAGATGGGATGAGACAGTACTTTAACATTTTCAGTAAAAAATTTAGTGATTCAAAATGGAAACAATGTATTTTTACCTTTTCTACTGCCACGTGCCTTCATAATCCCATTTTGATGAAGGAAAGGTGATGTCGTGAAAAAATACTGAAATCTGCTCTAATCTGTCCAAACTGGTGAAAAATCAAAATCCACAGAAAAGTATTGGAAAATTGCACTTTTCTTGAATTTTTCTTGTGTCTTAGTTAATTTACTATATTATGAGAAAACTCAAAAGCTTAGAATTTTTTATTTATGCCCCAATCTCTTGCAATATTTGTGCCAAAAATGCATCCAGAACAAGCTTCTATAGCAAAAATAGGTTGCTACAACAATAGCTGTAGAAACTGCAACTTTCAGCAGTTTTTGCTACAAAATGTCAATTTTTGCAGAAAATTATTTTCTCCGTGTTTGAACTGCTGATTTGGATTGTATAATGCATGCTAAAGTAGAAACCATGAAATATAATGCATATTGAATGAAATACGCCCAAATTTATTGTTTCGCTTGAAAATGAAATGAATTAAAAAAAGTGTAATGATGCCATCATGCTGTTGTTCGGAATGACAAAAAGATGAACATGCTGCTACAAGAAACCAATGAAATGTACTGCTGCATGTTTTTTTTATTCCATAAAACCAACAGTCTTCATCAAAGCCAAAATGCATGGTAAAATTCTTACCATGTGAATGAAGGTGTCGAAGTCGAGCATGGGAAGAAATCATTTTATTACCGATCAATGATGAAAATCGTTAACCAATGCGAGACAACTCACCGATGATGTAAATGAGTGTCAAGCTACTTGAGTGCTTCTTGACAGGGACGAATGAATGTGTTGAAGTCAAGTCACCTGCAAAATCTGACAACCAAGAGACATTTTTGTATTCCCATTGTTTTCAATGAGGAGGCTTACCATTGATGTATGCATGTTCCAAGGCACTCCAAATAATGTCTGATCTTGATCCCAAATAAGGTGTTGAGGTCGATGGGACAAGATCTTTTGGAAGATGGGCCTTAAGGAATCCCACATCAGCCAACTCAAGCATAGAACCAAAAATTATTTGAAGAACCATAATAAAATATTGAAACCATCATAAAATTGAAAAACTTATTTTGAACTTTGCTCGCCAGTTTCCTAGTGTTATCACTGGAAAATTAGATGAGCAAAGATGACATGATTAAATGTCAGGAAGAAGGATTTATATGGATGAGGCACATAATAGAATGGGAAAATTTTTAAAAATTTCTAAGGTCAAGAGGAAAAATCAATTTGCGTGCCAAACACTCAGGAAAAATGCGCGATTCACGCATTTTTCTTCGATAAGCGTGCCTTTGCATGGCTTTCCCTCGAAAAGTAGCACAATCTTGGGAGTGGCGGAAGTCACTTTTCGGGACCACTTGGCACACTCCAACAGATGATCCCACACTTGAGGCTGCCCAAGGACAACTACCTAAGCCACCTTGGGACCTCAAGGGAGCACATAAAGGAATCAAGTGGCACACAAAGGAATCAACCCTCTCTCTTGGGTCACCATCCACCAATGTACCAATAGAGGGAAGGAGAATTTGAATTCACCTATAAATGGCCACCAAGAGATGAGAAAAGGGAGAGCACATTTTTATGCTGGCCAAATTTCCCATGAGAAATCCAACAGTGTGCAATCCAAATTAGAAGTGAGAGAGGATTTGGTTGTTGGCCATCCCATAACTTCAATCCTTTGGAGTAGAGAGAGAGACCTTGCGACAATGGCTAAAAGGTAAAAACATCCTTGCACTGGGTCTTAGAAATCCATAGTTATAAGGGCCCTTTGGCAAGAGTGTAAACGTAGTATAATTCTTCCTAACAGTAAGCAATAAGAGGGGACCTTGATTCCACTGTTAGTATTATTGTTATGTTTGACTCTTTATGAGCCTTTGTGTTTATGTTTAGTTTAGTTGTGTTTTCTATCTATATATGCACACTATAAGATGATTTAGTGTGTTCTATATTTTATAGCATGTTCACTAACCTGATAACCATTTTGTTTTTCTGCCTGTGACCATAGATTAGAGGCAACGACCAATCCTCCTAAACACTGGTGGATTGGTACAGTTGTGCACCAAAACCACAACCACAGGATTGGTAACTCCACTAGATTTACTTTTTTAGTTAAGTGGTTGTTCTTTTTGCAAGGACCTTCTCTCTACTCTGAGGTGTTGCTGGGACGACTCCCCTTCTTTTCTTCTCTGCTCATTCATCCAAAGTGAAAGTCTAAAGTTCAGAAGTTCCAGAAATTCCATTTACAGGAAAACCGCAAGCTATTTTCTCAGACAGACGTGGCGAGTTGTGTGATTTAAACTCTGAACAGCACGCGAGTCATGCGCCTGTGTGAAGCTTTTCCGCGCGGAAACTAGAGACCAAAATTCTCTAATATTTTCCTCAATCTCCAAATTGTAATGTGGCTGGCATCCCAGAGAAAAATTTTCCAACACTTTGTGTGGTGTCCCATGACTATTTAGAACTTGCTTTTGGTTGCATAGGTGGACCTAGTCCACATATGCTTAGCTAGTTGTCATTTTTTCCTAGTTAGATCATTGATTTTAGTTTAAATTTTTGCACTAGGAGTTGGGACTACGAATTAATTATCTTAAGAGAAGAAAGTAATCTCTACTGCCTTTGCACCTTTTGGTGACCCTAGGAAAGCATATGAAAGCTCTCTTCTAATAATTTTCCATCTCCCTTTATTTAATCACTTAGATTAATTAGGAAAAGTTGTAAGCGGCCCACTATCCGCACATGATTTTCTTATAGCAAGGAAAAATAAAAAATAGATTAATAGGGGATGTGTAAAGGATCACTGCATATCCACATCTTAAAACTCTGTGATTGTTCACTTTTTTCTCACACACTTCCACACCATAAGTGAAGAAAAAACTCCTTAAAAATAACCTAACTAAACTCACTAAATTTCCACACTGTAGGTTTTAACCCTGAACAAAAATTATATACACACAAATCTTATAACAGAAAATAAACAATAGCGAGAGCATAAAACATAAAACAGATAAACACAGAGATTTTCTCCTGGATCCCAAATTGGGATTACCAGCTTAATATTTCATTATATTCCTTTTAGTGTTACAACACATATATGTCCTGCGGCTTTATGCATTAAACCTAATCCATTCTTTTCAGAGTTAGAGAACATATTCAATAGTTCTGTGGCGGAATCTACAAAATACCAGGGGCCGAAAACCATCGTGCCCCAAAACCATGTGCAAACGAAAAATAAGCCATGGGCATGGATGAGTGACCTAAGTGGGACTGAAGCCCCGTGGGCGCTGCACAGACCTATGAGGTGGGATGCTCAGCCCCCTCTCTTACCTCGTCCTTGACAGTTAGTGGTAGGAAAGAATATAGCACACTGCAACACCGCATGAATGCAAAAAAATTACTCGTTGGATGGGGCATGGGGACGTATTCAATAATTTACTTCATGGTCAATTACATCATCTCTTGAAGACATAGAATTTGACTGAATAGGGAGCTTTAAAATCCGTTTATCCGCCCATGGGAAAGAAAACCTGAGCGTCACAGAGACTCGATTCAGAGGGGATTAAGCTTAGGCCCAGTGCATGCGATATATTATTTGGGGCTACTTGACCCATCTAATGCTTGGTACTGGTAGTTGATTTACCAAGAAGCTCAAGACTCGAACGCTCACGTGGGACGACAATACTTAGTGGCCAAATCTAGGGCATCCTTCCCTATAAGTGACGGTGTAGGTAGCACTAGATCCTCTACCCATTACCTTGGTCGATTCTTTAGCTACTGGAAGGCATTTTTAGTTCTTTCAGGATGTTAGCCCTAGTACCCACCAGAATATATCTTCGCAAGGCCCAGTTTCAATTCAGAGTGTGAGGACATTTTAGGTCTTTAGAATTTTGAGTACCACGTACAAAAGCAACCAAAACTTTTTTTTGATTGATTGATCACATAGAAATAATTTAAAGGAAAATTAAATTTTGTTTTCACTTTGTTTTATGTATGTGGTCACCATTTTTTCTTTGATACTTCATGTCTCATAGAACTAAAGATTTTTTCAAAACCATACCTAGTCAACACCATAACATACCCAATGGGACCTCGTTGATCTAGACATATTTTGGACCTCCCCCCATTCCTGGGAGGAGTTCCAGGTCTTTCAACATTTAGGCGTCAAATACGGAACACTGCCACCCTTATTGGTTCATCCTTTATTTGGGAATCTTTAGCTGGGAACCCCCGAGGGTCACCCAACACCACACCAGTGGAAACCCCCCCAGGGTCATCACATACCACTCCTCCCACAACTCCTAGGGGGAAAAGGAGTGCTACCTATTCGGGGAGCCAGGTGAATGCACAATGGGGTACGTCACAGAAAAACCCCATATCTAACCAGAACACTGTGCCTTCACAGTATGCAATGGCTCTCAAACCACAGTCACGATTCTTAGCATCGTTGAAGTTACCCAATCTAACCAAGTTAACAAATGACCCTATTTCACACAACCCAACATGGCCCCCCATGCCCACGAAGCTCCCTTCGAACATTCCAAATTTTGAAGGGAAGTAGGCCAAAGACCTAGGAAATCACATAATGACTTTCCACTTGTGGTGTTCTTCGAACAACATCATTGATGATACTATTCGAAAGAGATTATTTCAGGGCACCCTAACTGGACCAACTAAGAAATCGTATGTGGAGCAACCTTATGCTACACATCTAACCTTTAGCACCCTCACTACTACTTTCCTCACATATTTTCAGTTACCCATCCACCATGATTCTGGGATGGAATTACTGACACATTTTAGACAGACACTAGTTGTCCATATCTTAGACCATCTCCATGAATGATGGAAACGTCTTAGTTTGTGTAAAGCCAAACTCGACGATTGAGTTCTGTTAGACCTATTCCTGAAAACTCTCACTGCAGAGATTTCAAAATATGTAGCAACCCAAAAACCTACATTCGAAGAGGATGCCATACATAAAGCCCAGTAGCTCGAGCTGATTTACACGCAATCAGGATACATTTATAACATCCTGCCTAACACCCCACGCCTAGAAACTTATAAATAATTTCCAGGCACGTCGAACACTGCAGATGGATTGATTGGGTCACTAACCCAGAATCACCTAGGCAGCATTAGTCAGTACGCCTGTTACTCATATGATCCTAACTAGAACATCCCGCAACTTGGCTACCAAAGTCATCATGCACATTTGTATAATATGGCCAATAGGGTGTAGTTGTACCATCATCAACAAGGAGGTCCATACCCTCCCACTCAAAGGACCCAGTACGCAACTATAAATTCTGACGAAAGAACTCCCCCCTAGCATCCATTCAATAACCAGGGACAGGGACCCAAATATTCCAAATCCAAAGTACAAAAGTCACCCATGCAAAATAATTCACAGGTGAACTTTTTGCAACCTTCCCAGGCACAACCGTGCCAATCATATGATCAGGAGAATCCTAGCTATCTTCCTAACATGACAAGGAAAAAATAAAAATTAAAACAAAAGGGAAATCCAAATCGCTGGAGGCAACTCCAACTGAAATCATAACCGGGAGCCAAATAACTCCCAAGGGCAGAACAAGAGGGTGAATCTTTGGATCAACCACTATTGCACAATCTGTGGTGAATATGACCATTACACTCACCACTGTCCCAATCTCCCTGAGTTGAAGAAGCTTCAGGGTTGTTATCACTCAGATTGAACCTCAGGCTGAGAGAGTCTATCCTGAGGTAACCTCAAACCACGCTTAGCCAAGTAGCTAACCCTACTAGGCCAGGAGAGGGATCTCTCCATATAGATCACAGTCAAAATGACTGAGGAAAGAAGATTTTAGACTAGGTATATTAGTTCAAGGTTTTGATTTTGATTTTGTAAGGTTTGTTGGATCAGGAGGAGTAAAACAACTAGGGCAAGGAAATTAGGTCAAAATATGCAGGGGTTCTAAGGGGCAAGGTAGGTATAAGGTTTCAAATTTAAAATATGATTATGGTGAGCTTAATAGACTGGTGAGAAATTAGTAAGAGCATCTGAGATGAATTCTTCCTAAACTGAAGAAAATAAACAAATTATGCTAAATTCTCCAAAACAGAGCATGAAACATGAATTCTTCCTTTCAACTTGAAATTAAGCATATAATAGACATGAAAATGGTTTATGAGCTAAAAATACATTCATACAAATGATAAAAAATAAGAAACTATGTCAAAAACTCATACCACATGGATCCCAAAGAAATAACTACAAATTTCTATTAATATCCAAGCCAAACTGATATACAAAATGTCTCTTGAGATGCCAAAGCTCCAAGTGAGTCTAACCTCTACAAATGACTGAGAAAATACATGATATAGACCTCAAAACCACTCTCCCTATCCTCAGGGAGTTGAATCCATGAGATAGGGATCAGTTTCACCTACTCCCAAACAAGAATCTGAAGACTAGGAAGACCCAACAATTTGCCTCTAAAAGAGAGGAAATTGATTCATTCCACCTCAACTAATGACTTACCTAATGTATATACCTTATATGAGAGTAAAAACATGACATTTACATTGAATATGACCAATTACATCAGTAATTTACTCATTTTCCCAAGTAAAAAGTCAAAAATTCAAAATTTGCTAAAGATGGCGAAAATGACAATTTCCTGGCAAAAGCACAGCACCATGACAGAAAAAATAGCCTCTCTTGCAAACCACTTTTGGAGGCCTTCTCGGTGTCCAAATAATCTCCGTGATAGCTCATTGGAAAGAAAACTGTGTCTAGTTTCCAAATATTCCTTTATCTTCCAAAATGGTTCCCATAAGCTCTGTCAAAACTGAGTTCTCCCAAAACTGGTATTAGCGCAGCGCCAAGGTGAAAAAGGAGGCAGAGACTGAAAATTAGGAGGTTTTTTGTAATTTTGAGGGACCAGTTCTTCTCCAAATCTTCTGAAATTTGCTGAGGTTGATGTAATCATCATTATGAACATGAGGATGTTGAAAATTTTCCATTTTTTTGCTCCAAGAAAAAGCACAGCGCTAAGGGCGCTGCATTTTTAGCCAAATTTCTGTGTGTCAAATTGCTCAAAAAACTAAAATTTGCACCAAAGTGCCAAATGTCCCAAAATTTGTCAAAAATGTGAGATCACTTGCTAATTAAGGGTTTGAGGCAATATAGAGACACCTCAGAAAATATATCTAATTTCTCCTTCTCCTTTTTTTCAGTCAAAGCCTGAATTTTTGCATGGGCACGTTTGAGCTTAGCCCTTGCAATCTTGTTCCTCATGGCATAGTGCTTTGCCATATTCCTATGAATTTCATTATTATTTGTGGCCTTCTTCAGTATATTCTCTAGATGTAAATTTTCTCTATCAAGCCATGATTCTCTATCATCAGTGATCTCAAGGGCAAGCAGCTCACTTGGAGTGAGCTGCTCTACCAACTCAGCCTCTCTTTGTCTCTCACGGGCTAGAGCTCTCCTAAGCCCTATTGTCTTTGGTCTCTCTCTTGGAGGCTGATCCTCCTCACCATCAAACTCACCAAATTTTTCCAAAGTCTCCTCCAACAAAGCCTTATCCTTCCATACCTATTTTTGAGCTTTAATGGTCCTCACCTCACTGATGATCTACTTGGCCTTCAACTACTGATTTTCCTACTCAAGGAAGTCAATCACATACTGTGCTCTATCAAGATTAGCTTGAAGCTCACTAATATTTGACTCTTTTCTTTTGAGCAATGCATTGATGATTCTAACCTCATCCTCATCATCAAGGTCAATCAGCTGAAACTCCTACTCAGTTTCATGTTTGTCCTCCTGATCAACAACGTTAGGCTTTGTAGCCTTTTCTTTTCCCTTGTCTACCTGTTTTGCCGATGAAGAAAGCATGGCCCCTTTCACACCATGTGAAGCAAACACATGCCTATGGCCTCTCTAATAGGTCTTGGGAAATGGATCAACATCAGTTACATTAGCCCAAACTGCCTCAATATCATGATGTGGTGATGGTGAAATTTTATGGAGAGGTGAAGAAGTAGGGTCAACACAAGGTGAATGGATATGACTAGGTGATGAAGAATGAACAACAGGCTGAGTGTTGTGAAACCAGCTCCAAAAATAGAAGAAAAGAGATATCAACGCCTTAGAAATAAGCGACTTCGAGGGGGAAACCTCCAATACATTACATGAATGAACAATTCTTGGATAATACAAATTACAAAACCTTATTTCTATATATAGGAGTCCATGGAGCCACAATGTAATCCTAGCCAACCTAACAATAATAATTTAAGGGCACAATAATAACAATATGGGGGTTGTTGGTCGCTTTAATTGTTTTAACAATTCAAGAACCACATAAATTGTCAACTCGGGAAGGTCTGTTTATTCCAAAGACAATCACGCACTGGATATGCTCAATTCCAAAAGCAAGGAAATGTTGTAGTAGAAGTCACACAATTATCAATCATACAAATATAACTATTCACACCCTGTTTTAACAAATCTGAAGCCTACTTGTGTTACAGCAGAAGCAATTCCTCTATTGCAGTCTTTCATTAAAATAATTCTAGGAAAAGATAATGAAAGGAAATCACCTTGCAGGAAAGGAAATCAATCAACCATAACAAGGAACAGGACCCTATTCCTCCAAACAGGAATCTTCAGCACCTGTTGCCTGACACTAATCACACTATAGAAAAATTTCAAATCAAGGAAAACAGGACCCTATTCCCATGAACAGGAACCTTCAGCACATGTTTCCTGATATCAATCACACTGCAAAAAAAGAGAATCAAACTACGGGGAACATGACCCTATTCCTCCAAGTAGGAATTTTCAGCACTTGTTTCCCGGTATCAATCACACATTCAAACAAATAACGGAAAAGATCTCTTGGCTTCTTTAAGAATGAATGATACAGAACTGATGCAGTGTTAAAGAAAACATAGTGCTTAAAGAACTACAGAACTATGTAAATGATTCTTCAGCAAACAGAGTTAATTTAAGGTGCAAATAACATAATTAAGTTTAACAAACTACAGGAGCAATTGGGTGAATCTTGTGATGAAGGCGGGCCCTTTCCTTCTCACAAGATTCCCCAGAGAAAAGAGTTAAATTGAAGTGCTCAAAAGAAACCTTTATTCATCTGTCAAAAAGGAATGATACATTTCAATGGAGTCTTGCTCCTTTCCGTTCAAGAATAATGTCTCTCCTGCAGTCTCTAACTCCCCCTTATAATGATGATGTCTCCTATTTTTAAAGAGGAGACATCTATTACAGTTACATCAGAGAAATCCTATATTTATCCAAATCTGTTCTTCTATCTTAAAACAGGGTCTTTCTATTCTTCCATAGAAAAATATTTTTACAACAGATACAAAAAGGTACTGTCTTCAGAACAATCCGTGTAACAACTTTCCTTGCTTGTCTTCGTCTTGTTGCCATCGTTCCTAAAATACTCTTTCAAGATCGCAAATCATGAGTAGTGACGGAATTTACGTGCCCACTGACTGTTTCTACAACAATTTTGACTGTTTCAGCAATGGAGTCAACTGTTTCAGGAACGACCGATTGTTTCAGCAACAGCACGTTCCTTATCATAAATTATCTGCGATCTTTTAGACTTGTGTTAGCAACGATCTACCTTCGATTAATGATGAAATATAAGAGTAATGTGGAATTATATGTAAAATAGATTAAATATATAATAAAGAGAAGGATTTCATATACCTTTGGATAAAATGGATGAAAATGATAATGTAACCTTTTTAAATATAGCTATAAAGAGTAAGGTGGTGTCAAAATGTATGGTAAAAATGGTACATTGTGAGGTCCTAACAGGGGTTACAGGGGTACAACAACAATAATAAGGGGGGCTACACTAACATAATAAGGGACTAGACTATTAATATAGGGACTTAACATGCCCCTCTCCTTCAAACAAGTTTTGTCCTCAATGCTTGATTATTTCTTGATGCTTCTGTATAAAATTATCATCCTCCCATGTGGAATCTTCTACAAGAAAGTTATTCCACTTGCTAAGGTACTCTGAAATTGATTGTACTTTTCGAGTTCTTGTTTTTGTGACTGCTTCATAACTTATTTTGATGTGTTGTTGATCTTCTTGTTGTTTCATTAGATTCTGCACCAAAGTTAGGTTATCCTTTGAGAGTTGGAGAACTTGTTGTTGATGCTCGAGGTGATCTTCCACTAATTTATCATCCATATTAGCTATTATTTGATCCTTCAAACCATCCAACTTTGCCTCCATTTCTGCTTTTAAACCATCTAAGTCATCTTTGGTTTCCCTTCGTAAGATCGAAATTTGTTGCACTTGGTACCGTAATTTTGATATCTCATACTGCAATTATTCCTCTTCATGCATCATAGTATATCTTTTTGAGGGCTTAATGGGTATGTAATTATTTTTTGGAGGCATTATAGAACCCAATACTGATAAAAATTCTAAAATATTCCCTTGGAATCACTTCAAACTTCTTTTTGAAACAAACGTTATGCAATTTTAAAAACCAAACACACACCTTTTTCTTTCTTTTTAGGAGCTCGATATTGAAACTGAATTATCTCTGTTATTCTGGATCTTCAATATCTGAAATTTGGCACTGACGTAGGCCTTTGAATTCTCTTTTGAATGCCATAGGTCTACCTGATTTGGATTGTTGAAGACAAAGTTGTACCCAATCTCCTACAATGACCTAATTATGGACTTGTTCAGTAGAGCGAACTTGTACGACTTGCCACGTGTCATTGTTTCTTTCTTTGGCTCTGAAATTGATAGACTGGAAACTATAGTTCATGTACTTGTGGTAAAATTTTATAGGATTCCAATCCGATGCTCAAAGAGAGAGTTATGAAGGGTTTCCCACGATCACCTCTTTGAGATGAAATTCAGAAGCCTGCCAAAGACCTAAATTACACAAACCATATTTCTGAAACTATTGCGAAAAAGATCTGAAAGTTTGCAAAAATGTTCCCCAAGATTTCGACTTCACACTCTAAAAATTTCATCTTTTGAACTTTCATAGAAAAAATTTATAGCGAAAATTCCGCGATGACATTTTTAAGTGAAATTCAGGAACCTGCACAAATCCCTAACTTTCACAGATTATATCTCAAAAAATATCGCGAACCACGCTCTAAAATTTTGCGACGATGTTCCTCAGGATTTAGACGTTGCACTCTGAAAATTTCAGCTTCTGAACCTTCGTAGAGAAAAAATTATAGCAAAAATTCCACGATGACCTATTTGGAGCAGTGAAAACCTAGAATCCAAAGCTTTGATACCAAATGTTGTGAAACCAGCTCCAAAAATAGAAGAAAAGAGATATCAATGCCTTAGAAATAAGCCACTTCGAGGGGGCAACCTCCAATACATTACATGAATGAATAATTCTTGGATGATACAAATTACAAAACCTTCTTTGTATATATAGGAGTCCATGGGGCCATAATGTAATCCTAGTGGGGCCACAATGTAATCCTAGCTGACCTAACAATAATAATTTAAGGGCACAATAATAACAATATGGGGGTTATAGGGGTACAACAATAACAATTAGGGGGGCTACACTAACATAATAAGGTACTACACTATTAATATATGGACTTAACACTAAGATGGAGAAGTAGGTATGGGAGGATGAGATGAAGAAGGGATACTCTACTCATGATGACTAGGTGGGGAAGTGAAGATTTCATTTGCAGTGAAAGTGTCCCAAGAAATTTTCTTCTACTCTAGCTGATGCATGACCACAACCTTGATGAGGGAGTGGTGAAATAAACTCTGCATTTGATGATTATACTGCCTCTTTTGTACAATGTATGCCATCTTGTCAACGCTTTGGAGAAGATAGTGAGGTATATGAAGCATTTAGATTCTAGTGAAGTGCATAAGGAGTCTGATATGGTATGAATAGAGTCGGGTAAACCTCCCCTCACAAGTGAAATAATTCATTATTATTTTCGTCATAGGGGCATACCGGTCAAGGAGATGAGAGAAAGGGAAAAAAATTTTCTTGTCATCCTTATATCTGGGTTTGAGGTATGGTTCATAATAGCTCACATCAAGTTTTACCTTTTTAAACCATTTCTCTCCCACATTAGGTATCCCTGTAGCATCTGCAATGGAATTAGTGGACATGGTAAAAGTAACCCCAACAAGTGTAACCTATCTATCATGAAGATTAGTGATGAGCAACCTGGTCAACAAAGGATGATATTGGATCTGCTATACCTTCTTACAAAATTCAAAACAACCCACATGTTTGAAACATAAAATAGTAAGAGGGAAGGCCATGAGTTCCATTGTGTTCATGGGTTAAAATATATTAATCTTACCTCCTTTATGATCACCTCTCTTTGGTTTTTCTTCATCATTGATCTCTCTGTCATACTCTTCAGTCATCCTAAGCTTAATGGTTTGGAAACCCTAGGGATGAGGTAGAAGGGAATGGGAAGTGAAATTAGGTTTAGGGAAAAGGGATAGGGAAAGGGATTTTATGATGCTATAAGATGATATGGTAGGGTTTTAGAATGATGTATGAGTGTAAGGTGGGATCTAAGGGTGAAAATCTGGGAATAAGGAATAAAATAGGGTTTTTAGCATGAGCAACCTCCAAATTTTCACATAGACACCAAAATAGCATAAAACTCCTTTTAAATACTGCAAAGAGGGTGAAATATTAGGTTACTTACTTGCAAGAGAGGTGGAAGGCATTTTGGTGAAGAGTTGAGAAAGTTTGAATGAATTTCAGGGCTTAAAATCCAAGCTGGACATTAGCACAACACCAGACCATTAGCACAACGCCTCTCTGTATTAGTGCAACGCCAAGCAATTTTGCATTGGGATTTCGAGGATTAGCACAACGCTCCTGTGCATTAGCACAACACCAAGCAATTTTTGCCCAAATTTCTCCAAAACTCAGATTTTCTCCTTTGCTGAAGGCTCTTCATGTTTGAATGACAACAATAATGTACTTTGAGGTGCTTGATGAGCTTTATAGCTTTAGTGAATTTGAAATTTATTTCAAATTACCCAATCTTCTAATATTTACTTTCCTCTTCGTCACTTATATTCTTTTGCTTTCTGACTTTTGGAATTGCAGGCTTTGATCAATAAGAAGTGTGGCTCTTTTGCTCCACTTCGGCCAGACATAATTACATATGACAGCTTTGGGATAAAATTATTACATATAATGACATAAAATTACATTTGAAAAACTAAAAATAAATTACATATTTGACTTTTATATAAAAATATTGATTTTGATATAAAAACTGAAAAAAAAAAGAAAAAAAAGAAAAGAAAAAGGTATAATATTTACATCATGATTATCTTAAAATCAAATTTCTTAATTAGTCCCGCTCATATATGTGCTAACGTCATCTAAATTAAGGAATGACCTTGAGAAGTGCAAAACCCTAATGACCTAATGGGATTGCTTTTTGACCTCACTTTGAATGAGATTTAAAAGACTTTCAAGTGAAAAAATCATTTCCATAAGTGTTATTATGCTCAAGGGGACATGAGAATGAGTTAGCAATACGAATCTTGGAGGGAGAGTGGAGTTTATTGACAATGAAAACCACAAACGGAACAATTTTAAGTCATGACCTAATGGAATGATGAAAAATTTATTTAGAATGGGACACCTAAGATTCACATACAAATGTGTTTTTATCCCTGGTGGAAGTATGCAAAGATTGAAACTAACAAGGGTAACCAAGGACAAGGGGGATCCTCATAGCAGACAACTGTCATGCAGGAGCCATTCCCCCACCAAGGGATAGTTAACACCCAACAATAGAAAACAACTCCCAATGATTCCAAAAAAAACAACCACGAAATCTACATGACTGGCGAATAAATGTTTTTTGAAAAACCAAAACCAAAATTATGATACCCCACCAGAAACTAATTTGTCAGGGGATAGCACGAGTGCACCAAAAACACCGTTGACTATATCGAAGATACATATTGAAACCTTGCCAAATATGGCTAAGGGACCAATTGGGAGAGTAGGAAACCATTCCAAAGCGTCCCATAACGATAGAATTGTGGATGATTTAGCCAAATCTCCCACCGCCATGTCAACTTTGGAGGTATTACAATCATGCCTAAAGCAAAGGAGAGCCTTACTTTCCACGTTAGGCGCCATCCACCCTACTGACTCACGCTTAATGGCTTTCGATTTAGATAAAGCCACCCCTAGGCTTCCTTCATTGGTCGCCTTCCACATACCAATGTCAGTCCAAAACATCACCATTCACCATTGTATCATTAACGAGGGTGCATCCACATGCATCATGTCAAAGATATTCTAGCAGAAGTTAGGGTCTCCCAAAATAAATCCATCAAACATCACACTCAAAGCATAAGACGGCCACCCATCTGCTCCCGTTGGTCTCTACCAAAATGTCCTAGTCTTCTTGGCTAGAGAGATGGTCCTTATAGACATTGAAGTCTTAGATTCTCAACTGGATTACAATATACTCCTTGGGCGGAGTTATATTTATGCCATGTCAGCCATAGCCTCCTCCATCTTCCAAACCATGATGTTCCCCCACAAGGATAACATCATTACTATCTACCAATTGACATACCATGACAAGCGATCCCTAAAAAATTCCTATGTCGTTCTACCCTATGTAGACACATTGGATGAGATGCTTACAAGGTCCAAGAATATGGCCGTGGCTAGTTCAAACTGTCATCTATCCACAGATCATTTCTAGGAGATCCCCCTGTTATACCAGAATCATCATCTGATATTGTAGAGGCTCCGGTGTGCATGATGTCTACATCAAGAACCGAAGCTAGCCAAAAGAAAAAGACGAGCAGTAATGACATCAAGACCTCGAGGATGACAACCTCTCTAGCTTACGCTGCCTCCCAAACTCCTTTCCCCTAGCCCCCATATGGTTTTTTGTCACAACAAGTCTTGGCCACGGTGGTGTTGCCAAACTTATCATTTGCAATTCCAGTTTGGTACCTGGTCCCACCTACCACGATGGGAGTCACAAATTTCACCTCTACAGGGTTAATCCCCCTCAGTCTTAAGGAGGCCCCATTTGTTAAGGAAAATTTCGCAACCATCCCATCGAAGGAAATTTCCATCGCAAAACTGATGGTCACAACCAAGAAAACCAATAAAAAAGAAAAGAAGGCAGAAAATCCCACCATACAACGATAATTACAACATTGCGCCATATGTGACATAGTAGGCCACCCTACCCACATATTCCCAGAGCTAGACGAGCTAAATTTCTCCTTAGCTCTGCGATAAATATCGCAGCAACAAGTTCTCGTAAAAAGGAACCAACCACCAAAAATCAAGGCAAAGCATTGCGTACCAACCACATGTTGGGAAAAATACTGAGAGGGGGGGGTGAATCAGTATTTACTGCATAATCAAATCTTTTTACTTTTTCATTCCTTAAAACCCATACACTACTTTCCTTCAGTAAACTAGCGTATATACGCGGATCCCCTTTATGAAACTAGCGTATACACAGAGATCTAGATATGTCATTAAATCTTCACTTCTATTATTCCATCATTCATTCATCAGATGTTTAATAAACAGTAAACATGTGCAGTAAGAACAGAATAAACCATCACACAAAGCATCACACAAGAACACCAGGATTTTTAGGTGGAAACCCAAATCGGGAGAAAACCACCGCTGCAGTTGCTCAGCCTTCAATATTTTATTATAGAGAAAACATTTTACAACAAATGTGCTGGCGCAGACTTGACCAGCACGCAGGCACCCACCTGCGCTCGTTTACCAGCCTCTCCTGGAAGGGAGCTCCAACCCCCTGACTCGTTTACCAGCCTCTCCTGGAAGGGAGCTACGACCCCCCGATCTCGTTTACCAGCCTCACCCGGAAGGGAGCTACAACCCCCTGACTGAAGGCTACAACCCTCAGCACCACCTTGGACCACGTTTCATCAATTTTCACACTGGATCCAACAACTTCAATAGAACAACACTTGTAGACCAAGTTTCATCATATTTCCAGACTGAACCCTTTCCAAACTTTTAAGCACAAACATTCATCACCAACAGATACTTAACAACACAGATCAGATAGCAGAAACATAGCAGAACAGATCAGATATTTCATACCCTTTGCTTCAGCAAACCCTAGTTTGCATACGCGCTTTCACTTCACTGATGTCGCGTATATATGCGCTTCCGTCCACACAAACCAGCGTATACCTCAGTGTATATTTTATTGCGCATACGCACTTTCTCTTCGCTGAAGCCGCGTATATACGCGCTTCCTCCGCGGCGAAGTAGCAGGATTCAATCATTACAGAAAGCGCATACTTCACGGGCTCAGATATTCGCCGTATCACTCCTTTGTTTCCAGAGCGTATAATCGCTAGATGCTTGCCCTATCACAGATCTAAGCTCTTCATAATCGCATCTAGCAAATACAAGATACCCGATCTAGATCCCCCTCTTCATCATTGGTGTACTGTACATTCGTATTTATCATTAAACCTTTACCCTTTTCCATACGAATTACTTCAGAGAAGTATTCATTCAAGTTCTACATCTGTGCATGGACACCTTACATTTTGCACAGTGAATTTTTTCTTATATAGGATTATCCATTTTTCACACGCACCCATCAACCATGAATACCATGGGCCAAAACAATACCATGAGCCCAAAACTACCTGGACGGGGTCAATTAGGCGGATCATTACCCAATACCATGGGTCAATACCATGGTGGTTACCCTTGGTTTTGCACTTTTTGAGCGCTTTAGCCCATACGCGACTTGGCACATTCTTTTCCGCGTGCATACGCGACTTCCCTTAGGCCAATCCGCGTATACCTAGAGACATACTCTTTTTCATCATAGAATCTAGCTCATGCTGAAATCATTTCTTCATTGCCTTCTGTACTCACTGTAGATACATCAAATTTCCTTCATCAAGAACATATTCTATCAAGCACAACTTCATCAAGTAAGTTGTCATCATATTTATCAAGCACAACTTCATCAAGTAAGTTGTCATCATCTTTATCAGATGGGTTGCCTTTCAGGGACAACACTTAGCATCATATTGTCAACAAAAATCATATCACATCAGATTTTCATCATTTACTAAGTCCATCAAGTCAAGCATAACTTCATCAGGTGGATTGCCATCAAGGACAACACATGTCAACAGTCAAATGTCTTCATCTTCATTCAGTGGGTTGCCATCAAGGACAACATCCTGCATCATATTTCCAACAATCTCCCCCTTTGGACTTGATGGCAACCATGATGGTGTTTGGTTACCACAACAGATAGATACATTAAGAATACAATGACACCATGTCACTCTCCCTATTTGCCATGTCACTCTTCTCCATTTTTGGCATCATTCAAACACCATGTTACTCTCCCCCTTTGACATCAAGGGCAAAGGGCACATCATTATCTTCATTCAAACACACATCAAGGGCAACGGGCGGATCAAAACCAACACACTCACCCCCTTTTCTCCTCATGTAGAAGAAGCGTTCTGCAGATCTGATATGTACTGAAGTGACCAAGCTCCCCCTGAGTTCATGCTGAATCTTCAAACATGTTTTCAATGAAGTATATGACTCTATGAACTTCCTACCAAAAGACTCATACTTACATCAAGTATCCAACCAAGTGGATTTACATATAAGACTCAAGTACCCAACCAAGTGGGTTTACACATTTCAACTCAGCTACCCATCCAAGTGGGTTTACAAAATTGGACTCAGCTACCCAACCAAGTGGGTTTACAAATTTGACAAGTCCTTACATGACTGAATATTACAATTTTACATCATGGGTCTCAACAAGACCTTTTCATCAAAATACAAGTATGACCATTTAAGACCAACACCTAGAAAATCCTCAAGAAAGAGAACATATTTCAGAACCATCATAATGCCAACAAAGCATTATACTCAGCAACGCTAATGCTCCCCCTGAATCTGTGCAACCAAGCAATCTTTCCAAATGACTAAGGCTCCCCCTTAGTTTGTGCATCCTGAAAACTTCCACCAACAAATCATCAAGGCATCTTCATCAAAACATTAGAAACAGAATTATGAGAACTGGAACACTACCAGAGATACCAAACAACACTCCAGCTGTGGTGAAAAGAGCTGACTCCAAGCAAAAATTGTCAGCAATCAGACATACGCAGTTTTCTGTACAGGAACTCGCGTACATACGCGACTGTGTTTCAGGAAACCCACGTATCCGAAGCCATCTTCTATAATTTATGCAAATTTGTTCTTTTGACTGGCAGAGACCACTCCCAGCTTCTGTCTTAGATACTCGAACGCTTCCCTGGGCAGAGGTTTGGTAAAGATATCAGCAGCTTGTTCTTTGGAGGTAACATACTCCAACTTCACTTTTTGCTCAAGCACTTGTTCTCGTAGGAAATGATATTTGATGGGAATGTGCTTGGTTTTCGAATGCATAACAGGATTCTTTGAAATACTGATGGCACTTGTATTATCACACATAATGGAGATAGGAGTTGTACATTTGATTTGGAAATCTTGCAAGGTTTGCATCATCCATAGGAGTTGAGTGCAACAAGATGCGGCAGCTACATACTCTGCTTCAGCTGTTGATAAGGCAATAGAATTTTTCTTCTTGCTGAACCAAGATACTAACCGGGGCCCCATGTAAAATGCACCACCACTAGTGCTTTTCCGATCATCAACACTTCCAGCCCAATCTGCATCAGTGTAAGCATGAAGAGTAAGATCAACATCCTTTGGATACCATAGACCAAAGTCTTTAGTTCCTTGTAGATATTTGAATATCCTTTTGACGGCCTGAAGGTGAGACTCTTTTGGATTAGCTTGGAATCGTCCAACAATCCCAACAGCATGCATAATGTCTGGTCTGGTCCCAGTGAGATAAAGTAGACTTCCAATCATCGATCTGTATTCTGGGTGATTCACAGTGGGAGAATCATCATTAGAACTGAGACTGCATCCGGTTATCATTGGTGTACTTACAGGTTTGCATTCTTCCATGCCATACTTCTTCAGAATTTGCTTAAGATATTTTGCTTGTGATAGAAATATACCATCTGCAGATTGATGCACTTGCAAGCCAAGAAAGAATGTTAGTTCCCCAAGTAAAGACATTTCGAATTCTTGCTGCATGACAGAAGCAAATTTTTGACTCATAGATTCATCGTTACTCCCAAAAATGATATCATCAACATATACAACTACAATCAATAGTTTATCATTTTCAACTTTTGTGTATAAGTTGCTATCAGCAGACCCCTTTGAAAATCCTTGTTGATGAAGATATTTGTCAAGACGATAATACCAAGCCCTCGGAGCTTGTTTGAGTCCATACAGAGCCTTTTTAAGTCTACAAACAAGATTTGCATCATTTCCCAAAATGAATCCTTCCGGTTGTTCTATATATACTTCTTCTTCTAGATCATCATTAAGAAAAGCAGACTTAACATCCATTTGATAAACTTTGATTCGTTGATAGCTTGAGAAAGCAAGAAACATTCTTATGGCTTCAAGTCTAGCTACAGGAGCAAAAGTTTCTTCAAAGTCTATACCTTCTTGTTGAGTATACCCTTTGCAAACCAGTCTAGCTTTGTTTCTTACAACATCCCCATTCTCATTTAAATTGTTCTTGAAGATCCATTTAGTTCTAATGACATTTTTATCATGAGGTCTTGGTACCAAATCCCAAGTGTCATTTTTTTCAATTTGCTCAATTTCTTCATCCATGGCATTATTCCAACATTCATATTTGCTAGCTTCATTGACATTGTGTGGTTCAATTGTGGATAGAAGTGCCAAATTACTAGAAGATCCCGCAAGAGTTCTCCTTGTTCGTACACCTGATTCCTTGTCTCCAAAAATTTGAGATTCAGGATGATTCTTTTGAACATATCTGGATGGAGCTTTTTCAGATAGATCATTTTCAGGTTCTTCATTGGATTCACTGCCTATATCATTTCCATCTGATGTAGAAGGCCATATGTCATCATCATCTTCTTCTATTGTTTGTTTTTCTTCTTTAGGAGCTGCAGGAGACTCGTCAATAACAACATCAATACATTCAACAACCTTTTGAAGCCTCTTATTGTAACATGTGAATGCTTTGCTTGAAGATGTGTAGCCAAGAAGTATCCCTTCATCAGATCTAGGGTCAAACTTGCCAAGTTTTTCATCATTATTTTTGATAAAGCATCTACTTCCAAAAACTTTAAAATGCTTTACAGTGGGAGATTTGCCATACCAGAGCTCATATGGAGTTTTATCACTGTTTACCCGGACATGAGCCTTGTTGAGAATGTTAACTGCTGCACGTGCTGCTTCACTCCAGAACATGTTAGGAACATTAGAGTCAGCAAGCATAGCTCTGGCCATTTGAACAATTGTTCTATTCATTATTTCTGCTACACCATTTTGTTGTGGAGTGCCTGCTACAGAGAACCGTCTTTTAATGCCATGTTGTTCACAAAATTCAAAGAATTCATTTGATGAATATTCTCCTCCTCGATCAGATCTAAGACACTTGATTTTTGAATCCAATTCATTTTCTACCAGTGCTTTGAACTTCTGAAATTTTTCAAAGGCTTCATCTTTGTGTTTAATAAATGCGATCTCACACATTCTGGAGTAGTCATCAATAAATAGGATATAGTATTCTTCCCCTCGTAATGAATTTTTCCTCATAGGTCCACAGATGTCAGTATGAATGAGTTCAAGAGGCTTACTTGATGAACCTTCTTTGGCATTAAATCGGACTCTGGTCTGCTTACCAAATTGACACGATTTGCATATGGTACTTTCTGGAAGATTGATCTTGGGAAGATCACGAACAGCTTGAAGTTTGCTTGCTTTGTTGATTTGAGAGAAACTCAGATGTCCCAGTCTTCGATGCCATAGCCAATTTTCTGATGATTTGCTTAAGTAACATTGTTCTATGCCGTTGAGTACATACATGTTGCTTGGATTTCTTTTTCCTTTTATAATGATTTTACCTGTATCAAGATCACGAACCACACATTCTTTGGAACTGAAGACCACTTCTGCTCCTTGATCACACATTTGACTAACACTTAATAGGTTATGCCTTAATCCATCCACATACATGACATATTTAGCCTTCACCTTTTCTTTTAGAAATACTGACCCTTTTCCTTTAATAACAGCAGGAGTATCATTTCCAAAAGTAACTTTCTTTTCCTTCTCTAGAGCATTATAAGTATGCAGTTTTCTTTTGTCACCTGTCATGTGTCTTGAACACCCGCTATCAATGTACCATTGATTATCTTCACCCTCTGCAAATAACGCTATCCCATAATTTTCAACCGGTAATTCTTTCTTTTTCCACACTTTAGAGCTTGAGGGAACATGCTCTTTTGGCTGGACCTTGCTCCTGCATTCAGATTCTTCATGACCAAAGTTATTGCAATAAGTACATTCAACTTCATTTTGAAGAGGAGAAAAATTGTTATAGGTGTTCTTCTTTGGTTCATCATTCATCCTTATCTTTCTTGCTTCTCTGGTCATGATGGTTTTATATGCAACACATTGAACAGCTTTATGACCAAAGTTGTGACATGTGAAACATTGTCCATTGAAGTAGAAATTTCTGTGATCATGAAATCTTCTATTAGACTTTACCTGTTGGTTGTAGCCATTTTGAAAGATCTCCCTGTCAGTGTTTCTTGAATTGAGGTGATCTTGCTTTACCTGTAGAGATCCATTGTTCCCTTGCTGAGTGGCTGAATGTAGAGAACCAGCGGTGGCTGCTTTTAGTGAATTTGGTGCTGATGTCTGAGAAGAATCCCCAGTATATCCAAGACCTGTTTTTATAAAGGAGACCGTTGTACCTTGATAATTTCATCCAAGGTTTCTGAACTTTTAGCAAATCTGAGATTGAGAGAATTCAATTTCTCGTTATCCTTCCTTAGACTTACTACTTCACATTCTAGATCCTCCATGCGTTTTTCTCTTGCTTCAAGCTGATTTTTAAAAGTCTCAATGATTATGTTCTTTTCTTATAGGCTTACTTTGAGTTGAATGTTTTCTTCAAGAAGATTATTGTCTTCTAGAGAATCCACAAAGGTACCCTTTTCTTTTTCACATTCTTTCATGAGAGCCCATACTTTTGCACCAAAATTCAGCAAAGCTTTTGTATGTATACTTCCCATTGCGACGGATCTCCTTCAAGCGATCAAGCTTCTGCAGAAGAACCTGCTCTGATACCAATTGTTGGGAAAAATACTGAGAGGGGGGGGTGAATCAGTATTTATTGCATAATCAAATCTTTTTACTTTTCCATTCCTTAAAACCCATACGCTACTTACCTTCAGTAAACTAGCGTATATACGTGGATCCCCTTTATGAAACTCGCGTATACACAGAGATCTAGATATGTCATTAAACTTCACTTAAACCATTCCATCATTTATTCATCAGATATTCAATAAGCAGTAAACATGTGCAGTAAGAACAGAATAAACCATCACACAAAGCATCACACATGAACACCAGGATTTTTAGGTGGAAAACCAAGTCAGGAGAAAACCACCGCTGCAGTTGCTCAGCCTTCAATATTTTATTATAGAGAAAACATCTTACAACATATGTGCTGGCGCAGACTTGACCAGCACGCAGGCACCCACCTGCGCTCGTTTACCAGCCTCTCCTGGAAGGGAGCTACGACCCCCTGACTCGTTTACCAGCCTCACCTGGAAGGGAGCTACAACCCCCCGATCTCATTTACCAGCCTCACCTGGAAGGGAGCTACAACCCCCTGACTTAAGGCTACAACCCTCAGCACCACCTTGGACCACGTTTCATCAATTTTCACACTGGATCCAAAAACTTCAATAGAACACCACTTGCAGGCCACATTTCATCATATTTCCAGACTGGACCCTTTCCAAACTTTTAAGCACAAACATTCATCACCAACAGATACTTAACAACACAGATCAGATAGTAGAAACATAGCAGAACAGATCAGATATTTCATACCCTTTGCTTCAGCAAACCCTAGTTTGCATACGCGCTTTCACTTCACCGATGTCGCGTATATACGCGCTTCCGTCCACACAAACCAGCGTATACCTCAGTGTATATTTTATTGCGCATACGCGCTTTCTCTTCGCTGAAGCCGCGTATATACGCGCTTCCTCCGCGGCGAAGTAGCGTATAGATCTTCAATCATTACAGAACAGCATACTTCATCAGATCAGATATTCAGTTCAGATCTACCCTTTTGCTTCAGACAGATGTTCGCCTAGATGCTCGCCTCATCACAGATCTAAGCCTTCCATAATCAGATCTAGCAAATACAAGAGCAATTCGGATCTAGATCCCCTTCTTCATCATTGGTGCATCATACATTCAGATTTATCATTCAAGTGTAACCCTTTCCATTCAGATCTACTTCAGAGAGAAGTATTCATTCAAGCTCAGACATCTTGCACCCACACTCATCTTTTTGCACAATGAATTTCTTCTCCTTATATAGGTTTATCCTTTTTCAATACCATGAGCCCCTTTTTCAATACCATGGGCCAAAACAATACCATGAGCCCAAAACTACCTAGACGGGGTCAATTAGGCAGATCATTACCCAATACCATGGGTCAATACCATGGTGGTTACCCTTGGTTTTGCACTTTTTGAGCGCTTTAGCCCATACGCGACTTGGCACGTTCTTTTCCGCGTGCATACACG
Organism: Pinus albicaulis; assembly: GCA_034641835.2. Lineage (NCBI taxonomy): Eukaryota > Viridiplantae > Streptophyta > Pinopsida > Pinales > Pinaceae > Pinus > Pinus albicaulis. The sequence continues at coordinate 24,078,581 of CM076575.1, forward strand.
ACTTCCCTTAGGCCAATCCGCGTATACCTAGAGACATACTCTTTTTCATCATAGAATCTAGCTCATGCTGAAATCCTTTCTTCATTGCCTTCTGTACTCACTGTAGATACATCAGATTTCCTTCATCAAGAACATATTCTATCAAGCACAACTTCATCAAGTAAGTTGTCATCATCTTTATCAAGCACAACTTCATCAAGTAAGTTGTCATCATCTTTATCAGATGGGTTGCCTTTCAGGGACAACAATTAGCATCATATTGTCAACAAAAATCATATCACATCAGATTTTCATCATTTACTAAGTCCATCAAGTCAAGCATAACTTCATCAGGTGGATTTCCATCAAGGACAACACATGTCAACAGTCAAATGTCTTCATCTTCATTCAGTGGGTTGCCATCAAGGACAACATCCTGCATCATATTTCCAACACCACACATGCGCTATCTGTGGCAATCATGGGAATTACACCCATCATTGCCCAAAAATTCTGTGATACAGGGATGCCTTACATACCATCGAGCAATCCTATCAAGAGGATCCCTCCATCTAGTCAACTGGAGAAGAACCTCGCACCATTTTATACCTGCAAGAGGTACGATAGACACCAGAAAGACTCTCGTTCATCTTCCCTCCTCCTATCATACACTATGCACTGTGTGATGAATGTGACCACTTCATTGAAAAATGCAAGGCCCTGGAACTCATCCAAAGGTGGTATCCAGTTGAACGAGTGTATTATTTTGGCTTGCGAGCAACACAATTTTCATGTCTGATATGTTCTGAAAACCACACTTTATAACAGTGCCATTACATCCCTCGGTTTTGTTTAGTGCTAACTAGTTTATGCACGACCGTAGTATGCCTCTCCCATGAAGACGGCTCTGATATAGAATCCATGGATAGCTTGACGACACAAGAGGATGTGGCAAGTATATACATCCTCTTCTTGTCAGCTGAAAAGCGACGAGTCAGGGAACCCTTAGTCACCCCCAAATGCCCTCCACAATGAATACCAACATGTGCATTATGTTTCACAAGAAATCATGTGGTCACCACATGCCCATACCTAGAATCACTATGCCTCTGGTACCCGATCACGTTGCCAAAAGAACAATATGGGAACACCCATGTAAGGCTTTTTTGCCTAGTATGTCAGGGCAACCACTATGAGCAACGTTGTACTTATATCTCGCAAGTGCGCCCACTAATTGACATGATACATTTATTATAGATGCATCGCTAGGATATCATCAATCCAGGGCTCAAAAACCATGATGGAAGGAAGATCGCCCCTAGGCAGCTTACCCCATTTCCACACTGACATGTCAGGAAATTTAGAAAGGTGCATTGACCTAGCACGATCCATGTTTAGACTAGGCCAACATGTAGAATATGCGACAGGATAGGCCACCAGTTCAACCAATGAAAAGAACTGAAGCACCTCATGAATAGATTTCGCATGGTCTCCCTCCCTCCCTTAGAGAAAATAACACACTGTTATTGTCAGATCTGCTCACACTTTCACCATAGTATGAAATGTGAACACCTCCCCCAGATTCGAGTGGCAAGAGTAGCATTAAGTCTACACTCCCCAAAAGAGTTAGACATACCCAAGTGTTGTACTATACAACATCCCTCCCTTTTTCTTAAATTTTAGAAATAAAATTCATTTAGAAATAGGGTCCCTTTTTCTTTTTATAGAAATAAAAGAATTAGAAATAAAGATTCATTGTTTTGAAAAAATCTCATCTTTGTTTGTTTACAAACCAAATACAACATTCAAAACTTCCAATCTGATCAAATATAGAAGACCTTATCGTAAAAAACAAATCAAGTTTAAAAGGCCAATAAATAACAATCACAATCGGAGATCGGAGAAATCTCTTAGAGGAAATTCTATATACAAATCCAAAATCTCCGATGCGATTAGTTCGATCACAAATCTTCAATTGCAAAGAGTTTAAGTTATTCATTCACATACTTCCGATGCAATGCGATCAGTCGCAATCGCATGATCGGGATACTCTTTAATAAGCTCTTTGCGGTCGATTGAAATTCCCCGATGCAACGCGCGTTATTACAATAAACACTTTTCAAAAGAAAGAAAAAACATTTGTTCGTTTAAACAAAAAAAATTTTATATGGTGGACCCCACCGTTGGAAATCGGAGAAAGCTATTAACAATTCTTTTCGATTGAAACTTCCCGATCGCAATCTATAACCATCAAATCGGAAATTGGCAAGAGTTTACAATCGCAATTGGCAAATCGAGAAATTTGTATTGTGATATTTATGTGCCATTTGAAAACTTTCGATGCGATTGATAAATGACATTTATTACATTCGAAAAGTTCAGAATAGGTGAATATTATAATATTTCACAAGCGCCAAATCTCCATTTGTACGTAGGTATTTATTAGCAAATCGAATGAATATTAGTTGATGATTTGGTTTTTAATACGTGAGTGTGACCCAAAAAGAACATTTACCCGCTATACGAAACCAATAAATAACGAATCATTTTTTCATAAACGTTCCGTTCAAGTTTCTTGTGTGTCACGACTGAAAGTTTATTGTTTTGTAGAGCCAAGGAACACCAAGTCCTTTCATTCACAGACAAAGGGAATTAATAGCAAACGCATAAATGTCGAAGAGAGCGAGAAGAGCTAAGACCGTTGTTCCTGTTAAGTTTGTTGAGACTCCTACAGTTTCAAAAGAAAAGCCCACAAAACTGAGATTAGTCATAGATACATCAAGCCAAGGGCTCGGGAGAATGACGTGGGAAGGAGTCTACAATCTATTGGAGAAAGAAAACCCCAAAGTCACAGTGGAAAAGGCATCAGTTCCAGATGAAGATAGCTCAGATTCCAACTCTGAGATTACTGAAAAAACACTTGCAAATTCCTTTTGCATCGAATTGTAGCCAGAGCGAGCATCATGCCTTATTATGATGTAATTCGATGGGTCATCGATAGTGTTAAGATAAAGGACAGAACGTTTGTTTCAGCTTCTGGAGTGTCTTTTGGGTCGCTTAAAGCAGAAGACATAAAGGCAATGTATCATCTTCCGGATCCGCAGAAGGTGTATAAAAAAGAATTTATCAAAGAGTTCACTGATAATACTAAAGTCCAATCTGATCCTATCAAATATTGGAGGAAAAATCCTGAGAAGCACAGAAATGAAGCATCCGGTATGTATTCTGTAGACTCCCTCTTACCTCCGTATTGCTATGCCGCTGCCATGATGTGTAGATTATTTGGCAATGATAATTTAGCTAGGTTTTCTATACAAATGGTCCCATTAATCCTAGCTGCTGTCAATTCCGACATTATGGATTGGGCTGTTATTCTTTCTGATAGAATGGCTAATAGAATACTTGAGTACAGACAAGATAAAACCACTGGAAATTCCACTCCTTTTTTCTTTTGTGCCTATATTCTTGATGCTCTTTGTTTTAATTCCGAATTTCCCTTGTTTGGATGGAAATGGACTCCCAAAGACCCTACCCCAATTCATATATATCATAAACTTCTTTGGAAAGTTCATTTCCAAGATAATGTGTATAGAATTTGCCATGGTTTCCTTATCCATGTTTTCTAAACCATTTTCAATTGCTTCCCTCCTAGATTCTCTGATAAAGCTAAAGCCGATTTATCCGCAATAGGAGATTGGTTTGGGGAGGAGAAATTTACATACATCAGGATTTTTGGTAGTATTGTGGAACCACATGTTCTTCCTCTTATTGTTCCAGACAAACTTCTCGCTCAGGAAATTTTCTATCAATTAACAGTTGAAGGAATATCCAGGTCTTTAAAAAACAGTAAGAAGAGAATGTGGCCTCAATTCCCATTCAATTGTGGTCAGTTTACTTTAAATGACTTCAAACATGCTGAAAAGGAAGTCGCCAAAATAAAGGGTTGTAAATTTGCAACCATTCCAGGGAGACAGTATGATCCGCGACAGATAGCCTTTAATGTTACTGCTTAAGTTTCAATTGCTCGATTTGAGCATGAACCAGATGAGTTTGATGATTTGTTTGTTTCGTTGAATGATTTTCCTCAAATTTATGATTTAGCCAAGTCTAAATTCCAGAAGGAGGAAATGAATAAATTTTTTTTATTCAGAAGTCAAATATTGTTGAGAGCTCCTCTGGACCAACTAAGAATTCCAATACAAGGGTCAGAGACAGAAGGTACATCTGGAAAAACGCCAGGAGAAACATCTGCCGGTAAAGTCATTACACAATCGGCTGTTAACCAGCCAACTATACATACTGCAAAGGTGGGGACTGTTGACAAACCTGATGCTGAGAAAGGAAATACTGATGGTAAATCCGATCAAAATACTCGTCAACAGTCCACTGCTCAAACAACAGAAAAATGCACAAGTACTGATGCTAATGTGCATAATGAAAAAGGAGGATCGGATAGCAAAACCATTGAGCAGAAAACAGATACAGGGAAAGATTATAGACTCTGTTGATCTTAACGTTTCTTCTCAGTTATTGAAACAATATGATCAATTCGCTCAGCAATTGGGACTACAAGATAAAGATAAAGAACAAGTAGAGCAGGATGTCGAAATCATTCATGAACATCCGACAGGGCAGATTGTATTGAAGATCGAGGAGATCCCTCCTTTAGATGTATTTTACAGCCCTAAACATAAGGCTGTTGTTAGAAGACAAAGAAAAAGAAGGAAGATGGATCAGGACATGTTTTCTACTCCACAGGAAGAATTTATGAATATTGTTTACAAGAATACTGAAGTGAATCGTTCTGAGGATTGTTGGGAAAAATACTGAGAGGGGGGGGTGAATCAGTATTTACTGCATATTCAAAACTTTTACTTTTTCATGCTCCAAAACCCATACGCTACTTTGCTGAAGCTAACTAGCGTATACACGCGGATATCCTTCATAAAACTCGCGTATACACAGAGATCTAATTATGCCATTAATTCTTCACTTATATCATTCCATCATTCATTCATTAGATGTTCTATAAAAAGTAAACATGTGCAGTAAGAACAGAATAAACCATCACACAAAGCATCACACATGAACACCAGGATTTTTAGGTGGAAACCCAAGTCGGGAGAAAACCACCGCTGCAGTTGCTCAGCCTTCAATATTTTATTATAGAGAAAATATCTTACAACATATGTGCTGGCGCAGACTTGACCAGCACGCAGGCACCCACCTGCGCTCGTTTACCAGCCTCTCCTGGAAGGGAGCTACGACCCCCCGACTCGTTTACCAGCCTCTCCTGGAAGGGAGCTACGACCCCCCGATCTCGTTTACCAGCCTCACCTGGAAGGGAGCTACGACCCCCGATCTCGTTTACCAGCCTCACCTGGAAGGGAGCTACGACCCCCTGACTGAAGGCTACAACCCTCAGCACCACCTTGGACCACGTTTCATCAATTTTCACACTGGATCCAAAGTTTTCCCCTCTCTGGATCTCTAGACACAACTTGCAAAGCACGTTTCATCATATTTTCGCACCGGACCGACCCATACTTTGCTACGCTCAACCATCACATGTAGACATATAACTCACCGACAGATATCGGCAGAATCCCAAGAGAATGTATCGTGTGTACCTCTACTACGTACTTCAGCAAACCCTAGTTTGCATACGCACTTTCCTTTCACTGATGTCGCGTATATACGCGCTTCCGTTCACATAAACCAGCGTATACCTCTGTACATATTTCATTGCACATACGCACTTTCTCTTCAGCAAAGCCGCGTATATACGCACTTCCTCTACGGTGAAATAGCGTATAGATCTTCAACCATTATAGAGTAGCTTACTTCTTCAGATCAGATACATCACACAGATTTAACCCTTTTACTTCAGACAGATGTTCGCCTCATCTCAGATCTAAGCCTTCCATAAACAGATCTAGCAAATATAGATACATTTTAGATCTAGATCCCCTTCTTCATCATTTCTTCATAGGTGCATCATAGATTCAGATCTATCATCAAACCTTTACCCTTTCCATACAGATATACTTCACAGAGAAGTATTCATTCAAGCTCAGACATCTTGCTCCCACACTCATAATTTGCACAATGAATTTCTTCTCCTTATATAGGTTTACCCTTTTTCAATACCATGAGCCCCTTTTTCAATACCATGAGCCAAAACAATACCATGAGCCCAAAACTACATTACTTCCGATGGTATTCCTGGACGGGGTCATTTAGACGAATCATAACCCAATACAATGGGTCAATACCATGGTGGTTACCCCTGGTTTTGCACTTTTTGAGCGCTTTTGCCCATACGCGACTTGGCACGTTGTTTCCCGCGTGCATACGCGACTTCTCCTAGACAGATCCGCGTATGCCTTGAAACATACTCTTTTCATCATAGATTTAGCACATGCTGAATTCCTTTCTTCATTGCCTTCTGTACTCACTGTAGATACATCAGATTTAGTTCATCAAGACATATTCTATCAAGCACAACATCAAGTAAGTTGTCATCAACTTCATCAAGTGGGTTGCCATTCAAGGACAACACTCAGCATCATATTGCTAACAAACATCATTTCATATCAGATTTACATCATTTACCAAGTCCATCAGGTCAAGAATAACTTCATCAGGTGGATTTCCATCAAGGACAACACATGTCCACAATCTCATGTCTTCATCATCATTCAGTGGGTTGCCATCAAGGACAACACTCTGCATCATATTGCCAACAATCTCCCCCTTTGGACTTGATGGCAACCACGATGGTGTTTGGTTACCACAACAGATAGGTACATTAAGAATACAATGACACCATGTTACTCTCTCCATTTTTGACACCATTCTTTCTCTTCATTCAAACATCATGTCACTCTCCCCCTTTGACATCAAGGGCAAAGGGTGGATCAAAAACCAACACACTCTCCCCTTTTCTCCTCATGTAGAAGAAACGTTCTGCAGATCTGATATATACCGAAGTGACCAAGCTCACCCTGAGTTCATGCTGAATCTTCAAACAAAATTTTCAATGAAGTATATGACTCTATGAACTTCCTATCACCAAAGACCCATACTTACATCAAAGATCCATCCAAGTGGATTTACATATGAGACTCAACGGCCCAACCAAGTGGGTTTACACATTTCAACTCAGCTACCCAATCAAGTGGGTTTACAAAATTTGACTCAGCTACCCAACCAAGTGGGTTTACAAATTTTGACAAGTCCTTACATGACTAAAATTTACAATTTTACATCATGGGTCTCAACATGACCTTTTCATCAAAATACAAATATGAATTTTCATAACCAACACCAGAAAGTCCTCAAGAAAGAGAACTTGTATTAGAACCATCATAATGCCAACAGTGCATTATACTCAGCAAAGCTAATGCTCCCCCTGAATCTATGCATCCATGCAACCTTTCCATGTGACTAAGGCTCCCCCTTAGTTTGAGCATCCTGAACACTTTCAACCAATCATCAAGGCATCTTTAAAACATCAGAGATTGAAACAGTATTATAAGAACTGGTACACCACCAGAGATACCAAACAGCACTGCAACTGTGCTGAAGAGAGCTGACCCCAAACAGAAATTTGTCAGCAATCAGACATACGCGGTTTTATGTGCATGAACTCACGTATATACACGACTGTGTTTCAGGAAACCCGCGTATCCAATTCCATCTTCTAAATTTTAACCAGATCTGATCCTCTGTGAGAAAAAGACAGTGTTCAGCTTCTTTCTGAGATTTTTGAATGTTTCCCTAGAGTGCAGATAGATAGATCAGTGTAGTTGCGTCTTCAAGTGTCATCCAACGGTTGTATCATAAGCACATTAGTAACCAAGTCTTCAGATTCTTTGCAGCATCAATACAATCTTTCCAAGAGAAATTATCATATCGGAACAACATCTTCAAATATGTGTCAAGTAATCATCCATGTGGTCCAATATCATCAAGATCTTCAAGATTTAACATGAAGTAACATATGTAGGCAAAAGATCTCAACCATAGTAACAAATTCTGCATGATAGAATCAACCAACATCCAACTCATCCATGTGTGAGCACAAAAGATACTTATCAGCAATCAGGGCTCAAAATCTCATCATAATAAACCATGTACCAAGTCATCATCATTTGAGCATGAGTATCACAAAAACCAAAGAATAAGTAGTCATATTGCCAACAATGTAATCATTAGTATTCAACCTGCTGCTCCCCCTGAACCAGTGCTCCATCTTAACTTGTGCAACCTGAATACGTTCATCAGCAAGTCATCAACAACAATCTCTGCATGGGCTGCCCTTATCTCCGAATTATAGGACTTTCATCTCAACAATGAATACTCTTCATCAACAAGCAAACAGGACTCATCCACAATCTTCAACACAAGAAACCATGTATCATATCATCATTATTTAGAACTGAGAAACTAAGTTGATACAGAGTCAATAATACAGTTATTAACAATCAGACTGATGTTCCCCCTGAACCTCTGCTCCGAATCTTCAGCTAGCATATAAATTCTCTTATCATCAATGCATACGTGACTGTGTCTACTGGAACTCGCGTGTATATGCTACTTTTGTTAATAGAACCCGCATATGGAAAGTGAAGCATAGAAATTTTTCACATTCCTTCATCTCCCCCTGAACTTGTACTTCCTGTACCTGTCTTCTTCATATCAGATGCTCTGTCAGAAATACATATAACCAGAATAATCAAATCAATCATGAGAGACATCATACATTGCTCCCCCTGTGACGATACATTACTAAATCTCATAATGTATCCCACATCATTCCTACAGTCAATCAGAGAAGTAAGCTTCAGAAGCGGATGACTGCAGTAGGGTCAAAATTCCCTACGTTTCTGATCAGTCCTCCATCTTTTTCAGATTTGTTTGAACTTTCTATTTGTGTGCCGGAAGTTATCCAATTTCTCATATCTGTTCAACCTGCATTCTTTTTCTACATGTCCATACTTGTTACAAGAATAACATCTCATGTGTCCAGAGAAATAAGCATAAGAATCATAATGAGTATTTTTAATCTTCCTCCTTTTACAATCAGCTGCTTTATGTCCATACTTGTTACATGAAAAACAATATCCCTTGAAGAAACCAGAGTACCTTTCTCTGTAGGAACTATTTGATTGTGGCTGAATTGTTCTGCTTCTGCAATTTGCTGCAACATGCCCATAATTATGACATTTAAAGCATTCAACTTTATTGACCGATTTCCTTTGAGATTTCATCATTGTTGGTTGACCTTTTGTTTCTTTCAACACTTCAGGTTTTGCATTGACATCCTCTGAATTTTTAGCACTTCCTTGTGAGCTAGATTCTCCTTTAACAGTTTCATGGAAACCAAGACCAAGTTTGATAACAGGAGACCTTTGATTACTCAGAATATTGTCCAAAATGTTAGTACTATCTTGAAGCCTCAAAAGTTTAACCTTTTCTTCTAATTTACCTTTGAGAATTTTTACCTCAACCTCCAAGGCTTGACATTGCTTCGTCAAGCTTTCTTCTTTCCTTCTTCCATCTTCTACTTGATCCTTCAGATTTAGAATCTCTTCTTTCAACGAATTTTCGTTTTCTTCACATGTTTGTTGCAGCTCTTCATTCTTCTTATTTGATTTTTCCAGATCTTCTTTGAGAGAGATGATTTCTGCTTCAAGGCCTCCCTTTTCAAATGATAGAGGTTCTTCATTCTTCTTATTTGATGCTTCAAGATCTGTTTGTAGAAGGATGATTGCAGCTTCAAGTCCTTCATTCTTCTTGCTTGATTTTTCGAGATCTGCATTTAGATCGTTGATTTCTGCTTCTAGTTCTTTAATTCGATTGGATGCATAAGTATGAAACCTTTGATACTTGTCCACCTGTCCATTCAAGATTTCTATTTGATCTTTCATTTGAGAGATCATCTCTTTGTAGATAGAATCTTTCTTATCAATTTCATTTTGTTGTTCTTCAACTTTGATCTTGATAGCTTGTTCTAGATCCACAACTTTACTTTCACTTTCTACACCATTGCTTGCACAAAGAAGATTACAAGGGCCCAAATCACTATCAGATTCATCTTCTTCAATTTTCTGAGATATCTCCTTGCCTCGAGTAGCCTTCTTCTTTTTCCTCTTTGCCATGAGCACTTGTAGAGCTTCGTCAGAATCTGTTTCATCTTCTTCAATTTTTGCTATACATGATTTCTGAGGTATCTCCTTTCCTTGAGTAACCTTCTTCTTTTGCTTCTTTGCCATGAGCACTTGTAGAGCTTGGTCAGAATCTTCTTCATCTTCACCGGACACTTCATCATCATCTTCATTTGCATAATAACTCTTCCTCTTTTCAAATTTTTTCCCTTTACCATGTTTTTCTCTATAAGGACATTTAGTAGCATAGTGACCAACTTTTCCACAATCAAAACATTTGAAGGGAAGCTTACCTTTGAATCTTCCAGTACCTAGTTGGAGTTTTCTCACAAAATTCGCTTCTTCTTCTTCGGATATATAGCTGGATTCCTTGACAACTTCCTTTTCTTTTCCTTTTGCAGACACCTTAAAAGTAGCTTCTTTGATTTGAGAAGGACCTCCTTGTCTCATTTCAAAAGCAGTCAGAATACCATGTAATTGAACAATAGTAAGAGTTTGCAGATCTTGCCTTTCTTCAATAGCTGAAACTTTAGAGTCAAATTTTGAAGTCAAGGATCTTAAGACTTTTTCCACTAGAGTAGTATCAGTTATGGTTTCACCAAAATTTCTCATCCGATTTACAATATCATCTAGACGAAGAAAGAAACTGGAAACACTTTCATCACTATGCATCTTCAAATTTTCATATTCAATTCTAAGAGTTTGGAGTTTTGCACTTTTTACCTTTGTGTCTCCTTCATAGCTTAGAATGATTTTGTCCCATATTTCTTTTTCTGAATGTAGCTGCATCACTTTAGCAAATTCTGATTCATACATGCTTCCTAACAAGACATTCACTGCTTTGGCATTGATTTCATACTTCTTCCTTTCTGCTGCATCAGTAGGAATACTTGTTGGGTATTGATAACCTTCTTCCACGATTTCCCATACATCTGCACCAAGACTTTGCAGATATGCTTTTGTTCGTACCTTCCAGAATATTAGATTGCTTCCATTGAATAGAGGTGGCTTTATAGACATTACTCCTTCTTAACTTCCCATTGCGACGGATCTCCTTCAAGCGATCAAGCTTCTGCAGAAGGACCGGCTCTGATACCAATTGTTGGGAAAAATACTGAGAGGGGGGGGGTGAATCAGTATTTAGGGCAAACTGAAACTTTTTACTTTTTCATGCTCTAAAACCCATACGCTACTTTGCTGAAGCCAACTAGCGTATACACGCGGATATCCTTCATAAAACTCGCGTATACACAAAGATCTAATTATGCCATTAGTTCTTCACTTATATCATTCCATCATTCATTCATTAGATGTTCTATAAACAGTAAACATGTGCAGTAAGAACAGAATAAAGCATCACACAAAGCATCACACATGAACACCAGGATTTTTAGGTGGAAACCCAAGTCGGGAGAAAACCACCGCTGCAGTTGCTCAGCCTTCAATATTTTATTATAGAGAAAACATCTTACAACATACGTGCTGGCGCAGACTTGACCAGCACGCAGGCACCCACCTGCGCTCGTTTACCAGCCTCTCCTGGAAGGGAGCTACGACCCCCTGACTCGTTTACCAGCCTTTCCTGGAAGGGAGCTACGACCCCCTGATCTCGTTTACCAGCCTTTCCTGGAAGGGAGCTACGACCCCCTGATCTCGTTTACCAGCCTCTCCTGGAAGGGAGCTACCACCCCCTGACTGAAGGCTACAACCCTCAGCACCTCTATGGACCACGTTTCATCAATTTTCACACTGGATCCAAAGCTTCCTTTAGGACACCACTTGCAGGCCACATTTCATCATATTTTCAAACTGGACCCTTTCCATACTTTTAAGCACAATCAACCATGAAACAGATACATATAACTCACTGACAGATATCAGTAAACTAGCAGAACAGATCAGACATTTCTTACCACAGACTTCAGCAAACCCTAGTTTGCATACGTGCTTTCCTTTCACTGATGTCGCGTATATACACGCTTCCGTTCACATAAACCAGCGTATACCTCTGTACATATTTCATTGCGCATACGCGCTTTCTCTTCAGCGAAGCCGCGTATATACGCGCTTCCTCTACGGCGAAATAGCGTATAGATCTTCAACCATTATAGAGCAGCTTACTTCTTCAGATCAGATACATCACACAGATTTAACCCTTTTACTTCAGACAGATGTTCGCCTCATCTCAGATCTAAGCCTTCCATAAACAGATCTAGCAAATATAGATACATTTCAGATCTAGATCCCCTTCTTCATCATTTCTTCATAGGTGCATCATAGATTCAGATCTATCATCAAACCTTTACCCTTTCCATACATATATACTTCACAGAGAAGTATTCATTCAAGCTCAGACATCTTGCTCCCACACTCATGATTTGTACAATGAATTTCTTCTCTTTATATAGGTTCTCCCTTTTTCAATACCATGAGCCCCTTTTTCAATACCATGAGCCAAAACAATACCATGAGCCCAAAACTACATTACTTCCGATGGTATTCCTGGACGGGGTCATTTAGACGAATCATTACCCAATACAATGGGTCAATACCATGGTGGTTACCCCTGGTTTTGCACTTTTAAGAGCGCTTTTGCCCATACGTGACTTGGAACGTTTATTCCCGCGTGCATACGCGACTTCCCCTAGGCAGATCCGCGTATGCCTAGAGACATACTCTTTTCATCAAGATTTAGCACATGCTGAATTCCTTTCTTCATTTCCTTCTGTACACACTGTAGATACATCAGATTTACTTCATCAAGAACATATTCTATCAAGCACAACTTCATCAAGTAAGTTGTCATCATCTTCATCAAGTGGGTTGCCATTCAAGGACAACACTCATCATCAAACATCATTTCACATCAGATTTACATTATTTACCAAGTCCATCAAGTCAAGAATAACTTCATCAGGTGGTTTGCCATCAAGGAAAACACATGTCAACAGTCTCATGTCTTCATCTTCATTCAGTGGGTTGCCATCAAGGACAACACTCTGCATCATATTGCCAACAAGGATCTCACTAAATTGTCCCAATATGCAGGAGCTTATAGTGCTGCAACAGTTGATAAAGCTGTAGAAGTTTCTCAAATGATGATTCAGAAAGATCTCCATATAGCTTCACTTGAAGATCAAGCTAAGGAAAGTCAGCAAAAGATTACTCAATTGCAACAACAACTACAAGATCAAGAACTCAGGTCCAAAGAGTTAGAAGAACAGCTTGTCGAAGAAAAGAAGAAAGTTGATGAGCAGGTCTTAGGCAAACAACAACAATTGAATGAAGAAATTTCCAAGTTACAAGGTTTATTACAAAATGAGAAGAATGCGAAGATTGTACAAGAAAAGGAGTTTCAAATAGCTTTAGATAGGTTCAAAGATTTCCCTAAGTTAAGTGAATTCCAATCGAAAGCTCTTGAAGCTAATAAACTGCTGTCTGAACAATTGAATGAATTTTGTGCAAAACTGTCACAGGCAGAACCATTTTGTGATATTACCTCATCCTTGATCCAGAACATTATTACTCTCAGACAAGAAATTAATGATGCTGATGAAAATATTTCTAAATTTCTCAATTGGGAAGATACAGAAAAAGGAAGAGAAGCTAATCTTCCTAGAATAGAGGAAAGACATAAAGAAATCTTGTTTACAGAATGGGAACATCAGATATTGAAAACTGAGAGAGCAATATCAAGAGCTAGGGGCATGATGAGTAATATCACGCAATTTATCAATGACAGCTTGTATTCAATCAATCTTATTTCAAACTGTGTTCCTGGCAGATTGCCTAAAGTGAAAGAGACTGAAAACAGATGGAAGGAAGAAATGATAAATAAAAGTCAACAAATCGACAAACTTCAAGAAATATCTTGGGACAGTATGTGGACTCATTTAATTAAGCCAAACAATCAACAAATGGCTATTAAATTCCTTTCAAATGCTATCGATTGTTTAATTCCAGAATTTGTCGATGCCACCTACGCTGGACAGCTGCATTCCGAGATGAGTCATCCACCGAGGCTCCAAGATATGCTGAAGATTTGCAACTTGGCTACATCAAGCGAGAAAGAAAAGCAATGAATCAGTTTCATTTAAGATAGCATTTCTGTTTTTAATTTGATAGATTGTAGCAGTAGTAGTAGGATTTTGTTATGTAATTTCTTATTTAAATCCCTCTCATGCATTTAGAGGAAGATTCGAAGTTGTAATATTTTTTGGACTTGGAGCTTACATTTCTGTACTCCATTCCCTCTTATATTTTATAAAGGATCACATCTGGTGATTTTGTGCTGAAATTATCTTTGAAGTGTTGCATTTCTGTACCTTTGGATTTAATTTACATCGGAGTTACTGGATTAGAATGTCAGATTTCATTTGACGGTCTTCAAGATGAATGAGGTATTTCTATCTGTTCACTGTTGATTTCCTTTGTTATATGATATTCTCTTGAAGAATTTGCTATCATTTATATATATTTGGTTTCCATAACATTTCCTTTTATATATCATTTCTGAGTATAATTGAAATGTCATCTTTCATAAGCATATATAAATGGTATACAATGATGAATGCAATATGCTAATATAACTCTGTTTAATTTCTTAAACATAGTTATCTTTATTCGTTTCTGCACATTTCAATTTAAATAATAATACATTTTCATGGTTATTGTTAAATTGGAACAATCTTAAGTTGTATTCACATATAATTACCCGGGTTAGTGTTAGAATTTCTTTATCAACATTTAGTTTAATTAGATAGTTTTATTTCAGTCAATTTAGTCCCATTTCCACTCATCCAAATCAACCCATCACCAACCCATTTAGTTATAAGGAAACTGGTCCTTTAAATCCAGTCGGAGCCACCATACCAAACGGAAAAGGAGTTGTCCTAAGGTCCCGACCGGGTGGTTTTCCCCAATGTTTGAAGTAGAGATTTTCTAGGCTTCAACATTTTTGGCACTAGAAGGAGGGCCTGAGCTATGAATGGCAAGTAAATCTTTATCCACAGGCCATTCTGAGAGAAAAACACCCTCATTAACTTCTTCAATTTCTTTTGAAATTCAAAATCCCAGACAAGAAATTGCGAAGAATATTCATACATCCACTACCAAAATCTCAAAATATTCAGACAAGCAATCTTCTGAGTCTCCTGAAGTTCAAGATTTAATCCATAAATTGAAAGGATTCTCATTATCTCTTGAAGAGTCTGAAATATCTGAAGGTAGTGTAAGCTCAAAATTTATTCCTTCGAAACCTCTTACTAGGCTGCAAAGTGAAAAACTTGGAATTCCTCCGAAAGAATTTCCTTTACCTAGTAAGGGCAAAAAAAAAATAATTCAATCGGAATCAGAAACTGATACAAGTTCATCATCTCATATTCAATTACTTGTTTCCAAAATCCCAACTCAACAAAGTGCAGTTGTTTCTTCATCGTCTCCTAAATCATCATCTCCTCAATCATCATCAATCTCAACATCATCTATTCCAACAACTTCTATTCAAACACCACCAGTTTCTACTACTCCTCCAATAGTCGTTTCAATAATGGCTAGACCATGGGCTACTCCAGGGGCAGTCAACATGGCTGCACCTTTACATGATTTACCAGACAATCCTGGAAAATGGCTTCCGAAATTTAGTCCAGATCTTAACATCCAAGCTGAAGAACATATTAATAACTTTATGATGGCTGTAAATTTGAACGGAGTCACACATGGAGATGTTGTAGTCAGAATATTCCCTTATACTCTTCAAGGAGCAGCAGGATCATGGTATTTTTCATTACCTTCGGGATCCATAACAAGTTGGGCCATTTTTGCAGATCATTTCTTAACCAAATTTGGAGATGACCGATCGATAGCTACTTTACTCAATGACCTCTCAAATTTGAAGATAGAACCCAAAGAGCCCATTAAAGATTTCAACGCTAGATTCAACAAACTCTTGAACAAAATCCACACAGATTCACAGCCCAGTGAACAAGTCAGAAGTGAATGGTATATAACTGCCTTACCTTCAAATATAGCAATTTTTGTAGATAGAGCTGCAAAGCCTACATTAGCCGAGAATATGAAAGAGGCTATTACAGTAGAAAAACGAATTATTTATCTAGAAAAGAAAAATGCTATGGAGGAAAGGAAATCGAAGAAAGTCAGCTTCAAAGATGATTCAAAGAAAAAGGCCAAAGATCCATATGACATGGAAGGTTTACAGAAAGTTCTTAAAACCATGTCAAATGAAATGGTTGAAATTAAAAAACAAGTAGCTGAAACTTCTACTAAAAAACCATTCTGAAATTTCAGAAGAAACCAAATTGAATCTAAACCTCCTAATGCAATCTCTAATGCAGAATCAGAGGAAGAAGAAGAAGAAGAATATATATCTTTAGTATCAGATGAGGAAGATCAGAACGAAGAAATAGATGAATTACATGGAATGTGGGATTTTATCCTCCCTAATTCTGATAGTGAGGTAGAACAAGAAGCTATGCTTGTAAGTACTAGGAGTAAATCTACAGCAGAGCCTATACAAAAAGCTCCTAAAAAGAAAATCACAACTCGAAGTACCAAAGATAAATCCGCTGCAAAGAAAGCTTCTCCATTGCCTACTCAAAATCAGCCATCTTCTTCTAATCCTCCCACATCGACAACAAAGACTTTAGTGGTGTCAGATCCTATGGAGTAAAATATTTTCGAAGACATGAAAAAGATCAAAGCCAACATTTCCTTACATGAACTCAGCAAACTGAAACACCAGCAGAAGTTGCTATTGAAAGAATTAAACGCTACACCAATTGCTCCTTTACCAAGCGGTGTAGTTGCAAAAGAAGCTAGAGGAGCTGGTAAACCACCAGATAAGGTAGATGCTACTGATACCGTGCTTATTGGAGAAAAGTCAAATTCTCAAACTCCTCCTTTTCTTCTGACTTATGAAATGTACAATAAGAATCTGCATAATTGTTTGATTGATTCTAAAGCTTCCTCGAACATAATGCCTACTTCTGTTTGTGCCAAATTGAATATCAAACCACAGAAATCAGCAGTTCATATTGTTCAATTGGATCACTCTAAAGTTCAAGTTGTAGGAGAAATCAATTCAGTTACTATCAGACTAGCTTCCGATCCTAGAATTGTCCAAAGAATTGATATTTTGATTGCTGATATTCCTGAATTCTATGGATTAATTTTAAGCAGGGACTGGTCTGCGAAGCTTAATGGTTACATCTCGACTGATTATTCACATATGTGGCTTCCCTACAAAGGGAAACCAAATCAAATAAAAATCGAACGAGAAAAACATATGACGCATACTGTCACTGAATTTGAACAACCTAACGAACCTGTGGCATTCAACAACAATATTCTTGGAGGTTATTCTGCTGAATCATTTCTTGGAAACTTCAAAGCACCCCGATCACCTTTTTCTGTAAATACTTTTATTTCTCAAGTAGAAAATTTTTCACAATCCGATTCTTCCAGAATTGTAAATACTTCTGATGAAATTGTAGATAAGTCAATAGATAAATATTTATTCTGGTCGTTATATTTTGATGGATCAAAGCCTAGTGATGGAGCTGGAGCAGGATGCATTTTAATCGATCCAGATGGAGAGAAAACCATGCTGTCATGTAGGCTAGAATTTGAGTGTACTAACAATACTGCAGAATATGAAGCCTTGGTTCAAGAACTTTATAAAGCTATCGGGTTAGATGTTAAATATTTGAAAGTCTTTGGTGATTCCGAAATTTTCATAAAACAAGTTAGGAATACTATTCATTGTCTTTCAGGACATCTTAAACACTATCAAACCCTAGTACAAGATCTCACCACTCATTTTTTAGCATTCAATATTTCTCCTATTCCTAGGAACCAGAATACATCAGCTGACTTGTTAGCTAATGTTGCATCTAAACTCCTACATGCTAAAGACTGCAGTCCTGATAGGTTTTCTGTAGAATTAATTTTTCGTCCATCTGTCCCAGACAATGTCACAAATTGGAGAGTTTTCTATCATGATCAAGATATTTTAAATTTCATGACTTCGGAGAAATCATATGATGAGAAAATCATTGATGAAGATGATCATGATTTACAAATTGCTTCAAAAGGTAATGAAAATCCCATTCCAAAATCTGTTGTTAAATTGGAGGACTTATATGATATTAAAGACAGATTCAAGAAAGTCACTAATGCCAAACTTTAAAGTTCCACTTTGAAGTTTGAATTAGTGAATCTTGGTTCTGATTCCAAACCTCAAAACGTTAATTTAGGACTCAATTTATCACCAGAGGAAAGGAATGCTTTCATTAAACTCTTGAACAAATATAAAAACTTTTTCGCTTGGAATTATGATGATTTAAAAACATATGATACTTCAGTTATTCAACACACAATTCCCATGATTCCTGATATTAAACCTGTTCAACAAAAGCTAAGGAAGGTTCATCCTAATCTCGAAGGACAAATCAAATCAGAACTTAATAAACTTTTAAAAGCCAAAATCATTTTTCCTGTCAGGCACTCCAATTGGGTTTCCAATATGGTACATGTAAGGAAGAAGAATGGTGATATAAGAATCTGTATTGATTTTAGAAATTTAAACAAGGCATGTTTAAAATATAATTTCTCATTGCCAACCATGGAACAAATACTTCAAAAGGTAGCTGGTTCTGAACTTATGTCATTTCTTGATGGATTCTCAGGCTATAATCAAGTCTTAGTTCATCCAGATGACAGATTGAAAACAACTTTCAGAACAAAATGGGGAACTTATGCTTATCAAAAAATGCCTTTTGGACTAATAAATGCAGGAGCAACTTTCCAAAGAGCCATGGACATAACGTTTAAAGGTCTGATCAATAAGTCAGTTGTTGTTTATCTTGATGACATAACAGTATTTTAAAAAAAGAGAACCAATCATCTACATGATCTAAAGCAAATATTTGAAAGATGTAGAAGGTTTGGTATTTCCTTAAATCCAAAGAAATCTTTCTTTGCTTTGGATGAAGGAAAACTCTTAGGATTTTTTGTGTCAAAAGATGGTATATACATTGATCCAGATAGAGTAAAAGAGATCTCTGATATTTCTTTACCTCATAACAAAAAATCCATGCAATCATTTCTTGGACAGATCAATTTTGTAAAAAGATTCATTCCTTATTTTTCTTTAATTGTTTTACCTATGCAAAATATGATCAAGAAGAATTCAGTATTCAAATGGGGGCATAAAGAGAAAGAAGCCTTTGAGGCAATCAAACAAGCAATCATTAATGCACCAGCATTGAGTACCCCGGATTTTTCTAAAGATTTTATTTTGTATACCTTAGCCACCGAAACATCCTATGCAGCTGTTTTAACACAGCTCAATGATCAGAAAATTGAAGCACCAATTTCTTTCTTTAGCTCAAATCTACAAGGAGCTGAACTGAATTATTCCGATGTTGAGAAACAAGCCTTTGCTGTGTTTAAATCAATCAAGCATTTCAGACCTTTTCTCTTGAAAACTCATACAAAAATCATTGTCCCATTCTCTGCAGTGAGGCAATTATTAATTCAGAGAGAAGTAGGAGAAAAACGAGCTAATTGGGTAACAACTTTGCAAGAATATGATGTTGACATTAAAACAGCTAAGATTGTTAGAGGACAAGGTTTTTGCAGATTATTAGCAGGAGCTCATAACATACCAGAAAATCAAGATTCAAATCAAGATATTCAAGTAAGTCAAATAAGTGTTACAGATTCTGAATCTCAGTATGCTGATCTCATCTATTACTTGAAAAATGGGTATGCTCCTTCTAATCTCAGCTATAAGAGAAAACGTGCTTTAAGGTTAAAGGCTATTAAATATGAGATCATTGATAATGTGTTATTCAGAAAAAATTATGATTCAATCTTATTAAGATGTCTTGAAAAGACTAAAGCCGAAAAGGTTTTGCAGGAATTGCATGATGGACCAGCAGGAGGTCATTTTGGAGGTGATACCACAGCTCACAAAATAATTCGTGCTGGTTATTACTGGCCTACCCTTTTTAAAGATACACATGACTATGTAAGGAAGTGCAGAATTTGCCAAACTGCAAGTGGAAGACAAAGGAAACCAACTTTTCCTTTGCAACCAGTGAGTATTGAACAACCATTTGAACAATGGGGGCTTGACATTATTGGTGAGATAGTACCTCATTCTTCCAAACATCACAAGTACATTCTTACTGCAACTGATTACTTTACAAAATGGGTAGAGGCAATTCCTTTGAAGGTAGCCAATTCTGATGCAATTATTGATTTCATTGATCAATTCATCATAACCAGGTTTGGTGTACCTCAAGCTCTTGTCTTTGATAATGCATCTTATTTTTCCGAAAATAGTTTAATATAATTTGCAATCAAAAGAGGTTTTAAACTGAAATATTCAGCAAATTATTACCCACAAGGTAATGGTTTGGCTGAATCCACTAACAAAAATCTCATCAAAATCATTAAAAGGACTATTGATCAAAATCAAAATAATTGGCATAAATCTTTAATCTTTGCATTATGGGCTGATCGTATTACTGAAAAAGATTCAATAGGAACTTCACCTTTTAATTTAGTTTATGGAAAAGAAGCTGTGATACCATCAAATTTAACTCTTCCATCATTAGCCCTAGTACAATTTATTGAAGAAAATCCTTCTTCATCCATTCAATTGAGATATGATCAAATCCTTAAACTAGAAGAAGATAGAGATAAAGCTAAAATTGTTCATGAAAAACATCAACAGCTTGTAAAATCTTCTTTTGATGCAAGTTCTACCGGCTCAAAAATTTTGTCAATTGGTGATCTTGTTCTGAAGTGGGATAAAGCACATGAAGAAAAAGGTAAGCATACCAAATTTTATAAAATGTGGCTTGGACCATTTCAGATCGTTGAAAAGATAGGCTCAAATACATTCATACTCCAAGATCTAACAGGTAAGAGAAAATCTCTTCCTGTAAATGGGCTTATCTTGAAGAAATTCTTTTCATAAGGAGGTAACCCCTTCTTAAACTATACATATTCCTTTCTGCAAAGTTTTTAATTGTTTTTGCCAATAAAAGTTGTTAATAAGTCTCTAATTGACTGTTTACTTGTTAAAAAAAAAAAAAAAAAAATTCTTAGGAAGAATATTATAAATATTTATTTTGTGTAAATAAGAATTTTTAAAGAAATGATCATAGTCTTTTGATAGTTTTAAATAAGATGTTAAACTTTGAAAGATTATACCAATTATTTGCATGATCTTTTGAAAAACTTGAGGGAAATGTAAATCATTATAAGTTTATTAAGCAGAGAGAGGTTATCTATAAAAGTAAAGATTATTCAAGTCTTGGTACTCAAAAAAAAAAAACTCTAAAAAAAATTGTCATCCATTGATGCTTAAGGATAAAACTAGTTCACCCCATTCATTTAGGTTGTGATTTTTTAGAATGTAATTCTAAGAATTTATGTTAAAATTTTTAAGAGATAAGAGGTCTCATCATGAGCCGACTTACCATATTCATAAGAAGTAATGAAACTGACATTACCAATACTGCACATCAAAACAAGGTAATGGCTTATAAATATAATACAAGGGGTCTCATCACGAACCAGCTTGTTCAGTTTAATTATAACTATAGAATGTCATTGTTACTAACTGGCTACCAAACCAGAACAATGGCTCTTTAAAAATAAAAAATAAAAATAAAAGACAAAAAACATGAGATAATATGTCTTATGAATTTATCTTTTAAAAAGTCATAATCTTAGTTGAATGGGACAATGAATAGTTAATGGTTAAAAGGTAACCCTGTCGAAACTATGAACGTTTGCGGGCAGCAGAGGCAATACCTATGACAATGGAGTATATTATAAAACCAAACTTGGAGAAATTCACTGACTTCATTATTAATACCAATCAAAGCTTGAGATAACCCAAACATGTTTTTATTCTCAAGAAATTAGAAAGAAATTGTAAATAATTTTTATTCTTTTTCATAAGTTAGATTTTATTTTTGATTATCCTAGAATAGTTTTCATTATCTTTAAAAATATTTACTTACTAAAAATATAGTATTCATTTTAGTTTTTCAAAGATAACTGGTTCTTTCAGTGAATCGCCAATTGTTGTACTATACAACAACCCTCCCTTTTTCTTAAATTTTAGAAATAAAATTCATTTAGAAATAGGGTCCCTTTTTCTTTTTATAGAAATAAAAGAATTAGAAATAAAGATTCATTGTTTTGAAAAAAGCTCATCTTTGTTTGTTTACAAACCAAATACAACATTCAAAACTTCCGATCCAATCAAATATAGAAGACCTTATCATAAAAAACAAATCAAGTTTAAAAGGCCAATAAATAACAATCGCAATCGGAGATCGGAGAAAGCTCTTAGAGGAAATTCTATATACAAATCCAAAATCTCCGATGCGATTAGTTCGATCGCAAATATTCAATTGCAAAGAGTTTAAGTTATTCATTCACATACTTCCGATGCGATGCGATCAGTCGCAATCGCATGATCGGGATACTCTTTAATAAGCTCTTTGCGGTCGATTGAAATTCCCCGATGCAACGCGCGCTATTACAATAAACGCTTTTCAAAAGAAAACAAACATTTGTTCGTTTAAACGAAAAAACTTTTATATGGTGGACCCCACCGTTGGAAATCGAAGAAAGCTATTAACAATTCCTTTCGATTGAAACTTCCCGATCGCAATCTATAACCATCGAATCGGAAATCAGCAAAAGTTTACAATCGCAATCGGAAAATCAAGAAATTTGTATTGTGATATTTATGTGCCATTTGAAAACTTTCGATGCGATTGATAAATGACATTTATTACATTCGAAAAGTTCAAAATAGGTGAATATTATTATATTTCACAAGCGCCAAATCTCCATTTGTACGTAGGTATTTATTAGCAAATCGAATGAATATTGGTTGATGATTTGGTTTTTAATATGTGAATGTGACCCAAAAAGAACATTTACGCGCTATACGAAACCAATAAATAACGAATCATTTGTTCATAAACGTTCCGTTCAAGTTGCTTGTGTGTCATGACTGAAAGTTTATTGTTTTGCAGAGCCAAGGAACACCAAGCCCTTTCAGTCACAGACAAAGGGAAGTAATAGCAAACGCAGAAATGTCGAAGAGAGCGAGAAGAGCTAAGACCGTTGTTCCTGTTAAGTTTGTTGAGACTCCTACAGTTTCAAAAGAAAAGCCCACAAAACTGAGATTAGTCACAGATACATCATGCCAAGGGCTCGGGAGAATGACGTGGGAAGGAGTCTACAATCTATTGGAGAAAGAAAACCCCAAAGTCACAGTGGAAAAGGCATCAGTTCCAGATGAAGATAGCTCAGATTCCGACTCTGAGATTATTGAAAAAACACTTACAAATTCATTTTTGCATCGAATTGCAGCCAGAGCGAGCATCATGCCTTATTATGATGTAATTCGATGGGTCATCGATAGTGTGAAGATAAAGGACAGAACGTTTGTTTCAGCTTCTGGAGTGTCTTTTGGGTCGTTTAAAGCAGAAGACATAAAGGCAATGTATCATCTTCCGGATCCGCAGAAGGTGTATAACAAATAATTTATCAAAGAGTTCGCTGATAATAATAAAGTCCAATCTGATCCTATCAAAGATTGGAGGAAAAATCCTGAGAAGCACAGAAATGAAGCATCCGGTATGTATTCTGTAGACTCCCTCTTACCTCCGTATTGCTATGCCGCTGCCATGATGTGTAGATTATTTGGCAATGATAATTCAGCTAGGTTTTCTATACAAATGGTCCCATTAATCCTAGCTGCTGTCAATTTTGACATTATGGATTGGGTTGTTATTCTTTCTGATAGAATGGCTAATAGAATACTTGAGTACAGACAAGATAAAACCGTTGGAAATTCCACTCCTTTTTTCTTTTGTGCCTATATTCTGGATGCTCTTTGTTTTAATTCCGAGTTTCCCTTGTTTGGATGGAAATGGACTCCCAAAGACCCTACCCCAATTCATATATATCATAAAATTCTTTGGAAAGTTCATTTCCAAGATAATGTGTATAGAATATGCCATGGTTTCCTTATCCCTGTTTTCCAAACCATTTTCAATCGCTTCCCTCCTAGATTCTCTGATAAAGCTAAAGCCGACTTGTCCTCAATAGGAGATTGGTTTGGAGAGGAGAAATTTACATACATCAGGATTTTTGGTAGTATTGTGGAACCACATGTTCTTCCTCTTATTGTTCCAGACAAACTTCTCGCTCAGGAAATTTCCTATCAATTAACAGTTGAAGGAATATCCAGATCTTTGAACAACAGTAAGAAGAGAATGTGGCCTCAATTCCCATTCAATTGTGGTCAGTTTACTTTAAATGACTTCAAACATGCTGAAAAGGAAGTCGCCAAAATAAAGGGTTGTAAATTTGCAACCATTCTAGGGAGACAGTATGATCCGCTAAAGATAGCCTTTAATGTTACTGCTTCAGTTTCAATTGCTCGATTTGAGCATGAACCAGATGAGTTTGATGATTTGTTTGTTTCGTTGAATGATTTTCCTCAAATTTATGATTTAGCCAAGTCTAAATTCCAGAAGGAGGAAATGAATAAATTTTTGTTATTCAGAAGTCAAAGATTGTTGAGAGTTCCTCTAGACCAACTAAGAATTCCAATACAAGGGTCAGAGACAGAAGGTACATCTGGAAAAATGCCAGGAGAAACATCTACCGGTAAAGTCATTACACAATCGGCTGTTAACCAGCCAACTGTACATACTGCAAAGGTGGGCACTTCTGACAAACCTGATGCTCAGAAAGGAAATACTGATGGTAAATCCGATCAAAATATTGGTCAGCAATCCACTGCTCAAACAACAGAAAAATGCACAAGTACTGATGCTGATGTGCATAATAAAAAAGGAGGATCGGATAGCAAAACCATTGAGCAGAAAACAGATACAGGGAAAGCAAACATGCAATCGGGAGGAAAAGAAACCACTGAGCAGATTATAGACTCTGTTGATCTTAACGTTTCTTCTCAGTTATTGAAACAATATGATCAATTCGCTCAGCAATTGGGACTACAAGATAAAGATAAAGAACAAGTAGAGCAGGATGTCGAAATCATTCCTGAACATCCGACAGGGCAGATTGTATTGAAGATCGAGGAGATCCCTCCTTTAGATGTATTTTACAGCCCTAAACATAAGGCTATTGTTAGAAGACAAAGAAAAAGAAGGAAGATGGATCAGGACATGTTTTCTACTCCACAGGAAGAATTTATGAATATTGTTTACAAGAATACTGAAGTGAATCCTTCTGAGGATCTCACTAAATTGTCCCAATATGCAGGAGCTTATAGTGCTGCAACAGTTGATAAAGCTGTAGAAGTTTCTCAAATGATGATTCAGAAAGATCTCCATATAGCTTCACTTGAAGAGAAAGCTAAGGAAAGTCAGCAAAAGATTACTCAATTGCAACAACAACTACAAGATCAAGAACTCAGGTCCAAAGAGTTAGAAGAACAGCTTGCCGAAGAAAAGAAGAAAGTTGATGAGCAGGTCTTAGGCAAACAACAACAATTGAATGAAGAAATTTCCAAGTTACAAGGTTTATAAAAAAATGAGAAGAATGCGAAGATTGTACAAGAAAAGAAGTTTCAAACAGCTTTAGATAGGTTCAAAGATTTCCCTAAGTTAAGTGAATTCAAATCGGAAGCTCTTGAAGCTAATAATCTGCTGTCTCAAAAATTGAATGAATTTTGTGCAAAACTGTCACAGGCAGAACCATTTTGTGATATTACCTCATCCTTGATCCAGAACATTATTACTCTCAGACAAGAAATTGATGATGCTGATGAAAATATTTCTGAATTTCTCAATTGGCAAGATACAGAAAAAGGAAGAGAAGCTAGTCTTCCTAGAATAGAGGAAAGACATAAAGAAATCTTGTTTACAGAATGGGAACATTAGATAATGAAATCTGAGAGAGAAATATCAAGAGCTAGGGGCATGATGAGTAATATCACGCAATTTATCAATGACAGCTTGTATTCAATCAATATTATTTCAGACTGTGTTCCTGGCAGTTTGCCTAAAGTGAAAGAGACTGAAAACAGATGGAAGGAAGAAATGATAAATAAAAGTCAACAAATCGACAAACTTCAAGCAATATCTTGGGACAATATGTGGACTCATTTAATTAAGCCAAACAATCAGCAAATGGCTATTAAATTCCTTTCAAATGCTGTCGACTGTTTAATTCCAGAATTTTCCGATGCCACCTACGCTGGACAGCTGCATTCCGAGATGAGTCATCCACCGAGGCTCCAAGATATGCTGAAGATTTGCAACTTGGCTACATCAAGCGAGAAAGAAAAGCAATGAATCAGTTTCATTTAAGATAGCATTTATGTTTTTAATTTGATAGATTGTAGCATTAGTAGTAGGATTTTGTTATGTAATTTCTTATTTAAATCCCTCTCATGCATTTAGAGGAAGATCCGAAGTTGTAATATTTTTTGGACTTGGAGCTTACATTTCTGTACTCCATTCCCTCTTATATTTTATAAAGGATCACATCTGGTGATTTTGTGCTGAAATTATCTTTGAAGTGTTGCATTTCTGTACCTTTGGATTTAATTTTACATCGGAGTTACTGGATTAGAATATCAGATTTCATTTGACGGTATTCAAGATGAATGAGGTATTTCTATCTGTTCACTGTTGATTTCCTTTGTTATATGATATTCGCTGAAGAATTTGCTATCATTTATATATATTTGGTTTCCATAACATTTCCTTTTATATATCATTTCTGAGTATAATTGAAATGTCATCTTTCATAAGCATATATAAATGGTATACAATGATGAATGCAATATGCTAATATAACTCTGTTTAATTTCTTAAACAGAGTTATTTTTATTCGTTTCTGCACATTTAAATTTAAATAATAATACATTTTCATGGTTATTGTTAAATTGGAACAATATTAAGTTGTATTCACATATAATTACCCGGGTTAGTGTTAGAATTTATTTATCAACATTTAGTTTAATTAGATAGTTTTATTTAAGTCAATTTAGTCCCATTTCCACTCATCCAAATCAACCCCTCACCAACCCATTTAGATATAAGGAAACTGGTCCTTTAAATCCAGTCGGAGCCACCATACCAAACGGAAAAGGAGCTGTCCTAAGGTCCCGACTGGGTGGTTTTCCCCAATGTTTGAAGCAGAGATTTTCTAGGCTTCAACACCAAGCCAAAACTTGAAAATGGTAGCAGAGGACCATTTCTCCCTACGCCTGATCCCTTCCAAGAGTCCACTTCAGGGACGAAGAGTAGTGTTGGTTCCCACACAATCTACTTAGTTGGCACAGTGGTACCATGCACCATTAGCATCGGCCATAACCACGAACCAGAGGCATGCCCATTAATGGAAAAATTCAGGAACTTCTGCACCAGGCACAACTTCCAACACATGGAAAGTGCTCAACCTAATGAGGAATCTAGCTTTTCTCTCACACAAGCTCCCACGATGGAAATTTCTCCCCCCACCAAAATTTGATGACATGATACACCATATACAATTCATATCATCATGTATCGGGACCATGAATCGGGCTGTCTTCTCATAGGTCATAGGTTTCGAGTCAGCTACAACTATGAGAGTAGTTGTACCAATGATGGTGCAAAACCAATCCATATGCAACCTGTCGACCATGTCTGGTTCCACCACATCGACAATGGAATCATTTTCATGTCTATCGACCAGCTCCATTAGGACTGAATCTCTTCTTGATGGTCCCGCACAGACTCAATCCCCCTTAGGATCCTTATTTAATTCAGATGAGGACATCCTTGAGGCCATGACAAAGCCAGATTATCCGTGGGATGCAATGCATCATCGCTCATTTTTTTTCCCTTGAAAAAATGTTCAGCCCTGACAATACAAGAAAATAAGATATTTATGCGATTGAATCAAAATATTTCCTTCCATTAGGGAAATTTGATTGGTTCAAAAACTCCATCCCAATGCTCGATGTGTTCATGGAAGGGAACATGTCAAACATTTCACCTAGAATCAGGGTGAATATATCTCAAAATCCTAAGAAAGTCAAATATATCTCACTGGGGGCAGTGTGTTCACCAGAAGAGATAACCTCGTACATACACTTGCTATAAGAGTATCGAGATATCTTCGTGTGGGACTACTCGGATATGCATGGGATTAGTCCCACTATTATAAAGCACCATATTGACACCTAGCTTGATGTACCACCAATGTGCTAGAAACAACATCAACTACACCCATCCAAGGCGGAAGCAATAAAATGAGAAATCGATAAGCTTCACAAAGCTGAGATAATCTACCCCATCGCTTACAATTCCTAGGTTTCCAACCCTATTCCCGTCATGAAAAAATAGGGTACCATACACGTTTGCACCAATTTTCACGCTTTGAACAAAGCATGTCCCAAGGGAAATTACCCCACCCCATTCCTCGACCAAGTCATCAATTGTGAAGGTCACGAGGCCCTCTCCTTCATGGATGGCTTCTATGGGTATAATCAAATTCAAATTTGTCACACCGACTGGTACAAGACACCGTTCGCTACCCCCTAGGGTACATTTTCATATAGGGTAAAGCAATTTAAACTAAATAATGTTGGAGCCACCTTCTAGAGGGCCATGAATTATATCTTTCATGACTTGGCACACCTTATCCTTGTCTACTTGGACGACCTCACCATCCGATCCAAGAAGTGATAAGACCACCTTGAGGATTTGTGACTGGTATTCAAATGATGCCGGAAATAAAACCTACGCTTAAACCCCCTCAAGTGCGTATTTTGTGTCACAACAGGAATAATTTTATATTTTATCGTGTCCCAGCAAGGAATTAGAGTGGACCCCCTGAAATTCCAAGTTATCAAAGAGGTACCTCCACCTCGAACCCTCAGGCAACTACAAAGCTTGCAGGGAAAGGATAACTTTCTGAGACATTTCATCCCATATTATGCCACTTGTGCTCAAGGATTCCTACGTCTCCTTCGTCAGGACATCCCATTCAAATGGGATGAACAAGCCCAACAAGCATTCGACATGCTGAAATACACTTTGTCTTCAGCACCACTGATTAGTCCACCAGACTAAAACAAAAACTACATCCTATATCTATCAGCATCCGAGACCTCTTTGGCCGGAGTATTGATCTAGGAGGGCCTAGATGGGAAGAAGCACGTAATATATTACATTAGCAAAACCTTATCAGGCCCGAAATTAAGATATGATCCCTAAGAAAAGACTGCCCTAGCACTAATTCATACAGTCCAAAAAATTCATCATTACATTATCTTAAAGACCACAACAGTCATCGCAGATATTAATCCCATGAAGTATCTACTCACACGTTGTTTAATGAACCAAAAATATGCCCGTTGGATAGTCATTCTGCTAGAATATGACTTACAGTTTCGCACCCCAAGAAAAAAAAGGCGTTAATCTTAACAGAGTTCATTACGGACCTACCAAGTCATACCAAAGAATCACCAGTCAAAAATTCACTACCGGATGAACATATCTTCCTCGTAGCAACCGAAGACCCTTGGTAAGGAGATATCCTCCTCTTTTTATGAACCCAAAAGTTTAGACCCCATCTCACTCGTGACGACTGTCGACCATTCTCACCCAGGCCCCCGGATACCTCCTTATGGGAGATGTCTTATACTGATGGGGCATCGACACTGTTAGGTCTCCGTAGTTTGCAAGATTGGAAAGTACAAACGCTACAGAGCCTACATCAAAACCACTTTCGAATCTGAGGATCTAGCAATCCTAGATTCAGAGAGGGATCTCTCTATGTGTGTGTTTTTAAAGGATATTTCTTTAATCTTAATTATGGTATGGTATTAGGCTAGTTATGAAGAACAAGGTTTTTGTTTGTTTTGGTTTGGATGAATATCATTAAAATGAAGGAAGTATTATGAGGGGTAAAGATAAGCAAGAAACAAGTTCAATCCATTGGGCTATGGAGTCATAAAGGATTTAATTGCACAACAAGTTTCAAAGGTGGTCCATGGGGCAAGTCATCCATGTCAAAGGATTCTTTAGATTAATTTGATGTTATGGAAACATAAAAAGTGTTGTGAGAGAAACAAACACAAAAGAAAAACAAAGGACAACCTAAGATCACGTAAGTACTTCTAAACTAGCCTGCTTTTGGCATGCACTTAATAGAAAGACACGAAGTAACCTAAGATGAGGTAAGTACTTTTAAACTAACCTGCTTTTGATATACTTTCAAGAGAAAACATTAAAAACAAATAATAGCTTAAGATGAAGTAAATAATTTTAACTTAGCACGCTTTCAGCATATTCTAAAAGGAAAACATTTATGACGAACATAAAAAGTATTATAAGATCAAGTAAGTACTTTTAAACTAGCCTACTTTCAACATACTCTTAAGGGAACTTTTCAGAGTAACTTTTGGAGAAGAAATCAGAGGACAGGGCTAACCATAGACTTCCCTAATTCAAATTTACTTAGCAAACTCTTAAAGAACTTTTAAAGACAATATTTCAAGCTACACTCAGCAAAACATGGGCTTACCAACATTCTTTGATTGATTACACTCTATTGATTTATCCTTAAATACACAATTCAGAAGAAAACATCAAGATAAAGACTATTAATTGAGATTTAGGGTACTTAACAGTAAATCCTAATCTTTATTTGTTGTTCTTTATCAAAGAAGGTGTAAAACATGGAAAACATGAGAAAAATGACAACTACAGTAAGAAAAACATCACCATTGACATAAACCAGGATCCCATGAATCAACTTGTGTATTTGATGTTGAAACCAGTTACAATCTTCAATTCCAGTGGGTCTTTACAACTTCAAACTTCTCATCTCAGCCTATCTTTCTTCTATTACAATACAGAGCTTCAACAACCTCAAAAGATATTTACAATTAAAAAGTATTCAAAGACCAACCTCTATATTGTCTTCTACAGAAGATTTTATTAGAAGAATGAGGAGGTAGAGTGTAAAAAAGAGTCCCTTGTGTAATTAATACATAGTAATGGTTTCTCGACCTTTGGGAGGCTTAAGGGAGAAGTTTTCAAATGTTTATCTCTATTTTAATCATTCTTACATTAAATTTCATCACCTTTAATCACTTTTGTTGACTTTGGGGGCTTTTGGTAGGTTGGTAGTTAATTTTGAGATGTCTTTAGAAATATCTCTGATTGTGAAATTAATTTGTAGTATTTTGAGGGAAATAAAACTATAGGTGTCATTATGAGGAGTCATAGCCTCAATGATGTGTCATTCGATGGCCTTCTTCATTGATTGATCTGTCCTGGTGGCTTTAAACATTGTTTAGGCCCTAATTCTTGCTTCAAGGCCTTTAAAATCACTTCAAAATGTTGAAACCTTATATGCTGATTGTGTTCACTGATTTGGCTTTGTCATCTGCCCTTTGACTATGATTTTAACACCAAAACAGTAGGATTAAGCTTTTAATCTTTCCAACTTGTGCATTAACCCTTTCAACTTTTACTGTTCCCTGGCTTTTGCTTTATTTGATTTGCCTGAACTGTTTATCTTTTAAACCTATTTTACCTTAAGACCATAGAATTTGAATCTTTCAGCCTTCGATTTTTCACGTCGGAACCTCTTCAATCCTTTAATCTTTAGCCTTTACTGTCTTTTCTTTTATCACTGTGGACAGGGGGTTTTTAGTGCAGTGGAGGTTTTAAGGGTATGACCAGTGCTCACACAGCACTGTCCAAACCTGCGAATGAAACCAGACAACCTTCTCCCTTTGTGATTTAGCCTTCAAACATGGAAGACTTTGGCTTTGTCCCTTTGCGAGTTGTGGATAGGGTTTCCGCTCCAAAAAATATGATAAAAACCTGCAAAAAACAATAAAAATGTTATAAAAAAACCTGCGATGGAGGGGTTTGATTGCTTAGGAGGATGACGGAGCGGAGGAGTGGTGCAGAGGGGGAAATATGGAGGTGGAAAGAGGTTTCATGAAGTCAGTAGGCGAAAATCTGGTTTAAAATGGTATTTGGTGCGAATTTAGGCAAAGCGGGTTTGGAAATACGGCAAATGGTTTTCACGTTTAATTAAAGTGGTAAGTGGTTTTCAACAAATCAAACGTGATCCAATTGTATCGCACTGCGTGGCCCTTTGCAATACCGTCGGTATCGCGTGATTTTTTTTTGTTAAACTGCGAACAGCAAAATTGCGCGATATGCGATGTCAACCGTCGGATGAGGAGGAATAGATCTGATGGTACAGACCAGGGCACGATAGAAAGTTGCATGGTGGGCGCTGTAGTGGGAGACAGGTGTCAAGGTGTGATTTGAAGAGATGACCGGGTAATGGAATGTGGGTCTGGAGGGAAGTTGGGTGATGGGATGAGTGAGGACCGTCAGATTCTGATAAATCGACGGCAGGGATTCTTTGCAAGGGTGAATGGATGGAAGGATTTGGGTGATCGATGGGTCAAATGTGGGTCGTCAGATCCTATGGATCTACGGTGTATATCTCACCGGGTATCATTGCCGGGGCGGGTAAAATATAAAAGAAAGACAGGTTTAAGAATAAAAATGATGATGCGATGGGGGCTTTGGTGTAGGCGCTGGGGTATGGTCATGGGTAGGAATGAGTGACCAGGGGCTAAGGAGAAGGGGGCTTATCACATCGGGGGAACTTTTGCAAAGGAAATGCGGGTATTTCAGGAAAAAGCTGATGCGATAGGGTTAGAGGGGTTTTTTAAAAGCACTTGGTCATAGCGCCGGGCCTTATGACAGAAAGGGCGGAGGAAATTAAGCCCTCAGGGGCTTAAGGCCTTAAAAAGGGTGGAAGAGGCTTTTAAAGGGTTTTTTATGCATTTTGTTTTTTGAAGTCCCAATAGTTATAAGGGAAAAGCTCTTAAACCATAACAAAGGGTTTTATGGTTAAAAAGGGATTTTGAAGGTTTTTTGAGGAGAATGAAGGGAAAATGAAAGAGAGAAAAGGAGATTTTTTCAGAGGAAAGTGGAGGATGAAAAAGGGCCACAATGAGTGAATAAAATGATGAAAATGGGTTTTTTTAGGAAACAGTTTCGAAGGGATCAACAGATTTCTTGGTGGATTTTTAAAGGGGGCAATAGGCTTTTGAAGGTTTTGAAGTGAAAACACCAAGGACATGAACCTTTTGAGACAAGGATCACAAAGAGGCTTTAAGAGGTCACAATTTTTGCATGAAATCTGTTTCTTGAAGACTAAAGACTTGTTTTAGCCATCATTTGTTGAAACAAAAATTTACTGATGGCTAACAGTGGCTCCACTTGGGGATGGCAACTCCTTGGAGGTGTCAAAAATTTCAGATTTTATCTCTGGGATGCAGACCTGTGCCTTGATCCATTGACAACCTTCTTCTTCGATCATGTTGCTTAGAAAAGATGATTAGTATCTGATGTCAGCAAACAAACTTCTCCCAGACATTCTACCTACACAGCCTACTTCCTAACATTTTTTCTTCAGAAGGTGCATTTGAACTTGCAAACCTTAAACATCAACATTTTATTATTTTCAAAGCAGGAAAAACTAATCTAAATTTACCCTTATTTCTTCCATGAGTTTAGATTAAACTGTTGAACTCATAAATTCTCCACCTAAGCTACTATCTGCCAGGATTAGATTATCTGGAAAATTTTATTCTCTATCTTCTAAAACAAAAATTAAAACACAGTCAAATCAGGATTAAGCTGTCTGATTTTCTGTGGGACTGTGGCATAAAAACAAGCTGCACATAGACTTTATTTGCAGAAATTTGAAAACAAAACTGTGAAGGCTTAAGATCTGAAAATAAAAAAGCATCCTTCATTCTTTTTGCAGCTCTGGTTTTGATATTTTTAGATCTTCTTTTCTCTTCTCTTGGTTCAGAGTTTTAGCATATTAGAACCAATTCTTCATCAAACTAAAAGGTTCAGGATTTAGGATTTTTTGAACCACTGTTTTTCTATCCTAATCTATTCTACTGATGAGCCAAGATTGAACATTTTGGCAAATATTTTTCACTAACCTATCAGCAGAAAATTGAAATCTATCTAGTCATGATTAGGTTGTATGACTAAAATAGTAGTGTGTTCTGAAGTAGTGGCATTTAAGCTTGCACACTTTCAGATTTCTCTTTCTTTTTTTTGTATGGGGATGTACCTTTCTCTTTTATTTCTGCCCTCTTTTCCTTTTTCATTGTTTTGGTATTTTCCTTTTTTCAAATTTTAAAAACAGTGTTATACACAATGAGTAAAAGCTTTAAAAGCAAAAATACCAGTCAACAGAAATAATGTTTGAGAACCCTGCCATTGACAGGACTTCCAAAGTATTCAGCTCCATATAACTCTTGCAGAAAAAATGCATTGTTTCCAATGGCAGATTGGATAAGATAAGAGCCTTGCCATAAGTTATCAAATTTTCCATGTTTGCCCTTATCTTCTATTCTTGAATCCCATTTCAAAACTTTATCACCAATATTGAAATCACTTGCCTTGGTTCTTTTTTCAAACAACTTCTTGATGTTTTCTTGTAGTTGTCGTGCTCTGATGTATACTTCCTCCATGGTTTGTTGTAGATGTATTGTCTAATTTATTCTCCTTGTTACATCATCATCTTCAGACTGTACTTCCTGGAACAGCTTCATGACTGGCACCCCTAAACTGGTTGGAAATATTGCATCAGTTCCATAAACTAGTTGGTAGGGATACATCGCAATTGACTTTTTAACTGTCAATCTGTCTGCCCATAAAGCATGTACTAGCTTATTGTGCCATGATTTTTTGTTGTCTTCTAGCAACTTCTTGGTAATGTTTACCAAAATTTTATTTGAGGATTCTGCAAGCCCATTACCTTGAGGGTAATAAGCTGTGGAATGACCCAATATGATATGATAATTATGACAGAACTCTACCATCTTTCTAGACCCAAATGCAGCAGCATTATCAGTTATAATCTTCCTAGGACAACCAAATTTGGAAAATATATGGTTTTCAAGGAATGAAATGATAACGGAGTCTGTGGCATTCCCATATGGGATGGCTTCTATCCACTTGGTAAAATAGTCTGTTGCTGTGAGGATCCATCTATGTTGGGAAGATGAAGGAGGATGGATTTCCCCAATAAAGTCTAGACCCCACTGTTGAAAAGGAGCTTCAACAGTGATTGATTACAGAGGTAAGGGAAGCAACTTTCTTTTGCCTTCAAATATTTGGCATTTGTGACAGGCAATAATCATCTTATGAACATCTTGAAAGATGGTGGGCCAGTAATAGCCAACTCTAAGGATTTTGTTAGTTTTTGACTTCCAGTAGAGGTGACCTCCACATTCTCCTTCATGAAACTCATGCTTGACCCTTTCTGCATCATTCTTAGGAAAACATTTAAGCAATAATCCACTAGCATTTTTCCAATATAAACATTTATTCAAAATGTAGTAATTTACAACTTTTAACTTTAAAAATCTTGCCTTTGTTTTTGACAAAACAGGAGGGACATTAAGATTGAGGAAAACATACAAAATATCAGCATACCAAGATGAATTCAGAAAATAATATTCAAAAATTGGAGTTGATAACTCCTCCTGTTCATCTAATGCATTGAACATGTTTATATCAAGAGCTTGAAAGTTGGATTCAGCCATAATTTTTTCTAGTCCTTGACCCTTTAGGAGTTTAGTGGGCTTGATTTCTAAGGCATATTCTAAAATTATAGAAATCCACTTTCCTCTTTTTCCATCTAGATCTTGGGTCAATATATCTTTTACAATTGAATGAGGCATAAATTCTACTATGTGGGAGTGTAAAATGTAAACTATGAAGTCCTTTTAAGTTTTGACCAAGGCAAAGGCTTGTTTTTCCATTATGTTATACTTCATAGGTGCATCTCTCAATGCCTTGCTAAAAAATGCAATGGGTTGTTCTTGTCCAATCAAGTTTTTCTGTAATAGGACAACAACTACAATGTGTTCTGATGAAAATGAAAAAAATGAAGAAATCTTTTAAAAAATCAGGACTGATGAGAACTGGTGTTTTGGTGAGTGCCTGTTATACTAGCTCGAATGATTTCTTTGCTTCTAAGGTCCATTTAACTCCTCCTTCTTTCTTAAGCATGTCTTTTATGTTTCTAAGGAGTTCAGCTAAATTGGGTATGAACCTTCTCAAGAAATTAATCTTTCCAATGAAAGATTGAAGTTCCTTGATGTTTTTGAGATGGTTGATTTGCAATATACCATCAATCCTCTTTGGGTCTATCCTTATTCCTTCTTTTGATATGATATGCCCAATAAGCTTACCTTCTTGGAGACCAAACAATGTTTTCTTTGGGTTTAAGGACAGTCCAAATTTTCTGCATTTTTCAAAGACCTTTCTCAAGTGTATTAGGTGTTCTTCATCTGTTTTAGAATAAACAGTTATATCATCTAGGTAAATCACTATGAAGTAACCTATTTCTTCTGAAAATGAAATGTCCATGGCTCTCTGGAATGTGGCACCAACATTCATTAAACCAAAAGGAATTTTCAAATACATGAAAGTACCCCAAGGTGTAGTAAAGGTTGTTTTAAGTTGATCATCAGGATGTACCAGAATTTAATTGTAACCTGAGAAGCCATCTAGCAAAGAAATTATTTAGAACCAACTACCCTTTGTAATATATGATCCATTTTGGGCAAAGGATTGTTGTCCTTAAGTGAGGCTTTGTTTAAGTTTCCAAAATCAATGCAAAG
The DNA here is from genome assembly GCA_034641835.2 of Pinus albicaulis. Lineage (NCBI taxonomy): Eukaryota > Viridiplantae > Streptophyta > Pinopsida > Pinales > Pinaceae > Pinus > Pinus albicaulis. The sequence goes on from CM076575.1 coordinate 24,115,520, forward strand.
CCTTATTTCTTCTGTTTTCTTTCTAACTAATACAAGATTAGACACACACTTTGAGTATCTATCAGGGACTATAATTTCAACATCATACATTTTCCTAATTTCTTTCTCTACCAGAGGTAATTGAATAGGGTTGATTCTGTGCAATTTTTGTTTAAAAGGTTTCTAGTTTTCTTTGAGGGGTATCTTATGCTGAATTATTTCTGTATCATATGATTTCAAATCTTCATAACTCCATGCAAACACATCAGAAAATTCTTTAAACAACTCAATATATTTCAGTTTAATGTGAGCTAGCAGTGTTTTAGACGATTTGATCACTTTGGGTTTCTGTTTACTACCTATGTTGCATTCTTCCACTTCAGTTTCTATGGGTTCTAGTTTTGGCTTCTTGGCCACATCATTCAAATCAAATAATTCCTCTAAAGGGACTAGTCCTTTTGGCAAGCTTTGGTATTTAGATTGCAACACTTCTAAGTATTCATCTTCTAACTCCGTGCTAATTTCTATTATCTGTTTGGGTTCATTTGTTAACAGATTTATTTCAGCAACCTCTGGAGACTTTTCTTCTTCAGTAAGTGGGTTTTGTTCAGTAGGATAGTCTTCATCATACTCTGAATCCGAGTTTGGTGTTTCAAATTCATTTTTGGACTATTGGAAGTCTTCTATTTGTTTATCTCCATAAAAAACTTACCAATATCTTTCATTATCTGGGACAACTGGTCTAAATTTGACTTGGGTGGTGCATTGCTTGGTTTCATAAGGTGTTAGACAAGTTCTAGCAGCAAAGGCTAAACCATTGGCAAGGACATTTTGGTTTCTTGGGATAAAGATAAGTTGGAATTCATCAAAAGTTTTTAACAAGTCCATGACATTATTTCTATAGGCTCTAAGTCTGGGATGTTTGGCACTATATTCCCCATTTAGTTTCCTAATAATCAACTCTAAATTCCCATGAACTTTTATCCTTTTGGCCCCTAATTTTTGCAATAAATGTAGGCCTAAAAGGAGAGTTTCATACTCAACTATATTGTTTGTACATTGAAAGTTTAATCTATAGGAATGTCCCTCAACATAATTTTTTTCAGTGTTGTGTAACCATATGCCTGCTCCTGCATCATTTTTAGTGCATGACCCATCAAAAATCATGTTCCAAAGAGGACTATTTTGAGATTTGAAATTTATTTCGTTGGTGTCCTCTTTGTCTTCTTCATCATTCTGTCCTGTACATGGGTCTACACTACGTTTTTCTATGTTTTTTTCCTCAAGGTTTTCAATGTTTTGAGGTTTTACTCCTTGATTTTCATGATCTGCATTATTTTTATGATTGTTTTTCACTTTAAGACCTTTAATCGGTTTGCTGTAAATTTCTGAATCAGCAAACCGTTTTTTAATTTCCTTTATGTTTTCATCCTCATTTATGGCTGTAACTATGTTTGAATGTGAAGTGATTACAACATTTGATGATTTTTAATTGACTAATTCCTGCTAATTAGGAATATCATCATTATAAAGAATAAATGAGTCAAGGTTAGTGTGTATGGAATAGAGAGGAGAATTCTCTGGTCTTTCTTGATTACTCACCATGTATTTCGTGTGTGTTTATCTATAAATTATTCTAGGTTGACTGAAGACAGGGATGGTGGCATAAGTCATATCCATCTGCATAGTACCTTGTAACCTTAGCCCCCCATGATCTTGAAAGGAGCATGCCATATTTGGGGGGTATATCAGCCAAAACAATGTCCATTACTAAGCTCTTGGCTAGTATTTGGGCTAAGTTAACACACAGATCCTTTATTAGGCCTAGGCATCTCACCCTACTTGAATCAAAGGAATATAAATTTTTGTAGGGTCTAGTTACCTCTAAGCCTAATCTTTCCATTATTACCTTGGGCATGAGGTTGTGTGATGCTCCTGAATCAAGCATGGCATTGTGAAGAATATTTTCATGGATGTTAAAACTGATGTAAAATGGAGGGGTAGTTCCTTCTTGAAATTTTCCTTCAATTTTTGGTCCAAATATGAGCTCTGGGGTATCATCATTTAAGTTGACAGTGTCATGAACATCTTCTATGTTCAAAACCTTCAAAACCTGACCTCTATATACATTTTGAGTGGCTAACTTAGTAAGTGGGACATAGATTTTGATTTTGGATATTTCATTCTTTAGGCTAAAGGGAATCTGATTTTTCAAAATGTTTGATTCGGCCTTGTTAGTCACTCCTTGTTCAGCAAAATCAGCTTGCTAATTTTTAGTATATATAGCAGTTAAAATAGTTTTTTCAGGAGCATTAGCTGAGGTGCTAGTGCTGTTGGGTTTAACACTCTGTTGTTCATTTTCTTGGGTGTTTATCCCTCTATTTGGATCAGGCTTTATAGCCATTATTTTTTGAATTTCTACTGTCTTTTTGGAAAAAAATTTAGGGCTGTTTTTGGCAGTTTTATCAGACGTTTTGTTTCTGGGAGTTTCTTGATTCTTTTTACTTCTTAGGTCATATTTTTTAGGTGATCCTATGATGGCATTTTCAGTGTATTGTTCATAATAATCAGTTTGTGGTCTTCTGTCATCATAAGGTGTATACAGACATTGTTTTCTTTCATGGAGAAAATTAGAATCCTCATTGCATACTCCCAGCATGTTTATGTTGTCATCCTGTGTTTGTTCATTTATCTCATCATCCTCATTAAAACAATTCTCTTGAAAAGGAGGTCTGATCTGTTGATCATCCTCTCTTTGTCTATTTTTAGGTTGATTTCTCCTAAAGTTCTGATTTTGATTTTGAGATTGATTTCTGTTTTGGGGAGCTGACTGATTTTCTCTAGATTGTGCTCTCTCAAGTATGCTCATCTTATTCATCATTTCCTCCATCATTCTCTCCATTTTTGAACTAGATGTGGAAGGTGCAGTTTCCTCCCTAAATGATACTTTCTTTTCATTCCTCATCCTAGCCCTTTTCTCAATCAGATTAACTTCCACAACAAGAGCTCCCTTCTGCATGTCTTCCAAAGTCAAGGGATCTCTTTCTCTTAGTTGATATGCCATTTCAAGATCAAATCCTTCAGGAAATTTTTCCAAAGCTTAGCCTTGTGGAGGTTTCAAATCTGGGGGTAATGCATTATAAACACTATTGAATCTAATGCAATAATTTTGAACACTTTCCCCACTGTTTCTTTTGAGGTTGTTGTAATCTAAAAGAATTTGGAGAGGGTTTTTTCTGACTTCCCATTTGTTTAGGAATGATTGATGGAGAGCTTGAAGGTCATTAATGCTATGAGGGGTTAAGCCTTTGAACCACTTTCTTGCTTCTCCCCCTAAGATTTGAGCAAATAATCTAAGTTTGACAGTTTCATCATCAGTCTCATTTCTATCAAAATAGTCATTCATATTTTCCACATGTTGTGAAGCAGTAATAGCACCACTAGCATCATATAATGGAATTTTGGACTGATAGTCCTGTGGTAGATTGACTAAAGGTAAAGGAAGGACTAGGGGAGCATACCATGTTGCCATGATAGGAGGTTGTAGAAAAAATGGGTGGTTTACAGGTGGAGGATGTAAGATAGGAGGGGGTTGATGGAATGGAGTGGTTTGGACAATGGGTGTATGGGTAACAATAGTATTTGGACCAGAAAAAGACTGTTGAGCAGATCTAGGGTGAGAAAAACCAAAGTTGTGAATGAAATGAAGATCAGGTGGAGTGGCTTCTCTACTACCAGGATATTCACCACTATGTTGGGGTGAGTGTGAAGGCTCAAAGTCTATCTGATCAATATCACTAAGTGACTTAGTCCTAGATAGTTCTCTTGTGAATGGTAAGTCAACTTGTGTATCTTATAGAGCTGCAAGGTTTTCAGGGGCGGAATTAGCTCTATGAATTGGTCTAACAACAATTGAAGTCTTAGACTTAGGAGATTTCCTAAGTATACTTTCTGGATTATCAACGGTCTCAGGAGGATTTGGGTCAGGATAGGCTCTAATATAAATTCTTCTAGAAGCCACTATGTTGTGTTTTCAGACCCAATAGTAAGAAAAGTTCAACCAAATATGACAATATTTAATAGGCTAACTGATCTTTAATAAGAAAACTCAATCATCAAAGCCCTTAATTGAGTTTGTATGATGTTATGATAGAAATGGGTTTCCCGGTGGAGTCTTTAGGCCAATTCAAAAATGTGGAGTCACCAGGTGGAAATTTTTAGCTTTGGGGGGTAAAATGTTTTATGGTCCACCACCACTAATTTGTCTGAATACCAATCTGAAATGTTTTTGGGTTTTCTGAGTTTTTTATAGTCCTATGGGTTATGAGAGTGTCCTATATCTATTTCAACACTTAGCTACGGTGATGAGACAAAAAGATTTTACTCTGTGGATTACTTAGCTAATTTCTCCAAGGTTTGATAAGGGTCTGTTAGAATCCTAAGAAGTACTTAGATTTCCACTAATTCAGACAATTCCTATCATGATCACCAATATGCTTGGTAGCACTTGAATAAATTTTATCTTTCTTAAATGAATACTGAGTGTTTTTTTAAGGGCTTTTGCTCAGAAATTCCCCAGTATGGTCGCCAGTCTATTAGGTCTCCGTAGTTTGCAAGATTGGCAAGTATAAACGTTGAAAAGCCTACATCAAAACCACTTTGGAATCTAAGGATCTAGCCATCCGAGATTCAGAGAGGGATCTCTTTATGTGTGTGTTTTAAAGGATATTTCTTTAATCTTAAGTATGGTATGATATTAGGCTAGTTATGAAGAACACAGTTTTTGTTTGTTTTGTTTGGGATTAATATCATTAAAATGAAGGAAGTATTATGAGGGGTAAAGGTGTAAGTAGGCTGAAAATAGTTCAACTGATAAGATAAGAAAGAAACAGCTTCAAACCGTTGGGCTATGGAGTCATAAAGGATTTAAGTGCACAACAAGTTTCAAAGGTGGTCCATGGGGAAATTCATCTATGTCAAAGGATTCTTTAGATTAATTTTATGATATGGAAACATAAAAAGTGTTGTGAGAGAAACAAACACACAAGAAAAACAAAGGACAACCTAAGATCATGTAAGTACTTCTAAACTAGCCTGCTTTTGGCATGCACTTAATAGAAAGACACGAAGTAACCTAAGATCAGGTAAGTACTTTTAAACTAGCCTGCTTTTGATATAATTTCAAGAGAAAACATTAAAAACAAAGAATAGCTTAAGATCAAGTAAACTTTTAACTTAGCCTGCTTTCAGCATATTCTAAAAGGAAAACATTTATGATGAACATAAAAAGTAGTCTAAGATCAGGTAAGTACTTTTAAACTAGCATGCTTTCAACATACTCTTAAGGGAACTTTTCAGAGTAACTTTTGGAGAAGAAATCAGAGGACAGGGCTAACCATAGACTTCCCTAATTCAAATTTACTTAGAAAACTCTTCAAGAACTATTAAATACAATATTTCAAGCTACACTCAGCAAAACATGGGCTTACCAACATTCTTAACTAATTACACTCTATTGATTTATCCTTAAATACACAATTCAACAGAAAACATAAAGATAAAGATTATTTAGTGAGATTTAGGGTACTTAAAAGTAAATCCTAATATATATTTTCTGTTCTTTATCAGAGAAGGTGTACAACATGGAAAACATGAGAAAAATGACAATTACAGTAAGAAAAACATCACCATTGACATAAACCAGGATCCCATGAATCAGCGTGTGTATTTGATGTTCAAACCAGTTACAATCTTCAAGTCCAGTAGGTATTTATAGCTTCAAACTTCTCATCTCAGCCTATCTTTTTTCTATTACAATACAGAGCTTCAGCAGCCTCAAAAGCTATTTACAGTTAAAGAGTATTCAAAGACTAACCTCTATACTGTCTTCTGGAGAAGTATTTATAGAAGAATGAGGAGGTGGAGTGTAAAAAAGAGTCCCTTGTGTAATTAATATAGAGTAATGGTTTCTCAACCTTTGGGAGGCTTAAGGGAGAAGTTTTCAAATTTTTATCTCTGTTTTAATCAATATTACATTAAATTTCATCACCTTTAATCACTTTTGTTGACTTTGGGGGCTTTTTGTAGGTTGGTAGTTAATTTTGAGTTGTCTTTAGAAATATCTCTGACTGTGCAATTAATTTGTAGTCTTTTGAGGGAAATAAAACTATAGGTGGCATTCTGAGGAGTCATAGCCTCAATGATGTGGCATTCGATGGCCTTATTCATTAATTGATCTGTCCTGGTGGCTTTAAACACTGTTTAGGCCCTAATTCTTACTTCAAGGCCTTTAAAATCACTTCAAAATGTTGAAACCTTATACGCTGACTGTGTTCACTTATTTGGCTTTGTCATCTGCCCTTTAGCTATGCTTTTAACACCAAAATAGTAGGATTAAGCTTTTAATCTTTCCAACTTGTGCATTAACCCTTTCAACTTTTACTCTTCGCTGGCTTTTTATTTATTTGATCTGCCTGAATTGTTTATCTTTTAAACCTATTTTACCTTAAGACCATAGGATTTGAATCTTTTAGCCTTCGATCTTTCATGCCAGAACCTCTTCAATCCTTTAATCTTTAGCCTTTACTGTCTTTTATTTTATCATTGTGGACAGGGGGTTTTTAGTGCAGTGGAGGTTTTAAGGGTATGACCAGTACTCACATACGCGGATGAAACCAGGCAGCCTTCTCCCTTCATGATTTAGCCTTCAAACATGGAAGACTTTGGCTCTATCCCTTTGCGAGTTGTGGACAGGGTTTCTGCTCCAAAAAATATGACAAAAACCTACGACAAACAATAAAAACATTATAACAAACCTGCGATGGAGGGGTTTGATTACTTAGGAGGCTAACGGAGTGAAGGATTGGTGCAGAGGGGGAAATATGTAGGAAAAAAGAGGTTTCATGAAGTCAGTAGGCGAAAATCTGGTTTAAAATGGTATTTGGCGCGAATTCAGGAAAATCGGGTTTGGAAATATCGTGAATGATTTTCGCGTTCAATTCAAGTGGTAAGTGGTTTTCAACAAATCAAAAGCGATCCAATTGTATCGTGCCGCATGGCCCTTTACAATACCGCTAGTATCGTGTGATTTTTGTTTGTTAAACTCTGGACAACAAAATCGCGTGATATGTGATGTCAACTGTCGGATGAGGAGGAATGGATCTGACGGTGCAGACTGGAGCGCGATAGAAAGTTGCACGACAGGCACTGTAGTGGGAGATAGGTGTCAGGGCGTGATTTGAAGAGATGACCAAGTAACGGAATGTGGGTCTGGAGGGAAGTTGGGTGATGAGATGAGTGAGGACCATCAGATTTTGATAGATCAACGGTGAGGATTCGTTGCAAGGGTGAATGGATGGTAGGATTTGGGCGATCGACGGGTCAAATGTGGGCCGTCGGATCCTATGGATCTACGGTGTAGATCTCACCAGGTATCGTTGTCGGGGTAGGTAAAATATAAAAGAAAGGCAGGTTTAAAAATAAAAATGCCGATGTGATGGGGGCTTTGGCGTAGGCACTGGGGTATGGTCACGGGTAGGAATGAGTGACCAGGGGCTAAGGAGAAGGGGGCTTATCGCATCGGGGGAACTTTTGCAAAGGAAAAGCGGGCATTTCGGGAAAAATCCAATGCGATAGGGTTAGAGGGGTTTTTTAAAAGTGCTTGGCCATAGCATTGGGCCTTATGATGGAAAGGGTGGAGGAACTTAAGCCCTCAGGGGCTTAAGGCCTTAAAAAGGGTGGAAGAGGCTTTTAAAGGGTTTTTTATGCATTTTTTTTTAAAGTCTCGATAGTTATAAGGGAAAATATCTTAAACCATAACAAAGGATTTTATGGTTAAAAAAGGATTTTAAAGGTTTTTTTAGGAGAATGAAGGGAAAATGAAAGAGAGAAAAGGAGCTTTTTTCAAAGGAAAATGGAGGATGAAAAAGGGCCACAATGAGTGAATGAAATGATGAAAATGGGGGTTGTTTAGGAAACAGTTTTGAAGGGAACAACATATTTCTTGGTGGATTTTAAAGGGGACAACAGGCTTTTGAAGGTTTCGAAGTGAAAACACCAAGGACATGGACCTTTTGAGACAAGGATCATAAAGAGGCTTCAAGAAGTCACAAATTTTGCATGAAATCTATTTCTTAAAGACTAAAGACTTGTTTTAGCCATCATTCGCTGAAACAAAAATTTACTGATGGCTAACAGACAACATCTTACGTCGATGCCTCACCCATGACTAAGCGGAACAAGACCTTAATGACTGCCACAGCGGAACTTGCGGTGGCTGCCTCTTCGGAATGGCCATTGCCCGAAAATTCCTACGAGCAGGATATTTTTGGCCCAATTTATTTCGCGATTTCATTTTATCAGTCAAAGGTGCGAGCGATGTCAACGCTTCGCTCACAAGGCAAGATCCCCTCTCGCTCCCCTACACCTTGTCATCGTTGCTGGTCCCTTTTGTAAATGGGGGATAGACTTCATGAATTGCAACCCAACATCATCGAGCAATCACAAATACATTATTATAGTTGTCAATTATTTCACCAATTGGGCAGATGCTATGCCCCCATACGACAACACCGTAGAAACTGCTGCATGATTTCCAATTAACCATGTCATTGCCCGGTTCAGCGTACCCAAGGAGTTAGTCTCCGACCATGGGAAACACTTAGAAAATGAATTTTTCCAGGAGCTATCTCACCATCTCAGATTCACACATGAATTTGCATCACCATACTACCCCCAATACAATGGACATGTAGAGGCTGTGAACAAAGTACTCAAAACAATGTTACAACATATGGTTAATAACCACAAAACAAACTAGCACCACATGATTTTCTCGACCCTGTGGGCATACCGCACGATAGTAAAAACATCAACAGGGTTCACACCCTTCCACCTGGTGTACGGGGTTGAAGCCAAGATTCTCTTGATATACCTTTCTATTTACACAGAGGCTTAGCAAAAATGGCAGATAAAGTTCAAGCTAAATCTGAGGGAAGTGAAATCTCACTTTTCATCATGGCTTATTAAAATTGCTAGTTTTAGATGAGTTACAAAGACTAGGCAAAGACTTGTCTTCTTTTCTATTTGTTAGTGGTTTTGAAATGGATACCATTACCCCTAAAAGAAATCATAAACCTAGAGGTATACGATCACCTTTAGTGGTAGAAAAAATTGAACCAGTAGGGGAAGAGCAGAGTGAACCAGTAATGATGGAAACAGAGCAGTTGTAGAGATTTGATACACTCACTATTCCACCTGCAAAACAAAAGTCAATAATGAGAAAACCTGCAAAACAAGAGTCAACTGTGACTAAACAAGGTAGAAAAAGGATTACAAGGAGCCAAAAAGTGGCTAAAGGAAATTTAGAAGACATACTACATGCTATTGATATAGAAGAGACTCCTATAGTCCAGGTTGAGGATATAGATGAAGGTGGAAAGAAGATCAAGAAAGTTAAATCAACAAAGAATTTAGAGTTTGAAGGTGATGATGCAGGTTTTATGTTTCAGGGTAGGAAGCCCATGAAAAGACATGATAGAAAACTGTTGGAAAGTATTAGAGAAGTTCATCCAGCCACTGACACTTTCTAGCCACCACAAAGCATTATTGACGTTTCATCACCTGCAGAAGAAGATCCAGTCAGTAAGCAAAAGAAAGGAAAGGAGAAAGTCATTGAAAAAATAGAGTTTGAAATCCTTTAAGAACAATTGAGATTAGCTAATCATGAAATAGTAGTCATGAATAAGGAGGCAAGGAAACATAATGTCCAGAAGGTTCAACTTGAAAATATGAAAGAGGTTTGGGAAGAGCAGGTTGACAGTGTATCAAAAACCCTGGACAACACACAACAATTAATCAAATGGAATATGCCTTTGAGGAAAAAGGTGAAACATGTCAGAAGAATGAACCTGCACTTGAAATATACCAACAGAAAGATGAAGGATCAAGTTAAAGACCTCCAAGAACAACTAGAATTGATCCATGAGGAGCTGGAGAAGAAGGGTCTTAAAATGATAGTAATTGAGGAGCCCATGGCTCAACTCATCGTCAATGAAGAAGAAACACCTCAAGACTCTTAGGTTGAGTTGGTTTATGTTTTGAAAGGTCAATGGAATGTTGAAAAAAAAAATTATACAACTTGAAGGTACATTTTGAAACTAAGAAAAAATCTGGAATTTACACAGTTTTCCACAGTTTCGTAGCGTTTCCTAGGCTTGAAGCGAGGAAAACTCTACGAAACCACCTGTAGCTTTCTTTTTTATTTTAAAACCATTTTGGGTAGCTTCCAAGGAGAGAAAATGATATGGAGGATGTATTATGGAATGATGAACATAATGTAAAAGGAAATAATTAGAAAATTTGATTGCAAAGGTCATTTTTTGTACGCTACGAAAGTATGCTACAAAACTGCAATACTTTCCTAGGGAGATGTTTTGAAGGTTTCTAAATAGGTTTATGGGAAGTTTTGGATAGGTGGATACTTTTAAAGGGTCAAGGGACCTTGCCAGTAATCATCCAAGACTTGAAGACCATGAAATGAAGACAATCCATCAGCTAAATCATTCCTTGAAGATAAGGACCTGTTATCTTGAAAAATAGGGTTTGTTTCCAGATTTTGAGGAGGGTAATTAATATGTCAAGTAGTGATGATTTCTATAATATCTCATTCAAACATGTGAATCATTATTTGTCAAATTTATACCTATTTTAAGAGATAAGGTAGTTGATGTAATAAGTAGCAGTTTGAGTCCTATTAAGGAAAGGACAATTTTATAGTATAACTATCATTTTCTCATAAGAGAATATGCTTTCTTGATATGCAAGGTGTCATTAGAAAAAGTTCGATGAATCTAGCCAAGAGGAAGATAATCTATCATGTAACAAGGTCTATTAAAGGGCAGATATTCGAAATTGTAAAGGGTTGGAGATTTTTTGCAATACAACAGCTTTATGTAATTTGACTGATATCAGTAATACAGAGGAATTTTTCTTGACCAACTTGAGATTCTGATGGAGTTTTTAGTGATTTTTTGATCTATATTTTTATGTGTACCATTTGTAGTAGATTTCATATTTAATACTCAAAATTCATAGGTGTATGCTCTGACTTCCTTTATTGATGAAATGGCTGTGTTATTTCATGTTCCATGTGTGATTTACCTTTTCCGAAAAACCCTTACCTGCCTCAAATTCCATGTCAAGAGAACTTACCACTGAACTACTAATTTATTGACTCCATAATCCCAATGACTGCAGACTTGTACTCTTTTCAAACTACACACATCTAGTTAGCCATCTAGTTAGCCATCTAGTTTCATCATTATCAAATATCATTAAAACCTTTGAGAGAGCCCTCTCAGACTGAAGAGGATAAGCTTCAGTTACAAGTTGGTTTGGAATAGTTACATGAAATTGTTTGATTAGCAGTCAATCAAGTGAAGTTTTGTGATAACAGATTAGATAACCAGATTCTTTCTCTAGAGCCTTCTTTACTACAAGCCCCATCAAATGTAATATTCCAGAAGAGTTCTAAATTAGGAGTTAATTGTTCGATTAGAGCCGCGTTTTCAGGTGTATCCATGTAATTTCTAAATTGGGCTTCAATTCTAGTATCATTGAATAATATGAATGAATCCAAATCAGTGTGAACAAAATATATAGGGTAATTATGAGGTTTTTCTTGACTGCTTACCATATATTTCATGATAGTTTCCCTATATAACCTTATTTGCTTGACAAAGACTGGTATTGTAGCAAAATTCATATCTAGTTGAAGAGTTCCTTGTAACTTTTCTCCCCAAGAACATGATAAAAGCATGCCATATTTAGGAGGAATGTCTGCTACGACAATGTCCATAACTAGGCTTTTGGTTGGGATTTGAGACAAAGTTATACACAAGTCCTTGATGAGACTTAAACATTTCACTTTACTTGAATCAAATGAGTATAGATCTTTGTAGGGCCCAGTGATGTCGAGGCCTAAATTTTTCATTACATCTTTAGGCATTAAGTTGTGTGAAGCTCTTGAATCCAGCATAGCATTATGAAGGATTTTATCATGTATGTTTAAGCTGACATAGAAAGGAGGGGCCGCTCCTTCTTGTAACTTACCATCTACTTCTAGACCAACCAACAATTCAGGTTGATCATCATTCAGATTGAGAGTGTCAGCAGTTTCCCCTATTTTCAACACTTCCATTTCCTGAGTTCTATATGTTTGTTTTTTCATTAGCTCTATAAAGGGATGGAAATTTTGACTTTATCTAGTTTGTTTTCAAGATTAAATGATGATTGAATCTTTACAACATTAGGAATGTCAAGTACATCAACAGTTTCTTTAGATTTAAGTAGGGTTTGTTGATTGGTGGTTGGAACATCAGTTTGAGTTGTTTTAGAAATAAAATAAATTGTCTTTTTAGTAAAAATATCTGAACGTTTCTTACCAGGAGTTTCAACAGATTTCTTAGATGAATTTTCTACTGTTTTCTTAGGATCTGAATCAAAGGTAATTTTGGGAGGTTGATCAATATTATTTTTAGCAGTACTGTCAGAAATTTTTATGCTCCTAAGATTATATTGTTTGTGAACCTCCATAATGGAGTTTTCAAATCCTTGTTTATATTCTTCATATTCATCTGATTGAAGCTCTGTTTGAGCTAATGAAATAACTTCTAGTCTTCTTCTGTGAGAAAAATAGTATCATTATTTTGTAAACCAAACAGATTTATTTGGTTGTATTCTTCCTCTTGAATGATCTCTCCATTTTCATCAACATAATTATCTTGAAAAGGGGGTCTAATTTGTTGGTCAATTCCCCTTTGTTTAATATGTGGTTGGTTCCTCCTATTGTTTTGATTACAGTTTTAGGGAGGGTTTTGATTTTCCCTAGGGATGTTTCTATCAATAATCATCTATTCCATTTCCCTCATTAGAGAATCTATCTTATAATCAATGCTAGAGATTGATGCTTCTTCTTTTATGGTAACTCTCTTCTTAGCTCTCATCCTAGCTCTTTTGGCCAATAAATTGTCTTCTACACTAACTGCTATGGTCTGCATTTCCTCTAAAGTGCTAGGATTCCTCTCTCTTAAATAATAAGCTATTTATGTTTCAAAACCATCTCAAAACTTAATTAGCACTAATCCTTCAGGTGGTTCTATGCGAGCAGGAATTGAATTATAAATAGAGTTGAATCTAGCACAATAATCTTGCACACTTTCTCCAGTTTCTCTTTTGATATTTTCATATTATGATAGAATTTGGAGGGAGTTATTTTTAACTTGTCATCTATCTAGAAATTGACACTGTAAAACTACTAGATCTTTGATGGAAGCAGCTGGTAAAGCTCTAAACCATTTCCTAACTTCACCTCCAAGGGTTTGAATGAATAAACTCATCATAACATCATCAACATCAATCTCATATCAATCAAATAAATCATTAATTATGTCAACATGCCGTTGAGCAGTAATATGTTGGGTGTTATCAAATTGGGGTATTTTGGATTGATAGTCTTGGGGAATAACCCCTATATTTTGAGGCAGAATCAAGGGAGCATAACATGTAGCCATGATTGGGGGTGGACGGTTGACAGGTAATGGATTAATAGGTGGTGGATTAATAGGTGGCAAAGGATGAACTATATGTGAAGGAGAGGAGGGATGTAGTGATGGAGATGAAGGCCTTTGAGTTTTTATGAGAGGATAAGTAGTAGAATTTTCAGAAGGGGCTGAACTCATAGAACTTTGTTGAACTGTTTGGGATATAATGGATGAAGCAAAAACATTTAATGCAGACAATTATACTGATTGTTGAAGATAGGCATCTGTAACTACTGAATTAAATTCTAATACCAAATCTTTGAGGATCTTAAAATCCTGAACAATTTCTTGATCGGATTTTAAAGAAGAAAGACTTTTAGGTGAATCTGGATGTAGAATCGATTGGCCAAGGACTATTGTATTTGCCCAATTTAGGGATTTTATTCTAAAGAGGCTTTATTCAAAATTTAATTCAAAGTAAATATCTTGTAAATTATCAAGCTTAACAAGAAGGGATTATGCTCTTGGGAGAGGATTATTACTTCCCAGTCTTTCTGATGAACTTAGCTGTTTAACTAATTTCTTTGAAGTGTCCTTAGTTCTTCTTCTAATCCCTTGAGCATCATACACTATTTTAGGGGGTTTGGGATCAGGATGATATCTTGTATAAGGTCTCTTGGAATCCATTTTTTAAATATCAAAACACACACTATAAATGAAAATCAAACTTTTATTTACAAAAAAATAAAATATAGAAATCTCTATGGGATATTAATACAATGAGTATTTAACCAGAGATTGAATTTGAAAGAAATTATGTTTGATTTCAATTGTTCCCCAGTATCGTCGCCACTACCGCACACTTTACAACATTTAGAGTTTAGGTTTATGAATAATGTTACCGGAGATGTGATGCGAAGTGGGATGCGATGTGTAGGGACGGTGGGACTGGACCGCAACTAAGATTTCAATGGAATGAGCTAAGTGACATGGCACGGGAAAAGTGGGACCGGATCGCAGACGCACATCGCAACTTTCAAATTTTGTTTATAAGATGTGGGGTTAACATCTAAAATTTTTGAAGTGTGGGGAGAGGGACTTACTCGCATCTTACATCGCAAAATGTAGCACTTGGAAAAATAAGGTAAACGTTTAAAACTGTGAAGTGTGATTTGGGCTTAGTGGAGGATGACGTGTCAAGGAGAAATGGAGCCCACTACAATCAGTGGAGTTTTATGCGGTAAGGTAATGTTTTATGATGTTTTCATAATATATCGAAGTGTTTCAAAAAGCTGTAAAGTGGAGGTGGGGCCAACGTGCCGCATCGCAGGTTAAAACAAATATGTTGCGGACACTTTTAAAAGTAAGTTAAAAGATATGCGATGCGATATCGCAAATCGGTGATCACAAGTTTTAAGTTTTAGTTGCGATGTGAAACATGTATAATATGCAAAATGCGATGAGGGTGAGGTAGACTAGTGACATGGAGGGATGGCCCACTTTAATCGCGATCGGGGAATAAGGAAGCAGAGTAAGTGAAAAGCGATAAAAAGGGTAAGGGTATAAAGGTAAAAGCGGAAAGGCGGAAAAAAGGAAAGTTTAATGATTTTCAATGGAAAATGAAATGAAAAAGGGAGTGTGGCGGGGAATGGGTCCTGCTTCATTGTATATTGTACTTTTGAAAGGTTTGTAGGAGATGAAAATGTAAATTATTTTGGGTTTTGGCCCATGGGAAAAATGATTTTGAATGTGCAGGATTATAATGAAATGTGTGAAAATATATGTGGGGAAGGAAATAAAAAAGCGAAATGAATGAAATGAAAGTAGGGCGAAAATATGCTATGGTTTAAAACTTTAGGATAGAAATTAATAATCATAATTTAAACCATACAAATAACTTTTCCATAGGCACATTTAGACTAACAGCCAATAAAAACCTTTAAACAGAATGAATCTTTTCTTTTTCTTTCTTACTTCCGTAACGTTTTGTTTTGCCTCCTTTGTTTAGAGAATCTAACACCTAACATTTTATTTTTCCTTCTTTGTTTAGGGCTTCTAACACCTAATATTTTATTTACATGGATGCCTATAAAAATAATAATTTTCTTAACATTTTTAACTTTTTCATTCTTTTGCATCCATATTCTACCTTATGATTTCGAACTTATTCAACTACTTATGCTAACTTATAATAAAAAAATGATGTTACAACACCTTCCTTGGTTCAGAGTAAACTATTGAACCTATTTTATTTTCTACCTAGCTCATTAATCTGTCAAGATTAAAAATTTTGACAAATTAGTTTTCACTACCTATTGATAAGAAATTTAAACCTTATTCAATCAATACTAAACTGTATGATTGAATTTTATTGAACTTTTGTGAAATTTTTAAACAAGCTTCACACAATTTATTTTCAGAAGTAAGCTAAACTTAAGAGTAGTGGCATTTGAATGTGCAACACTTTCAGAATTTATTTATTTTTCTTCTTTTTGATGGGGTTCACATCTTATATTTTTTATTTATAACATATACCCTCTGTTAGCCACCTATAAAAATTTATCACACCAAATGGTGGCTAAATAATTTTGGAGCCTTCAAGGAACAATTTTATTGTTGGCTCTTGAAGACTCTTGGAAGGCCTCATGCCTCTGTCCAAAATTTTCATTTTCTGTTTCCATTTTATACTCTGAGAATTATGCTAAAAACCAAAGAGAAAAACTGCTACCAAAAACCATCATTTTCCCCTTCTCTCACTCCTAACTAACCTTCATTTGTTCTCCCTTTTTCCCCACAAATTTCCTCTATTTTTCATTTTTTTCTTTTCATGAAAACCCCCTTCCATATGTTAAAAAAATCATTTTTTAACTATTTTTAAACCCATCAAAATTCCATTGAAAACTATGAAGGATTCATGAAAATACAAGTTTTTCTATAGACTTAAGCCCTTTGGGCTAAGTCCTAACCACTTCCCCCCACATACCCATGCGTTAAAACCAAATGCCAAAGCCTTTCGGCGTTAATCGCATCGCACATTTTCAAAAGTGCGCAAGTCTTGTGCCATGGAACGAAAGTTCCGATTGTGATTGGCTTTTTATGTGTTTAAAGCTCCTGATTACATTATTTTCCATATAACCATAAAGCCCGCCTCTGGTGCTTAAACCCCTATATATTTCACTCCCGATCGATATTTTTCTTTGTAAAACCCAAAACCCACTTTTCCAAAGTTTTAAGTTAAAAACCCGAAGCACGTGTTTTAAATATTTAATGGGTTGATTGAAAGACCGATCGCGCAATCGCAATCAGAGAAAACACAAATGGGTTGATCAAAAAGACCCGCATCAAAGTTCCGACGCGATTAGGTCTTATGTCCATGGCCCCCGGTCTATTGTTTTCATTATAGGACCAAGCACAGAGGCCAGGTCTTTTATCGCATCAGAGTTTTTCTTTGGTGCGGTTTCGATATTCAATACCACCGATTGCGATTGACCGATCGCGCAATCACGTCGGTCCTCCCTCCGATTGCGCAATCGCATCCACCTTTTTGTTCCGCCGATTGGCCTCTCCCCCGATTGGCCTCTCCCCCGATTTGTCCTCCACCGTCAATATAATCTATAGATCGATGGCCTTCACTCCATCGCATCGCATGTTTTGATCGGCCCATCTTCTTGCCACCCTCGATTGCAATCCCCTGATTGCGATCTACCGATTGAATCCAGGCCATCCACGTGTCCGTATTGGACGGCCCAAAATCACTCTGCTCTATTTTTCTCCCGCTCTTCTTTTTTTCCTATTCCGAGCAAATCTCCACCGTTGGAT
Source organism: Pinus albicaulis (assembly GCA_034641835.2). Lineage (NCBI taxonomy): Eukaryota > Viridiplantae > Streptophyta > Pinopsida > Pinales > Pinaceae > Pinus > Pinus albicaulis. Next base: position 24,132,859 of record CM076575.1, read on the forward strand.
GCTTTCATCCAACGGCTACGCTCCTCTCCCGCCTTCCGAAGCAGTTTAACCCATTTCACAGGATTTCTTAACTATTGTTTGTTTTTTGCAGGTGTTTTTTATGATTTTCCATTGTATAATGAAGAAGGGCCGAAGGCCGGGAAAGACGTTTCCCGCGCCTTTGAGCTATTAAAGAGAGCCATTCAAAGAGTTGAATTCAATGGTTTATCAATGTTTCATGGGTGCCAATACCATAAATTTCCCTGTGTGGCTCTACACATTGACAAGACACTATGGTTCAAAACCGCATTTAAAAGAGTATCAGTTTGAAAGACAGAGCGCAGCAGAGATGAAGACCGAAGACAGATTTAGGGAACTAAGGCTTAAAATAATGATCAAAAGCTCTTTCCCTACATCCAAACACGGTCAAAGGAAGTTATAAGTGTTTGACATGCAAAAAGGACCTCCACCGCTGCATTTTGAGGCAAATTGATTCCTCAGCTACCATAAACGCCACCTGTTGCCTCAAACCATTCAAAACAGAGGCTAAAGTTATTGATTGAAGAAATATCTGCCTCCAACACTGCTAAGAAGTTAATTTTGCCACAGGAAGTTAATACAACAAATACCTTCAGGATTACTCCACGTTATGCAGAGCCTGGAAGTCAACAAAACTCCCACCGAGTTTAAATATTAATTGTAAAACAGTTAATGCAGAACGACCTGTAAACTTCCTCATCGAGCCTCTCAAAAGGTCGAGAAGTCTTCATTCTGTATTAATTTTCGTTGAGATATTTTGTTAGATCTCACCTCCTCATCTTCCTATAAATATTGCTGTGGAAGATGAGAAGTTGTTGGTTATTGTTTGATCACAAGTTGTAATACTGAAACTCTTTGAAGTAAATACATATTCTGTTGAAGTTGAAGAACAAATTGAAGTCTTGGAGATCTTGATGATGTTGTTGCATGCTTGTTCTTGAGAAGGCGCTATCATTGGATCCATGAGCTTGGCTGTTGGTGAAGTATTCTGAACTGTCTTATGTTTTCCCCTTGTTTTCATTATGTTCCATAATTTCTTACTACAGTAGGATAGAAAGTTTTAGGCTAAGAAATGACTCTTGGAAGCACCTTATACCTGTTCATCCTTCACTGTTTCATGTTTTCTTCTGCTGAAGTATTTTAGAGGATTTAATCTTTCTCTTTAGTCTTCATGCTTGTTTATTTCCTTAATAGTTTGAAAAATTGGTTTCAGCATGATTTATGGTTCTCCCTGCTCGTCTGCTGCCACTTAAAAACTTTTATTGAAGTCTCCCTTTGAATTTATTTGCTTACAGTGAATCAGAGAGGTCTGTTTTGATCTTTCCCTTTGTCCTCACTTAAACAGTTGGCTTAAAGGTCGTTATAATTATGATCATAGATGTTTTTAGGTGTTCCCTCTTCTATGACTGTAATTGTCAGTAAATATTTTATGTTTTATAAGTCCTTTAGAATAAAATCTTTGAGGAAATAGGGTGTTCCCCAAATCTTAGATTTCATTTTAAAAGTTGTCTTGAAGTCATTATTTGCTTAAAGAATGTTTGTAGAATTTATGGTTAGCCCTATCTATCAAATATCTCTTTATTGTTTAAATTATGTTTTCAGGTTCCCTTTGTTGAGAATTCAATTTCTCTTTCCAAATCATTAATGTTCATCCCATTCCAAAAACAAAAGGATACTATGGCCAAGTTAGATTTGCCCTCTGATATCCTATATCCTTTGATGAGTTTGTTATGACATTTTCTTGACTCCGTTACCCAATGAACCAGATGTTTCTCCATTCTATGTATCTTTCCTAAACCTTTCATGTTTTGTTGTATCAATTCAATCCAACCAAACAAAAAAACACCTGCACTTAATAACTAGTCTAAAATCAATACTATAAGCTCACAAGATAAAACTTAGCAAAAAAAAATTTGAGAGATCCCTCTCTGAGAACAGGAGGACTAGATCCTGTAACTCTAAAGGTTGGTTCTGATGTTGCCTTGTATTTTGATTTGCCAAACTATCAAAACACGGGACACCAAAATAATGGCGATCACGGTGGGACCCTGAGTAAAATCTGCAAAACAAAACACTCACTGTCTAAGTATAACAGAAGTAGCCTTATTCAAGCACTACCAAGCATAATGGTAATCATGATAGGACCTTTTGAATCAGTAACAAACTAAGTAACCCTTAGGATTCTTATAAAGCCTCATCAAACCTTAAAGGATTCAGTTACCAAGCCATAAGAGTAAACTCTATATGTTTTAACACCCTAGCTAAGTGTTAAATTAGACTTAGAATACTCTCTTAACCTATAAGACCAAAATAACTCAGAAAAACCCAAAAAAAATCAGTTTGGCTTCATAATAAACTTGGTGGTGGACCATAAAACCTTTTACCTCCTCAGGAGCTAAGAACTTTCACCTGGCGACTCCACAATAATCAACAGACCTTAAGACTCCACTGGGAAGAACCTTTGTCATCACAACATTGTTTAAAACTCAGTTAGAGGACTGTAGGATTAAAATTTTTGCAAACATATTAGTTAACCTCTTAAATATTGTCATATCTAGTTGAGATTTTATTGTTTATTTGGATCTGAAAAACACAACATAGTGGCTTCTAGAAAGATTCACACTAGAGCCCATCCTAACCCTAACCCACCTGAGATAGTTGATAACCTAGAAAGCATCCTTAGGAAGTCTCCTAAGATTAAATTTTCAATTGTTTTCAGATCACCCTTGAGAGCTAATTCAGTTCCTGAAAACCTTGGAGCTCTACAAGAAACACATGGTGGTGGAACCATAAAACATTTTACCTCCTTACGAGCTAAAAATTTTCCACCTGGCGACTCCACAATCTGAAACTCCCAGAAGAGCAAATGACCCCACTGGTATAACACCCTAAGCTGATTGACCAGACACAGTGACCTCTTTCTTGATTTACAAACATGATTCCAAGAATACAACAAAGATATGCCCCAATGAGTAGAGATCATATCCCTGGGTTTCCACAAGATGCCCTAGGTGAATTGGGACGACAACCTGCCTGTTTTTCAAGGTGAAAAGTTTGATGACCCTTTATTACATCTTATCAAATTTCACATACATGTATGGAGGTTGAAATTTGAATGGCATGAATACTGCCTAATGAAAATTTTCATGTTAACATTAGAAGGAAAAGCTAGGGATTGGTATGAATGCTTAAGATCTAGTAGTTTTTTTGTTTAAGAGACCTTGAATATGTGTTCTATGAGAACTATAAAGAAAACACTACATCATTATCACTGGGTGCAATATATTATGATCCATCACAAAACATCACCCAAAACATTATAGATAATGAGGAAGCTTTGGAAGAGATGCATCCCGAAGATCTTTTAACAGCCATTCATGAGTTTAATATCCTATTGAAAAATTTTAAGAACATAGATGAATCAGTTGAGGAAGAGATGATCCAAGAATTAAATAACATTCCTCAAGATATCCATGAAAACTCAAAAATTGATTCATCATCCCTTATAGCTGAGGCTCAAGAAGACATCCAGCCTAAAAATCAGTCTTCACAAGAGACATAAAACTGTTTTACTCCTGTTCAAAGGAACATAGAAACGTCTTCCCCTTTGACAGAAAAAGAGATAGATCAGACTATGTATAAACAATCAATCTCTGAAACTTTCTGGAAAACAAACACTCTTGCCCATTCACACAGAGAACTTTTTTGTACAGATTTAGAAAGATCTTTTGTAGATCAGAATGAAGAAGGACCTGCTGATTACCTAGACTGTTCAATTGGTAGTATTACTTATATTTGTGATTATCCTAACTTTGATCTATCTAGTGATGATGCTTCCCAAACAAAGATTAATTTTGCAAGATAATCATTAGCATATTTATGCGAGGAAGATCAGTTCCTTCAAAGGAGTAATGAGCCAGTGCAGACTATTTATGATACTAATAATGAAAGTTTTCAAAGCCTAGAAAATTTCGGCTTGAAGGATGAGGAGGAAAGAAACAAAGAAATTTTTGAGCAGGTTGAAAACAAGGAGCCTTCTCTTGAAAAAGAGGAAGCAATTGAACATACCTCTGCTAAAGAATATAATAACCTCCCCATAGAGTACAGTCCACTAAACCAGAGCTTACCAGGGCTACAAGAAGACAATACGGCCAAATATGATGAGTCCTCCAGTTCAGATGATGATGAAGAAGAGGGAGAGAAACAAATAGAAGACTGTCCTACTGAGGATATACCATCTTCTCAAGAAGAATCTTTTTCCTTTTATTTTAAGAATGATGAAGCTTCCAAGAAAATTTCGGAAGATATGCTCCTCAAAGCTGAAGTCTTGGAAGCAAACAATCTACCAGACATGGAGGGCCAAAAAGAAGAGAATATTCATCTTTTCTTTGTTGATCCTATGGAAAAGTGTGTGGAAATCCCAATTGGCTCAAATTACCAAGCAGTGATCCTTTGCAAGAGCCAGAGACATGAAGAGCTGTCACCTTCTGTGATAACCTTAATATTGAAGGTTAGTCTTAAATATGTTCTATGGATACCTCTGACAAGCAGCCAGAGTTTCTTCTTCTTCTTGACATTACTCAACTGGCTGCATTGGCACTTTTGTATCATATGAAAATGTAAATATTCCAAGTTAGAATAGGTTAGATAGGAATGTCAATAAAGCTCAACGTTTGAGCATTTAGTTATATGTTATTTTCTTCTTTTTAGAAAATCAAAAATACAAAAAAAATAGAAAGAGAAAAGAGGGCAGATTGTAAAAAACAATAAAGGTACAGCCCCATACCAAAAAAGGGAAATAAATTTTGAAAGTGTGCAAGCTTAAATGCCACTCCTGAAGAACACACTTCTAGTTAGTCAAACAACCTAATCTTGACTAATTAGTTTTAAATTTTCTGCTGATAGGATAGTGAATTCGATTTTCCAAACTGTCTAATCTTGGCTTATCAGTAGGTAGATTAGGATAGAAATGAAAGGTTCAAACATGTTCAAAACCTGAACCTAATCTTCCAAGCAATAGATGACTCAAATCTGTTTTATTTTATGAGTAAAAAAAAAATGTAAATCTAGTTCTAATTAGCTCAAAATCTGAACCAGAGAACAAAGAAAGAACAACTCAAACAAGATTAAAAACAAAGTTGTAAGAAGAGAAGGTCGTACTTTGAACTTTCAGATCTTAAAATCCTTCCATTTTTATTTAATTTTTCTGCAAAATAAATGTCTATGTGCAGCTTGTCTTTGATGCCATGGACCAGCATCAAGTAAGACTGTTTAATCCTCACTTGAATGCTTTTTAATTTTCTGTTGTAGAAATTAGAGAATAAAAATCTGTTGGACAGTTTAATCTCGACAGATGACAGATTAGGTAGAGAAGTATCTGAACTCAACAGTTTAATCTGAGTTCAGGAAGAAATAAGGAGTAGAAATAGATTAGATTTTTTGCTTTCAAAAAGAATAAAATGTTGTAAGAGAGTTTGCCAATCCAAGTGCACTCTAATGAAGAAAAAATGTTAGACCTGTAGGATTGGGTAGGTAGGAAGCTTGTAGATGAAAGTCCATTGTTTTCATGGCTACTAATATGTTTCCAGAGAAAATCATCCCAGCAAAGGAAGGGCAGCCCAATGGATTAGGCACAGGTCAGCCTCCCAGAGAATGCAAGTCTGAATTTCTTGATGCCTTCGAGAAGGCATCATCCCCTAGTGGAGCCACTGTTAGCCACCTATAAAAATTTATCACACCAAATGGTGGCTAAATAATTTTGGAGCCTTCAAGGAACAATTTTATTGCTAAAAAATTGTTGGCTCTTGAAGACTCTTGGAAGGCCTCATGCCTCTGTCCAAAATTTTCATTTTCTATTTCCATTTTATACTCTTAGAATTCTGCTAAAAACCAAAGAGAAAAACTACTACCAAAAACCATCATTTTCCCCTTCTCTCACTCCTAAATAACCTTCATTTTCTCTCCCTTTTTCCCCACAAATTTCCTCTATTTTTCATTTTTTCTTTTCATGCAAACCCCCTTCCATATGTTAAAAACTCATTTTTTAACTATTTTTAAACCCATCAAAATTCCTTTGAAAATTATGAAGGATTCATGAAAATACAAGTTTTTCTATAGACTTAAGCCCTTTGGGCTAAGTCTTAACCACTTCCCCCCACATACCCATGCGTTAAAACCAAACGCTAAAGCCTTTCGGCACTAATCGCATCGCACATTTTCAAAAGTGCACAAGTCTTGTGCCATGGACCGAAAGTTCCGATTGCGATTGGATTTTTATGTGCTTAAAGCTCCCGATTACATTATTTTCCATATAACCATAAAGCCCGCCTCTAGCGCTTGAACCCCTATATATTTCACTCCCGATCGATATTTTTCTTTGTAAAACCAAAAACCCACTTTTCCAAAGTTTTAAGTTAAAAACCCGAAGCACGTGTTTTAAATATTTAATGGGTTGATTGAAAGACCGATCACGCAATCGCAATCGGAGAAAACACAAATGGGTTGATCAAAAAGACCCGCATCAAAGTTCCAATGCGATTAGGTCTTATGTCCATGGCCCCCAGCCTTTTGTTTTCATTATAGGACCAAGAATAGAGGCCAGGTCTTTTATCACATCGGAGTTTTTCTTTGGTGCGGTTCCGATATTCGATACCGCCGATTGTGATTGACCAATCGCGCAATCACATCGGCCCTCCCTCCGATTGCGCAATTGCATCCACCTTTTTGTTCTGCCAATTGGCCTCTTCCCCGATTTGTCCTCCACCGTCGATCTAATCTATAGATTGACGGCCTTTGCTCCATCGCATCACATGTTTTGATCGGCCCATCTGCTTGCCACCCCGGATTGCAATCCCCCGATTACGATCTGCCGATTGAATCCAGGCCGTCCACGTGTCCGTATCAGACGGCCCAAAATCACTCTGCTCTATTTTTCTCCCACTCTTCTTTTTTTCCTATTCCAAGAAGATCTCCACTGTTGGATGCTTTCATCCAATGGCTACGCTCCTTTCCTGCCTTCCGAAGCAGTTTAACCCATTTCACAGGATTTCTTAACTACTTTTTGTGTTTTGCAGGTGTTTTTTATGGTTTTCCATTGTATAATGAAGAAGGGCCGAAGGCCGGGAAAGATGTTTCCTGCACCTTTGAGCTATTAAAGAGAGCCATTCAAAGAGTTGAATTCAATGATTTATCAATGTTTCATGGGCGCCGATACCATAAAAAGCCCTGTGCGGCTCTGCACATTAACAAGACACTGTGGTTCAAAACCGCATTTAAAAGAGTATCAGTTTGAAAGACAGAGCGCAGTAGAAATGAAGACTGAAGATAGATTTAGGGAACTAAGGCTTAAAATAATGATCAAAAGCTCGTTCCCTACATCCAAACACAGTCAAAGGAAGTTATAAGTGTTTGACAGGTAGAAAGGACCTCCACCACTGCATTTTGAGGTGAATTGATTCCTCAGCTACCATAAACGCCACCTGTTGCCTCAAACCATTCAAAATAGAGGCTGAAGTTATTGATTGAAGAAATATCTACCTCCAGCGCTGCTAAGAAGTTAATTTTTCCACAGGAAGTTAATACAACAAATACCTTCAGGATTACTCCACGTTATGCAGAGCCTGGAAGTCAACAAAACTCCCACCGAGTTTAAATATTAATTGTAAAACAGTTAATGCAGAACCACCTGTAAACTTCCTCATCGAGCCTCTCAAAAGGTTGAGAAGTCTTCATTCTGTATTAATTTTCATTGAGATATTTTGTTAGATCTCACCTCCTCATCTTCCTATAAATACTGCTGCGGAAGATGAGAAATTGTTGGTTATTGTTTGATCACAAGTTGTAATACTGAAACTCTTTGAAGTAAATACATAGTCTGTTGAAGTTGAAGAACAAATTGAAGTCTTGGAGATCTTGATGATGTTGTTGCATGCTTTTTCCTGAGAAGGCTCTATCATTGGATCCATGAGCTTGGCTGTTGGTGAAGTATTCTGAATTGTCTTATGTTTTCCCCTTGTTTTCATTATGTTCCATAATTTCTTACTACAGTAGGATAGAAAGTTTTAGGCTAAGAAATGACTCTTGGAAGCACCTTAGACCTGTTCATCCTTCACTGTTTCATGTTTTCTTCTGCTAAAGTATTTTAGAGGCTTTAATCTTTCTCTTTAGTCTTCATGCTTGTTTATTTCCTTAATAGTTTGAACAGTTGGTTTCAGCATGATTTATGGTTCTCCTTGCTTGTCTGCTGCCACTTAAAAACTGTTATTGAAGTCTCCCTTTGAAGTTCTTTGCTTATAGTGAATCAGAGAGGTCTGTTTTGATCTTGCCCTTTGTCCTCACTTAAACAGTTGGCTTAAAGGTCATTATAATTATGATCATAGATGTTTTTAGGTGTTCCCTCTTCTATGACTGTAATTATCAGTAAATATTTTATGTTTTCTAAGTCCTTTAGAATAAAATATTTGAGGAAATAGGGTGTTCCCCGAATCTTAGATTTCATTTTGAAAGTTGTCTTGAAGTCATTATTTTCTTAAAGAATGTTTGTAGAATTTATGGTTAGCCCTGTCTATCAAATATCTCTTTATTGTTTAAATTATGTTTTCAAGTTTCCTTTGTTGAGAATTCAATTTATCTTTCCAAATCATTAATGTTCATCCCATTCCAAAAACAAAAGGATACTGTGGCCAAGTTATATTTTCCCTCTGATATCCCATATCCTTTGATGAGTTTGTTATGACCTTTTATTGACTCCGCTACCCAATGAACCAGATGTTTCTCCATTTTATGTATCTTTCCTAAACCTTTCATGTTCTGTTGTATCAATTCAATCCAACCAAACAAACAAACACCTGCACTTAATAACTAGTCTAAAATTAATACTATAAGCTCACAAGATAAACCTTAGCAATTTTTTTTTTGAGAGATCACTCTCTGAGAACAGGAGGACTAGATTCTATAACTCTAATGATTGGTTCTGATGTTGCCTTGTCTTTTGATTTGCCAAACTATCAAAACACAGGACACCAACACCCTCTTTTTATTTTTTATGTTATCTCTTTTTTATTTATTTATTTTGAAAATTATTTTCATATTTGGAAATAATTTTACAAAGTAAATTTGACCGAATGAATAAACTCAGTCACCTTGAGATCCTATGAAATATAGGACCTTAACACTAACCATTTTGTTTTTTTGCCTATGACCATAGCTTAAAGACAACGACCACTCCTCCTAAGCACCGGTGGATTGGTACACTTGTGCACCAAAACCACAACCACACCTAGTTTTCAAGCAAAGCTCATGTCTAATTTTGCCAACAAGCTTGTTTTCACAATAGGAATTATTTTTCTCTTTTTTTTTAATGTACTACTCTAATTGAAAAAGAAACCTTGTTCAAGTATATGAATACTTCTAATGGAAACATGTGTGTAACAATATGATAGATAAACTCATATGCAGGTTTGAAATATAATCTTTGATATGTACCAGTATATGAGAGATAGAATGCCTTGATTGAGATGATGTCAAAAGATACTGAAGAATGGAGTACTGGGATCTGATGACTGTCTTGAACCAAGATTCAATGTAATCTTGTACTCCTTGGCTTCTTGCTATCATGTCATGCGATTCTTCAGAGATGTGATCTCCATTCATAGAATCTGGTGATAGGCATGCAAGAAAATTTTCAATCTCAGGTTCAATAACTGCTCTTTATCAACAAGAATCCATGATTATTGGACCTTATCTAAATATTCATCTTTTTGTTATTGTTCTTCAATGGCAACTGGAGAATCATTTTGAAATAACTCAACATTGTAAGTGGATTTAGGTATTTCATTGTTGGGGATATGAAATGGTTGTGCAGGTAGTGGAGTGGGAATGGATCTTTGGGGTGCTTGTATGGTTGGTAATAGGAAATGTTGAATTGAGGTCAACTGAGGGTGATATTGATGTTGTAGTGGAGGTGAATGGTATGGATAACATTAATGATTTTATTGAGGATAACGAGGAAAATATTGAGGATATGGTGGATTTCCTTTGTAGGGCCTTTTCCAACTTTGTTTCCAAGATTGATTTTGAGGTTGGGATTGATATGTCCAAGGTTTCCAAGGCAAGGGTGTTTTCCAATTACCTTTAGATTTTTGTGCATATCTTTGAAATTGTGCATAAGGATATTGCATCATATTGGGTTGATGAGGCTGCCATAGTCCTCATGGAGCTACATAACAGAGTTGCTCTTTTTCCTGATTCACTCCATTATCCTACTCGTAAACTACCTTCAACCTTGGTAATGATGGGAAATTTTCAGTAGTATGTGATCCTGCACAAATTTTACAAATTTTAATGTTATCAAGTGGATATTCATGCAAATAATGTTTCTTTGTACATCTAGGGAAAAATAAAGCAACATTTTCAACTTTTTGCTTGCTTTGCATTCTTAGCATGTCAATTTGTTCATTCAAATTACCAAGAATTTTTAGGAAATTGTTAATTTTAGTTTAAATTACCAATCTTGATGTTGAATTACATATTCTTTCCATAATGGATCTTGAGGGGATATTACATACTTTGTTTTTCCTCTTGATATGTTCTTGCACAGTTCACAAATATCTTGAAATGACAGTTGATAGACATCTCCTTTTCCCACTAGATTAACAAGATCAATCCATTCATCCTTTATATCATTTAGTAGGAGATTTTTTAATGTTTCTGATCCTAAATTATGCAATTTTGATATTTTGATATTATAAGTAAATATTTCCACTAAATATTCTAGGTTTTCATCCTCTTTTTGGTTCATCTTAAAGAATTCATTTCTAAGTTCATGGTGTATGCAATAATCTTTATATTTTTCCAAACATACTCTTTTCATATCATCCCATGTCCTTATTAAATTTGTTCCTAAAGTCATGAACCATATAAGAGCTCTATCCTTCAATGTTGCCAGAAACAAATTCAATTTTTGAATGTGTAATGAGTAGCCATAATATCTACAAATGATTTCAAATTCAAAAAGAAAATTTTATGGGTCTTCTTATCTCATAACTTCAAAGTTAGGAATTACAGATGGAGGGATGTTCTTCATATGAACATTGATATTAGTTTCTTGAATGGGAAAATCAATAGGATATTTCTCATTATCATCATCTTCAGTCATTTCTTATACCTCCTTTGTCACCTCTTCTTCTACTTGCAAAAATAGGATTTCATGATGTGGATGTGTGGCTCTTACTGCATCACGTGATATAGTGGGGGTAGTAGGTGATTGAAGTTTTATTTATTTATTTATTTATTTTTAAGAAAGAAAAAGGTTCCTATTTACACTTCCCTGACAATGGAGCCAAAATGTTTGGTTAATTTAATTGTCTTAAATCGATTACATAAATTATCGACTGGAGTTGGTAAACTTGTGAAGTGAAAGTGCACAATATATTCTAGAATCCTCTTTTATTCTTTCATTTTATTGGTGTGATGATTGGATTCGTAGAGATTACTTATAAGGATGTTTTTATTCTTATGTTCCTAATGAAAATGATAAATTTAAATTACAACTAAGTGATAAAAATCAACATGCTTTCTACTCTGTAAAAACTCAAAAAAAATTTCTCTATCTTATGAAGAAATTTTAACTCATTTATTTTTTAGTCTCTAAAAATTCTTATTCTCTAATATTCTTGTGCATGACGATAAAATCAAATTCTAGAAAAGGGAACTTATACATTTTTATGTTTTTGAAATGAAATGTCCCGAAAGTGAAAATAAGTAAATCATTATTGCTCAAGAAATCACTTTTGAACTAAAAAAAAACTCACTCATATACTAAGAGAATATAATTTAATCATTACTGAAAATAAATCACTCATTATTTTGAAATAAACTTATTCATAAATCTGAAAATAAATCACTTGATTCTCTTGAAATAAACCACACATGAATTTGTAAAACTACTCTACAGTAAACTGCTGGCGCTCTGGAAGAAAAACTATGAATCACTCTGCAATTTAAAAATTTGAAAGGGAAGACCGATGAATATACATCAAATGATAAAGGAAATATATGTAAACATCTACATCAAATGAAAAAATCGAATTATGGAAACAACTACAACAAATGACAAATTGGAATTCTAAAGATAACTACATCAAATGATAAAATGAAAACATGAAAAAAACTACATTAAAAACATAAAATGCAGAACCTTCATTATTTGCAGGGGCACTCCACAAACACGTGGTCTCAAAGCTTCATAGGAACAGTCAGATACACATCAAATATTCAAGGCACTTCCTCATTAAAAAGGATGTAAAACAGAGTTTTAACGATTCACTGTATGCTTTAGAAAATTAACCTCCCCTCTTTGTTTCAATGGAGTGTTTATAGTGGGGTTATAATGTAACTCAATGGAGATTGAAACGGCTAAAGATAAGATTGAATGAACACCTGTTTTCCACGAATTTGATGAAATGCATTCCATTCCAACCTCTATTTTCTTGAATGGGCATTTATTGACACATGGGCGCAATGTTTGCTCACGCAACTACAAAATAGGGCTCCAAAGAAACTAAAGTATATCCTAAATGGTAATGAATTTGGGGGAAAAAAATCAAAAAGAACTTAATTGGGCCAGTGCTGAAAAAAGCCCATGTTTTTTTTTTCGAGATTCGCTTTTGTTTGATCATAAAATGCATTTGAAGTTGACTGGTCAAAACTATTGCAATTTTCCTTTGATCTTTGTCGGACGTCCACATGTGCAATATGGGTGGAATTTGACCAACAAAAATCCATATTGGAGCTTCTAGAAACAATTTACATGTGTCATATTTCATTCTAAAGTGGTGATACTACCTCAACCATGGAGACAACTATAGCAACTTCGCTAACTATGGAAACTTGCACTGGAAAAACTATCATTAGTAAAACCATGCATAATTCTCTTTAATTCATTAAAAATAATAGAAATAATAATAATAAACCATGTAAACATGTATGCAGGATTTGTTTTGCGTTTATGAAGAGATATGGTTAAAAATGATGACAATGGGTGAATGGAATGATGTGAAAATGGATGGTTTCATCAACAAAATTATGACAAATTGAAGGCCCAACATATATTATGGCATAGATCCATAATGTATTTACTAGTGGCTATGAACGTTTTGATATGTCTGATGGATCCACTATGTATTTTTCGTGGCCATGTCTTAGCATTTCATGCCATGAATCTACAGTGTATAGTTGGTGGCCATGTTTAGTTTTTCTTTATGACCAAGCATGGGTATGCCCTACTAAGGGATCTTATCAATAGGGTTGAGACTTCAAAAAAATTTCTCATTCAATTTGACTTTGAAATTTTGGCTCCTTGCTCCCATTTTGAGCTCTGAGTTTTATTCCCTCATTTATCCCTTTTTGACCTCCAAACTAGGGACCATACTTGCCTTTTTCCTTTCCTTTATCTTGAAAAAACATAACTTTACCTTGTTTCATTAGCTTTCCATTCTCGTTAATTATTATGATGTATTGTTCCTTTTTTGTGGCTAACTGAGATGAACATTGGGAGAAGTTCGTTGTCCTTTTTGGTATTCTTTCACATACTATTTCAGGCATAGGGACCTAGGACATACAGGCACATAGAACCATTTGGAAGCATGTTGTTACAACATGTTGTTACACGATGTTGCTACCACACACAGAGTCAGTACCTTGGCTATCACATCTTTTTTTGTTACACCGCGATGCTGTTACAAATCAGCTACTATAGTTGCGCTGATGTTTGCGTATTACTAAATTCTAGAGGCTGATCTATCTTCGAAAGAGGTTACACTATAACTATCGAATTCCAATGAAAAATGGAGGATTTATCATGTATTTTTATTTAGAATAACAACTACAAGCAGTTTTGGTTGAAATCAATGCTTTCCCATTCAGGATTTTTATTGAGGGAATCAGTTGTAACTATATTTACTTTATTTCGATCAAATTGAGAATTGGGAGATTCTCATGACTGATCTGTTCCTCATTTTATGGATATGTAATTATTATATAAACACTCATACCTTCAAGGTTATAAGGTTAGCACAGAACAATATCACCATTTTGACACTGTGATTTTGATCTTTATAATAAATAATATTGTGTTGTTGCTATTACATGTGTTCATTGATCTAATTCTCATTTAGTTTTCATTTCTTCTTGCATCCTGCTAGGGAGGAAGGGCCCTCCTCTTTAGCAGGGACTATAGTCGTAGGGTAGCTATATATATCATATATCTATTTCTGCATATTTGTGGTGTTCCATTGTTGCTGTGTCGGTTGTAAGTAGATCTGCTTCAATTCCAGGTATTTATTATACCGTTACACAGATCCAAATAGAGGTACCAACTGGTGGTAGTTAGTGTGTGGCGCGCTATATAATGGTTTATATAAAGTTTGATTACATTCTTGTAGATCATTTTTATTCCTACATGAGTATTAGTTTCGACAATTGGTTCAACAACGATTTCTTCTTGTTTTATTTCTGCTTCTGGTATTATGTATCGGCATAGACAGTGCAACTACCATTGAAATAAAAGACATCCCTAGTCGATAATTTATGTGTACTGTCTTATTCATTTAAAAGGGATTAATACAGTAAAAAAATTTGGCAACCATTTCTGGGAATGGCAGTGACGATACAATCAGCGAGAATTGTTTGTTTGATGGTAGGGTGTTCCTAGTCAACAGTCGTTGGGTGGTAAGACAAGAGGTGAGAACTTGCACATTTCTCTAACATACTTGAGCAGGCTCACCATTGCTACACTGGGGAACTTAGAAGTGTGATTTTTTGGTTTTTTTTTATAGCGTGTCTTGAGCTATATAGTTGCTGGGCGGTAAGACGAGAGGTAAGAACCTACGCATCACGCTAACGTACTTGAGCAAGCTCACCACTGTAGAAATGAGACACTTATAGTGAGGATTGATACACATAGGGTCCATGTGTTCTCTTAGGATAGCAGAGAAACCAAAACACCCCCACTCTAACTAACCACAAGAAAGACATGTCGTAAAAAGGAAAAGAAGAGTGCAGATTTGGGAAGGAAGACATTCTTTGGGGATCTGATTTCCATTAGGGGAATTTTGAGGTCTAAAATGGGCCTCCTAAGAAAAATGTATAAAAAAAATAAACTTTATAAGAACCAATAGGATTCAAGATTATGATGTCAACCATGGGGGGTGATTCACCATTTTTTAAGTAAAAGGTTAAAAATATTAAAAAATAATAAAATAATAAAACTACGTTTTCAACTGGTATTTTCAACTTATCTCCCAAATGCTTTACTCAAATTTCAAGAGGGAGCACTCGTTAGATGCAAAATTTAATTTCGCATCCAAGGAGTACCCATGTTGCAGACTTTTGATGGACGCTGCTACATGAAAAATTAGAAACACATGAAAAAACGTGATTGCAATCACATTTTTCATGTATTTCTCATTTTTAGTGTAGTAGGATTCATCAAACATATGCAACATGGGTACTCCTTGGATGAGGAATCAAGTTTTTGATCCAATGAGTACTCCCGCTCAAAATTTGAGTAAAAAATTTGGGAGATAAGTTGAAAATATGAGTTGGAAAAGTAGTTTTTTTCTTTTTTCCCTCTAAATTTGGATGATGTAATCAAATCTTATTTTATTATTTCCACAATTATTTTATAATTTCCTTAGGAGGCCCATTTTAGACCTTAAAATTCCCCTAATGAAAAGTAGAGAAAGACAAGTCCACTTCATACAGGGACACTAGGAAGACAGGGAGACATATTATAGGAATCATTTAAAGAAATAATGAAGCTCTGTCTACAGAGTTCAAGAGGATCGACCAAAGGGAGGAGTTCAGTTCGGGACCATTCAGTATGAATACAGAAGTCCACGAGTGGAGGAGTGACTAGAGTAGAGATTAGGAATATATTTGAGAATATTTTAAAACCAATCTCCTCAATACTTTATCTACCTAGATTACTACAACACAAGTCAAGAAAGCAGAAGGAGAAGCTGAAGCAGCTTTGGAAATATTCTGTCCTTGGTGCAAAAAGAAACATCTACAAAGAGAATGTGACCTGAAAAACATTAGCCTGTGCAATATCTGTGAGTTGGAGTATCCCAGTGGTCGATGCCTAGAACTACCCAAACTGAAAGCAGTACTTAGGGAATCAAGCGAGGAGGTAGAGTCTTCCTACTTCATTAGACCAAGGAGATGGCAGCCAAAACCTAAATGTATGTGTTGGGTGCAGGAATCGCAATTAAGAAAACTCCTTTCAACACTTAATTGTCAACCCGGGGTTCGTAAACTTAGAGATGAAGTACAAGAAATGCCAGAAGTGGTATGAAATTTTCCTATCTATTCCTACTTCTCAAATTAAGATCTTGCAGAATTGAAAAGAAAGATCACACAAAAATTTACACCAAAGAAGTTCTGGTGCAAAAAATAAAAAGAAAGTACTTTGCGCAAAAATAAAAAAAGGAACTTTCACACTTGCTGTAAACAAACTTGATTGCTGAAATGAAATTCTATGTTTATCTCCAGTATGGGTGTTGGCAGGTTCACAAGTGGGCCCTTAGAAAGATCTGCCTTCTTAAGGATTTTCCTTCCTGCACCAAGTTGTTATTCATGTACTCTTGCAATAAGCTTGCACTAGTACATGTATAGTACTTAGGTGCGGGAAGTATATTTTTCACTTGGACTAGAGATTTATGTCTTTGTGCGGGGGGCTCAAATCTTCTAGCTTCAAGCACTCTATTCCTGTAACAGGATATTAGTTCCTGTACTGAAAAAGACATTCTTGCACTAATTTTCCAATTAATTCTGAGAAAAGAAAGAGCGTGTTAATATATGAAAGAAATTTGCAAAGAACAAATCAAAATTCTGAAATAGCTTGCACATGAAAAATAAATGCTTCAACCAAACTGAATCTTGCAGTGAAAATAACTTTGAAATAAAACACAACTCCAAAAGTTAAAGCACAGTTTCTACAATGCAATGAAATAAATAACTCAAGCATGAAAATAGGATTTTATCCTTGCGATAGTTACTTACATAAATAAGATCTACCTCTAATCTTTGTAGACTCAGAAAGCTTCATTTTAATTATTTAGATTTATGTTTTAATTCATTCCTTTTAGAAATATGAAGTGTAGGAATAGATCGATGTGTCTTAACAACATTCGTCCATCAGTTAACTAGACATCTTTTAATTCCTAAGATTTGACTTTTAATATTGAAAATACTTAAAATTACTAATGAACATTCACTTGCGGAAATAAATCAAATTATTGCAAAGGAAAGAAATGAAACAATTTTGCTGTAATGAACCGAAAGATTAAGATGCAGAAATTATAATCACACTAGTGTAGGAATGTGCTTGCATTACTCCAGGAAGAAATCAATTATGATTCGTGGAAAAGAAAGTGACTGAAAATGAATTTAACTGTAACTAAACACACCACGGATCCGTCACACTTGACTGTTAAGGAAACGAAATCATAATTCTTATAAAAAAATGAATTACAAATTCAATCCACACTTTGCCTAAATAAAATCAACATGAACACCTTAATCTGGACGAAAGCATGAGAGGGAAAACGAGCTGGATTGGTTGGGCCCTAGCCAACCGACTCATTTCCCATTTAGGAAACATAAAACTTCAGCGCTCAAAGATACATCAATGATAGGTCAAAATGAAAGATGTAAAAAACGTGGCATGGCTCCTTATATTAATTCAGTTCAACAAAAGTACATGATAAGTACAGATCCAACCCAGAACAAGGGTGAGAACAAAAATTTACAAATTTTCCAGAGTTACAGTATCATGGCTATCACTCCCTAATTTCCTATCTAAGATCTAGTTTTATACAACCCTTTTCGGCCTTGACCATAACAAAATTACATACTGTTATTCTAATTCCAGCCTTTCGGCTTGAACGAAATAACAACCAACGTTACGAAATGAGCCATTGGCTATAAAGAAACGCTAACTATTCATTGGCCAATGATCCAGTATTTAGCCATATCCCTGATTATCCTCCGCTCTGAGCTCCACTCAAGATGACCACGATTGAACTGGTCGAGCAGGAATGAAGAGCCTGCGTTAGGTAACGAGATGTTGCAGCAGTCTAGGAGCGGTCGACTGTCAACGATGCAATAATATGCCTGCACTAGACCATGATGATTCAATATTAATACATTCGCTTATCAAAATACTTTAGGAAGATAAATATTAGTTGCAAGAATATAAACGACATAAATTCTGTTTAAAAATGATTAATTAAGTACTTACTAAACCTTAAGTATGAAATATAAACTAGTGTAGGGATAGGACAAGATTCTTGGACTAGTGCAGGTATGTGGAAGTTTATGAGGATAAAAGGAAGGTTTATGATCATGATTTTAAGTTAGAAAAGGGGTTAAAAATGAGGCATTTTCACCTACTAACATCCTCCCATCCCTAAGTTGTTGTGTGTCCTCACACAACCTTTACCTACTGCAAAAATTCAAAAATGGGAAGTCTCATTTTCAGTCTCGGACTTGTATATTAAACCCTGCTTGCACTATCCTTACTCTTTTGCCTTGGGCCTTCTTAAGTTGTTGGGTTGCCTTTTTAATCCATTTATAACACTTCTAGGCCCAAAAATTCCATAACCTGACCTGTCGTTTTTGCTATATAAATTGTTCTACTAGTTCCATTTTGCCTTGTTTCTGCACTATGTCCTACTCCCTTAGAGCTTGGTTCAATGTTTCTAGGGCATGAACTTGATGCTCAAGTTCTTCTAATTGATTACTTAGGTAGAGGGTGTTGTCCTCTATTTCCAACTCGTCTGGTGCAAGCAACTTCTCCGCAACTGACTCTAAATATGTATCATCATCATTGCGGTCGATGTTATCTTGGCTGCCTGATTTCTACATTTCAATTTATTTAGGGGTTTCAGTGCCTAGAACTTCGATATCACCGAGGATATCAGTATCCTAAATGTCCATTTCGCCAAGGGCTTCAATACCCTGCACCTTCATCTCCTCAGGGGTTTCAGTGCCATGTTCACTTATTTCATCAGGGGTTTTAGTACCCTGTTCCTCGAAATTATCGAGGGTCTCAACATGATGTGCCTCGTCATCTTGACCATCTTTTGGTTCCTTGCTTGCACTCGATGTCACTTTCCTTTTCTTTAATTTATGGAGGAGGGTTGACAAGGGTATGTCGTCTTCCTTCTCTGCATGATCCTCATTACCCTCATGTTGTGCTATGTAACAACTCCCCACCTTTGATAAATAGAAATAGGGACCCTTCTTAAAAATGTATTTTTCATTTTAGATAAGAAAAATCAAACTCCAAAAACATTATTGATTTTATTAAATAAAAACATAAAAAACAAAAAATAAATTAATAAAACATCCTTGAAATTACCCTATCGCAAATTGCATCCTACACAATCTTTTCTCATTAAAAGATAAGTAACAAAATAGCGAAATCCCGATTTTGCGATCAGTGATCAAAGTTTCGCAAGCAACAACATAAATCGCACATCAAGAATATATGTTTGAAACTTTAATAAGACTTTACCAAAGTTCTGATATTGCGACAACTCCGATTTTGCGATATTCCGATACTGCGATATTGCGATTTCGTGATATCGTGAAATCACATATCGCATAAAAAAAATGTAATGTGTTTCATAAATACAGGTTCAAAGGGCACGATGCGATGGATTTGACAGGTTCAAATAAAGGTTTTACGTGAAAATAAATCATGTCAGGAACTATTAAGTATATTTTATCATCCCAATGCAAACAATTATTGATTTGTTATGATTAATTAATGATATAGCTGTTACCCAGATCTTTTCTTTCAAAATTGGTCATTTAAATATATCTTCCATCATTTGATAATTACTTTTCCTTTAATAGGGAATCTACTTCAAGATATGTCCATATGCAAAGTAATGCAGAAGCATGACAAATAGACCGTTGCAGAAGTGGAATACATAAAAATATCACCGATAGTCTCAAATACAGTCTGCACTGCCGATGGAGGTGCTACAAAGTGGCAAGCTATCTATACTATTCTTGAAGACGAGGAACCTGAAGTAGTGGAGGTCAAGGCAACTGATAATGACGCAACACCCTCAAATTTGCAGTTTAAAGATATTGCATGCTCCTTCCTTCATAGGATAGTAGAAAGGGCTACTCTTTTACCATATACCGACATGATTAGGTGGGTGCTTGAAAATTCAAAAATCAAGGACAAACAATTAAGAACCGCTAAGAATGAAATCTTAGGTTCTTTTAGAGCTGAAGATTTGAAAGTCATGTACAAGCTACCCGACTCACAAGACATCTGTGATAATAGATTTGTTGATAAATTTGCAAAGAACAATGAGGACCCTTTCAAGACAATTCAGGGCTAGAGGAAACTAGATAAAATGTTCAAACATGAAAAATCAGGTATGTATCCTATCGCCTCACTGGAAAATCCCTACACTTTTGTAGCCGTGATGATATTCAGATTATATGGTCTCCCTGATAATACCAAATTCTCCATAAATTGGCTTCCCCTGATTGATTCCTGTGTTAATTCCCACATCATGAATTGGGAGACCATTCTTTCTGAAAATATAGCTACAACGATTAATGAATATTGCCAGACAAGAGCTTCTTCCTCCAAACCTGTCCCCCAATTTTTCATAAGTGCATATATTTTTTATGCTATCTGTTTTTCTACCAGTTTTCCAGTTATGGGTTGAAAATGGACTCTCGAGGATCCCACCCCTATTCATTTGAGTCATAAAGAGATATGGGAGCATAATTATGCACCACATTTTCATAGGCTATGTTATGGAGTTGTATTACCATTACATCAATTAATGTTTGATAGAGTGAGCCCTAGGTTCACTAGGAAGCCCTTTCAGACCTTCAAATGATAGGGAGATTTTTTATTGAAGAATCATTTTCATACATTAGAGTATTTGGAAGCTCCGCTCCTCCACATGTTCTTCCTTCATATGTTTCAGATAAATTAATGGCGAGAGAAATCGCTTACCAAATTGTTGGTAATGGACTTA
The DNA here is from genome assembly GCA_034641835.2 of Pinus albicaulis. Classification (NCBI taxonomy): domain Eukaryota; kingdom Viridiplantae; phylum Streptophyta; class Pinopsida; order Pinales; family Pinaceae; genus Pinus; species Pinus albicaulis. Next base: position 24,153,954 of record CM076575.1, read on the forward strand.
CTAAATCTTTGAAAGACAGTAAAAAATATTTATGGCCAAGTTTTCCAATTCCTTGTGGTACATTCACCCTCATCAATTTCAATCATGCATTGAAAGAATGTCAGAATATTGAGCTTTTTAAGCTCCCCGTTTTACCCTCAAGGTAGTTCGACCCAGAGAATATTGCTAACAAGTTTACTCAGTCAGTTAAAGTCAAATCTATCATACACACAGATGATATATTTGAAGACATTTTGAAATCTATTAGAACTTTTGAAGAAGTTCAATATTTTGTCAAATTAAATCTAAATCCAGAAGAATTACAGAGATTCAATGAATATAGAGAACAAAGACTCAGACGTATCCCTCAAAATGTCTTGGTTACTATTAATATGACTGAAGCAAGCAAATAAATCAGGATAGAACAAACAAATTCACAAAATCAGAGTGAAATAGATAAATTCTGGATTTAAGCAAGAAACACATTGATAAATACCCCAGTGATATCATCTTCATAGAAAGATACAGAATTTCAGACTCCAAAGGGACAAATAATTTCAGCAAAATAAATCATTGAAAGTCATGGGATAACCTCCAAGATACAGAAGTCATTCCTGCATTTCCTACTGATGAGATTGTTCTGAAGGTGACTGATATCCCTCCACTTGATGTATTCTAGAACCCTCTTCATAAATCTGTAGTGAGCAAACATAGGAAAAGAAGAAAAATTGAAACACCCCCAAGAAATGAATTAACGGAAGTTGTATGGAAAGACACTCCTTCAAACCCAATTGAAAATCTGACTCGAATATCACAATTTGCTAAAGCATACACTACTGCAACGATGGATAAGGTAGCCGAAGTATCCTTTTTAGTTGAAGAAAAAGATGATAAGATCATGCAGCTACAACAGCAACTGGATGAAAAAAGGAACAGTCTGAATCACAAGGTAGAGCAGCAACTCCTCAAATTTTAGCAAGATATGGTAGTGGTTAAGATAAGTTATGAAAATTACTTATCTAGAAAAAACACACTGATTAAAGAATTGAGAGAAGATCTTACAAAATATGAAGGTATTCTTACTGTAGAGGAATTCATAAAAGAAGCATTGGCATTGAATGCCTTACTCTCAAAACAACAAAACTTGTTTATCTTACAAATGTCAGACATAATCCCACACTTGGAAATTAGTGAACAATTGACCAATACAATCATTGACCAGAGAATTGAGTTTAATGAACTCAATACCAAAATTTTTGAATATATTGAATGGTAGGATTCAGAGGAAGGGAGAAAGTCAAGTATCCCAAAGATCAAAGAAACTTTTAAAGATATCCTTTTTACTGACTGGGATGCACAGATAAAATAGGCAGAATTGGCCATAGCCAGAGCATCAGGTATGTTAAAGAGTATGGTCAAAATGATTAACCACATGTTGCATACCTCTGGCTTGATTAAAGAGGGAAATCACAAATCAATTTCTGATCTCAGAAATTTAGAGCAAAGTTGGAAAAACACAGGTCAACTATGAGAAGAAACACTTACACAGCTGAAAAAGACTGATTGGGAATCATATTGGCAGTTACTAGTTAAGCTGCATAGTCAAGTAATGACATTGAATTTATCTCTAGATTCCAAACAGAAAATGCAACCACTTTTGCATGATGCTATATTTACTGGACAGATGAAGACATAGTTCAGGAAGCCTCCACAAGTTCAACCAATGTCCGATATTTGTGAGCATAAAATGAGAGCTGGAAATAATCTATTACCGGGCATGATTATAAGTTAGTTTGTTTTTAATAATTTCAATTTTAGCAATTAGACACTAGGAATGAGCAAGGTTGTTTGAAACCACCTCATAGGATATTTTGTATAATCTATTTTTGTAAGTAGTTAATGTAGTATTTAAACCCTTCTCATGCATTTAGAGAAGGGTCCAGAATTTTTATTGAGAACATTTACAAAGAATGCTTTATTGTAAGTTTGTGAATGCCTTGATAAAATAATGGAACACGGCCTTTTCAATTATATCATTTTGTAGATCACTGTTAATGCACTTTTGTATTCTCTGAAAAACTTATTGATAGAAGGATTGATTGTGGCCTATTATCATTGATTAGATGAACAAGACAACACACATATGGTACTATTATCATGTATGCTAAACTCTGTTTTAAACGTTAGTGATAAGTCTAGCTTTCATGAATTATGTATGAAATCAATTGTTTATGTTTGAAATATCAGTTGCACTATTGTACGATATAAGGATAGAAATTGATTTGTTTTATATATGATCATCAGAATATATGCGATATGTTTCACATCTTCTTTTGATTAAATATTTCTCAAAAGAATCATATTACAAATTATTAATTCTATTAATTCTGTGATTGATCTAAATCATCACAGACTGAATAGATATCATTCTAGATCACATAAAATTAGCATTATCCCGGGTTATATTAGATTAGACTTAATTCAAATTTTTGCATTTTTAGAATAAATTTGTTTTAGTTTTTAGTTATTCTTCCTGCAAATCATTTGATAAAAACCCAACAATAATACAAAACTCAAATCTTGGAAACTGGTCCCATTACACCCAGTTGGATCCACTATCCCAAACAAAAAAGGAACTGCTTTAAGGTCCAGACCGGGTGGTTATCCCCCTTGTTGTTGCCACAGATTTCTGAGGCCTCAACATTTTTGGCACTATAAGGAGGGCCTAACTATGAATGGCATATAAATCTAAACCTCAAACTAGAAGCCCTCATAAGAGTCGATCTCCCCAAAAGCATCCTACAACTTCCCGATCAAACTCTAAATCACCAACTCAAAAATCAGAAATTGTAGAAACTTTCCCCTCATCTCCTAAAATATATCAACAGTCATCTGCTTCAGAATTTACTCCCGAGTCTCCCAAAGTTCGGTCTTTAATTCAGAAATTAGAAGGAATAGCGGAAAATATTTTTAATCGAGAAGTTTCTGAAGAAAGCATCACTTCTCTATTTAAAGAAACTGGTATATTAACCCGATCCAAAAGTGAAAGACTTGGAATTCCTCCTTTTGAGTTTCCAATAGAATCACATCGCAAAAAAGTTTCTATATCCAGATCTAAGTCAGATACGAGTGAAGTCACATCAAATTTTCCTTCAGTTACTTCTTCAAATCCTCTTATTCAATCTACATCTTCTTATTCTTCCATTTCCTCTCCTCAAACAATCAATACTATCACAAGTAGTATTGTTCCAATTGTAAGTTCTACATCCATCCCCCCTACTTCTGGATCTACTTCTGTATCTTTGCAAACTTCAAATCCAATTATGGCTAATCAACCTTGGACAAATCATGGTGCTGTATTGATTGCAAATTCAAATCCTCTTCCAGATCATCCAGAAAGATGGCTACCTAAATATAATCTAGATGATGGTCTTCCCACTGAAGAACATATCAATAATTTTATGTTAGCCATGAATCTTAATGGATTTGCTCATGAAGACATTGTAGTTAGATTTTTTCCTTATACTTTACAAGGATCTGCAGGATCCTGGTACTTTTTTCTTCCAGCAGGATCTATTGCCGATTGGGAAAATTTTGAACAAGTTTTTCTTCCAAAATTTGGAGATGATAGAACTGTTGCATATTTAATCAATGCCCTTTCCAATCTTAAAAAAAAATCCGGTGAAAGGATCAAAGATTTCAACTCCATATTTAACAAGTTATTAAACAAAATCCCAACCGCTTCCAAGCCTGCTGTTGATGTACAAATAGAGTGGTGAGGGAAAATTTTAAGGATGAATATCAATTTGAAATTTTAGAAACCTTGGCAAATATTAGTAATCTAGAATAGAAAAAATGTAAAATTTTTGATGATATTTTTGTAAAAATATCTAAAATTTTGATTATATTATATTATTCTATATAATATCTTGGTGATTTTTAAGGTAAAATAATTTCATACTATAAAGTTTAGGCGAATTAATTTTAGAAAATAATGGAAATTGGTGAATATTTTTTTGGGAAAAAGTATAGAAAATTAGCCCACCTATGAATATTAGCCCATAAAATTTTCCATGAGAGTGGTATATTTCTTCTTTACCTTCTAATATAGCTATTTTTGTAGATAGAGCTGGTAAAGCTACAATTTTAGAAAACATGAAAGAAGCTCTTTCTGTAGAGAAAATAATCTTAGCATTAGAAAAACAATTAGAGATAGAAGACAAGAAACCAAAGAAAGTGATATTTAGTCAAGATTCCAAAAAGAAAGTCTCGAAATATCCATTCGATCTTGAAGGTCTTCAAAAAATGTTAAAGACTATGTCAAATGATGTGACTGATATAAAGAAAAAAGTTGTTGAATCATCAATACCAAAAAAATCATATTTCCCATTTAAGAAAAATCCTTCTTCAACTTCTCAACCTCCAAATGTTATTTCAAATGCTGAATCTGATCAAGATACTGAAGATCCCTCACCATCTGAACAATAACTAGAGTCTGAGGAAGAAGTTGAACTGAATGGGTTATTGGATTTCATTCTCCCCACAGAAGAAGAAAGAGAAGCTATGTCTGTGTCTACAAGAATCAAATCTTCCTCTGATTCAACTATATCAAATAAGAAACAAAAATCTCTCCCACAAAGGAGAAAAAAACAGTCAAAAAATCTAAAATTGTTCAGACAGATCCTATCTCATCTGATCCTATTACAACTTCCAAAACTTTGATATTTTCAGATGCAGTGGAATACAATATAGTTGAAGATATGAAAAAGACCAAAGAAAATATTTCAGTACATGAAATGACCAAACTTAAACAACATCCGAAAATTTTACTTAGAGAACTCAAGGCAATCCTGATCCGAATGGAAAATGGCATCAACTCATGTTATTCATCTACCCATGATATTTATTCACCCATGGTATTATAAGTGACCCATTGTATGTATCCACCCATGGTATTCATCCACACATGGGATTTACCCATGGTATTGTAAGTGGTATCTACCCATGGTATTGGCCCATGGTATCCACCTATGGTATTGTATCTCAAAAAAGGCTATAAATAACAAGCCTCACTTTGTAAAAGGACAGATTGTCCGCCACAATGTAGCTTCTATAGTTATTCTCTGTTTTAATAAAACAAGTTTCTTTGTGGTTTTATTTTCTTTGTGTTCTCTCTTTTTTTTCTGGCATTATAATTTTGCAGATCTTGTCAGATCTATTTCAACTTTTTAGATCTTGGGGGCCTCCCCCCCAAGATCCGGATCAGTGGTATCATATTCAGGTTACGCCTCCATGGGAATGAGGGTTTGAAACATATTTCAGCTTCAATCTTTTGCAGCAATCTTCAGCGAAATCCATGAATGTTTTTGGGCGGCGAGTTTTCAGATCAGATCTGAAACTTTTGGTAAAAAAATTTGCAAAAACAAAGACCAGATCTGGATTCCTTGCGAAAAAATACTCAAATTCAAAAAAAAAATCAGCCAAATTGGAGTTCGGATGAGGGAGATATTGCTAATTCAAAATCAGCAATGTTGAAGCAATTTTTCTGACGACAATTCATGGACGGCGGCTCTCCTGTCATTTTTTGCCATTTTTAGTACAAAATTTCAAATAAATTGAGATATATCTGAGCTCCTCTTGAAAAATCACCCAAGTTCAAAAAAAAATCGGTTGAATCGGAGTCCGGATGTGGGAGTTATCGTTGATTTAAAATCAACTATTTTTTCAGAAATTTTGTGACGGCGTGCCAGTTCCAGCGCAAATCTGAGAGTCTAGAGTCTCCAGATAGTCGTTTCAAACACATGATATGATGCAGAATGATCATTCCATTTCCAAAAACAGGTTATAATAAATATTATGAGTTATATTGACCGAGTTATGCTCATTTTAAATCTGGAGCAGCATTCGGAGCAGGTTCCCTTTGGAGACGTGCCCTCCCACCCCGCTTTAGTAGGCACCTGCTTCACATTCATCAGTTTGATCATAGCAGCATTTGGCTTGGGTTATTTGGAGACGTTCCCTCCCACCCCAAGCTATGTAGGCACCTGCTACTTCATCAACAATCAGCATCACAGTTATGGGTCAATTACACAAAATCATTTTCATCGAAGTCCATTTGCTAGGCCGCACACTGTTAGTCACACAGTTGGTCACAAGCATTACAGGGTATCTATATCCTCGGATCTTCGTTTGTCATGATTTTTGTTCATCCACAAACCCACACTTCATCGAAATCCATTTGCTAGGCCGTACACTGTCAATATCACAGTTGGTCACAAGCATTACAGGGTATCTCTATCCTCGGATCTTTGTTCATCACGGTTATGGGTTAACTACACAAAACCCTTCTCTTCAGTGGTTCTTCATATTCAACAAAGGATTCTCAAGAGGGAACTTCACGCAATGGAGACCATTGCTTCTTAAGGAGGGAGGAATGATCCGAATGGAAAATGGCATCAACTCATGTTATTCATCTACCCATATTATCCATCTACCCATGGAATTTACCCATGGTATTGTAAATGGAATTGACCCATGGTATTCATCCACCCATGATATTTATTCACCCATGGTATTATAAGTGACCCATGGTATGTATCCACCCATGGTATTCATCCACACATGGGATTTACCCATGGTATTGTAAGTGGTATCTACCCATGGTATTGGCCCATGGTATCCACCTATGGTATTGTATCTCAAAAAATGCTATAAATAACAAGCCTCACTTTGTAAAAGGATAGATTGTCCGCCACAATGTAGCTTCTACAATTATTCTCTGTTTTAATAAAACAAGTTTCTTTGTGGTTTTATTTTCTTTGTGTTCTCTCTTTTTTTCTGGCATTATAATTTTGCAGATCTTGTCAGATCTAGTTAAACTTTTTAGATCTTGGGGGCCTCCCCTCCAAGATCCGGATCAAATCCTTGTAGATCCTATACAACCACTAGTTATAGCCCAAGCTTCTAAAGATATGGGAAAACCTCCATCATCTCCAAACAAAGTAAATCCCAATGATCTTGTTTTAATTGGCGATAGATATATTTCTCGCACTCCTCCTTTACTTTTGACTTATGAATTTTTTAATAAAAATTTTCATAACTGTCTTATTGATTCATGAACTTCTTCAAACATTATGCCAAGAACAGTGTGTACAAAATTGAATATCACTCCTCAAAAATCTGCTACACATATAGTTCAATTAGATAGAACAAAAGTAGAAGTAATTGGAGAAATGCTGTCAGTATCCATTAGATTATCATCCAATCCAAAAGTACTGCAAGTAATCGATATTTTGGTCACAGACATCCTTGATTTTTATGGTCTTATTTTAAGCAGGGATTGGTCTGAAAAGTTACATGGATATTTTGCTACAGATTGGTCACACATGTGGTTGCCATAAAATGGTAAACCAAAGCAAATCAGAGTTGATCGCGAGAAATTTATGAAACATACAGTCACTAAACTTGAAGAAACAAATGAACCTGTAGCTTTCACTAACAATATTATTGGAAATTACTCAGATGAATCATTTATTGGATCATTCAATGCCCAAATTTCACCTTTTTCAATAAACACTACTATTTCTCAAATTGAGAACTTTTCTCAAACAGACACTTCTAGATGTGTTAATCTTAGCAATAAAATTTCGAAAAATTATTTATTTTGGACTTTATACTTTGATAGTTCAAAATCAGAAGATGGTGCAGGGGCAAGTTGCATTTTAACCAATCCACAAGGAGAGAAAACAATGCTAGCTTGCAGACTCAAATTTCAATGCACGAATAATACCGCTGAATATTAAGCATTGAAACAAGGTCTGTACAAAGCTATTAATTTAAATGTTAAATCTTTGCAGGTATATGGAGATTCTGAAATAATTGTTAGACAAGTCATAAATACAATTCATTGTATTTTTGGACATTTGAAACACTATCAAACTTTAGCCCAGAGCCTTACATCCCATTTCTCTGCATTTAATATCTCCATAGTTCCTAGATTACAAAATGCAAGTGCTGATTTACTTGCTAATGTAGCATCTAAGCTTATACCATCTGAAGAGTTTAGCCTAGACAGATTTTCAATTGAGTTAATTTTTAGGCCTTCCATTCCTGACAACGTAACAAATTGGAGAGTATTTAACAATGATGTAGATATAGTAGACTTTCTTACATTAGACAGAACTTATGAAGTTCAAATCATAGATGAAAATAAACATGACTTACAGATTGAAGATAAACAAAATACTAATCCAATTCCCAAATTTGTAGTCAAAATGGAAGATCTCTATTATTTGAAAGATAGGTTTAAAAAGATTATCAATTCAAAAACCCAGAGTTCTACTCTAAAATTTGAATTGATTAATCTTGGTACACCAGAAAAACCTCAAAACATCAACCTAGATCTTGGTTTAAAACCTGAAGAAAGGGTGTCATTCATTAAGTTGCTGAAAACATATAAAGATATCTTTGCATGGGATTATTCAGATCTCAAGATATATGATACTTCCATAATTCAACATAACATACCTATGATCTCAGATGATAAGCATGTTCAAAAAAAACTTAGAAAGATCCATCCAAATTTAGAAATTCAAATTAAATCTGAATTAAATAAAATGCTCAAAGCCAAAGTTATTTTTCCTGTTAGATATTCTAAATGTCTGTCAAACATGGTCCCAGTTAGAAAGAAGAATGGAGACATTAGGATTTGCATACACTTTAGAAATTCGAATAAAGCTTTCCAAAAGGATAAATTTCCCTTGCCTACCATGGAATAGATATTACAGTCAGTTGCAGGATGTGATTTGATGTCTTTTCTTGATGGATTTTCATGATATAACCAGATTATGGTACATCTAGATGATAGATTAAAGACAACATTCAGGACAAAGTGGGGAACATATGCATATCAAAAAATGCCTTTTGGGTTGATTAATTCTGGTGCTACATTTCAACGTGCTATAGATATAGCTTTCAGAGGACTAATCAATAGCTCAGTTGTTATATACTTAGATGATGTTACTTTTTACTCTAAGCGTAGAAATAATCATTTTAATCACCTAAAATACATTTTTGAAAGATGTATAAAATTTGGCACTTCCTTGAATCCAAAAAAATTTTATTTCGCCTTATCAGAAGGTAAATTATTAGGGTTCATTGTCTCTAAAAAAGGAACCCATATTTACCCTGATAGGATCCAGGAAATAAAAAAAATTCCTTTACCACACAATAAAAAAACGATGAAATTATTTTTAGGACAAATTAATTTGTAAAAAGATTTGTTCCCGAATTTTCCAAAATCATCTTACCCCTGCAATCAATGATCAACAAAAATTCAATTTTTAAATGGGGAAAAGAAGAGAGAAATTCTTTTGAGTTAATTAAGAGAGCCATCCTTGAAGCTCCTTCTTTAACAACACCTGATTTCCTTAAGCCATTTGTATTATATAAATTTTCTTATGATACGTCATACACATCAGTTGTGACACAACTAAATGATCAAAACATTGAAGCACCGATTTCGTTTTTTAGTTCTAACCTTCAAGGTGCTGAGTTAAATTGTTCATCTGTGGAAAAAAAGCGTATGCTGTATTTAAATCTTTGAAACATTTTAGACCTTTTCTCCTAAAAACAAATAATAAAATAATAGTACCTTAATCAACAGTAAGGCAATTATTAATCTAGCGAGAAGTAGGAGAGAAGAGAGCAAATTGGGTCACTGCATTTCAAGAATATGATGTAGAGATACATCCTGCTAAAATTGTTAAAGGACAAGGTCTTTGCAGGATGTTAACTGGAGCCTCTCATTTACCAACATAAGAAGATCAATCAAATGAAATACAACTATCCGAAGTAAGACTAAACGATTCTCAGTCACAATAGGTTGATCTGAATTTTTTCTTAAAAAATGGATATGCTCCATTATATCTCAATTATATAGCAAAGCGTACTCTAAGACTTAAATCAAATCAATATCAACTCATAGATGATCTGCTATTTAGAAAGAATTATGATTTCGTATTATTGAGATGTTTAGATAAAGCAGAAGCTGAAAAAGTAATGCAGGAATTACATGATGGACCAGCTGGAGGTCATTTCAGAGGAAACACCACATCTCATGAAATACTGCATGCTGGTTACTATTGGCCAACTCTATTTAAATATGCACATGAATACGGGAGAAAATTCAAAGCGTGTCAAACTTTAGCAGGGAGAAAAAGGAAAGCAACATTTCCATTACAACCAGTAAATATCCAACAACCATTTGAATAATGGGGGTTTGATATCATAGGTGAAATAACCCCAAACTCTTCTAAACAACATAAGTATATTCTAATTGCAGCAAATTATTTCACAAAATGGGTAGAAGCTATCCCATTAAAGGTGGTTAATACACAAAGTATTATAGATTTTATTGATCAATTCATAATCACCAAGTTTGGCCTCCCTTCAGCTTTGATATTTCATAATGTATCTTACTTTTCTGGAAACACTATAATAGAATTTTCTTTGAAAAGAGGTTTTAAATTAAAATACTCAACTAACTATTATGCACAAGGTAATTGTTGTGAAAACAGCTCCAAAAATAGAAGAAAAGATATATCAATGCCCTAGAAATAATCCACTTCGAGGGGGCAACCTCCAATACATTACATGAATGAACAATTCTTGGATGATACAAATTACAAAACCTCCTTTCTATATATAAGAGTCCATGGGGCCACAATGTAGTCCTAGCCGACCTAAAAATAATAATTTAAGGGCACAATAGTAACAATATGGGGGTTACAGGGGTACAATAATAACAATAAGGGGGTTACACTAACAACAATAAGGGACTATACTAGTAATATAGGGACCTAATATTCCCCTCTCCTTCAAAAAAGTGTTGTCCTCAATGCTTGAGTAGCTCTAGGTGCTTCTGTATAAAATTCTCATCCTCCCATGTAAAACCTTCAGTGGGTAAGTTCTTCCACTTGATGATATACTATGAAATTGATCGATTCTGTAGCTCTCGAGTTCTTGTTTCCGTGACTGCTTCAGGTTCCAATATGATTTTTCCTTCCTCATCAAGTTCTGGCAATATTGTTTGAACTGGAAGATTTTCAACTATAACCTTCTTTAAGCATGAAACATGGAAAACTGGGTGCACTTGTGAAGAAGCAGGAAGCTCCAATTTGTATGCCATAGTACCAATATTTTGGAACACCTTGTAAGGACCATAGTACTTTGGCGATAATTTATTATCCTTCTTAGCTTGCTTGAGGAAATTTGTTTTTATGTTTGTAGCCGTAAAAATACCCAGTCTCCTACATCAAAACTTCTCTCGCTACGATGTTGATCTTCCTGTTGTTTCATTCGATTTTGTGCCAAATTCAGGTTATCCTTTAAGAGTTGGAGAACGTCTTGTTTATGCTCGATGTGATCTTCCATTGCTTGAACCTTCAAATTTTCTCTTAAAGATGATGTGATGGATGGTGGATGATATCCATAAAGTGCCATAAATGGGGTTATTTTTGCTGCAGTATGGAAGGAAGTGTTATACCACCATTCAGCGAGAGGTAACCACTTGACCCATTGTGTTTTTTTATCGGATACAAAACAATTAAGATATCCTTCCAAACATTCATTCACTATCTCTGTTTGACCATCGGATTTAGGATGATAAGATGAGCTATGAGCTAGTTGAGTACCCAAACAAGAAAATAATTCCGTGCAAAAAATTCCTGTAAAAATGGGATCTTTGTCACTTACACTAATATTTAGGTTTCCATGTAGCTTTTGAATTGTTTCCATAAATGAAGTAGCAACTGTACTTGCTTTAAAAGGATGAGATAATGCACAAAAGTGTGCATGCCCAGTAGGAGTCTTTCAGCACCACCATGATGACCTCTCCCCTTGAACTTGAAATGAAAGCACGTGATAAAATCCATTGAAATCTTCTCCCAATGTTGACTTGGAATGGATAAAAGGTTGTAAGAATGTAACGGGAGGTCTGTTAATCTCAGCAGTCGGTTTCTTTTATGCGGGAACGTAACATAATACATAAATAACCATGAACATAGAGATTTAGCAGAAATAATGCTTCATTTCATTAATATCAAATAACAGAAATATGCTTACAAGCATAATGGAAATAAAATAGCTAGGGTGCTGGTAGCGAATCTCTAAGGAGAGATGTGATGGCCACAGACCTCTGAACTCTGTTACAATGAGGCTAGAGGGCCTATTTATTATTGAGAAACAATGGAAAAACTCAAATGTCTCCAGCCTAACCCTAGGAAATGAAGCGCTAAAAATGTGGGCCCCGTTTGGGTAAAGTGGTACATCAATCTTCCCGAGGACGTAACTTTGGCATACGATCTCTATTTGATGCACTCTATACCTCATTATAAATATCTATTTGAGGAATACAACTTTTGAGTGAGAAACATCAGTCCATGGACCCATGTTGCTCCAGGTTTTCCCAAAAAACGTCGTTTAGGGCCTTAAAACGGCTCTGGAAGTTCAAGACCCAAAAAACTGCTAAAAATAGTAAGTTGTGCTGAAACTGAAAAACTAAAAGAACCGATGGTGGGGGTTCAAATGGAATACGTGGGTGGCCACCAATATCCACCTCGATCATTAGGGCCTCCAAACGTCTCTGGAAGTTCAGAACCTGAAAACCTACTAAAAATAGTAAGTTGTCTTGAAAGTGAAAAGAGCGCAAGAATTGATGGTGCTGGTCCAAATGGAATAGGTGGGTGGCCACCGATATCCACCTGGATCATTCCTCCCTCCTTAGGAAGAAATTTTCCCCATTGTGTTGAGATCCTCCATGAGATGAGGCAAATTCTATTGAACTGAGTATTATATGTGTTGAAGATGTCATGGACCTGCGAGTGGACATGCTAGATGCGTTGAGTAAATTTGGTTTCTTTATCAGCCTCAGACAGTACATGTTTGGATTCTGTATGTGTAGTTGCAGGATGTATGGCAACATCATACGGTGGTGCGTTGGGAGTCAAATCAATGGAGTGCTTGTCCTGACAGTGTAGAGGAACCTCTATGAGTGAGGAGAAAATGTCCTCGTATTCCTCCATGACTTTGTCCATCTGCTGTAGCCGTGCAAGGGAGCCCTATTTTGACGTTGTGGCCACAATATTCTTCTTTCCTTGTGATTGAGTTGTAAGGAAAATGAATTTCCTGGTTTGGGAAACAATCTTACTGCATTGTTTTGCAGTAGTCAAAGAGATGATAGGAGGTGGTACTACCTTCGGTATCCTGTACAAGTTATTTCCCAAAGTAATAATAATAGCATGAGGCCTAGACTCATACACAACATGTCACCTCCACAAGTATGGTTGGCCCAATAATACATCAGCTACATCAAGAGGAGCAACATCACACAATACCTCATCCGTGAATGGCTTGATAATGTACGGAAGGTGGCACTGCCGACAGATGCGGAGATCTCTCCCTGGGTGGAGCCACACAATGGTATACGGCTGCGGGTGTGCTATGGTTGGTAGGCTGAGCCACTTCACAAGCTCTACTGAAATGAGGTTCTTTTGGATTCTGCTATCGACTAGAAATTGCAGCGGAGAACCCTTCACCCACATCTGCGATTGGAAGAGGTGCTCCCCCTCCTCTGGATCCTCTGGACCATCCCTCTGGATCTTGGTGGTGGCAAAAATGGCACTGGGATCTACATTAATGATCTACTTCTCTTTTTCATTCCCTTTGTCTGGTTATAACTCAGGATCAGAAAATGCATCTGATTCGGGTGCCTTTAGTTCGGCCACCAAAGATTGTTTGGCCCGACACTCATTTGTGCTGTGAGTTGGGCTGTTATGAAATTCACACCACTTCCATGTGTCCTTCTTTGGATTTGTGGTGTTGTTCCGAGTCGCATTGCTTTGGCCTTGCCCCTTGTTCTTTGGTTTAGGGGCACCTTTCGGATTCGTAGATCCAAAGTCTCGCTTCTTCTGCTTAAATTTCTGCTCGATCTTGGTGGCATAGCGATATGTCATGCCAAGCGATGTAATGTTGAGGAACTCCATTTCCTCCTGAATGTGTTTGTGCAGACAGCCGTGGTACTTGAGCACCAAATGTATCTTTGAATCTTTAATACCCAACTTTGTGCGTAGGGTATGGAACATATTCGTCAGTTCGTGCACATCTTGGTCCTTTTGTGGCCGTAGCGTGGTCCATTGGATGTATTTGTCCTCACGGGGTAATATTGTTCCTTGATGCCGTCTCGAAATGAATTCCAGGTGGGTGTGGCCGAGAACAGAGAGGGTTCCCCTTCAGCCTCTTGCTCACGGTAGGTTTCCCACCAGTCTTTGACATGGGGGGCGGCTTTGAGGAGTGCAACAATAATCTTTTCTTGGTCAGAGAAGTCATGGACCGAGAAATACCCTTCCAGCATATATAACCATCTATCTATGGTGTTTGCATCTATTTTTCCTTCAAATATAGGAATGTTAAATTTTACCTATACCTTGAAGGGAGTGGCACCTCTAGAGTGGCTGTTGGATGCAGATGCGCCATATGTGGGTAGTCGTTGAAGGATTTGAGCAAAGTTATCCATCATCACGTTCCTTTGTTTCTCGAGGGCCTCCTCGAGCAGTATTTTGATAGGATCTCCTGCTCCTTTGTCTTTCTTTTCTTCCACCATGTGAGGTCGTCGGGGTTTGCGAGGCTGATCTTGCAAGGGTTCAACCAGATCGAGCCCTAACTCCTTATACCCTGACCGCGTTGGGGACATGCAAAGAAAAAAAAAGAAAGAGCGGACCCCCTCTGATACCACTGATCCAGATTTTATGCAGGAAAGTAATAGAATAAAGAAATAACCATGAACATAGAGATGCAGCGGAAATATTGCTTCATTTCATTAATATCAAATAACAGAAATATGCTTACAGGCATAATGGAAATAAAATAGCTAGGGTGCTAGTAGTGAATCTCTGAGGAGAGATGTGATGGCTACAGACCTATAAAATCTATTACAATGAGGCTCAAGGGCCTATTTATTATTGAGAAACTATGGAAAAACTCAAACGTCCAAAAACCTAACTCTAGGAGATGAAGCGCCAAAACTTTGGGCCCCCGTTTGGGTAAGTTGGTGTTTCAACTTCCCGGGGATGTAACTTTGGCATCCGATCTCCGTTTGACGCACTCAATAGCTCGTTAGAAAGATATTTCTAAGGAGTACAACTTTTGAACAAGAAACATCGGTCCATGGACCCATGGTGCTCTCCGTTTTCCTAAAAAAACGTCGTTTAGGGCCTCAAAACGGCTTTGGAAGTTCAGGACCCAAAAAACTGCTAAAAATAGTAAGTTTTGTTGCAACTTGAAAACTGAAAGAACTGATGGTGGGGGTTCAAATGGAATAGGTGGGTGGCCACCAATATCCACCTGGATCATTAAGGCCCCAAATCGGCTCCGGGAGTGGAGGACTCGAAAACTTGCTAAAAATAGTAAGTTGTGCTGAATGTGAAAAGATGCAATAATTGATGGTGCTGGTCCAAATGGAATAGGTGGGTGGCCACCGATATCCATCTGGATCACAACTTTATTCTACTGGAAAACCAAACATTCCACCACAAATTTTTGAATATCAGATTTAAGGCCATCCCAAAAAAATTCTTTCTTCACCTTGTGGTAAGTTTTTAAAAATCCTGAGTGTCCTCCTAAAGGAGAAGTGTGCAATTCCAAAAGAACCTTTTGTTTTAGTTGGGAATTCTTACAAATATATAAACGATCTTTGTACCATAAGCAATCATTTTTCCAACTAAATGTATCAGATGTACTAGGATCTTGCTGCAACTTTTGAATGAGTGTCCACACTTCATCATCCTTCTTCCATTCATCTCTTGCTTCGGTTATCTAATCTAGTTAGATAATAGAAATGGCACAAAGCAATGCTTCCACCTCTTCATTCTTTCTTGAGAGTGCATCTACAACAAAATTTAGCTTCCCTTTTTTGTAGATTATTTCAAAGTCATAACCCAACATCTTTGTGACCCATTTTTGCTGCTCTTTTGAAGATAGTCTTTGTTCCAAAAAGTGTTTAAGACTATCATGATCAGTTTTTTCCTTGAAGTGTCTTCCCATTAGGTAAGTTCACCATTTCTTTAGTGCATGCAGTATTGCTAACATTTCCTTCTCATAAATAGGTTTTTGTAAATACTTTCCTTTGATTCGACGACTTTCAAAAGCAATGGGTCTTCCTTCCTGCATTAAAACTGCACCAATTCCATTTCCTGAGGCATCACATTCCACAATAAAGGTTTTTGTGAAGTCTGGTGTAGCTAAGACCGGTGCTAGTCACATTGCCTCTTTAAGACGTTCAAAGGCCTTAGTTGCTTCAGGAGTCCATGAAAATGCATCTTTCTTCAATAATGTTGTTAGAGGTGCTGCTATTCTCCCATAATTCTTAACAAACTTGCGATAATACCCTGTTAACCCGAGAAATCCTTGCAACTGCTTTATGGTTGTGGGGACTTTCCATTCCTTAATGAATTTAATTTTGTTAGGGTCTACCTTAACACCCTCGTGAGATACAATATGACCCAGATATTCCACCTCTTGTACTCCAAAGAAACATTTGGATGTTTTGGCATATAATTGTTTCTCCTGCAATAGTTTGAGCACCCTGTCAACATGTTCAACATGATCCTTCCAAGACCTGCTGTAGATTAGTATATCATCAAAAAATACTAGCACAAATTTTCTAAGGAAGGGTTTGAAAATGGAATTCATCAACCCTTGAAATGTAGGAGGTGCATTGGTAAGGCCAAAAGGCATGACCAAAAATTCATAATGACCCTCATGAGTTCGAAATGCTGTTTTTGGAATATCTTCAGTCTTCATTCTAATTTGATGATATCCTGAACGAAGATCCAACTTGGTAAAATAAATTTCTCCACATAATTCATCCAATAATTCATCAATCACAGGAATGGGAAATTTATCTTTAATGGTGAGCTTATTGAGCTCCCTATAATCCAGACACATTCACCATGATCCATCATTCTTGTGTACCAATACTACAGGAGCAGAGAAAGAACTTTGACTAGGTTGAATTATACCCGCCTCTAACATTTCTGCAATCATACGTTCAATTTCGCTCTTTTGGAAGTAAGGATATCTATAAGGCCCGATGTTTGGAGGAACACTTCCTGGAATCAAATGAATAACATGATCATGATCACGAATAGGTGGGAGTCCTTTGGGAGTTTCAAACACTTTGGAATGATTGTCCAAGACTTGTTGGAGATCTGCAGAAATAGATGATTTTGATGTTGGAACTTCTAGTGAGAATAATTGTGCAATTACACCTCGTTGTTCTTTCTTTAGAAGCTTTGTCATGACATTAGAGCTTATTATCTTTCCCGGCTTCCCTACAATACCCCGTAATCCGACTTCCTTTCCTTCTGAAAAAAATTTCAAGAAAAGTTCTTGAAAATTAAAAGCTACCGTCCCCAAAGATTGTAACCATTGTACTCCTAGTACAACATCAACACCTCTCATAGGAATGGAAAGCATTGGACTAGTCAATACATATTCCCCCATGGTTAGCTTGATATTATGGCATTTTCCAGAGCAATTTATAGTTCCTCCATTTGCAACCATCACTTGACATTCTCGTGCTAGGTATAGGAAACAATTTAATTCCTTGGCTACCTTACAATGAATAAAATTATGGGTGCTACCTGAATCAATCAACACTATTACCTTTTTCTTCTTGATCTGTCCTGCTATCTTTAGAGTTTGAGGAGTGGTAATTCCTGCCAGTGCATTACATGATATGGTCGGATTCATTTCTTCCTCTTCTATGGTTGGTTCCTGGTGTGTATCCTCTTCTTGTTCATTTTCTTCTTCTTCTTCACAATCTATGTAAAATAATTTCTTTTCAACACACTTATGGCCTTTAGTGTATTTTCTATCACAAATGTAGCAAAGCCCTTTTTCTCTTTTTTCTTCCAATTGTTAGAAGTTCAGACAATTATATTCTTTTTTCCGAAACTTGTTCATGCCATATTTGTTCTGGTGCCATAATGCTAAGATAGGGTTAGAGTCATTTTTATATTTTTTAAGGTCTAGATCATGAGTTAAAGGTCTCATTCCATCACCAAACAATGTTCATCAACCTTGTTTCATTCTTCAAAGATCTTATGCCATGTTTTGAAACCCATATTTAAAGTTTTTTCCGAAGATTTGATGAATAAGCCACGAAACCACGTTTTCGTAGCGCGCTCAGTGTAAAAAATTGATTCTTCACTACAAAAACGCTGGTGATTTCGTAGCGCAAAAAACCGAATTTGCAAATCATGCGCTAAGTCAGGGATTCTCAGTTTTGTGTCTGAGTTGTCACATCTGTCAAATATAGTTAAATTTTTCATCATTAGGTGTCATTCACGAGTTCTCATTCACACATGCAACCATTTATTATAATTATTAGGGGTCATTTGTCATCGATTAGGGGCCAGATTGTCATTGGTACTTTCAAATTTGAAAATAGTTGGCCATTCTTGACTTCATTTGTCTCATGAAAGACAAATAGTGCATGCATGTTTATGTTTTGGAGAAGCAACTAGTGGTGAAAGACCAGAGTTCACTGAAACTATATTTCAAGCGAGGTAGAACCGAAACTCATTTATCAAGTGAGGCTTCTCATTCAATAGTATTTTCAAAATTTTCTATCAAGTGAATTTGAAATTCATTCCTGGTGGAAGTAGGATTTTTATTCAAGCGAGGAAGAATTCTTATCAAGTGAGGTTGAACTCATTTATCAAGCGAGCCGGTTCATTCAACAGTCTGATTGCTAATTTCCTAATTTGCTGAAGACACGGGGTTTTCAAAGGGAGTCTCATAGATTTCTGAAGATACAAGGTTTTCAAGAAGATAATGGCTGAAGAAAGGAGTCATAGGTCTGGTCATTGCCTAAGAATAGAACCTGAAGGTGTAGAAGCCCTTACAAAAGACAATTATATTGAAGAAGCCTTTAAGAAAGTAGGTTGCTGGAGGTTTTGTGAAAAACTTCAAGGAGGGCACACTCAAGTCACCAAAGAATTTGCCACAAACTTCACAGGTTCAAACTCAAGGATTGGATTCCTAAATTTACCAATTTCCCCTGAAGTGATATCAGCAGTTACAGAAATTCCGAGAGGAGAAGACAGGTGGTTTAAAAATTTCAATTTTGACATGGTACCCTGCAAAACCTTTCTAAAACCAGAGTTTTCAGAGGTTGACTTGAACAAGGCTGTGCCAAGAAACTATGTCAAAGATACATTTTCCAATTTTCTCTACAATATTCAGAGGTACTTCACCTACGAAGGGAGATACCACAAGGTGTATACCTATCACTTTAAACTTTTTCTTCATTTCACAGGGATAATATCTCTAGATTTACCTTTTTATCTTTTCAGAAGTTTGGCTAAGATGTCTGATAAGGTACAAATGAAAGTTGAGTCATGTGAAACCTAATTATTTCACCATGGCTTAGTTAAGTTAATAGTCTTACATGAGCTGCAGAAAGCAAACAGAGATTGGGCTGAATTACTCTTTTTGAGTAGAATTGGGATTGAAGGAATAGGTGTTAGTCCTCAAGCTAAAGAAAAAACTCCATCAAAGATTATTGCCCCTGTAGAAACAAAGTCAAGAAGATTTTTTAAGCTCAAGCCTCGAAAAAAGGTTAAAGAACCAATGATAGGAACAACATTGAAAATCAAAGATACTCCTAAATCCGCACAGAAGAAGAAAACTATGGTTAAGGAGACAATTCTAGAGTAGTCAACTAGTAAAACAGATGAAATGAGGTTGACTAGGAGTCAAAGGTTAAAGGAGAAAGGTAAGGCTATAATTACAGAGGGGTCAAAAGGTAATTTGAATGATATACTTCAAGCTATTGACATTGCAGAGTCTCCCCAAGTGCAAGCAGACTTCATCAAACTGGATACAGGTGGTAGTAAATCAAAGAAATTGAAGATCCAGAGGGTTGGCACATATAAAATGGGGGTTTGAAGTATGATTTAAAAAGGAAAGGTCTGCGCTACGAAAACAACAGACTTAGCAGTTTCGTAGCGCAGTAGTATTGACAGTTGTTGCACCGTGTTGGAGGTTGAGATTTGCACAGTTGGAAGGTCGAATTAAAGTGAAATTCATAAGACATTTGCCACATGTTTTAAGCACCATTTCTTCAACAATTGATTAGAATGGACTGAAATGAAGCATTCAGCTATTTTACAGGAAAGATGCTCCTATTTTGCAGGAATGGAGAAGAAGCAGGTTGATGGGGTCTAACAACAAGAAGATGAACAACATCATGGTCGAAGTATAGCTGTCAAGCATAGTTTTTAATGATTATATAAGGTTGTTAAAGGTTGTTAAGATATAATAAATAGTGTTTTAGTCCTAGTTGTATTAGGACTGTAAGACAGACAGTTTGTAAATAAAGTTTGTTGAAAAGTTGATAGGTGTCAAATTCAAATTTCTTCTCAAATATTTGGAAGGAATCCAAGGATGTAATGACCACTCTATAAGAGAGAAGAAATCGAATTGCATAGGGTTGGAATTTTCATTGAACAAGCATACTTTTTGTGATATCAGAGAATTGTGTTTTTTATCTTAATACAGAGAGTTTTGTTTCATCACTCAGGATTCAGAAGGGGTTATGGATGTTTGATTGTCTCATGATGTTTCTCTTTAAATTACTTGCAGTGGCATGAATGTATGTTACTTAGAATTCACTGAAGGTGCTCTAACTTCCTTCATATATTCATGAACTGTGTTTATTCTTTGTCCTACTATTCTATTGATGCATCTAAACCTTAAAATGCCCTGACTTCCATATGAAACTGATATTTATGTTTTGTGAAATCACATTTGACTCCATTTACCCAATAGATGTTTGTTGATTAGTAGTACAACCAATTATTCACTGTATTCATTTTATTCACAGAGTTAGCCATCTGATATTTATTTGCAAATCATTAACCTATTGAGAGAGCCCTCTCAGGTTGAGGAGGCTAAGCCTCAACTAAAAGTTTGGTTTGAAATAGTTACTCAGGGTCTCCTTGACTAGCAGCCTATCAGGGTCTGATTTTGAGCTAACAGTGTCAAACTTGTAGGTTGTGGAAATCTAGGAGTAGCAACACATCCATATTTATAGAAGTGAGTGGTAGGCTTCCTTGTCGCCATAATTTTACATTCAATTTTTCTTGCCAACCTGAATGCCTTCTCCAATGAATCAGGTTCCAAAACGTGAACTTCATGTTGGATGTTATCCTTTAAAATACCTATGAAGAGATCAATCCCGTGTTCCTCTGGAATATCATTTACCCTTATATTCAATTTTTTGAAGTCCTCAATGTGCTCCCCCACTGAATTTTTTTTTTTGATATTTACATAAGTCTCGTTTGAAAAAAAAAGTAGTTTGAAGTGATTCCAAGGACATATTTTATAATTTTTATCAGTATTGGGTTTTATAATGCCTCAAAAAAATAATTCCATACCCATTAAGCCCTCAAAAAACTATACTATGACATAGGAAGAGGAAGAATTGCAGTATGAGATATCAAAATTACAGTACCAAGTGCAAAAAATTCTGATCTTACGAAGAGCAATCGAAGATGACATAGATGGTTTAAAAGAAGAAATGGAGGCTAAGTTGGATGGTTTGAAGGATCAAATAATAGCTAATTTTGATGATAAATTAGTGGAAGATCACATCGAGCATCAACAACAAGTTCTCCAACTCTCAAAGGATAACCTAAATTTGGTGCAGAATTTAATGAAACAACAGGAAGATCAACATCACATCGAAATAAGTTTCGAAACCGAGTCAGTCAAGAAAACGAGAACTCGACAAGTATGATCGATTTCAGTATCTCGTGAAGTGGAAGAACTTTCCTCTAGAAGATTCCACATGGGAGGATGAGAATTTTATACAGAAGCATCAAGAAATAATCAAGCTTTGAGGACAACACTTGTTTGAAGGAGAGGGGCATGTTAAGTCCCCATATTAATAGTGTATTCCCTTATTATGTTAGTTTAGCCCCCTTATTGTTATTTTTGTACCCTTGTAACCCCCATATTGTTATTATTGTGCCCTTAAATTATTATTGTTAGGTCGGCTAGGATTACATTGTGGCCCCATGGACTCCTATATATAGAAAAGAGGTTTTTTCATTTGTATCATCCAAGAATTGTTCATTCATGTAATGTATTGGAGGTTCCCCCCTCGAAGTGGCTTATTTCTAAGGCGTTGATATCGCTTTTCTTCTATTTTTGGAGCTAGTTTCAACCATTGTGAACCAAGCTCTAAAATTTTGCGACGATGTTCCTAAGGATTTTGACTCCACGTTCTAAAAATTTCAGCTTTTGAACCTTCATAGAAAAAAGGTTATAGTGAAAATGCCGCGATGACCTGTTTAGGTTAAATCCAGGATCATGCAAAAAGCCCTAACTTCCACAGATCATATCTCCGAAAATATTGCAAACCATGCTCTAAAATTTTGCGACGATGTTCCTTAGGATTTTGGCTTCGTACTCTAAAAATTCCATCTTCTGAACCTTCATAGAAAACAATTTATAGCAAAATTTCCACGATGACTGGTTTGGAGCAGCGAAAACCCTAGAATCCAAAGCTCTGATACCAAATGTTGTGAAACCAGCTCCAAAAATAGAAGAAAAGAGATATCAATGCCTTATAAATAAGCCACTTCGAGGGGCAACCTCCAATACATTACATGAATGAACAATTCTTGGATGATACAAATTACAAAACCTCCTTTCTATATATAGGAGTCCATGGGGCCACAATGTAATCCTAGTGGGGCCACAATGTAATCCTAGCCAACCTAAAAATAATAATTTAAGGGCACAATAGTAACAATATGGGGGTTATAGGGGTACAATAATAACAATAAGCAGGTTACACTAACAACAATAAGGGACTATACTAGTAATATAGGGAGCTAACAATAATAGATTAGCTGAATCTACAAATAAAAACCTTATCAGAACCATCAAACAAACTATAGAACAAAATCATAAAAATTGGCACAAAGAACTATTATTTGCTCTTTGGGCAGATAGAATCACCCAGAAAGCCTCAATAGGTAATTCTCCATTTGTGTTAATTTATGGGAAAGAAGCAGTTCTACCCAAAAATATAACAATACCATCATTTGATTTAGTGCAATTTATTGATGAACATCCTTCATCTTCCCTTCAACTTAGACAAGATCAAATTCTTAAAATGGAAGAACAGAGAGAAAAGCCTTGTTTGACACAGTATCCACCAGCTCAAAAGCTTTTGAAATTGGAGACGTTGTTTTGAAATGGGATAAGGCACATGAGGAAAAAGGTAAGCATCCCAAATTCCAAAGATTATGGCTTGGTCCATTTCAAATCATTGAGAAAATAGGCTTATCCACCTTTTTGCTGCAAGACTTATTAGGTAAGAACGACTCCTTTCCTGTGAATGGTCAAATTCCTATAAAATATTTCTCCTAGATAAAGCTTTAAATTTTATTTTTTTGCTTTAGGAAAATAAAAAGTTGAAAATAGCATAATTTTTGGTTGATTCAAATTTTCAAAATTTCTGATAAAATATTTTAATCTTTCGCTTCTATAAATAAGTGAAATAAAAAGATTATTATAACTATGAGAATTGAATAAACTTTATTTTTTTGGAATAATTTGAAATTTAATAAAGGCATTTACTTTCTGAAAAGACTCTTGATATCATAAAATATAGTTGTTATGTATCGGTAAAAAAAGGAAACTTTTAAATTAGCATGGATTCTCTACGAAAAGGTATCTACCAAATCTATAATTATCATCCATAACTCTTAAAAAAGTTAATGATTCATCCCATATGATAAAATTTCTTCTTCAAAGTATAAATCAAAAAAGAAAAAGAAATATATACGATGTACAAATTCAAAAGAAAATAAGTCTCATCACAAGCTTGTTTATCATGATTATAGAAAAATAATCTAGACTGATATTACCAATACCGCATACTACAACAGGGTAATAGCTAAATGATTATAAAAAAATCAATAGACAAGGGGTCTCATTACGAGCCAGCTTGTTCAACCTAAATTACTATCAGTGAATGACATTGTCACTATCAGGCTACCAAACCTGGACAATGATTTTGAAAATGTGTCAAAGAAAAATAAATTCAATTACATGTCAAATTATATTTTGAAATAAGAAATCAAATTTAGAAGGGACCATGAATCATTATTGGTTAAAAGATAACCCTGTCGAGGCTATAAATGCCTACTGGCAATAGTGGCTCTATCTGTGATAAATGATTAAAAGTATATGAAACCAATTTTAGAGAATACCTACTTTATCTTTTTAAATCTAAGTATTGACATATATAGATATCTATGTATTATCACTGAAGGGGTTAATTAAAAAGAAATGAGATAGGTAAATAAATTATATTCTGAAAAAACACTGTTTAATTCATGAATCATACTATTTTTATTCTTATATCTTTTTCTTGTTTTGAAAGTTTTGAAATATCAAAATAAACCAATCAGAGATATCTGGTTCTCCCAAGTGAATCGCCAATTGTTGTGCTATGCAACAACTCCCCCCATTTTTATTTTCAAAATAATCTAGACCTTTGATAAATAGAAATAGGGACCCTTCTTAAAAATGTATTTTTCATTTTCGATAAAAAAAAAATCAAACTCCAAAAACATTATTACTTTTATTAAATAAAAACATAAAAAACAAAAAAGAAATTAATAAAACATCCTTGAAATTACCGTATCACAAATCACATCCTGTACAATATTTTCTCATTAAAATATAAGTAACAAAACAACGAAATCCCAATTTTGCAATCAGCTATCGGAGTTTCTTAAGCAACAACATAAATCACACATCATGAATATATGTTTGAAACTGTTGGGGTTCCCATGTTTTGGACAGGTTGACAGAGACCAAAAGATGAGACAACATAGAACCACTTTCAGACCTTAGGATCTAGCCCTCCTAGGTCCAGAGAGGGATCTCTCTATGATTATCAAAGGATATGTCTTTGAAGTTCTAAATTATGATTTTAGGCTAGTTATAGGCTTAAGGTTGTTTATTTGATTGTTTGAGTTTGGTTGTTGAGAATCAGGAAGGAAGGTTTCACCATAAGGCAAGGATGGGTAAAGAAGGAAGCTAGGCAAGAATAGATAACTCAGGGAACATCAAGGCCATTGGGCAATGGAGTCAAGGAAGGATTTACTTATGTTCAATGTGTAAGCTTCAGTTGGGCTAGTCATCTAGAGAATTTGGATCTTAAATACTGATTGGTGAGATGGAACACTAGGGGATGAAAATGAAGGATGGAAAACCATCTGATTCCGTCTATAGATCAGGCCAGAGGTCATTTAACTCCAGGCCTGCTTGGACAAAACCATAGGCAACACAAGGGGTCTTGAAAATGTTTGTATTGGAAGGGCAGGTTATGAAGAGGCAGCGACGGGCTTTAACCTCCCAATGTTCCTAACCTCTTTCAATTAAATCTTAACAAAGACATATGAACACTGATTCTATCAACTTGCACATCAGAGAGCAGGCAATAATCATCCGCTACACTGGTTTAGTCAATTAAAAACAATATTCAGACACACATATGAGCAGAAAACATTAAAGACTGAGAGAGATGGGATATAAGGTACCTAGCAAGGGTAAATCTTATATCATGCTTTCAGATGTCAGTCAGAAGAACATGAAATGAAATGGAAGTAAACATAAAGATAAGAAAAACATCACCAACTGCTGTAGATCAGGATCCAATGAAAACTGCTTATCGTGTTAAACACAACACCAATCAGGTACGTCACTGCCCAAAGCTTTTACATTCAGCTTGAATACATCATATTTCTCAGCCTATCATACAACTGTTACACAGGAAACTTGGCTCGGGACAAAAATGCTTGCAATTCACTGATAATCCAACAACCACCCTTACAATGATATCCCTCTGTGATTTATAGCAGAAGAGACACAGAGGACCGACTGAGGAGGTAGGTGAATCTTTAAATGTTACATTTAAACAAAACAATGAATGCAAGGCCGAGGCCCATTCTGTTTGATACACTGCATATTTAATCATTGTCACCTTCCTCGTGAAAGAAAGATCTGCTCCGGATACGATCTGTCCTTTGGGCTGTAGTACTTCAGGTGATTTGAACAAAATGAAAGAACTTGCTGGGAGGTCTGCCTCATGGATGTTAGATTGCTTTGAACAATAGCTAGGACGGAAAGATCCTTCAGGGACACGGCGCATAATAAATACTGTATGGGAGACCTGTCCTTTATGGAAAAACATTCTGCTGATAATGAAAACTTTGGTATTACCTCTTATTGATGTTCAGGACCTCCAGAATCGATCCTCGGGGTCTTCAAAATGATGCTTTGCCTCTTTAAACCTCTGTTTTAGGGCTCAAGATATTTGTTGCCACGCATTAATCCCCCTGATCTGTACTAAAAATCTTTGTTGTTTCATGACTGCCTCTGTCGGGTTAGCTCGAGCTTTTAATGGCGCCGGCAAGATTTTGGCATTTGAACTCCGCTTTCCGTTAATGTAAGTCCTGACAGCCCCATTCCTTGACTTTCCTTATGGTACTGGTTCATTGGATTTGATCCTAACTGCGCCGCTAACCATTAAGGCAGTACATTGAACAGAGGCGGTCCTTTTCCTCTAGAAACTCTGCAACACGGCCAATCTGTGAAGAAACGGTGGACGGAGCAACGGACGTAGGGTGAGCTGAATGTTGGTGCGGCGGTGGCGGAAGCAAAGGTATTATGTAAACGAACGATGAAAATGCGGTGAAGTGGTGGAATGCGCGAATAACAGGGTTTGGTATGATCATGCAGCGCAGACCGTTGGATCCTGGCTCAGAGACGAAGATCAACAACGGAGATTGATCCGGCATAACCATATATGGAACTAACAAAAACAAACAAAACACATGAAATGCGACGGGGACGAATGAAAGAGTGGGACCCAGTGGAGGCGTAGGGCGATTATATCCTGACCGTTAGCTCGGAGAAGGATGAACGGCCCAGATGTAATCGGGGGTAGGCGGAAGCAGTTGCGATTAATGCTGGACCGTTGATCTGCGGGACGGAACGACGATCAGGATTGAATCGGCAGACAGCAGGGAAGGCTTATGATCGGAAGCTGCGATGACCGTCGGATCTGTGAGAGAATGGGCGGTCAGGATTAAGTCGGAGCATCGCAATCGGGAGGTGCGCAATGAGTGTTGCGATTGCGATCGGACGGGGGTTGCGATTGAGCGACAGCCGTTGGATCGCGGGGATAGATCAATGGTGGGGAAGACCATCGGAGGGGCAGGTGCGATGGAGCGATGACCGTTGGATCATGAAACATATGGATGGCCGTGATCAAATCGGAAGGTTTCAATCGGGGGGCGGACTTAACATGTTCCGATTGCGATGGGCAGGGGGCCTGCGATTAGCGCTCAGCCGTTCGATCGAAACAGATCAACGGTGCGGAACAGGTCGCGGGACTTAACGTAATAAAACAATCGCATCGGGGTTTTAGAGTATTACAAAGGAATTTGCCTCCCGCTGATCTTCCGATTGCGATTGGCCCCGGGACTTAAGCGCTTGGTCTTGGGTAACGGGCATATGTGGGGAAGTGGTTAAGGGGCCAGCGGAAAAAGGGGTTAAGGGGTTTTTTGCCCATTTTAATGGGTTTTAAGGGGTTTAAGGGAAACGATAGAGAAGGAAAGGGGGAGAAAGGTTAAACAAAGGGTAAGGGTAGAATTTCTAAGGGGATTTTGAGGGGATTTGGAGGGTAAATGGGGAAAGAAGGGGGAATAAAGGGGAGAGAAAATAAGGGCTTTGGGGAATGAAATAAGAGGAAAAAAGGGGGCCATTGGGCATTTCTTCATAGCAGAGAGGCTTTTGAAAGGGGAATCAGCAGAAGGGATATATTCAAAGGCTAAAAGGCACATGGAGGCTTCAAGGAGACTGTGTTTTCATCAGAAACTCATTCCTTGAAGACTCAACAACAATTTAGCCCCCTATTTGCTTGTCAAAATTTCATAGGGGGGCTAACAGTGGCTCCACATGGGGATGGCTTCTTCTTGAAGGAGTCAAGAATTCAGGAATTGATCTCTTGGTGTAGGCCAGATGCCTGCTGCTATAAGCCATCTTTCTTCTTTCTTTAGATTAGCTTCCACAATATATTAGATACACAAATCAGTAGAAACACTTTCCCAACCAATCTACCTACCCAAACTAGAGTTCTAACAATTTTCCCTTGGGTGCATCTGAACTAGCAGAACCTTCACATTTTATTTTGCAAAACAAAAACAAACCTATTCTAATTCTACCCTTATTGCTCCATGAGGCCAGATTAGACTGTTGGCCTCATATGATTCTCTACCTAAACTACTACCCGTTGGGATTAAACTGTCCAACAGGTTTCTTCACCTACATTCTAAGACAGGAAATTTAAACATAGCCAAGCCAGGATTAGACTTTTTGACTTGCTGGGCAGAGACTTGAAGAAAAAAAAACTGAGAAGGCATGGAATTCTGCAACTGTGACACATCCTTCTTTCTGTCTTGTGACTCAGGTTTTGAGCATATTTGATTCACTTCTTTCCTTTGTTCCAGCTCTGGTTTTGGGCATATTAGAGCTGGATGTTCTTTCATTGCTGATCCAGATTTTGAGCTTGTAAGGACCAGCTATTCTTCTTCCCTTTGGCTCAGATTTTGAGTTTATTAGAGCCAATTCTTTGCCTCAGAGGTTCATATTTTGAGCATGTCTGAACCTCTCTTTTCATTCTGCTTTTTTTTTTTTGGGACGATTTCTTCTCTCTTTTGCTGAAAATGAAAATTTGCGATGGTATATACAATGGAAATGAAACTGGAAATGGAGAATTAGCAGAAATAGTGTTTGAGCATCCTGCCATTGACAGGACCCCCAAACAGCTCTGTACCATTGAGTTCTTGTAAGAAAAATGCATTAGGACCCACAGTGGCCTGAATGATGAATGGACCTTGCCACAAGCTGTCGAATTTGCCATGTTTGCCTTTATCCTCTCTTCTTGAATCCCACTTCAGGACCTTGTCCCCAACTTTAAAATTTGCTGCTTTGGTTCTTTTGTCAAACTGTCTCTTCATGTTTTCCTGCACTCTGACAGCTCTATCATAAACTTGCTCCGTTGTTTGCTGAAGATGGATTGTTTCATTAATTCTCCTTATCATGCTATCTTCTTCTGATTAGACTTCTTGAATAAGTTTTACCACTGGTATCCCAAGGATAGTAGGAAAAACTGCTTCTGTCCCATAAACCAGCTGGAAGGGTGATGTGCCAATAGATTTCTTTGTAGTGAGCCTGTCTGCCCACAAGGCATGTATCAACTTTTTATGCCAAGATCTTTTATTTTCTTCCAGCAGCTTCTTAATGATTGTAACCAGGCTTTTATTTGATGATTCAGCTAAGCCATTACCCTGGGGGTAATAGGCAGTTGAATGCCCAAGTGCAATTCCATACCTGTGACAGAAATCAGTCATTCTTTTGGATCCGAAAGCAGCAGCATTGTCAGTGATTATTTTCCTTGGGCAACCAAACCGAGATAAGATAAAGTCCTCTAGGAACCTAATGATGATAGAATCAGTGGCATTCCTAGTGGGTATGGCTTCAATCCACTTAGTGAAGTAATCAGTAGCAGTCAGGATCCATTTGTGTTGCCCAGAAGAAGAGGGGTGGATTTCTCCAATGAAGTCTAAGCCCCATTGCATGAAGGGACCTTCTATGGTGATAGGTTGCAGAGGGAGGGGAAGGAGCTTTCTTTTGCCCTCAAAGATTTGGCATTTGTGGCAGGCAAGAATCATTTTATGGACATCACTAAAGAGTGTAGGCCAATAGTACCCAGCCCTGAGTATCTTATTTGCAGTGGCCTTCCAACTCAGGTGGCCTCCACACTCCCCAGCATGGAATTCTTGTTTGATTCTTTCGGCTTCAGTTTTAGACAAGCATTTCAGTAACAGGCCATTTGGATTTTTCCAATATAGACTCTCATTCATAATGCAGTAATTTCTAGCTTTGAGTTTTATGAATCTGGCCTTTGTTTTGGACAGTTCTGGAGGGGCATTGAGGTGTGTGAGCACGTAAAGGATATCAGTGTACCAAGGAGAGTTCCGAAACTGCTCCTCAACAGTTTTATGGGGCAGTCCTTCGTGCTCATCTAGGGCATTCATCATGTTAATACCAAGGGCCTGTAGATTAGATTCAGCCATCAATTGGGCCAGGCCTTGACCTTTGATCAGCTTGGTGGGTTCGATTTCAATGTCATATTCTAAAATTGTAGCAATCCATTTGCCCCTTTTTCCATCTGGGTCTTGGGACAAGATATCTTTGACCACTATATTTGGCACATAGGCAATGGTGTGGGAATGCAGAATGTACACCCTAAAATCTTTTAAGGCCTTAATTAGGGCATAGGTCTGCTTTTCCATGATGTTGTACTTTAAGGGTGCATCTCTCAAGGCTTTACTGAAGAAGGCTATAGGCTGTTCCTTACCTTCCGAATTTTTCTGCAGCAAAACTGCAGCTATTGTGTGAGGGGAGGCAAATGAAAAGATCAGAAAATCTTTTGAGAAGTCAGGGCTGATAAGGATAGGGGCTTGGGCGAGTGCGAGCTTTACTGACTCAAAATATTTTTTGGCTTTGACAGTCCACTTGATTCCTGCATCTTTCTTTAGCATTTCAGTCATTTTCCTAAGATGCTCAGCAAGATTGGGAATAAATCTTCTAAGGAAATTGATCTTCCCAATGAAGGACTGTAGCTCCTTGATGTTTCTTGGGTGTGTAATTTGAAGTATTCCCTCAACTCTCTGGGGGTCTATCCTAATCCCTTTCTCAGATATAATGTGGCCAAGGAGGTTACCTTCTTGCAGCCCAAAAACAGTCTTCTTAGGATTTAGGGACAGACCGTACCTTCTACATTTTTCAAAAACTTTCCTCAGATGTTTTAAGTGTTCTTTTTCTGTTTTAGAAAAGACAGTTAAGTCATCCAAGTAAATAACTATAAAGTGTCCAATCTCATCTGAGAAAGAAATATCCATTGCTCTCTGGAAGGTAGCTCCAGCATTCATCAATCCAAAAGGCATTTTCACATACATGAAGGTGCCCCATGGAGTGGTAAAAGCTGTTTTGAGTTGATCTTCTGGGAGTACCAGAACCTGTTTGTATCCTGAAAAACCATCAAGCAGGGAGATTCTTTTAGAGCCCACTACCTTCTGTAAGATATGTTCCATTCTAGGCAAGGGGTAGTTATCTTTCAGGGAGGCTCTATTGAGGTTTCTGAAGTCTATGCACAGTCTAATCTCCCCTGTTTTCTTCCTTACGGCCACTAAGTTCGACACCCAATCAGAAAACCTTACAGGGACTATAATGCCTGCATCATACATCTTCCTAATTTCCTTTTCTACTGCAGGCAATTGTTTTGGATTAATTCTACGGAGTTTTTGTCTGAAAGGTTTCTGATTTTCCTTCAGTGGTATCTTATGTTGTATAATGTTGGTGTCATAGGCCTTTAAGTCTTCATAGCTCCATGCAAACACATCAATGAATTCCTTAAACAAGTCAATGTATCCTTTCTTCATGTCTGCAGGTATGGACTTAGCCAGTTTTATCATTTTGGGTTTGTCTTTAGTGCCTATGTTACATTCTTCTACATCTGATTCTGCATGTTCCATTGTGGGCTTCTTTGCAACATCATCAAAATCAAAGAGATCCTCTAAGGGTGCTAAGCCTCTTGGTATGTTCTTGTCTTTGGCTTGCAGCACCTCCATTTCTTCTCTATCTGCGTTTTCACGTTTTATGGCTGAATCTCCAGTTTATTCAGAAAAAGAATTTATTTCTATACTACAAGGTGTTTCTAGTTCATTTGGGGAATCCTCACTTGGGCAGTTGTCATCAGACTTTGAGTCTGAATCAGAAAATTCAAACTCATTTCTGCCCATCAGGAAATCTTCAATCTGGTTGTCTCCTTCAAAGACCTGCCAGTATTTTTCATTGTCTGGCACTGCAGGCCTGAATTTGGTCTGAATGATGATCTGTTGGTCGACTGGGGCCTTAGGATATGAGCTGGCTAGGCAGGCTAGTCCATTTGCAATAGCGTTTTGACCCCTAGGAATGGATACTAAATCATACTCAATGAACGTTTTCAGAAAATCTAGAGTATCATTCCTATATGCCCTAAGCCTGGGGTGTTTTTCCGAATACTCACCATTCATCTGTTTGATTACTAACTCAGAGTCTCCTCTCACGACTATTCTACGGGCTCCTAATTTTTTCAACAGATTTAAACCCAAGATCATAGCCTCGTACTCTGCAATGTTATTCGTGCATTTGAAATGTAGATTGACAGCGTGGCTCTCCGCGTGATCATTTTCGGTGTTACGCAGCCACACTCCTGCTCCAGCGCTTTGTCTAGTACAGGACCCATCAAAGTTCATTTCCCACAGGGGTTCTTTGTTTACTTCCACTTCACTTTCTCCCCTACAGCTGGGTTCGCCATTAGTTTGAGTTGGGAGGTCTGTACTAGGTTGTAAGCTATCTTGTTGTTCGTAAAGGCCATGGATGTCAGGGAGGTGGTTAGCCTGTCGTTCTTGTTCTGTTTCTGTTTCACTTGGAGTGAGAGGTCCGCAACAGATCCTACATGCTTCGTTTCTGATTTCCTCTTCACTTTCAGTGTGTTGCCCATGGTCTTCCTGATCATATTCTTCCAGAGTGGCCATTATGTGGAGGTCTATAGGCTCGGTTTTCTCATTTGTATGCCTATTCTGGGACTCTGGCTCTTCTAAGGATTCATCATTACAAAATATGAAGGAGTCAAGGTCGGTGTGCACGGAATATAATGGTGAATTTTTAGTTTTCTCGGGGCTGCTGACTAGGAATTTCATTTGGGATTCTCTATATAGTCTTCTTGATTGGCCAAATATAGGGATAGTGGCATATGAGCCATCCATCTGCATGGTGCCTTGTAGCTTGGCTCCCCATGATCTTGACAACAGCATGCCATACTTGGGTGGCACGTCTGCCACCACTACATCCATGACCATACATTTCGCAGGAATTTGAGTTAAGCTTACACATAAGTCTTTGATGAGGCCTAGGCATTTTACTCTACTAGAGTCAAAAGAGTATAAGTCTTTGTAAGGTCTGGTAATTTCTAGGCCTAGCCTTTCCATGACTACCTTAGGAATTAGATTGTGTGATGCACCGGAGTCATGCATGGCATTATGGAGGATCTTGTCATGAATGTTAAGACTGATATAAAAAGGTGGAACTACCCCTTCCTGAAATTTCCCCTCAATCTTGGGACCGAATAAGAGGGCGGGCTGATCATCGCTCAAATTTACAGTGTCATTATTTATACTCAGATTTAATGCTTTCAAAATCTGGCCCTTATATACATCCTGAGAGGCCAGCTCAGATAATGGTACAGAGATTTTAATTTTTGCAATCTCACTTTCTAAACTGAAAGTGGATTGATTCTTGGGAGTGTTCAACTCTGTTTTATTTGCAACTACCTTAGTAGCTGAATCAGTTTGTGTTTTCTCATTATGTACATGTGTAGGAATAGTTTTGTCAGGAGCACTAACTAGGGTGCTAGTGCTAATGATTGGTTGACTTTGCTTTTCATTGTTTTGGTTGCCTTTCTGTTGGTTTTTCTCAGAACTCTCAGCTGTTGATTTATCGTTTACAGCGGTTGCTTTAGAAGATTTTTCAGGCCTCTTTTTGATGGTTACCTCAGGAGTTTTAGGTTTGGAAGTGTCTTGGTTCTTTTTACTCCTGAGCTCATATTGTTCTCTGATCTGTAACATGGCATTTTCGAATCCCAACCTATAATCCTCAGATTCAAACCATTCCTCCCCCCCATAAGAGGTTGAGGGTTGGTCCTCTTCAGAATCACAGTTTAGGATTGAATCTCTTGTTTCGAACATGTTTATCACATTCCCTTCAGACTCTTCTATGATTCCCTCATCCTCATCAAGAAAGTTTTGGAAAGGGGGAATGACTTGCTGATCTGACTCTTTATGTCTGTTGGGGGTGTTGTTGTTTCTTCTAAAGTTTTGGTTTTGGTTTTGATTTTGGTTCCTGTTCTGAGTGATAGCCATATTTTCGACCACTTGGCATAGCTTATCCAGATTCTTAGACAATCTGTCAATATTAGGATCTGAAGTGGAGGTTATAGTGTCATCCTTGTATGTCACTCTCTTCTCAGCTCTTAGCTTGACTCTTTTCTCAATCAAATTTGCCTCTATGTTTACTGCCCCTTTCTGCATATCCTCCAATGTGGTATATTCTTTATCTCTAAGCTCATAGGCCATGTCGGCATCAAATCCATCAGGATATTTGGCCAGGGCCATACCTTGTGGAGGTTTCATGTGTGGGGGAAGAGCATTGTAAATGCTATTGAATCTAGTGGTGTAATCATGAACACTCTCTCCTACGTTCCTCTTAAGAGACATGTATTCTGCTAGGAGCTGGCGAGGGTTTGCTCTAGTTTCCCATTTGTTAATGAAAGTCTGGTATAAAGCAGGGAGATCTTGGATACTACCAGCAGGTAGGTTTTTAAACCATTTTTTAACCTCTCCCCCCAGGCTCTGCGCAAAAATTCCCATTTTTTTTGTTTCATCATCAATTTCCATATAGTCGAAAGAGTCCTCCATTTTATCTACATGTTGTTGTGCGGTTGTAGGCTCTTTAGCAGGGAAGTGTGGGATTTTTGATTGATAATCACCTGGCAAGGGTAGTAGAGGCTGAGGTAAAACTAGAGGCGCATACCAGGCTGCCATGATGATGTTCTGATGAGGTATAGGGTTGGCTTGAGCAGCTGGTAGTTGGATGACAGGGATGGTAGGACCAGCAGAAGTCTGTTGAGCAGATCTAGGGTGGGAAAGCCCCGAGTTTTGGAGAAAGTGGAGATCAGGCGGTGTGGAGGGAGGGGTTTCGCTGTCCCTAGTGTCTGGCTGGTCTGAAACACTGAATGACCTAGTTCTAGGTAATCTGTTTTGGAGGTCTAGGTCGAAGAAAGGGTCTAATAGAGCTGCAAGATCTTCTGGTGTAGAATTGGCTCTATGAATGTTGCTGGAAATAGTTGATCTCCTACTCACAGGTGTTCTTTTAAGGATTTTCTCAGGATTATCAACTGTTTCAGGCGGGTTTGGATCAGGGAAAGCTCTTGTATGAATGGTTCTGTGAGCCAGAGTGCTGTTTATAAGCCAAGCAGCTTAGCCCTACTCGTTATTTCTACTGTGGTTAATGTTGTCTTGGGAGCTAGCCTCCCTGTGGAGTCTTCATTATGCTTGGGACTGGTCTCCCAGTGGAGTCTGATGTGAAACAAAGATAATCAACAGGCCTACTGATCACCAGTGGAGTCTTTAATGTTTAGGAACAATGGAGTCGCCAGGCGGAGGGTTTAGGATGATTCTAGGGTACACTGTCCACCACAGTGCTCACCGTCAAAGGTGCGACTTACCGTAAACCTAGCCAGAGTTCTAAGTTTCTGAGGTTGTTTGAAATGAGGAGCACTCAGAAGTCCCCAGTGGAGTCGCCATTATGTTGGGGTTCCCATGTTTTGGACAGGTTGACAGAGACCAAAAGATGAGACAACATAGAACCACTTTCAGACCTTAGGATCTAGCCCTCCTAGGTCCAGAGAGGGATCTCTCTATGATTATCAAAGGATGTATGTCTTTGAAGTTCTAAATTATGATTTTAGGCTAATTATAGGCTTAAGGTTGTTTATTTGATTGTTTGAGTTTGGTTGTTGAGAATCAGGAAGGAAGGTTTCACCATAAGGCAAGGATGGGTAAAGAAGGAAGCTAGGCAAGAATAGATAACTCAGGGAACATCAAGGCCATTGGGCAATGGAGTCAAGAAAGGATTTACTTATGTTCAATGTGTAAGCTTCAGTTGGGCTAGTCATCTAGAGCATTTGGATCTTAAAGACTAATTGGTGAGATGGAACACTAGGGGATGAAAATGAAGGATGGAAAACCATCTGATTCCGTCTATAGATCAGGCCAGAGGTCATTTAACTCCAGGCCTGCTTGGACAAAACCATAGGCAACACAAGGGGTCTTGAAAAGGTTTGTATTGGAAGGGCAGGTTATGAAGAGGCAGCGACAGGCTTTACACCTCCCAATGTTCGTAACCTCTTTCAATTAAATCTTAACAAAGACATATGAACACTGATTCTATCAACTTGCACATCAGAGAGCAGGCAATAATCATCCACTACACTGGTTTAGTCAATTAAAAACAATATTCAGACACACATATGAGCAGAAAACATTAAAGACTGAGAGAGCTGGGATATAAGGTACCTAGCAAGGGCAAATCTTATATCATGCTTTCAGATGTCAGTCAGAAGAACATGAAATGAAATGGAAGTAAACATAAAGATAAGAAAAACATCACCAACTGCTGTAGATCAGGATCCAATGAAAACTTCTTATCTTGTTAAACACAACACCAATCAGGTACGTCACTGCCCAAAGCTTTTACATTCAGCCTGAATACATCATATTTCTCAGCCTATCATACAACTGTTACACAGGAAACTTGGCTCGGGACAAAAATGCTTGCAATTCACTGATAATCCAACAACTACCCTTACAATGATATCCCTCTGTGCTTTATAGCAGAAGAGACACAGAGGACCGACTGAGGAGGTAGGTGAATCTTTAAATGTTACATTTAAACACAACAATGAATGCAGGGCCGAGGCTCATTCTGTTTGATACACTGCATATTTTATCATTTTCACCTTCCTCGTGAAAGAAAGATTTGCTCCGGATACGATCTGTCCTTTGGGCTGTAGTACTTCAGGTGATTTGAACAAAATGAAAGAACTTGCTGGGAGGTCTGCCTCATGGATGTTAGATTGCCTTGAACAATAGCTGGGACCAAAAGCTCCTTCAGGGACACGGCGCATAATAAATACTGTATGGGAGACCTGTCCTTTATGGAAAAACATTCTGCTGATAATGAAAACTTTGGTATTACCTCTTATTGATGTTCAGGACCTCCAGAATCGATCCTCGGGGTCTTCAAAATGATGCTTTGCCTCTTTAAACCTCTGTTTCAGGGCTCAAGATCTTTGTTGCCGCGCATTAATCCCCCTGCTCTGTACTGAAAATCTTTGTTGTTTCATGACTGCCTCTGTCGGGTTAGCTAGAGATTTTAATGGCGCCGGCAAGATTTTGGCATTTGAACTCCGCTTTCCTTTAATGTAAGTCCTGACAGCTGCATTCCTTGACTTTCTTGATGGTACTGGTTCATTGGATTTGATCCTGACTGCGCCGCTAACCATTAAGGCAGTACATTGAATAGAGGCAGTCCTTTTCCTCTAGAAACTCTGCAACACGGCCAATCTGTGAAGAAACGGTGGACGGAGCAACAGATGCAGGGTGAGCTGAATGGTGGTGCGGCGGTGGCGGAAGCAAAGGTATTATGTAAACGAACGATGAAAATGCGGTGAAGTGGTGGAATGCGTGAATAACAGGGTTTGGTATGATCATGCAGCGCGGACTGTTGGATCCTGGCTCGGAGACGAAGATCAACGGCGGATATTGATCCGGCGTAACCATATATGGAACTAACAAAAACAAACAAAACACATGAAATGCGACGGGGACGAATGAAAGAATGGGACCCAGCGGAGGCGGAGGGCGATTATATCCTGACCGTTATCTCGGAGAAGGATGAACGGCCCAGACGTAATCGGGGGGGAGGCGGAAGCAGTTGCGATTAATGCTGGACCGTTGATCTGCGGGACGGAACGACGGTCAGGATTGAATCGGCAGACAGCAGGGAAGGCTTATGATCGGAAGCTGCGATGACCGTCGGATCTGTGAGAGAATGGGCGGTTAGGATTAAATCGGAGCATCGCAATCGGGAGGTGTGCAATGAGTGTTGCGATTGCGATCGGACGGGGGTTGCGATTGAGTGACAGCCATTGGATCGCGGGGATAGATCAACGGTGGGGAAGACCATCGGAGGGGCAGGTGCGATGGAGCGATGACCGTTGGATCGTGAAACATATGGATGGCCATGATCAAATCGGAAGGTTTCAATCGGGGGGCGGACTTAACATGTTCCGATTGCGATGGGCAGGGGGCCTGCGATTAGCGCTCAGCCGTTCGATCGAAACAGATCAACGGTGCGGAACAGGTCGCGGGACTTAACGTAATAAAACAATTGCATCAAGGTTTTAGAGTATTACAAAGGAATTTGCCTCCCGCCGATCTTCTGATTGCGATTGGCCCCGGGACTTAAGCGCTTGGTCTTGGGTAACGGGCATATGTGGGGAAGTGGTTAAGGGGCCAGCGGAAAAAGGGGCTAGGCCTATAACAAGGTCGGAATATGGGTTTTTTGCCCATTTTAATGGGTTTTAAGGGGTTTAAGGGAAACGATAGAGGAGGAAAGGGGGAGAAAGGTTAAACAAAGGGTAAGGGTAGAATTTCTAAGGGGATTTTGAGGGGATTTGGAGGGTAAATGGGGAAAGAAGGGGGAATAAAGGGGAGAGAAAATAAGGGCTTTGGGGAATGAAATAAGAGGGAAAAAGGGGGCCTTTGGTCATTTCTTCATAGCAGAGAGGCTTTTGAAAGGGGAATCAGCAGAAGGGATATATTCAAAGGCTAAAAGGCACATGGAGGCTTCAAGGAGACTGTGTTTTCATCGAAAACGCATTCCTTGAAGACTCAACAACAATTTAGCCCCCTATTTTCTTGTCAAAATTTCATAGGGGGGCTAACAGAAACTTTAAGAAGACTTTACCAAAGTTTCGATATTGCGACAACTCTGATTTTACGATATTTCGATACTGCGATTTTGCGATTTCATGATATTGCAAAATCGCATATCGCATAAACAAAATGTAATGCGCTTCATAAATATAGGTTCAAAGGGTGCGATGCGATGGATTTGATAGGTTTAAATAAAGGTTTTACGTGAAAATAAATCATGTCATGAACTATTAAGTATGTTTTATCATCCCAATACAAATAGTTATTGATTCGTTACGATTAATTAATGATATAGTTGTTTCCCAGATATTTTCTTTCAAAATTGGTCATTTCAATATATCTTCCATCATTTGATCATTACTCTGTCTTTAATAGGGAATTTCCTTCAAGATATTTCCATACACAAAGTAATGTAGAAGGACAGAAAACAGACTGTTGCAGGAGTGGAATAAAAATAAATGTCACCGATAGTCTCAGATATAGTCTGCACTACTGATGGAGGTGCTACAAAGTGGAAAGCTATCTATACTATTCTTGAAGACGAGGAATCTGAAGTAGTGGAGGTCAAGGCAACTGTTGATGATGCAACACCCTAAAATTTACAGTTTAAAGATATTGCATGCTCCTTCCTTCATAGAATAGCAGCAAGGGCTACTCTTTTGTCATATACCGACATGATTAGGTGGTTGCTTGACAATTCAACAATCAAGGATAGACAATTAAGAACTGCTAAGAATGAAATCTTAGGTTCTTTCAGAGCTGAAGATTTGAAAGCCGTGTACAAGCTACCCGACTCACAAGACATCTATGATAATAGATTTGTTGAGAAATTTGCAAAGAAAAATGAGGACCCTTTAAAGACAATTCAGGGTTGGAGGAAACTGGATAACATGTTAAAACATGAGAAATTAGGTATGTATCCTATTGCCTCACTGGAAAATTCCTACATTTTTTCAGCTGTGATGCTATGAAGATTATATGGTCTCTCTAATAATACCAAACTATTCATAAATTGGCTTCCCCTGATTGATTCCTGTGTTAATTCCCACATCATGAATTAGGCAACCATTCTTTCTGAAAATATAGCTAAAGTGATTAATGAATATCGCCAGACAAGAGCTTCTTCCTCCAAACCCATCCCCCAATTTTTCATGAGTGAATATATTTTTGATGTTATCTATTTTTTTACCATTTTTCCAGTTATGGGTTGGAAATGGACTCCCGAGGATCCCACCCCTATTCATTTGAGTCACAAAGAGATATGGGAGCATAATTATGCACCACATTTTCATAGGCTATGTTATGGAGTTGTATTACCATTAAGGAAGCCCTTTCAAACCTTCAAATGGTAGGGAGATTTTTTATTGAAGAATCATTTTCATACATTAGAGTATTTGGAAGCTCTGCTCCTCCACATGTTCTTCCTTTATATGTTTAAGATGAATTAATGGCGACAGAAGTTGCTTACCAAACTGTTGGTAATGGAATTACTAAATATTTGAAAGACAGTAAAAAATCTTTATGGCCAAGTTTTCCAATTAAATGTGGTACATTCACCCTCAGCAATTTCAATAATGCATTGAAATAATGTTAGAAGATTGAGATTTTGAAGCTCATTGTTTTACCCTCAATGCAGTTCGAACTAGAGAAGATTGCTAACAAGTTTACTCAGTCAGTTAAAGTCAAACCTATCATACACCCATATGATATATTTGAAGACATTTTGCAATCTGTTAGAAATTTTGAAGAAGTTCAAGATTTTGTCAAATTGAATCTGTAATATTCCTAATTAGCCCAAGCTAATAAGAATATTTCATTTTGTGTTGATTCTCTTAATTGATGAATAAAATGTAAAGGAGGACATGTAAACTCCTAAAAACATAAAAATAAATCAATGCCCAATGTGAATAGAGTCAAATCAGGGCTATCTCAATAAAATACCATTGTATGTGAAAGGGGATTGTGGAGATTGACTGGGTCAACAGGACAAAATCACAACACTGTCCAGATACATTGAACCTCCTGGTTGATCAACGCAATTTTAGATGGAGGATCTCATGTGAAAGGAGCTAGGGTTTTTGAAGGTGGTTTAGGGTTTTAGAAGCTCTCATATTATAAAAGGAAGGGGAAGGCTCAAGAGAAGTTTGTTCATGATATTATAATTTTCAGAGTATATTTTCTATTTAGACATATCTCATTCTCTTGGCTGTTTAGCAGAGAATTGTGAGGATTTCTTGTTTAGGGATTCTCTCTCCTTCCATTGAGTAGCTCTTGGAGGGCATTGTACTACTCTTCCGCTATTAGGAAATTGGCCAAGCTGCATCTTCCTTAGACAACGTAAATCCTGTTGGGTTTTACTTGTTTCAGTGAGCTGCAGCAAGTGGAGACTAGATCTGTTCAGATCTAGAATATACTAGTACCTCTTCTTAGTGAGTGTGTCTTTTAACCTCTTAGAAGAGTCTATTAGCAGTGTGGGCTTAAGATTTTGATCTTGGCATCAGGAAAATCTATGCTTCAAGCTTATAGATTATTTTACCCTCTTGGACTGCGTTATTTCCATCTGCAAGGTTGTAGGGCATTTTGGTATTCATTTGGAGAAGAGATCTCTGGTTGATGGATCCTTCCTTCACCATGGTGATCCATGATGAAGCTATCTAATCCATGTATACTTCAGTTTTTATTTCTTTATTTTTGTGCTTACTTCATATTTTCTGAATCATTCTACATATGCTGCAATAAAACTCAGATCTACTCCTGTTCTTTCATGTATCGTTGAAATCCCCAAGGGGAATGTAAAGTAAAGACATTCTAGTGTATTGATCTATTATAGATCTGATATTTTGTGCAAATATCTATCTTAGGTATGATATGTAATGCATAGCTGCTACAGCCCCTGAAAATTATGCTGTACATTCTTGTTGCAGAGAAATAAAGTGTTGCAGCACCTCATTCTTGAGGGTTTCTTCATCCATTCTTCCATTTTTCTCATGATTTGAGAAATAAAATATATGATATGATGTAATAAAATATATATATGTATTTTCCATAATATTTCATCATAAACCTTCAGAAATTTACGCTGCTTATGCTTCAGTAAATTCAACATGAGTCAAATCATGGGATTTGGGCATTTTTAAGCCATATCAGGAGTGGGAAACCTGTTTAACATAGCTAGAATGATTTTTTTTGGCTGAGATTTGATATGTGAGTCCCCTATAACATATTATAAGGGATAAAACCATCATTTTCCTCTCTTTTTTACGCAGATCTCTGAAATTACCCTTTTTAGGGCTTAAATCACTGCTTTTCCCTATCAATTGGTGCATAAATCAGAATATAAGTTGTTGATATTGCTTTATTGAATAATATGTGTTATTAAAACATCATATGAGCTATATTCCTGCATATCCAACTCTATAATATCTTAATATATTCTTATTGTTTTAGAAAATCCCTATTTTGGGATATTACAGTGGTATCAAAGCATCTTTCTTGGCTTAGCCTGTGAGTCTCAGCCCAAGAATATAGAAGAAGATCAGAATGATGAAGAATAAGAGATTAATCTCATCAGTTTTCAAATCTAGAAGGGACCTCTCCCAGGAGGTTAAGAAGATGAAGAGTTGTAGTGAAACTCCTAGAGGATTTCAAGAAGAGGAAGAGCCATGCACTTCCTATTCTCAAAGAGGAGAAGACAAGAGACATAGAGGACACTTGGAATATGAGATTATAAGTGAATAAAAAGCTAAATCTAGAGCCTCCAAGGAGACTCCAGCTTTACCTCAGTTCATTCAGCTAGAAGAAGAGAGATCCTCACCACCACCTGAGGAAGCATGTACCAGCACTGACACAACCTTGGAGGAGAAGCCTTCATGTTCAATAGTGGAGGAAGAAAACATAGTTGAGAAAGGAGCTCTTGATTCTACATCTCACCAAGGTATGCTTGAATTTCCATCTCTTGTCATTCTAGCAAATCATATGAAGGGATCTACATCTTTTCATGCTGTTGATTTAGAGCAACAGAGTTGCACTACGCTATACAAAGGCATTGATAAAGAAAAGAGGACCCATGCCTTATGGGAGCAGTCACATGACAGCTTCATTCATGACGCAATGGAGGAAGGAATGG
The DNA here is from genome assembly GCA_034641835.2 of Pinus albicaulis. Taxonomy (NCBI): domain Eukaryota; kingdom Viridiplantae; phylum Streptophyta; class Pinopsida; order Pinales; family Pinaceae; genus Pinus; species Pinus albicaulis. The sequence goes on from CM076575.1 coordinate 24,196,875, forward strand.
TAGATAGTAGACATATTGAAGTGAGAAACCCTTTCTCCCTTCTAGATGACACTTTCTCAATGAGCACTCCCCAACTCAAAGAGAAACTTCTACCTGCAAAAGATCCAAGGCCTCTTTGGTTTTGGAAGGCCATGCATGAGGAGGAAATCTCATGGAGAGATTTCATTGGAGGTGCACTTCAACACATTATGAAGTGAAAAGTTCTTCAACAGTCTGAGGAGGCTCTTTCCTTCTCACACTTGGATCTTTATGGATTCAAGAAGGAACAGATAGATGATGGAGGAAATCTTCGGATGGATAAAATCTCTCATGTGTGTGTTGGACACTTATCGAGCCATACACATCATGATGGGAGGTTTTTTCCTACCACCTATTTGGGTCCTTATGGGATCAAATTGATCCTTGAGAAGATTGGATTTCAACATCCCATGAAATGCAAGCTCAGAAATCTGATTTTGGAGAATGACAATCTTTCTTGGGAGAGTGCTAAGGAAGAACAAGATGGAAGGCACCCACATGTGGATGGATGGGTGTGGGTGATGGGCAAGAAGCTGGAAAGCTACTTGAAAATATATGATACCAGGTAGCAGGAGGCTTGGATGTGTTGGTTACTCTGGAAAGAGTTTGTTCATCATCCTCTTTCCAAGGGTATGTGGCAGGATACTTGCATCATGGGGCAGCAAGGAGTATGGACACATTGTGTTGACATAACATTATTCATGTCAATCACCATGTTTTAACTACATGATTTAGATGATGGAACTATGAGGAGGCAGCAAAATATGTTGTTGCTTGGGATGTTCTTGGGAGAGCAAGGGAAGATTTGCTCTCACAATTTTCATGATGTTACCAGAGTAGAAGATGGCACTATCACAGTGAAAAGGGGCTACTCCTTGGCCTTAGACATTCAAGAGGTACTTTCCCCATGGGAGAGATTTCTTATGTGTAGCAGCATTATGGGAGATGCCTTTGACATTCTACATGTCAAATATTGGAGCCATGAGTTGGAGGGAGCCTATTTGCATAGGCCAACAGCGTTGCCACTTTGGAGGTGGGGTTTATTGATGGAGTATCCCCGGGATCGCTTCAAAATTGATGCACTTGATGGGAAAAGAGGAGGTAAGAAATATGAGATAGTAGATGGGGACATCTATTGCTATGATATACTCTTCTTGTCTTGGGTTTCCAAGCATGAGGGAGAAGGTTTGTAGGTAGCACTTGGTTCATTTCTCTTCATGGGAATGTGCCAAAATACTATGGAGGATCCATTCATGGATCCATGCGTCTTATTACTTCCAATATATGGTGAGATATTTGTTGGTGCAACACAATATCTGCATGCTCTTACCATCTCTTAGCAGTGCATTGCTCCAAAAGTAAGCAAGCTCTTGATTTTGCTCCATGACCAATTTTGGGCCAAACTATATGATGGAGACAAGCATATCTTATGTGGCCTTGGGTAGATGTTTTTTCATTACATGCATGTTCAGTTGACTCATATTATTAACCATGTATCAAGAAACAATTTTCCATGTATTTCTTTGAAGCAGCAGTTTGAAAAACTGCGCTATCACAACTTGGGAAACTGTTGGTACCTTCCAGTACCTTATGAAACCATCAATAATTCCCCTATTTTCATTCCAATCATGATCCCACTTTTTGGTGTGGTTTTTATCTTGATGGGAGACATGATTTTGAGTAAGGCGCATGGTTTGAATGTGTCCTTTTGGGAAGAAGATTCCAAAATTTTTTGCAGTACATGTTCTAATAGGAACATGGGAGGAGTTATGGCCACCATAGGAAAATATTTGTTTCTCTTGGAGGTGGGCCAAGTGTGTGATTGGATGCCATATGATGATGCTCTCCTATCCATCACATGTGGAATGTTTTGGGCCAATTGGTTTTACAGCGTTGGAGGAAGGATCTTTACAGATCTAATACTCATGTTGCCACTTGAGGGAAATATCATTGCAGCCCAAGATCAGCAAGAACTCTACACTTATCTTAATTGGAGAGGCGGATGGCGTGGGGTAGGAAATTTTTTCTAGTATGTTAAGTTTTTCAACCCACCTTCTTTATAGGAACCTAAGGTGGAGAAGAATTTTATGGAGTTACCATGTTGGGAGGTGACTCATTTTGTATGGATGATTGCTTGGGAGAAGATGCTTTCCCAATCCATTTCAGTTCTAACCTTGCAGTTTCTTGAGGACAAGCAACATTTTTGGAGGGGAGGATTGTAATATTCCTAATTAGCCCAAGCTAATAAGAATATTTCATTTTGTGTTGATTTTCTTAATTGATGAATAAAATGTAAAGGAGGACATGTAAACTCCTAAAAACATCAAAATAAATCAATGCCCAATGTGAACAGAGGAAAATTAGGGATGTCTCAATAAAATACCCTTGTAGGTGAAAGGGGATTGTGGAGATTGACTCGGTCAACAGGACCAAATCAAAACACTGTCCAGATACATTGAACCTCCTGGTTGATCAGTGCAGTTTTAGATGGAGGATCTCATGTGAAAGGAGCTAGGGTTTTTGAAGGTGGTTTAGGGTTTCTCAAGCTCACATCTTATAAAATGAAGGGGAAGGCTCAAGAGAAGGTTGTTCATGATATTATAATTTTCAGAGTATATTGTATGTTTAGAAATATCTCATTCTCTTGGCTATTTAGCAGAGAATTGTGAGGATTTCCTGTCTAGGGATTCTCTTTCCTTCCATTGAGTAGCTCTTGGAGGGGATTGTACTACTCTTCCACTATCAGGCATTTTTCCAAGCTCCATATCCCTTAGATAGCATAAATCCTGTTTGGGTTTACTTGTTTCAGTGAGCCGCAGCAAATGGAGACTAGATCTGTTCAGATCTAGAATATACTAGTACCTCTTCCAAGTGAGTGTGTCTTTTAACCTCCTGGAAGAGTGTATTAGCAGTGTGTGCTTAATATTTTGATCTTGGAATCAAGCCAATATATGCTTCAAGATTACAGCACAGTTTACCCTCTTGGACTATGTTATTTCCATCTGCAAGGTTGCAGGGCATTTTGGTATTCATTTGGAGAAGAGATCTCTGGTTGATGGATCCTTCCTTCACCATGGTGATCCATGGATTAGCTATCTAATCCATGTATACTTCAGATATAATTTATTTACTATTGTTCTTACTTCATATTTTCTAAATCATTCTGTAGATCTACTTCAGTAAAACTCAGATCTACTCTTGTTCTTTCATGTATTGCTGAAATCCCCAAGGGGAATGTAAAGTAAAGAAAATATAGTGTACTGATCTATTATAGATCTGATATTTTTTGCCCATGTATGTCTTAGATCTGATATGTAATGCATAGCTTCCACAGCCCCTAAAAATTATGCTGTACATTCTTGTTGCAGAGAAATAAAGTGTTGCAACACCTCATTCTTGAGGGTTTCTTCATCCATTCTTCCATTTTTTTCATGATCTGAGCAATAAACTCTATGATATGATGTAATAAAATGTATATATGTATTTTCCATCATATTTTATCATAAACCTTCATAAATTTATGCTGCCTATGCTTCATTAAATTCAACATGAGTCAAGTCATGGGATTTGGGAATTTTTAAGCCGTATCAGGATTGGGAGACCTGTTTAACATAGCTATAATGATTTTTTTTGGTTGAGATTTGATATGTGAGTCCCCTATAACATATTATAAGGGATCCAACCGTCATTTTCCTTTTTTTTTACGAATATCTCTAAAATTACCCTTTTTAGGGCTTAAATCACTGCTTTTCCCCATCAATTGGTGCATAAATCAGAATATAAGTTGTTGTTGTTGCTTTATTGAAGAATATGTGTTATTAAAACATCATATGAGCTATATTTCTGCATCTCCAACTCTATAATATCTTAATATATTCTTATTTTTGTAGAAAATCCCTATTTTGGGATATTAGAGAATCTAAATCCAAAATAATTACAGAGATTCAATGAATACAGAGAAAAAATAATCAAACGTATCCCTCAAAATGTCTTGGTTACTATTTATATGACTGAAGCAAGCAAATAAATCAGGACAGAACAAACAGATTCACAAAATCAGAGTGAAATAGATAAATTTTGGATTTCAGCAAGCAACACATTGATAAATACCCCAGAGTTATCATATTCACAGAAAGATACATAATTTGAGACTCCAAAGGGACAAATAATTTTAGAAAAATAAATCATTGAAAGTCCTGGGATAACCTCCCAAGATACAGAAGTCATTCCTGCATTTCCTACTGATGAGATTGTTCTGAAGGTGACTGATATCCCTCCACTTGATGTATTCTACAACCCTCTTCATAAATTTGTAGTGAGGAAATAGAGGAAAAGAAGAAAAATTGAAACACCCCTAGGAAATGAAGTAATGGAAGTTGTATGGAAATACACTCCTTCAAATCCAATTGAAAATCTGACTCGACTATTACAATTTACTAGAGCATTCACTACTGCAATGATGGATAAGGCAGCCGAAGTATCCATTTTGGTTCAAGAAAAAGATGATAATATCATGCAGCTACAACAACAACTGGATGAAGAGAGGAATAGTCTGAATCAGAAGGTAGAGCAGCAACTCCTCAAATTTCAGCAAGATATGGAAGTGCTTAAGATAAGTTATGAAAATGACTTATCTAGAAAAAACACACTGATTAAAGAATTGAGAGAAGATCTTACAAAATATGAAGGTATTCCTACTGCAGAGGAATTAATAAAGGAAGCATTGGAATTGAATGCCTTACTCTCAAAACAACAAAACTTGTTTATCTTACAAATGTCAGAGATAATCTCACACTTGGAAATTAGTGAACAGTTGACCAATACAGTCATTGACCAGAGAATTGAGTTTAATGAACTCAATACCAAAATTTATGATTATATTGAATGGCAGGATTCAGAGGAAGGGAGAAAGTCAAGTATCCCAAAGATCAAAGAAAATTTTAAGGATATCCTTTTTACTAACTAGGATGCACAGGTAAAATAGGCAGAATTTGCCATAGCCAGAGCATTAGGTATATCAAAGAGTATGGTCAAAATGATTAACCACATGTTGCATACCTTTGGTTTGACTAAAGAAGGAAATCACAAATCAATTCCTGATCTCAGATAGAGCAAAGTTGGAAAAACACAGGTCAACTTTGGGAAGAAACGCTTACACAGCTGAAAAAGATTGATTGGAAATCATACTGGAAGTTACTGGTTAAGCTACATAGTCAAGTAATTACATTGAATTTCTCTCTGGATTCCATATAGAAAATGCAGCCACTTTTGCATGATGTTATATTTACTAGGCAGATGAAGACACAGTTCTGGAAGCCTCCACAAGTTCAACCAATGTCTGATATTTGTGAGCAGAAAAGCAGAGTTGGTAGTAATCTATCATCGGGCATGATTATAAGTTAGTTTGTTTTTAATAATTTCAATTTTAGCAATTGGACACTAGGAATGAGGAAAGTTGTTTGGAACCACCTCATAGAATATTTTGTATAATCTATTTTTTTAAGTAGTTAATTTAGTATTTAAACCCTTCTCTTGAATTTAGAGAAGGGTCCATAGTTTTTATTGAGAACATTTACAAAGAATGATTTATTGTAAGTTTGTGAATTCCTTGATAAAATAATGGAACACGACCTTTTCAGTTATATATCATTTTGTTGATCACTGTTGATGCACTTTTGTATTCTCTGAAAAACTTATTGATAGAAGGATTGATTGTGGCCTATTATCAATGATCAGATGAACATGACAACACACATCTGGTACTATTATTATGTATGCTAAACGATGTTTTAAACATTAGTGATAAGTCTAGCTTTCATGAATTATGTATGAAATCAATTGTTTATGTTTGAAATATCAGTTGTACTATTGTACGATATAAGGATAGAAATTTATTTGTTTTATATATGATCATCAGAATATATGTGATATGTTTCACATCTTCTTTTGATTAACTACTTCTCAAAAGAATCATCTTACAAATTATTAATTCTATTAAGTCTTTGATTGATCTAAATCATCACAGACTGAATAGATATCATTCTAGATTCCATAAAATTAGCATTATCCCGGGTTAGATTAGATTAGACTTAATTCAAAGTTTTTCATTTTTAGAATAAATTTGTTTTATTTTTTTGTTATCCCTCCTGCAAATCATTTGAGAAAAACTAAACAATCATACAAAACCCAAATCTGGTAAACTAGTCCCATTACACCCAATTGAAGCCACTATCCCAAATGGAAAAGGAACAGCTTTAAGGTCTGGACTGGGTGGTTATCCCCTTGTTGTTGCCACAACTTTCTGAGGCCTCAACACCTCAGTATGGGCTTCTACCTCTGTAAGAACCGAGAGTTTATGAGCTCTGGGTGAAGCCGGTGGTGACTCATCCAAAAAAATCGGTGAGCTCGAGTGATTATGACTTGTCCTCAAAGAGGCAGTACCTCTCTTCATCGAGTTTCGGGCGATTCTTCTTATTGTATATGGAGTGGCTTTGATAGGGTGCTCCTCTACATGCACTGGTGTTTTCTTGGTAGGGCGCAACGTCAGAGCTTATAATATTCTTTTCTTGCCCCCATTCTTCTTCTCGGACGATTTTCCCATAATATGTCCTTGGAGTTCCTTCAGAAATACCTTCCAAGTCATTCCATTGGCCTCCATCTCTTCCCTATATATAATTACAATCATCCCATGATGGTATAGTTTGCATGTGACCTGACTCACCTTCCCTTGTTGAACACCCTTCAACATCTTTTCCAAATTTTTGAGCAGGAAATAGGGAAAATTAATGAGTTTCCTTGACTCAAAGTGCAGTAATAAGCAGATCCCTCGCAGGTGAGAAATTTTTGCAGTATGTACAAGTGGTATCGCCATTTCCCAAGTATGGAACTACGTGGGAGCCCCTTTTTCCAATAAAATTTCAACTTCTGGTCGATCACAAATCTGCTCCACATTTTCTTGTCTATTTTTTCCTTTTTGAACCACTATTCTCCCACAGTTGATAGGCCTTGTTATCACTCTACCAGATTCCTAAGGCTGAAGAAGGGATATCAACAGAGGTAACCATAGACCAATATTTTGACTTGATAGCTATCCCTATCAAAGTGGGAGAGGGCTCTCTCCAAAGAGGTCATAGCTAGGAGGGCTGGATAAATTAGGGTTTTTAGGCTAGATATTGAGTGCAGGGGGTTGTTTGAATTTGATTTGGTTGGGGAATCACTAGATGAAGAAATTAGGTCAAGGAAAGATAGGCCAGGGAAAATGAGATAGGGTTGCAGGGATCAATGGGGCAAGGTAGGCACAAGGCTTATCACTTGAAGAGGATTGTGATGGAATGGTGTTTAGACTAAAAGAAATTTAGGAAGAGCTTGGGGGATGTATTCTTCTTAGACAAATGAAAATGGACAAACTATGATCAATTCCCCAAAATAGAGCATGTGCAATCATGTATTATGATTATCTAAATTTAAAGAGATCATACCATAGAGATGAAGTGAACCTGAATACAATAAATTTTAACATATGAAATAGAAGAAAAGAAAAGGATAGACATCAATACCACAAGTATCCTGTAAAATAGCTGCAACTCCTCTTTATTAGCTGACCAAACTTAGTACAATAGTTCCTTGATTAACTAGAAAACCTAAAAACTGATTCCAACCTTTGAAAATGAATAAAAAATTACAATATATATGCCTCATACATCTCTCCCAATCTCAGGGTTTGAATCCCTAAGTTGAGGAGTTGATCCACCAAAGTTTGAACTAAAAGCTGAAGTCTAGGATGGTCCAAGTGACTCACTCCTCATTATATTCAACTGATTCATTATGACTCAATGATGAATTTTACCCAATGAATATACACATAGATAACTTATCCTTGAAATAATTACATTTACCATGATGAATTACATAATTATAAACATGATTTGTTGAAGAAAAGTCAAAATTTCAGAGAAACTTGGAAAAAAATAGCAAATTGGTCATTTGCGTCCTCCACTATGAATTTATGCCCTGACAGTGTCATTTGTGCCCTCCATGTTTGGGACCACTTTTTTATGACCTATAGGTATCCAAATCAGGCCCAAGATGGCTTTTTGGAAACCCAAGACCGGTATTTGTGTAGCGCCTAGGTCAAAAAAGGGGCAGAAAGGTGATTTTTTGATGGTTTTTTGAGCTTTTCACCTATCAAAACTAAAAAACAAGGCTGGAAACATGGTTTTATGAGATGCATTGGTCATTAGGAATCCAATGGTGCATTTATTTCCCTCAAAAAGTTCCCCAATTATTTGCGGAGCGGATAGGGCACTGTGCAAATGTTCAATTTTCTGCTAAATGCCTTTTCAAAAACTCAGAAAATCACTGATTTTGTAGGAAATGTTTGGAGGCCTTCCTGGTGTCAAAATTGGGCCCATAATAGCTCGTTGGAAATATTATCAAGTATAGTTTCCAGATATTTCTTCAGTTTCCAAAATAAATAAATTCCCCCCCGCAAAATGGTATTCTCCCAAGACTATTATTTGCGCCCTCTCTTAAGCATTTGCACCCTCACAGAAGGATTTGCGCAATGCCTTTTTGAATACCACTTTTGGAGGCCTTCCCGGTGTCGAAATTGGGCCCAGGATAGCTTGCTAGAAATATTATCCTATCAAATTTACATGTATGCCTTTATTTTGCAAAATTTACTTGATTTGACCTGTCAAAAAGTGATTCTCCCGAGGTCACTCTAGAAGTGCAGAAAACCTCTTGTAGCACCTGTATTTTTGACATTTCTCCCAAACCATGATACTTGTGTAAAAAATGAAGGAGTTTTTTCTTTCTTGGCCTATTATGGAAAAAAATGTCTCTCACTTGTTGGCAATATGATGCTGAGTGTTGTCCTTGATGGCAACCCACTTGATAAAGATAATGGCAACCTACTTGATGAAGATGAATTGTGTCTTGATGAACTTGCTAAATTATGTAAATCTGATGTATATACAATGAGTACAGAAGGTAATGATGGAAGGAATGTCAGTATGTGCTAGAACATGATGAAAAGAGTATGTCTCAAGGCATACGTGGATTTGTCTAGACAAAGTAGCATATGCACGCGAGAAATAACGTGCCAAGTCGCGTATGGGAAAAAGCGCTCATAAAGTGCAAAACCAGGGGTAACCACCATGGTATTGACCCATTGTATTGAGTAATGATTCGTCTATGTGACCCTGTCCATGAATACCATCGGAAGTAATGTAGTTTTGGCTCATGGTATTGAAAAAGGGTAAACCTATATAAAGAGAAGAAATTCATTGTGCAAATCATGAGCGTGAGTGCAAGATGTCTGAGCTTGAATGAATACTTCTCTCTAAAGTATATCCGAATGGAAAGGGTTACAGTTGAATGATAGATATGAATGCATGATGCACCAATGAAGAAAATGATGAAGAAGGGTATCTAGATCTGAAATATATTTGTATTTGCTAGATCTGTTTATGGAATGCTTAGATCTGAGATGAGGCGAACATCTGTCTGAAGTAAAGGGTAAAATCTGTGTGATGTATCTGTTCTGAAGAATTGCAATGACCTAAATGTCTGAAGAACCATATGCTAGTTTTCCACAGAGGAAGCGCGTATATACGCGGGTTTGCTGAAGAGAAAGCACGTATGGGCAGAGAAATTAGTTCTATAATATGTACAGAAGTATACGCGTGTTTCTATGGTCGAGGGCGCGTATATACGCAGGATCAGTGAAAGGAAAGCGCGTATGCAAAACTAGGGTTTGCTGAAGTCTGTGGTAAGAAATGTCTGATCTGTTCTGATTGTTTACTGATATCTGTAAGTGAGTTATATGTATCAGTTTGATGTATGATTGAGCTTAAATGTATGGAGTGGGTCCAGTCTAAAAATATGATGAAACGTGGCCTGCAAGTTGTGCTCTATTGAAGTTGTTGGATCCAGTGTGAAAATTGATGAAACGTGGTCCATAGAGGTGTTGAGGGTTGTAGCCTTCAGTCAGGGGGTTGTAGCTCCCTTCCAGGTGAGGCTGGTAAATGAGAGCAGGGGGTCGTAGCTCCCTTCTAGGTGAGGCTGGTAAACGAGAGCAGGGGGTCGGTGCTCCCTTCTAGGAGAGGCTGGTAAACGAGCGTAGGTGGGTGCCTGCGTGCTGGTAGGAGTCTGCTCCAGCACATTGTTGTAATATGTTTTCTCTATAATAAAATATTGAAGGCTGAGACAACAGCAGCGGTGGTTTTCTCCCGACTTGGGTTTCCACCTAAAATCCTAGTGTTCATGTGTGATGCTTATGTGTGATGATTTATTATGTTTTTACTGCACATGTTCATTGTTAACTAAACATCAGAAGAATGAATGTTGCACAGATCTAAGTAAAGATTTAATTGCATAATAATATCTCTGTGTATACGCGAGTTTAATGAAGGAGATCTGCGTGTATACGCTAGTTGGTTTCAGCAAAGTAGCGTATGGGTTTTGAAGTAAATAAAAGTAAAAATATTTGAGTATGCCCTAAATACTGATTCACCCCCCCCCCCCCTCTCAGTATTTTTTCCCAACAATTGGTATTAGAGCAGGTCCTTCTGCAGAAGCTTGATTACTTGAAGGAGATCCATCGCAATGGGAAGTCATGAAGGAGTAATGTCTATAAAGCCACCTCTATTCAATGGAAGCAATCTGATATTCTGGAAGGTACGAACAAAAGCATATCTGCAAAGTCTTGGTGCAGAAGTATGGGCAATCATGGAAGAAGGCTATCAATATCCGGCAAGTATTCCTACTGATGCGGCTGAAAGGAAGAAGTATGAAATCAATGCCAAAGCAGTGAATGTCTTATTAGGAAGCATGTTTGAACCAAAATTTGCTAAATTGATGCAGCTAAATTCAGCAAAAGAAATATGGGACAAAATCATTCTGAGCTATGAAGGAGATACAAAGGTAAAAAGTGCAAAACTCCAAACTCTCAGAATTGAATATGAAAATTTAAGGATGCATAGTGATGAAAGTATTTCCAGTTTCTTTCTTCGTCTAGATGATATTGTAAATCGAATGAGAAATTTGGGTGAAACCATAACTGATACTACTCTGGTGGAAAAATTCTTAAGATCCTTGACTTCAAAATTTGACTCTAAAGTTTCGGCTATTGAAGAAAGGCAAGATCTGCAAACTCTTACTATTGTTCAATTACATGGTATTCTGACTGCTTTTGAAATGAGACAAGGAGGTCCTTCTCAAATCAAAGAAGTTGCTTTTAAGGTATCTGCAAGAGGAAAAGAAAAGGAAGTTGTCAAAGAATCCAACTATATATCCGATGAAGAAGAAGCGAATTTCGTGAGAAAACTCCAACTAGGAACTGGAAGATTCAAAGGTAAGCTTCCCTTCAAATGTTTTGAGTGTGGAAAAGTTGGTCACTATGTTGCTAAATGTCCTTATAAAGAAAAACATGGTAAAGGAAAACAATTTGAAAAGAGGAAGAGTTATTATGCAAATGAAGATGATGATGAAGTGTCCAGTGAAGATGAAGAAGATTCTGACCAAGCTCTACAAGTGCTCATGGAAAAGAAGCAAAAGAAGAAGGTTACTAAAGGAAAGGAGATACCTTAGAAATCATGTATAGCAGAAATTGAAGAAGATGAAACAGGTATTGATCACTGTTCTTGTATTTCACTTACCTGTATATGCAAAGGTAAAGATAGTGAAAGTAACAGTATGGATCTAGAAGAAGCTGTCAAGATTAAAGATGAAGATCAGCTAAAATCATCTAAGGAGAGTGAATCTATAGAAAATTATCAAAGGTTTCATGCTTATGCATCCAATCGAATGAAAAGACTAGAAGCATAAATTAACGATCTAAATGCATATCTCGAAATATCAAAAAGGAAGAATGAAGGTCTTGAAGCTGGGATCATCTCTCTACAAGCAGATCTTGAAGCATCAAGTAAGAAGAATGAGGAACCTATACAATCATTTGAAAAGGAAGGTCTTGAAGCAGAAATCATTTCCCTCAAAGAAGACCTAGATAAATCAAATAAGAAGAATGCAGGACTTGAAGAAGAAAGCATATCTCTGAAAGTAAATCTCGAAGCATCGAAGAAGAAGAATGAAGAACTCTTATAAAATTTTGAAGAACAAGGAAATGGGTTGAAAGAAGAAATTCTAAATCTGAATGATCAAGTACAAGACGGAAGAAGGAAAGAAGAAAGCATGAAAAAGCAATGCCAAGTCTTGGAGGTGGAGGTAAACATTCTCAAAGGTAAATTAGAAGAAAAGGTTAAAATTTTGAGGTTTCAAGATAGTACTAAGATTCTTGACAATATTCTAAGTAATCAAAGGTCTCCCTCTATTAAAATTGGTCTTGGTTTTCATGAAACTATCAAAGGAGAATCTAGTTCACAAGGAAATACTAATGATTCAAAGGAATTCAATACAAAATCTGAAGTGTTGAAAGAAACAAAAAGTCAACCAACAATCATGAATTCTCGAAGGAAATCTTTCAATAATGTGGAATGCTTTAAATGTCATAATTATGGGCATGTTGCAGCAAATTGCAGAAGCAGATCATTTCATTCACTACCTAACAGATTCTATTCAGAAAGGTACTCTGGTAGCTTCAAGGGATATTGTTTTTCATGCAATAAGTATGGTCACAAAGCAGCTGATTGCAATAGGAGGAAGAACATAGAAACACACTATGATCCTTATGCTTACTTCTCTGGCCACATGAGATGTTATGCTTGTAACAAGTATGGACATGTATAAAAAGAATGCAGAATGAACAGATCTGAGAAAGTGGACAATTTCCAGCACACGATTAGAAAGTTCAAATGAATCTGGAAAAAGATGGAGGACCGATCAGAAACGTAGGGAATATTGACCCTACTGCAGTCATCCGCTTCTGAAGCTTAATTCTCTGAATGACTGCAGAAGTAATGTGAAGATACATTATGGGGATGTATCATCACAGGGGGAGAAATGTATGATGATTCTCATGGTTGAGTTAATTATTCTGGTTATATCTATTTCTGACAGAGCATCTGATATGAAGAAGACAGGTACAGGAAGGTCAAGTTCAGGGGAGATGAAGGAATGTGAAAATTTCTATGCTTCACTTTCCATACGCGGGTTAGATGAACAAAAGTCGCGTATACACGCAAGTTCCAGCAGACACAGTAGCGTATGCATTAATGATAAGAGAATTGGGATGACAGCTGAGGAACAGGAGCACAGGTTCAGGGGGAGCATCAGTCTGACTGCTAATGATTGTACTGTTAAGCATTATTCTGGTTATACTCATGCTAATGAAATGATACATGGTTTCTTATGTTGAAGATTATGGATGAGTCTTGTTTGCCTTTTGATGAAGAACATTCGTTGCTGAGATGAAAGTCTTATAATTCAGAGATAAGGACAGTTCATACAGAGATTGTTGCTGATGACTTGTTGATGAAGGTGTTCAGGTTGAGGAAGAGCACTGGTTCAGGGGGAGCAGCAGGTTGAATACTAATGATTGCATTGTTGGCACTATGACTGCTTATTCTTTGGTTATTGTGATACTCATGCTCAAATGATGACGGCTTGATACATGGTTTATTATGATGAGACTTTGAATGAGCCCTGTTTACTGTTTGCTAAAGTTTATCTATTGGATGAGATTGGAAGTATTATGATTCAGAGATAAGAATAGATCATGCAGAGTTTGTTACTATGGTTGAGATCTTTTCCCTACATATGTTACTTCATGTTAAATATTAAAGATCATGGTGATGTTGGACCACATGGATGATTGCTTGACACTTATGTGAAGATGTTGTTCTGGTATGATAATTTCTCTTGGAAAGAATGTATTGATGCTGCAAAGAATCTAAAGGCTTGGTTACTAATGTGTTTATGCTACAACCATTGGATGACGCTTGAAGACACAAATACATTGTTCTATCTATCTGTATTCCAGGGAAGCATTCAAATATCTCAGAAAGAAGCTGAACACTGTCTTTGCCTCACAGAGGATCAGATATGGTTAAAATATAGAATATGGTATTGGATACGCGGATTTCCTGAAACACAGTCGCGTATATATGCGAGTTCCTGCACATAAAACCGCGTATGTCTAATTGCTGACAAATTTCTGTTTAGGGTCAGCTTTCTTTAGCACAGCTGCAGTACTGTTTGGTATCTTTGGTATCTCTGGTGGTGTTCCAGTTCTTATAATACTGTTTCAATCTCTGATGTTTTAAAGATGCATTGATGTTTGGTTGAAAGTGTTCAGGATGCACAAACTAAGGGGGAGCCTTAGTCATATGGAAAGGATGCTTGGATGCACAGATTCAGGGGGAGCATTAGCCTTGCAGAGTATAATGCATTGTTGGCATTATGATGGGTCTGAAATATGTTCTCTTTCTTAAGGTCTTTCTGGTTTTGGTCATAAAAAGTCATACTTGTAATTCGATGAAAAGGTCTTGTTGAGACCCTTGATGTAAAATTGTAATTTCAGTCATGTAAGGACTTGTCAAAATTTGTAAACCCACTTGGTTGGGTAGCTGAGTCAAATTTGTAAACCCACTTTTTTGGGTAGTTGTATTGAAATGCGTAAACCCACTTGGTTGGGTATTTGAGTCTCATATATAAATCCACTTGGTTGGATCTTTGATGTAAGTATGAGTCCTTGGTGATAGGAAAGTCATAGAGTCATGTACTTCATTGAAACATATGGATGAATTTTCAGCATGAACTCAAGAGGAGCATGATAATTTCAGTGCACATCAGATCTACAGCGCCCTTCTTCTACATGAAGAGAAAAGGGGGAGAGTGTGTTGGTTTTGATCCACCCTTTGCCCTTGATGTTAAAGGGGGAGAGTGACATGGTGTTTGAATGAAGATAATGGTGTCAAAGAATGGGGAGAGTGACATGGTGTCATTGTATTCTTAATGTACCTATTTGTTGTGGTGATCAAACACCATCGTGGTTGCCATCAAGTCCAAAGGGGGAGATTGTTGGCAATATGATGCTGAGTGTTGTCCTTGATGGAAACCCACTTGATAAAGATAATGGCAACCTACTTGATGAAGATGAATTGTGTCTTGATGAACTTGCTAAATGATGTAAATCTGATGTATATACAATGAGTACAGAAGTTAATGATGGAAGGAATGTCAGTATGTGCTAGAACATGATGAAAAGAGTATGTCTCAAGGCATACGCGGATTTGTCTAGACAAAGTAGCGTATGCACGCGGGAAATAACGTGCCAAGTCATATATGGGAAAAAGCGCTCATAAAGTGCAAAACCAGGGGTAACCACCATGGTATTGACCCATTGTATTGAGTAATGATTCGTCTATGTGACCCCATCCAGGAATACCATCGGAAGTAATGTAGTTTTGGCTCATGGTATTGAAAAAGGGTAAACCTATATAAAGAGAAGAAATTCATTGTGCAAATCATGAGTGTGGGAGAAAGATGTTTGAGCTTGAATGAATACTTCTCTCAGAAGTATATCTGAATGGAAAGGGTTACAGTTGAATGATAGATCTGAATGCATGATGCACCAATGAAGAAAATGATGAAGAAGGGTATCTAGATCTGAAATATATTTGTATTTGCTAGATCTGTTTATGGAATGCTTAGATCTGAGATGAGGCGAACATCTATTTGAAGTAAAGGGTAAAATCTGTGTGATGTATCTGTTCTGAAGAATTGCAATGACCTAAATGTCTGAAGAACCATACGCTAGTTTTCCACATAGGAAGCGCGTATATACGTGGGTTTGCTGAAGAGAAAGCATGTATGGGCAGAGAAATTAGTTCTATAATATGTACAGAAGTATACGCGGGTTTTTATGGTCGAAGGCGCGTATATACGCAGGATCAGTGAAAAAAAAGCGCGTATGCAAAACTAGGGTTTGCTGAAGTCTGTGGTAATAAATTTCTGATCTGTTCTGATGGTTTAATGATATCTGTAAGTGAGTTATATGTATCATTTTGATGTATGATTGAGCTTAAATGTATGGAGTGGGTCCAGTCTGAAAATATGATGAAACGTGGCCTGCAAGTTGTGCTCTATTGAAGTTGTTGGATCCAGTGTGAAAATTGATGAAACGTGGTCCATAAAGGTGTTGAGGGTTGTAGCCTTCAGTCAGGGGGTTGTAGCTCCCTTCCAGGTGAGGCTGGTAAACGAGAGCAGGGGGTCGTAGCTCCCTTCCAGGTGAGGCTGGTAAACGAGAGCAGGGGTTCGGTGCTCCCTTCCAGGAGAGGCTGGTAAACGAGCGCAGGTGGGTGCCTGCGTGCTGGTAGGAGTCTGCGCCAGCACATTGTTGTAAGATGTTTTCTCTATAATAAAATATTGAAGGCTCAGACAACGGCAGCGGTGGTTTTCTCCCGACTTGGGTTTCCACCTAAAATCCCGGTGTTCATGTGTGATGCTTATGTGTGATGATTTATTCTGTTGTTACTGCACATGTTTACTATTAACTAAACATCAGAAGAATGAATGTTGCATAGATCTAAGTAAAGATTTAATTGCATAATAATATCTCTGTGTATACACGAGTTTAATGAAGGAGATCCGCGTGTATACGCTAGTTGGCTTCAGCAAAGTAGCGTATGGGTTTTGAAGTAAAGAAAAGTAAAAATATTTGAGTATGCCCTAAATACTGTTTCACCCCCCCCCCCCCCCTCTTAGTATTTTTTCCCAACATCACTTTTATCAAATTAATATCTGTTTGGTCATAAACATACATTGAGGCACAACTAGCCCTATGAGTGGCAAATGATTTGTCTCTTCGAATGATTTATTGAAAAATGATGAGAAAATGATGTTTATAAGCTAAAATTACCTCATACTTGGTGATATGACCTCCCTTATGCCTCCTCTGCTCATATTTCTCTGATTCCATAGCAAACCCTAGCTCAGTGGGAGAGGAAATTAGGGCTTGATGTAGGTAAAACATGGGATTTAGGACTACCTTGTAGAGGGAAGGAAATGAAGGGGTTAGGGGCTGTCTAAAATCTTGGAGAAATTTTGGGGGATAGGGATATATGTTAGAGAGTAGGGGAAAGTGGAATTTCAAGGATTGAGTAAGGGGAAGGGGTCCAAAAAGGAAAAATATAGGCCTAGTCTAGAAAAGTGTCAAATTGTAGCAATAGGCTAGGGCTTGTGGAAAAATGATGATTTTGAGGGATAGGAGTAATGGGAAGTGTTTAGGAAGGTATATTAAAGATTGGGGAAGGTTTAATAGCATCAAGATACAATTCATTTTTATTATTTAACCATAGAAGTCATGAAACCAAGAAAAATTTCCTCAAAACCCTAGGAGAGGGAAATGAGCTTTCCAAGCACAACTGAGAGACAAATATGGTAAACACAAAGCCACTTACTTGGAAATGATATTTTGGAACCTGAAATTGTTGAATACCTTTGACTATTACTACTCCTTCAAAAGATGAACTTGATGGTGAAATGACCTAATGATGGCACAACATGGAAGAATGAGTTGAATGACGACCATGATGACTATGGGACTCTTTTAATAATGAATGACTTGACCATGATGATTTCCATTGAACATGGAGGTGAACAGAGTAGTAATTATCTCAATACCCTAGTCATGGTGGAAGAAGAAAACACCTAACAATATAAACCAATGAACAAATTTGTATTTTGAGACTCGATGAAATACTGAAAATTTGAAAAAGACTCAGAAAAAATTAAAAAGAGGATACATATTTGATCACTGGTGACAGGAAAAATTGACTGGCACTAAAATTTTCCTTGATGGGGATTTCAACTCCTTGGAGGTGTCAAGAATACCATAGAACAAGTGCCTAACCATGTGGGCTAATACTGTCAAAACTCAAATTGAAAAACCTGACTAAATGTTGACAACTCAAATGATGGAAAATGACTTTGAAACTGACTGAAAATAAAAAAAAATTACTAAAATTATTGATGGTAGGATATCAATGAGACTTGAGGGCTTCAAATCATGATGAAAACCACCTGCCTGCTAAAGACATATGTACAAACATGTGAAATGATCCTTCCAGTGTAACCAATCCAGCAGATGACTACTTATTGAAATTCTCCTCTCATTTTCCTTGAGCAGGAAGAAAAAACAAAAACTAGGCCACTCCAAGTGTCTATTGATCATGTGCTTTTGGTCTATGAAAATAAGAAAATACATCTTCCCTGTTAATTGTAGCAGATCAGTAAAGGCATCTTTGAAAATCTAAAATTTTACCTTGTCTCGAGATCTAGCAAAAACATAAGCACACTCTTCACCTTCGATTAGAAAGATGGGCTGGCCATCAGCTGTAAAAATAAGGTTCTACTCTACTATTGGTTCTTCCTCTTAATCACTTTGAGCATAGTTCTATTGTAGTGGTGTCTGAATTTGTTGCTTTTTTTGTGTTTCGGGAGCTTTTTGCTCTCTTTGCTTTATCCAGAACTAAGGCTGCTGCTACTGGCCTAGAAAGTTTGGATTTTTGATTTGTGGCTCTGTTTGTCTATCTAAAATAGAAATTATATCGACCATCCTTTCCATGGTCCTAAGAAAAGCATAAAATTTGGTATCGGATGAAGTGGAAGGTTCCTCTTTAATGGTGACTTTACGTTCATTTTTGGTTTTTGACTTTTTAATAAAGATGTTGGTCTCAACACTTACTGAATTTTGAACCATCTCTTCAAGAGTAGTGGGATTTATTTATCTTAGTGATTTGGCCATATATGGGTTGAAAGCATCAGGATAACAAAAAAGAGCCAAACCAGGAGGTGGTTTCATTTCATTTGGGATGGAGTTATAGATTCTGAGGTATCGAGCATTATATTCAGGAACAAATTCATTAATACTGTGCATCATTGAATCATATTCAACAAGGATTTGTAAATGGTTTTTTTTCTCATCCCACTTGGCTAAGAAAGCATCAGTTAGTTTAGCAAGAGTCCTAATAGAATTAACTGCTAGGGCATGGAACCAAACTTTAAGTTCACCAGAAACAATTTGTGCGATGATTCACATCTTGGCATCATCTACATCCAACTCCTCAAGATATATGAAGGTTTTGATTTTGGCCATGTGCTAAAGGGAAGTGATTTTAGAGTTTTCATCAAGGAGAGGAAGTCTTTGTTCATATCGTTGAGGTAGATCAGCAATATTACCAGGGAGAACTAAAGGTCCAAAACGAGCCATAATTCCTGTTGAATGTGATGGAGGGGGAGGAATGAGGGATGGATTGGTCTGAGGAGGTCCTTGAGAGAGAATTTGAGATGATGACGAGATGGATGATGAAAAAGTAACTATTTAGGGAAATTTGGGGATATGAAGGGTTTCTTGTTGGTATTGAATAAGGGTTTTTTCAACAGTGTAACTTAGGGTATTGGCTAAATTTTCTACCTTGTATTATTGTCTCCAAAGTTTAACATCAGTCCCATTTGCAACTTCAACTAATGATGGATTTAACTCAAATCTCCAAGGTTCAGGGACTACTGTATTGAAATTGGTCTTGGATTTCATTCTAAACAGTGACAACTCAAATTTGGTATCAAATAAAAAATTTTGTATAGCTACCAAATCAGAAGGTAATGAGAAAGATATTACGAAATTTTGAGGAGGAGATTCTGAAGAACTTGAAGCTGGCTGAGATCTTTGCCTGCTTAGGATTCTTTCATGATATTTGATGACAGAAAATAGATTTGGATCAGGATTAGACCTGGTATACCTTCTTCGAGAAGCCAGATCTTCTTTTGAGGAAATGCAATTATGAAATCAACCTTATGAAACTCGATCCCATCATCCAAGGGATCAATTTCCAATATATTTTTGTCATACACCTAGGGAAAAATTTGTCCTTTTGTTCCCTGGAAATGATGCCAAGATGTTATCACTCCGCCAGTTTCCTAAGGTTGAAGAAGGAATCCCAACAGAGGTAACGAAAGACGAAGATTTTAACTTGATAGCTAGCCCTATTAAAGTTAGAGAGGTCTCTCTCCAAAGAGGTCACAACCAGGAGGGCTTGCGAAATTAGGGTTTTTAGGCTAGATATGGAGTGCAGGGGGTCATTTGAATTTGATTTGGTTGGGGACTCACTGGATGAAGAAATTAGGTCAAGGAAAGACAGGTCAGGGAAAATGAGATAGGGTTGCAGGGATCAATGGGGCAATGTAGGCACAAGGCTTATCACTTGAAGAGGATTGTGATGGAATGGTGTTGAGATTAAAAGAAATCTAGGAAGATCATGTGAGATGTATTCTTCTTGGACAAATGAAAATGGACAAACTATGATCAATTCCTTAAAATAGAGCATGTGCAAGCATGTATTTTGATTATGTAACTTGAAAGAGATCATACCATAGAGATGAGTGAACATGAATAAAATAAATTTTAACATATGAAACCGAAGAAAATACAATGATAGAAATCAATACCACAAGTATCCATAAAATAACTACAACTCCTCTTTATTAGTTGGCCAAACTGAGTACAATAGTTCCTTGATTAACTAGCAAACATACAAACTGATTCCAACCTTTGAAAATGAATAAAAAAGTACAATATATAGGCCTCAAAAAACCTCTCCCAAACTCAGGGGTCGAATCCCTAAGTTGAGGATCTAATCCACCAAATTCTGAACTGAAAGCTGAAGTCTAGGATGGTCCAAGTGATTCACTCCTCATTACATTCAATTGATTCATTATGACTCAATGATGACTTTTACCCAATGAATCTACGCCTAGATAACTTATACTTGACATAATTACATTTACCATGATGAATTACATAAGTAGAAACATGATTTGTTGAATAAAAGTAAAAATTTCAGAGAAACTTGGAAAAAATTAGCAAATTTCTCATTTCCTCCCTCCACTGTGCATTTGCACCATGGCAGTGTCATTTGCTCCCTCCATGATTAGGGCCACTTTTGGCTGACCTAAAGGTGTCCAAATAAGGCCCAAGATGGATTTTTGGAAAGCCTTGCCTATCCTCTTTCTAAATATGCCTCAAGTTATTAAAATGAAGGTCATTTCCCCCCTCAAAAGTCATTCTCCCAAGATTGGTATTTACACAGCACCTAGGTAAAAAAGGGGCAGAAAGGTGATTTTTATGGTTTTTTGAGATTTTCACCTATCAAAACTGCAAACAAAGGCTATAAACATGGTTTTCTGAGATGCGTTGATCATTTGGAATCCAATGGTGCCTTTCTTTCCCTAGCGTAGTGGATAGGCCAAGCACACAGAGGATGCGAAAAATAGCCGTTGGAACGATGACAATTGGTAAAAAGAAAAAGTTACCGTTAAAAGGAGTGACCTCCAGGGATTTAATGAAGCAAATTTTGGGGATTTTTTATCGTTTCCTAGGGGATACATCTCAGACAAAGTTTACCTTACCATTGCATGATTGTGGGTATTATAGAAGGAGTAGGATAATTTAGCCAAAGGTTCTGTCTCACTTGCATAGCTTGCTCTCATCTCAGAAGAACTTGAGCAATCAGATTTCACGTATTTGCTCTATCCATCTCATGTCTAATCGACCTGATCCGTCTGATAGTTGTCACCCAGGGCTGGGATTCATTTTTCGCACAAGGATGATGACCACTAACCCTGTCGAACCTTCGGCCCTGACAGGGCCTGATGTTGAGGAGATAATGGAAGTTGAGTCTGAACTAGAAGAAGTTCCCTCTACATCGGTCAAAAGGAAAGGAAAAGAGAAAGCACAAGGCTCAGGAAAAGCCCTGAAAGCTACGAGATGGGCTACCAGGAAGCCTAGGACTTCTCCGAGGCACACCAGGTCCCCACCAACAGCACCTCTGGATCAAGATGCATAGGAAGGTGCTCTGTCTGCTAATCCAATCAATTGGTTACCTCACTTCGTTCGCCCACGTAGACGATCCACGCAAATGCCAAAAAAATTGGATGGCTTGGTCACCTATCTGCAAACCCCCCTAACCCTAGGAGAAGTTCCTATCCTCGGTGATACTTGTGGAAGACTCCATGAGGTAAAGTTTGATGATCTCGACTTGGCGGACTCTGAAACCCTCCTTGAGTTGACCCTCGCGTTGTACTTCAATACGATCCATGCAGATGATGGAGTCATGGTGGTTCCTCAGCGCTGGGTATGTGGCTTGGCCGGGTCTGGACTCTTAAATCTGCTCCGGATGTGCCATTTTTTCCATTAAAACGTCACAAATCAGTTGGCTTGCCAGTTTCTCGCCCTAATTCACAATGGCTACTTATGGATTCAGGACAGAGTCCCTATTGATTCTGCATTGATCCACAAGATTATAGGCCTTTCTATGCAAGGGCCGCACCCTTTGCAGAAGGTAGGTAAGAAGTACGACACAACTACCACTACATTTGGTCGAAATACCTACAAGGTGAGTCAAAATAAGCGAGGCTTTGTGATCCAGAATATCAATGATCCTGCTACACAGATGGGTACTAGGCTCTTAGCCTACAAGCTAATGAGGAAGTTTCAGGTTGCGACTGTCCCTACCTATGTTATTCG
This sequence comes from Pinus albicaulis, assembly GCA_034641835.2. Taxonomy (NCBI): domain Eukaryota; kingdom Viridiplantae; phylum Streptophyta; class Pinopsida; order Pinales; family Pinaceae; genus Pinus; species Pinus albicaulis. Next base: position 24,219,376 of record CM076575.1, read on the forward strand.
GTTAGCCGGCCGGTGTGCGAAGGGACTCTCCTTCAATTGGGCTCAATATTTATGCGATGAATTTCTGGCTAATGTCCACGAATCCCAGGAGCAGGGGACGTCCTTCTACTATTCATGGTTATTACTCCTTATAGCGCTGGTCGCCTGGGACACCCCTGAGGAGTCGGTCCTCCTCGAGCTCCCCCCAGGGATGTGTGAAGGAGCTCGGTATGCTCATTTATGGGAATCTAAGGATGTGCAGCGTGTTGAGGATAAAAAAATTTTCTGGGTCCTCTTCTAGAGCTGCGTGGTAGCAGCCATAAATTCCTGACCCCGGTTGTCCCCAACTGTATATGAAAAATACCAAAGTGTTGCAGCATTCCAGGTTACCATGCACCATATTCAGATCCGCAGCCTCAACAATAAGACATGGAAGACACTTACGTATATGGTAGCAGATGAAGAAATTGACCTAATGATCTCACTATGGCCCCCTACCTAGAAAATAGGCTTCACAACCACTCATGGGGAGACAATGGAACCCAACCAGATGGGCTCAAAAATAGCCATGAAAAAGGATACTCAGCCACCATAGACCACCATGGCCAAGACTCAGGTAGGGTATGATAGAGATACCACCCCCCCCACAGTACGAAGCGATTAGGTGATACTGCACCAGGATCCCGAAAGAAACAGCGGGCCCACCACACACAATATGATGCGATAGTCACACTAACTGACGGTGACCTCGAGAAATTTGTAGATGTAGTCACAATGGCTATAGAAGATAAGTGGGAAGCCATAGAAGCCGAGAATAAGGCCGCGCTCGACACCATCCAGGTTGAGCTCTGTGCCCTTGAGTTAAAAAAAGATACGCTATAGACCAGCGTCGGCCAGGCATGGACTCCTTCGGTAACTACCAATACAACACTAGCTACGAAAGAAATACGTCTTTGTTTTGTACCTAGCGCTGCCTTGATAGGAACTTAGATCCAAGCAGGAACATGGATCTAGCTGGACTTGGCTAAGATGCCCCACAAGGCCATACAAGGCCTAAACAACGTTGTATTCCAGGAGATTAACCATCGCAACCAAAAAATACACAAAAATCTTGGTATGGCCGAGCAGAGCATCACAGAGTAGGCCGAAAATTTGTTCCTCACCATTTCACAGTAGGCGCAGCTCGAAACATTGATCCACCAGCTATGCACGGAGGTTACAAATGAGATCCCGGCCACAGCCACGCCTCGGGCTAAAGTGGAAAAATTGGTTGCGGCACTAAAAGCATCTAGGATAGAAATGCACGTTGTCAAGATGTAGCTGGAGTAGCAAATCACCGACTTACAGGCCAAATTGCAGCCCGAAATGCCTCCAGAATTACGAGCCAAATGCGCTGCACTAGTAACCGAAGTGACGAACGTTATCTTGGGGCAGATTTCTCAAGGTGCCCAGTTGCTAGAGTCATCCATGCAACTCTGGACTAAGGTCCAATGTGATCTAGTCCTCCATAAAATCAGTCAGGAATTATAGCATAAGGAAGAAGCTTTCGAGCAGGTCAAAGCTACGCTGCCCACCTTGGTGCCTACACAGCGATTGGCCCGTTTGAAGACCAGCAATGATCTTCAGGATGAGATTGAGGAAATCTAGCACAAACAGAACGACATTGCGAAATGTATGAAGCCTTGGGCTATCGCAGCCCTCCAGATTTCGCAGAATGTAGATGGCGCGATCAAGCGACTAACTCAGACATTAGAGAGTGTCACCGCGGAAACTGAAGGACTGACCTCCCAAAAGCTTGTAGACATTGCACTGAGTGCTGATGCTCAGAGTCAAGAATTGTTACCTCTGGTGATTGCAGCCATCAATTCCCTATGTGCGCAGGTAGAGACCACACCACCACAGTGACTCCGGACGAGTCACAAGATTGTGTTAGGGGACTGTTGGAACAGAGTCTCCTACAAGCTGTGAAACTGGTCTGGTTTTTGTATATTTTTTATTATATTTAGTCTAGAACAGGGGTTTTGGGGTGGTTCAAAGCCCCGAAAGCATTGTAATGGGTCAAAGGGTAGACCTAGAGTCCGCAAACCATGGTTTGCGGACCATGGGAAAGATTAGGCTAGATTGTTATAAATAGAGGGACATTTTGAATTGTAAGAAAAGAAGATGATGAGATCTTGATGTGAATTGTGGCTTAGTAGATCTGTTTGGGTTTTTGGGGAGAGGAATCCTGCTAGCTGTGTGCGCGGAGATCCCAATTCCTACTGTGTGTGGACCTTGCTACTATGTGCGTAGGCCAGGTTTGGGTATTGTAAGAAGGAACTGAAGGATTAATGAATGAGAAAGGTTGTTGAGTAGCTGAATGTATTTTTACTGTTGATGCGAATATTTGATAATTATTGTGTTATGCATATTTTGTGTTAAGCTACGAAAGTACTATGTTAAGTGTTTCCTATGTATCTGGGTCTCTTCTGTTATGTTTTATGAGAATAATTGTAATGACGCACTAATCTTTTAGAATTATATGATTTGTTGAGTACAGTAAGTATAGTTGACCTTGTGCACATGGATGCGAAGGATATCTATAGATCTGGTTCTAAGATAGGTGATCTATTCATTAGAAAGCCGGACGCGGCTCTAGTTGGCTTACCTATCCTCTCTTAGGGTGCGGAAACCTGGTTCCAGCACCCACCCATACTGCTTTGGGTGAGACTTTGACCTGCGCAAGCAGGTCACTGCCGAAAGGGCCAGTAGTATAGGGGTTTGTTGGCAGACCTTAACCTCCAAACCTGGGTCAAGACCCCTCGAGCCAACAATAAAACACAACTCCAAAAGTTAAAGCACACTTTCTGCAATGCAATGAAAGAAATAACTCAAGCATGACAACAAGATTTTATCCCTGCAATAGTTACTTACATAAATCAGATCTTCCTCTAATCTTTGTAGACTCAGAAAGGTTAATTTCAATTGTTCAAATTTATGTTTTAATTATTTCCTTTTAGAATTGTGAAGTGCAGGCATAGATTGATGTATCGTAACAACATTCATTCATCAGTTAACCAGAAATCTTTTAATTCCTAATATTTTACTTTAAATATTGAAAAGACTTCAAATTAATAATGAACATTCACTTATGGAAATAAATCGAATTCTTGCAAAGGAAAGGAAATGAAACAATCTTGCTATAATGAACCAAAAGACTAAGTTGCAGAAATTATAATCGAACTAGTGCACGAATGTGCTTGCACTAATCCAAGTGGAAATCAATTACGATTCATGGAAAATAAGATGACTAAAAATAAATAGAACTGTAATTAAACACACCGCAAATCCATCAAACTTGACAATTAAGGAAATGAAATCATAATTCTTATAAAGAAATGAATTACAAATTCAATCCACACTTTGCATAAATAAAATAAATATGAATTTTGGGAGGGTTTTCTGGATGACATATTGACATAAGGAAATCAGTTTCTAGAAAACTCAGCTGAAGATATAGTCATCACTAACATGTAAAAAATACTGATGGCTACCGTACATCAATGATAGGTAAAAATACAAGATGTAAACAACATGGCGTGGCTCCTTGTATTAATTCGGCTCAACAAAAATACATGATAAGAACAGATCCAGCCCAAAACAAGGGCAACAACACAAATTTACAAATTTTCTAGAGTTACAGTATCATGGCTATCGCTCCCTAATTTCCTATCTAAGATCTAGATTTATACAACCCTTTTTGGCCTTGGCCATAACAAAATTACATATTGTTATTCTAATTCTAGCCTTTCGACTTGAACGAAATAACAACCAGCGTTACTAAATGAGCCATTGGATATAATAAAATGCTAACTATTCATTAGCTGATGATCCAATCTTTATCCATATCCCTTATTATCCTCCGCTCTGAGTTCCACTCAAGATGACTGTTGTGGTGGATTCGACACATAGGTGTACGAAATAAGACAAGCTTAGAGAGTGTGGTCTACTCTCTAAACTATTAGTAACAGGCAGTATGTGGGGGGAGCTCAAAAGCATAAAACTTAAATGAAATAATATGTTGAAGTATGCTCTGGTTAAAAAACTAAAACTAAAAACACAAAAGAAGCTATGTAGAGAGTTCCAAATAGTAATAATGCAAACGATGGCTCGATGGCCTCTTCTTATTAAATGTCCAGAATAAAATAAAATCTTACCCACTTGCCAAAGGGCCCCTAGGCAATGGATCTAGGTCCCGATGCAAGGATGTTTGTCTTTCAAGTTCTGCCTCTGATGCAGTCTAACTCTCTCTCTCTGCTGTGGTGGACTAAGATGTTGGGTGGCCAACTATCGAGTCCTCTTTAGCTCCAACTCCTGGGTCACACACAATGATGGTGTTGCTTGGGAAACTTTGGCCAGCATAGCTTTGTGATCACCATTTTTTCATCTCTTGGTGGGTTTATATAGGTGAGCTTCAAATCCTCTTTCCCTCCCTTGGTACATGATGGATGGTGACCCAAGAGAGAGGTGTGATTCCATTTTGTGCTCAAATATTCTTTTGTGTGCTCACATAATGTCTAAGGAGGCGCTGGTGGCTATCCTTAGGTGCCTTTCACATAAGGAGTAACTGTCCTTTGCTTTTTGTGGTCCCAGAAAGTGAGTTTTTTCCATTTCCAGGAATGTGCACTTATCGGGCAAAAGGGCATGCAGAAGGTGCTCTTCTCGAAGGAAAAAATGTGCATTTGATCATTTATGACTAGTTTAAATATGATTTTCTCAAAACCTTAGAGATTTTAAATACTTCTTGATTCCATAATGTATTCTTGTACTGTAAATCCTTAGGCTCGACATTAATTGATGTCATCTTTTGCTGTATGATTTTCCAGTGTTAACAGTTGCCCTCTAATGTGTGAGGTCTAGGAAGAACTGTATAGCTAAAATACATTATAGTTTATTTTTTGTATTGTACAGAGAGAGAGAGAGAGAGAGGCCTGCGTGTACTTTTGGAATAGACAACACCTTGCACCGTTTCTGAGATAACCATGGCCTAAGGGACCCCTTGCAAGTAGAAAAAATATACAACATATTTACAAAATTTCAAAGAGGCAGACATGTCCCATGCTCGTGATGCTATGGCTAGTTAAACAATATTGACAAATACATGTGTTGTCTATGTCACTACTATGGTAGTGGTGCTGGTGGTTGTTGATGACGACTACTGACACCCTCAGGGGCATTTTTTATTTGATGATAGGTGGAATGTGGTACCCATATGTGTAATCTTGGTATGGCACATCACTGCGCAATGTATGCATATGTACTGGCTGGGACCTTCCCATGTAAGCATTGTTGTCAGAGACGCTTATGAAGGCACAGATCTTCGACAGATCTTGTTCAAAGTGCAATGGTTGTAAGGTACGATACCATCGTGACATGAAAGATTTTGCTGTAGTCAAATTTCAAGAGGATCAATGACATCTATAGACAATGATGTCTCCCATAGTGCCACCCAAGGATACCCCTTTCCATGGGGAGGGGTTATCCAAGGTACTGCTTCCTTTTTGGAAAAGAGGCATTGAGGTCGACAAAAAGGAAGCCTTAACCAAACCATGATGGGTTTAACATAGGCATGTTGGTGAGAGGTAGTTGAAAATGGATGATGGGGATTCAGTGGTCCGAGGTCAAAGTATACTTGAGCAGCTTGGCAGAAGTCATAGGTATTTCTAAAGGGAAAAGTTCCTAGAGTCAGTAGGACTTCTAGGGCAGGTGTGAACTAGCTATGATTGTCGTAATGGTGCGTGCATGGGGGGTGAAATAATTCAACCAAGGGAGATGGGGGACTGCTGCCATGGGAGAAAAGGTGAAATATGAGGGCGAAGTGGTGAAGGGCATCGTTTGTGGTCTTTGTACAATTACCAAAAGAATAAAATAATTGGGGTTTGGTTTCTACAAAACACAGAGACGGGTACCCAAAAACATGAAATAGGGTCGCTTACTGAAGATGTGAGGATGGTGTTTTGCTGGGGGTATGGGTCCCATTGGTTGGTCTCATGTGTGGGGTTGATGAAGCGGATGATGTCACAGATGGGTTTATGTTGATGGAGGTATGGCGGGCCAAATGCGGTGCGCGGAGGTGCGCTTTCATTCTGCTTGTACAACCTGATCGTCTGGGAAGGGGGTTGAGTTTTAATGGTGAAATTAACCTTATGAATGATATATGGATGGGTATGAGGTGCTTCCCTGACTAAAATGGTATGGCCATGGTGTCACTTGTGGAGTGATGTATGGTCTACTTTGGATGACGATCGCCATGGAGGGGAGGCTCTACCAACCAACGCGGGCATTTATCATATGTAGGGTGAGGTGATGATAAACATGGTCAGGTATGAGGACCCTATGGTTTATTTCTAATGGATAAATGATGTTAGGATATACAAAGCACTTTGGGACTCTATCATGCTGAGGGTAGAATGATACCTGCTCCAGAACTTTTAGTGAATGGTGTTGTGAATGGTTTGCGGGTTCTTCCTGCAAAAACAACTACCTCAAGTGAAAGCATCTTCTTTTCATCCAATATTATTGAAAAACATGAATTTTGGAAAGGAATATGGGAGGGTGCATACCTTCTAGCGCTGAAAAAATATTTTTTCAGGAGTACGAATGTGTGGCATCACCTCTGTTTTTTATGGAGAGCTGATCACCGTGCTGCTTTCGGAATGGTGATTAGATACTCTAAGCTCCAATTTTTCTTAGGAGTTGTTACTTTTGTCCTAGTTTTGATTTTAGTTGGGGTTGCCCCCAGACTGAGATCGGGGGGGGTGTTTCTGATTATTTCCCCCTATCCAGGATCTCCCTTTTGTTTGTTCCTCAGCTTCTTTTTGCAGCATTTGGAGGATTGTCATAATTCTCCTGGTTGTATGGTTTTTGATGAGCCTAGGAAGGGCTATGTTAGCCACCTATAAACTTTTTTCAAGCAAACAGGTGGCTAAATATGGTTCTGAGTCTTCAAGAGAAGCATTTCCTTTGTAAATCTATCATTCTTGAAGCCTCCATGTGTTGTCCTTATCCTACAAAGTTACCTTCACTATTTTTTCCGGTAAAAAACCCTGTTGTTTTGTGAAATAAACTGTCTTCAAAAGGCCTCCATTTTCCCTTTTTCCCTCCCACAAAGTTCCCATTTTCCTCTTTGTTTCCTTCAAAGGATACCTCAGAAAAATCCTCATTTAACCTCCAAACCATCTTAAATCCCCTTTTAAACCACATATTTCCCCTTATTTTTTTTAAAAATTCCTTCCTTTGCCTATCGAAACCCTTCATTTGGCTTAAAAAACACTAATTTTAGGCCTAAAACAACCATTTTTACATTAAGGCCTTAAGCCCTTTCGGCTTAGCCCTTAGCCCTTTTCCACATGAGACCCGCGCTATGACCAAGTGCTAAGGCCTAATCGAAAATCGCAATTGGAGCTTTCATTTCAGCCTTTTCCTTTGTTCTTTAAAATTTCCCAATGTGATGAGTTTTTCCTTTGTCGATTGCCAATTAAAGCTGGACCGTTGATCTCTCCTGATCCAACAACCAGGATCACATCGCGCTCCATCGCAAGCGTTCCACCATTCCCCCTGTTAGCTCCCCGTAATTCCAGCAAATTGGTGAGACCAGAACTGCAGAGAGGACACTTGAACCACTTTGGGATTCTAGGATCTAGCCCTCCTGAATCCAGAGAGGGATCTCTCTATAAGTGCAAAGATTGATTTATCTTTAAAGCTTTGTATGTGTGATATTAGGCTAGTTATTAAGAACAAGGGTTTTTTTTTGGTTTTGGATGGTTGAGCATGATTTTAGTTGAGTGGAAAATCCCAAAATGAAAGAGTTCCAAAGGTGTGAAGTTGCAAGCAATCAGAACAAACTTTGGCTGATTGGATAGATATAACGCTAGTTTTTAGTCCATTGGGCTATGGAGTCATAAAAGGGTTTATGATTTAGATTGAGGTGGGCCGTTGGATCTTGATCTGGGGGGGGGGAATCAATGGCCGAGGATCCATCAGGAGACCACCAATTGGGAGGGGCAAATAAAATAATAAAACGCGCCCAATGGAAATCTATGATGTGAGATTACGAAAGCCGTTGATTGGTTTAAGATCAACGGTGGAGGATCAGCCCAACCAATGAATGGTGGGTTTTGTTATAATATAAAAAATGGGGTATTTTGTGAAATACAAAGGAAAAATCCGCATCGGGGAGAGTCTATTCAATTTTTTAGCGCCCGATTGTGGGCTCAAGGTTATGCGAATGAAACAAGGGATCGAGGGTTTATAAAAGAGGGCCAATCGCATCGGAAATTTTATGAAACAAAAAGACATGCACCCATCGCAAATGCCCCGATGCAATAAGTGCTTTTGGACTTAGCGCTTGGTTCCAGGGCGTGGGTATATGGTGGGGAAGTGGTTTAGGGCTTAGCCCAAAGGGGCTTAGGCCTATAATGAAAAAAAAAGGCTCATTTTATGATTTTTTCAAGGTTTTTCAAAGGATTTGGGGGTTTTGGTAAGGTCCAAAAAGGAGCTTTAAACCTTACAAAAAGGGATTTATGAATGGAAGAAGGTAAATAATGGAATCAAGGAGGATTTTTATGGAAAAAAAGGGGATAAAAAATGAAGGTTATTTTGCAGTGAAAGGAGGGGTAAAATGAGGGGAAAATGGAGTTTTTTGCAGTAGTCTTTTCTCCAGGAAAACGACAAAATTTCAGAGTTTAAGAGGGAAACATCAATGAAGATTAATCAAAGGATATGATGTCTTCACAAGACTTCAAGAATTAACAATTTTGACAATAAAACTTGTTTCTTGAAGGCTTCAAAAATTATTTAGCCACCACTTGATATGACAAATTTTATAGGTGGCTAACAGTGGCTCCACATGGGGATGGTGTTTTCTTGAAGGCATCAAGAAATTCAGACTTGTATTCTCTGGGGGGCTGATCAATGCCTCATCCATTGGGCTGCAACATTCTTCACTTGGATAATATTTTCTATTCTAATAATGTCAGCAACCATGAAAAACAATGGAACTCTATCAAAAGAAGCTTTCTACCTACCCAATCCTACTGATCTAACATTTTTTCTTCTTTGAGATTGCATTTAGATTAGCAAACTCTTTTACAATCATTTTATTATTTTGAAAGAAAAAAACTAATCTAAGTCTACTTCTTATTTCTCCATGAACTCAGATTAAACAATTGAGTCCATAAGCTTCCCTACCTAACTACTATCTGTTAGGATTAAACAGTCTAACAGATTTTTATTCACTAACTTCTAAAACAGAAATTTAAAAGCATATAAGTCAGGATTGAAGAGTCTAACTTGTTGCTAATCTATGGCATAAAAACAAGCTGCACATAGATTTATTATTTGCAGAAAATTAAATCAAAATGTTGAAGGCTTAAGATCTGAAAGTTTTAAGCACATCCTTCTCTTTTCTTCAGCTTTGTTTTTAGGCTTGTTTGAGCTGTTTTTTCATTATTACCTGGTTCAAGTTTAGATTTTATTAGAGCCATTTTGCATCTATCTTTGACTCATGATTTAAACAGATTAGAGTCATTCTTCTTTTGGAAACTCAGGTTCAGATTTTGAGCTTGTTTGAACCTTTATTCTTCTATCCTAATCTACCTAACTGATAAGCCAAGATTAAGTTGTTTGGAAAATCTAATTCACAAACCTATCAGCAGTAAATTTAAAACTAATTAGTCATGATTAGGTTGTATGACTAACTAGGAGGGTGTTTTTCAGGAGTGGCATTTAAGCTTGCACACTTTTATATTTTGTTTCTCTTTTTTGGTATGGGGTTGTACCTTTCTTGTTCTTACAATTTTCCCTCTTTTCTCTTTCTATTTTTTTGTATTTTTTGATTTTTCTAACCTTGAATGCAATGATGGATGAAATATTTATAATGAGAAAAAGATAAAAAGGCTTCAAAATATGATAGGATCAAGAGAAATAATGTTTGAGCATCCTGCCATTCACAGGACCCCCAAACAGTTCAGCTCCATTCAACTCCTGCAAGAAATAAACATTGTTACGAGTAGTAGAATGAATGAGATAAGGGCCAAGCCATAAGTTATCAAATTTCCCATGCTTTCCCTTGTCTTCTCTCCTTGAGTCCCACTTTACCACTTTTTCCCCAATGTTGAAATTGATGGCCTTTGTTCTTCTATCAAAAAGCTTCTTGATGCTCTCTTGCTTTTGTAATGCTTTGTTGTAAACCTCCTCTTTGGTTTGCTGAAGATGTATAGTCTGATTTATTCTTCTGATCATGTCATTTTCTTCAAACTGCACCTCTTGAATCAACTTCATAACTGGTACACCAAGGCTGGTTGGAAAAATTGCATCTATTCCATACACAAGTTGATAGGGTGACATTCCAATAGATTTCTTAAGTGTCAATCTGTCAACCCATAGTGCATGTACCAGCTTTATGTGCCAAGACTTCTTGTTGTCCTCCAGCAACTTCTTGATTATGTTTACCAAACTCTTGTTTGAGTATTCTTCTAGTTTATTACCTCAAGGGTAATAAGCAGTAGAATGACCCAATGTTATCTGATATTTGTGATAGAATTCAACCATCTTCTTGGATCCAAATTCTGTAGCATTATCAGCGATTATCTTCCTAGGACAACCAAATATAGAGAGGATATGAGTCTCCATGAATTTTATGATGACAGAGTCATTGGCTTGCCTAGAAAGGATGGCTTCTATCCATTTAGTAAAGTAGTCTGTAGCAGTGAGAATCCATCTATGTTGGGTAGATGAGGGTGGATGGATTTCTCCTATGAATTCAAGTCCCCACTATTGAAAAGGAGCTTCAACAGTGATTGGATGCGGAGGTAAGGGCAACAACTTTCTTTTTCTTTAAAAAAGTTGACATTTATGACAGGAAATTATCATCTTATGTACATCTAGAAAGAGGGTGGGCCAACAGTAACCAGCTATAAGGATCTTATTGGCTGTTTTCTTCTAGTAGAGGTGGCCTCCACATTCTCCTTCATGGAACTCGTGCTTAACCTTCTCTGCATCATTCTCAGGCAAAAATTTAAGCAATATCCCACTTGCATTTTTCCAATAAATACATTTATCTATAATGCAATAGTTTACAGCTTTTAACTTTAAAAACCTTTCCTTTGTTTTTGATAAACCAGGAGGTGTATTCAAATTAAGCAAAACATATAGAATATCAGCATACCAAGAGGAATTTATAAAATGGTCTTCAACAATGGGAGTTGAGAATTCCTCTTATTCATCTAAAGTATTTATCATATTTATATCGAGAACTTCAAAATTTGATTCAGCCATTAATCTAGCTAGACCTTGGCCTTTAATGAGTTTAGTGGGCTTGATTTCTAAATCATATTCAAGTATCACAGCTATCCACTTACCTTTCTTACCATCTGGGTCCTGTGTTAGAATTTCTTTCACAAATCAATTTGGGACAAAGGAAATGATGTGAGAGTGAAAAATATAAACTCTAAAGTCTTTTAAAGCTTTGACCAAAGAAAAATATTGCTTTTCCATAATGTTGTACTTCAGAGGAGCATCTCTCAGTGCCTTGCTAAAGAATGCAATAGGCTGCTCTTGTCCTTGTGGATTTTCCTGTAATAGGACAACATCTATTGTATGTTCTGATTCAAATGAAAAAATATAAAAATCTTTTGAAAAAACAGGACCTATTAGAACTGGTGTTTTGGTTAATGCTTGTTTAACTAGTTCAAAGGACTTCTTTGCTTCCAAGGTCCATTTAACTCCTTGTTCCTTTTTCAGCATGTTTGTAATTTTTCTAAGGAGTTCAACCAAGTTAGGTATGAACCTTATCAAGAAAATAATATTTCCAATGAAAGATTGAAGTTCCTTGATGTTTCTAGGATGAGTGATTTGTAATATAGCCTCGATCCTTTTTGGGTCTATCTTTATCCCCTCTTCTGATATGATGTGCCCAAGGAGTTTACCTTCTTGGAGACCAAACAATGTTTTCTTTGGGTTTAAAGATATCCCAAACTTTCTGCATTTCTCGAATAATTTTCTCAAGTGTTCTAAGTGCTCTTCATCTATCTTTAAAAAATAGTGACATCATCAAGGTAAATAATGATGAAGTAGCCCAATTCCTTCGAGAATGCAATTTCCATGGCTCTCTGAAAAGTAGCACCAGCATTCATTAAACCAAAGGGAATTTTCACATACATGAACGTGCCCCAAGGTGTAGTAAAAGTTGTCTTTAATTGATCATTAGGATGTACTAAAATATGATTGTATCCTGAGTAGCCATCTAGCAAAGAAATTTTTTTAGAACTAACTACCCTTTGTAAAATATGATCCATCTTGGGTAAAGGGTAGTTTTCCTTCAATGAGGCTTTGTTTAAATCTCTAAAGTCAAAGCCTAATCTCTCCTATTTTCTTCCTAACTGACACCAGATTAGACACCCACTCAGAATATCTAATAAGGACAATAATACCATCTTCATACATTTTATTGATTTCCTTCTCAACCAAAGGTAACTGAACAGGGTTTATTCTGCGTAGTTTTTTCTTAAATGGCTTTTGGTTTTCCTTGAGAGGTATCTTGTGCTGAATTATTTCAGTGTTATAGGATTTCAGATCCTCATAACTCCATGCAAAAACATCAGAAAAGTCTTTAAACAACTCTATGTATTTGAGTTTGATGTGAGCTGGTAAAGTCTTAGATAGTTTGATCATCATTGGTTTTAGTTCACTGCCTATATTACACTCTTCAACTTCTGTTTCCACAGGCTCTAGCTTAGGCTTCTTGGCCACATCATTGAAATCAAACAACTCTTCTAAAGGGGCCAGACCATTTAGCAAACTTTTATTTTTAGACTGCAGAGTTTCTAAATCTTCTGTTTCTAACTCTACAACCATTTCTCTTATGTTTTCGAGTTTGTTAGACAACATATTTATATCAGCAACCTCAGGAGACTGTTATTCTTCATCAAGTATATTTTCTTCACTAGGACAGTCTGTTTCATAGTCTAAATCTGAACTTGGTAGTTCAAATTCATTTCTGGATTGCAGGAAGTCTTCTATTTGTTTGTCTCCATCAAACACTTTCCAATATTTTTCGTTATTAGGAACGGCTGGTCTAAACTTAATTTGAGTTGTACATTGTTTGGTTTCATACAGTGTTAAGCCTGTTCTAGCAGCAAAAGCTAAACTGTGGGCCATGATATTCTTTTTTCTTGGGAAAAAAACAAGTTGGGATTCCTCAAAAATTTTCAATAAATCCATGACATCGTTCCTATAGGCTTTAAGTCTGGGGTGTTTAGCATTGTATTCCCTATTCACTTGCCTAATGATTAACTCTGAATCCCCATGAACCTTTATTCTTTTGGCTCCTACTTTCTTCAACAAATGTAAGCCTAAAAGAAGGGATTCATACTCCGCTATGTTATTCGAACACTGAAAATTTAATCTGTAGGAATGGCCTTCCGTGTGGTTGTTCTCAGTGTTACATATCCAGACGCTTGCACCAGCATTGCTCCTAGTGCAAGACCCATCAAAGTTCATACTCCAAAGAGGACTAGTTTCAGGTTAATCTGTTTGGTTACTATCCTCTTCAACTAATGTGCTTTCGGCTTGTTCCTGAATATCAGCACTTTGTTGAATTTGTTTTACTTCCTCAGGTTTTTTATTGCGTTGAGGACTGATTTCTTGACTCTCAAGGTTTAAAAGCAATGGATGAATGATTTGTAGCTCTAGACTCATGTTTAGTTTGCTGCAATTTTCGGGTTGAGAAAACTATTTTGACACTTCTGTGTTGTCTTCCTCCTCCTCTCTGTCTGCCATTAATTCAGTCAAGGTCACTTGTTCACTGAATGTTTCATCATTGAAAAGGATAAATGAGTCAAGGCCTGTGTTTACAGAATAAAGGGGAGAGTTTTGCGGTCTGTCTTGGCTAGTAACCATATACTACATATGGGACTCCCTGTAAAGTCTTCTCGTTTGATTAAAAATAGGGATTGTCGCATATGTCATGTCCATCTGCATAGTTCCTTGTAACTTAGCTCCCCAAGATCTTGATAACAACATACCATACTTTGGGGGTACATCAGCCACAACAATATCCATTACTAAACATTTGGTTGGGATTTGTGCTAAGTTAACATAGAGGTCTTTAATTAATCATAAACATTTTACCCTGCTTGAGTCAAAGGAGTAAAGATCTTTATAAGGTCTAGTGATTTCAAGGCCTAAGCTCTCCATTATAGCTTTGGGCATTAAATTGTGGGAGGCCCCTGAATCATGCATAGCGTTGTGTAAAATTTTGTCACGAACATTTAAACTAACATAAAAAGGAGGAATTGGTCCCTCTTGATATCTACCCTCAATCTTAGGACCAAATATGAGCTCTGGTTGGTCATCGTTAAGATTGACAGTGTCATTATTCTCTCCTATGTTTAAAGCCTTCAAAATTTGGGATCTATATACATTTTGGGTAGCTAATTCAGTGAGAGGAACAGAGATTTTGATTCTGGAAATTTCCTGCTCCAAACTAAAAGGCATTTGATTCTTTGAAGTGCCTGTTTCAGCCTTATTAACTGCCACTCTATCAGCAAAATTAGCTTGCTGATTTCCCCTATTTACATTTGTCAAGATTGTTTTAACAGGAGCACTAGTTGAGGTACCAGTACTGCCAATATCTGCACTCTATTTTTCAGTACTTTGAGTGCCCTTTTCCTTGTTTCTATCAGAATTTCCAGCCACTGTTTTATCTTACTGTTTTGTAATTTTTGGTTTATTTACAGTGCTGTTTTGTGAAGAACTGTCAAAGGTTTTGTTGTTGGGAGTTTCCAGATTCTTTTTACTCCTAAGGTCATATTCCTTTATGGTTTCTATGATGACATTTTCCATTTCTTGGTAGTAATATTCATCTTCTGGTCTCTTGTCATCATAGGGTGTATATAGAACTTGTTTTCTATTGTAATGAACTTCAAAGTCATCATTATCTACTCCCAACATATTTATGTCATCCTCCTCTGTTTTTTCTAAAGTTTCTTCAGCCTCACTTACATAGTTTTGATGAAAAGGAGGAGTAATCTGTTGATCATCCTCCCTTGGTATGTTTTGAGGCTGATTTCTCCTAAAATTCTGATTTTGGTTTTGATTTCTGTTTTGAGGAGCTGTTTGGTTTTGAATTTCTTGCACTCTCTAAAGGCATGCTCATCTTTTTCATCATCTCCTCCATCATTCTTTCCATCTTTGAGCTAGATGTGGAAGGTGTAGATTCCTCTCTAAAGGACACTTTCTTCTCATTCCTCATTCTTGCTCTTTTCTTCATTAACTTAACTTCCACAGCAAGAGCTCCTTTTTGCATATCTTCAAGGGTTAAAGGGTCTCTCTCTCTCAGCTGATAGGCCATCTCAGGATCAAATCCTTCAGGAAAATTGTTTAAAGCTGAGCCTTGTGGAGGTTTTAGGTCTGGGGGAAGGGCATTGTAAACGCTGTTAAACCTAGTGCAATAGGCTTGTACACTTTCTCCAACATTTATTTGGAGACTTTTATAATTAGAAAGTATTTGAAGAGGGTTTTTCCTTACTTCCCATTTGTTTAGGAATATCTGATGGAAGGCTTGGAGATCATTAATACTATGAGGGGTTAAGCCTTTGAACCATTTTCTTACTTCTCCCCCTAAACTCTGAGCAAATAATCTAAGTTTGACAGTTTTATCATCGATTTCATTTCCGTCAAAGTAGTCATTCATCTTATCCATATGTTGTGAAGTAGTAGTAGCATTACTGGCAGCATACAATGGTATCTTGGACTGATAGTCCTGTGGAAGATTGACTAAGGGTAAAGGAAGGACTAAGGGGGCATACCATGTTGCCATGATAGGAGGTTGTGGAAACAATGGGGGGTTTACAAGTGGTGGATTAACAAGAGGGAAAGTGGGCTGAAATGTAGTGTTTTGGACAGTGGATGTATGAAGAATAGATGTTGATGTACCAACAATAGATTGTTGAGCTGATCTTGGATGAGAGACACCTAAATTGTAAAGGAGATGTAAATCAGGTGGTGTGGTTTTTCTACTACCAGGATGTTCACTTTGTTCTGGGGATGAAAGTGAAGACTCTGAATCTATATGATCTAAATCATCAAGTGACCTAGTTCTAAATGGATTTCTTAAGCCAACTTGTGATTTTTGTAGAGCTGCAAGGTTTTCAGGAACAAAATTAGCTCTAAAGGGTGATCTGAAAACAGTTGAATATTTAACCTCAGGAGACTTCCTAAGGATTCTTTTAGGGTTATAAACTATCTCAGGAGGGTTTGGGTCAGGATAGGCTCTAGTATGAATCTTTCTAGGAGCCACTATGTTGTGTTTTTCAGACCCTACTAAACAAGAAAATTTTGACTAAATATGACAATCTTTGAGAGGCTAACTGATCTTTTAAATAAGAAAACTTTAATCCTAAAGTCCTCTGACTGAGCTTATATGATGTTTATGATGATAATGGGTCCTCCCAGTGGATTCTTAAGGTCTGTTTAGGATTTTGGAGTCACCAGGTGGAAATTTTTAGCTCTTTTGGAGGTAAAAGTTTTTATGGTCCACCACCATGTTTATTTGAATACCAATCTAAAATATTTTTGAGTTTTCTGAGTTATTTTCAGTCCTATGGGTTCTAAGAGTGTCCTAAATTAGTTTCAACACTTAGCTACAGTGATGAGACAAAGAAATTCTACTCTTATGGCTAATTTGGTTGATCCTTCAAGGTTTTATAAGCTCTTATGAGAATCCGAAGGTTTCCTTAGTTTGTCACTGATTCAATTTTTTTTTATCATGATTACCATTTGCTTGGTAGTGCTTGAAGAGGGCTAATTTTACTCAAGGGGTCTTTATAAGATCTTAAGGGTACCTAAGATGAAATTTGACTTAGTCCCCAGTGGAGTCGCCAAAAATTTTAGCTCCCCATAATTCCAGCAGATTGGTGAGACCAGAACTGTGGAGAGGACACTTGAACCACTTTGGGATTCTAGGATCTAGCCCTCCTGAATCCAGAGAGGGATCTCTCTATAAGTGAAAATATTGATTTATCTTTAAAGCTTTTTATGTGTGATATTAGGCTAGTTATTAAGAACAAGGGTTTTTGTTTGGTTTTGAATGGTTGAGCATGATTTTAGTTGAGTGGAAAGTCCTAAAATGAAAGAGTTCCAAAGGTGTGAAGTTGCAAGCAATCAGAACAAACTTTGGTTGATTGGATAGATATAACGCTGGTTTTTAGTCCATAGGGCTATGGAGTCATAAAAGGGTTTATGATTTAGATCGAGGTGGGCCGTTGAATCTTGATCTAGCGGGGGAAATCAATGGCTGAGGATCCATTGGGAGACCGCCAATCGGGAGGGGCAGATAAAATAATAAAACGCGCCCAATGGAAATCTCTTATGCGAGATTCTGAAGGCCGTTGATTGGTTTAAGATCAACAGTGGAGGATCGGCCCAACCAATGAATGACGGGTCACGTTATAATATAAAAAATGTAGTATTTTATGAAATACAAAGGAAAAATCCACATCAGGGAGGGTTTATTCAATGTTTTAGCGCCCGATTGTGGGCTCAAGGTTATGCGAAGGAAATAAGGGATTGGGGGTTTATAAAAGAGGGCCAATCGCATCGAAACTTTTATGAAACAAAAAGACATGCATCCATCGCAAATGCCCCGATGTGATAAGCGCTTGGTTCTAGGACGTGGGTATATGGTGGGGAAGTGGTTTAGGGCTTAGCCCAAAGGGGCTTAGGCCTATAATGAAAAAAAAAAGGGGGGGCTCATTTTATGATTTTTTCAAGGTTTTTCAAAGGATTTGGGGGTTTTGGTAAGGTCCAAAAAGGAGCTTTAAACCTTAAAAAAGGGGATTTATGAATGGAAGAAGAGAAATAATGGAAACAAGGAGGATTTTTATGGAAAAAAAGGGGATAAAAAATGAAGGTTAATTTGCAGTGAAAGGAGGGGTAAAATGAGGGGAAAATGGAGATTTTTGTAGCAGCCTTTTCTTCAGGAAAACAGCAAAATTTTAGAGTTTAAGAGGGAAAAATCAGTGAAGATTAATCAAAGGATATGATGTCTTCACAAGACTTCAAGAATTAACAATTTTGACAATAAAACTTTTTTCTTGAAGGCTTCAAAAATGATTTAGCCACCATTTGATATGAAAAAATTTATAGGTGGCTAACACCCCCTCCAGCTTAATCCTGACCATTAATCTTTCCAGATCCAACGACCAACACTCAATCACACATCGCAAAACCAAAGGTCCCCTTTGCTTCTCCTCCTCTTATGTCGATCATCTGATTTAATCTCGGTCGTTGAATCCACAAGAACCAACGGTCAGGATTCGATCGTGCTTTGTTCACAACCCCCGTCATCGCATCCGTCGATTTGATATGGACCGTTGAATCCACAAGAACCAACGCCCAGGATCTCATCGCAGTTCGCTCACAATTCTTCACCATCCCGACCTCCAATTAGATCTCAGTCGTCGATCAAGTCTAATCGGACGGTCTGAATTACTCCTAATCATCATACCTCACCTTTCTCATTTCTCCCCCATTGAAAAATCTTGACCGTCCGTTTCCAAGATCCAACGGTCAGGATTTAAACCGCCATTGACCCTACCCATATGTTCTGCCTGTGCATCTTTCCTCCTATCGCGTTCGTTCCGCACAGTCGGATCTGAGGTCCCAGATCCAATGGTCACCATTGCGTTTCGCGTTTCTTCTACGCCCAAGGTTTAATGTTTCAAAAACACGCGAAATGGGTGGTTTTAGTTTTCCACGTGGCAAGCAGTGTATGGTATCGCGTTTTGGCCAAAATCTTAAAACCACTTGAATGTTGCGCGAAAACCATTCTGGTTTTCTGCCTACCTCCCTCCGCAGTGTATCTCCTGATTTAATCCATACCATCGATCTTTGAGATCGGACGGTCATGACTTAATTTCAACCCCTTCATTTTTTTTTCAAATGCTCTCCCAATGTTTCCATCGGGGGACCCCCGCCGTGGATTATCCTAATCGGATGGCTCTAATTTAATCTCGCCCCGTCTGCTCTCCATTCATCCAACCTCTCCAAAGACTTCATCAAACAATCCCCACCGTAGATCATCCTGATCTAACGGTCCCAGTTTATCCTCGCACCCAAACTCCCAAAACAACTGGTTAGCTGCTCTACCAGTGTTTTTTCCCCATTTTTCCGCTACAGTCACTATTTTCATCATTACTCCTACTTCTCCACGAGCCTCTGAAGAAGTCCTTCCCCACTCCTGCTGGTTTTTATAACATGTTTATCATGTTTTGCAGGTTTCAAAGGTGATGAATTCACATTGTTTTCATAGTTACAGTCATGGTGAAAGACCATTGCCGATCCAAAGAGCACTGAAGAAGATATCAAGGGATTAGAAGCATGATATTGAAGATTAAGAAGCATAATCCACGGTCTACACAGATTAAATGCAAATCATTGATCGCCACAGTACGGAGGGCATATCAGCAGGTCATTCCTTTTACTGAAGAAAGGACCAAAATCACTACTGCCCATTCTCTATTTTTCATCGAGCCCCAGAGTAGTTATTATTCTGACAAGAAGTCCTAAAGAATTGACAGTGCATTAGTTATACAACATGGAAGACCTGAAAGGCTAACCTTCATCCTTTCTTGTCTCAGAGTACAAACAGAGTACCTCCAGCCGGAAAGTACTTCATGGAACATACCCCTCGAGTTATTCTCAAACTGACAAAGACCCCATTTCATCTAAAAAGTACCTAAATTCAATATAAAGATATTAAGACAGAATGGGCTTCGAAAGACTTTTGTCCCTCTGTTTAAATGAATCATTTATGTTCTATCTGCCACTACTATCACACTTCACCTATAATAACTCTCAAGAAATTCATTGTAAACATTGGTTGGTTGATTATTGAAAAACACTGATTGTAAGCAGTTTCACTGAGTTAGAGTTCTGTGAGTAGTAGTTGTGAACATGATGGGAGATGATTTCTGAATGATATCAAGCTATTGGACAAGGATGTATGTGATTGGTTTTGCTCTTCCAATATGACAAGAATGTTCATCGGATCCTGATCTAAATCTGTGGTGATGTGTTCCTTCTCTGTTATTGTTTTCTCTCTGTTTTACATCATGTTTCATTTTCTCTAATAAGAAAACAGTAAATTTAGCTTAGGACATACTGCTGCAGGTACCCTAATGCTTGTTGTATTTTCTTATCTTTATGTTTTCTGTTGATTGTGTATCTAAATACAAATTCAATATAATTTAGCCAGTCAAAGACGTTGGCCTACCCATGCTTACTAATGTATGAATTTAGAGTTTGTTTCTTAGATGTTCTTGTTTGGTTCAGCTGAAAGAATTAGGAAATTGGGAGATTAGAGTTAGCCCTGTCTCACTAGGTGCCTTTTTCGACAGTTTAACCTCTCTAAGATCCCTTTGAGTTGAATGCCAAAAGCAGAGAAAGTTAAAAGTCTTTCTCTGATCTTAGGTTTCACTCCGTGTTAAACTAAAATGTTTTCTATTGTCTGAAAGTAGTCAGGAGGACTGTTGGATTGTTGTCTTTCAGAGTTAGCCTCATTAGGAGTTTTGATCATAAAGGTTAAGGCATGCCCTGTCCCTGTATTTTCTCCGAAGTGGTCACCTTGGAAGGTTTTCCTTGTTATTCCCATTCACTTCCTTATTGTTTCATTCCACACTATCATCTTAAGATATCCTCTGTTTTAGATGACTAGCCCTTTGAATTCCTTGGATATTTGAATTGCAAGTAAACCCTTTCATGACCCCATTGCCCAATGGACTTGTGTTTTCTTTGAATTATCTCCTCATTGCCCAAAAATCCTTCTCTCCTCATCCCTTTACCTTATATTGAAACCTTCTTTGATGTTTCCCAGCCAAACAAACAAACAAAACAAAACCCTTGTGCCCCATAACTAGCCTAATATCTTAAGTTGAACTTCAAAGATATATATTTCTTTGCCTTTATAGAGAGATCCCTCTCTGGATCCAAGAGGGCTAGATCCTAATATCCTAAAGTGGTTTGATGTTGTCTTATCATTTGGTATTACCAAATTTTCCAAATCATAGGAACCACAACATAATGGCGACTCCACTGGGGAAATTTGAGTGAAACACTCCTTAAAACATTTCTAAGAACTCAGAGAATACCAATAGCTTTTATTTGGTAGTTAATCACCGTGGTGGATGGTAAACCTTCTGAAACACTTTAAACCCTCCACCTGGCGACTCCAGAGTTCCTAAATGACCAAAAGACTTCACTGGTGATCAGTAGGCCTGCTGATTATCTTTGTTTTCACAAGACTCCACTGGGAGACCGGTTTCATTACAACATAATGCATATTAAAAGAAGCATATAGGATTAAGCTTATTTTTTTAAAGATATTTTTCCTCTTAAATACTGTCATACCTGGCTAACTTTCTTCATTGAGAATTAACATACTGGCTTCAAGGAAAATCCATACTAGAGCTTATCCTAACCCATATCCCCCTGAAATAGTTGACAATCTAGAGAGCATTCTTAGGAAGTCTCACACCTCTAGGGATCCAACTATTGTCATACCCATTCATAGAGCTAACTCAGCACCTGAAAACCTTGCAGCTCTATCAGATACTAAAGTTGGCTTATAATTACCAAGTAATTTACCAAGAACTAAGTCATTCAGTGGTATAGATCAGACAGACTTTGAGCCTCCAAGTTCACCACCACCTACTGGTCAATATATTAGCAACAGAGAAACCCCTCCATCAACACCTCCTGATATCCACTTCATTCATAACTTGGGTCTCTCTCACCCCAAATTAGCTCAATAGTTTGTTGCTGGTCCAAGTAGTTCTGCCATCCATATACCTGTTGTTCAAGCCAACCCCTTACCACTACAAAACACAGCCATGGAAACATGGTATGCCCCATTAGTGTTACCATAGCCTCTGGTTCCTTTACCAAATGACTATCAGTCTAAAATCCCCCATTTCACTGGAGAAGAATCTACCACAGCTCAACAACATGTCACCAAGATAGGAGATGGATTTGATTACATGGAGATAGATGATGAGACAGTTCAAATGAGAATATTTTCTTAAAGTTTGGGAGGAGAAGTTATAAGTGGTTTAAGGGCTTAACCCCAAATATCATCCATGACCTTACCACTTTACAACAATCCTTCATAAACAAATGGGAAATCAAAATCAACCCTCTCCAGATATTAGCAGAGTATCAGAGTCTTAAAAGAAATCAGGGAGAGAGTGTTCATGATTACTCCTCCAGGTTTAACAGGGTCTACAATGCTCTCCCACCACACATGAAACCTCCCCAAGGCATGGCCTTAGTAAAATATACTGAAGGTTTCGATGTTGATATGGCCTATCAACTAAGGGAGAGAGACTATGCAACTCTAGAAGACATGCAACAAGGAGCTGTGAGTGTAGACGCAAACTTAATTGAAAAAAGAGCTAGGCTAAGATCGGAGAAGAAGGTAACCTATAAAGATGATATAGCACCCTCCACATCTAGCTCAAAAATGGAAAGGATGATGGAAGAGATGATGAAAAGGATGAGCTTGCTTGAGAAAGCACAACCAAGAGACAATTAGAACCACCCCCAAAATAGAAACAGGAACCAAAATTATAGAAGGGAGAACAATCAAGATTGACAAAGGGATTCTAACCAAAAAATCATACCCCCATTCCAAGAGAATTTCCTTGATGAGGATGATGGAATAGTAGAAGAGTCCATGGGAGCTACCATAAACATGGTGGAAGTGGATAACCATGATCACACCTTTTCCACAGAAGACAACCAGACCTCATACTCACATTGGGATGAGGAAGAGCTATAATCCGAAGACTATAGGTTAGGATTCAACAATTCCATCATGAAGGTCCAAGAACAATATGATCTCAGAAGTAAAAGGAACCCAGAAACCCCCAAAGCCAAAACCTCTGAAGTCACTATCAAGAAAAGACCTGAAAATAATCCTAAAGGGACTGCTGAAAGCAACAAAAAAATAGCTGAGAGTTCTAGCACAAACAAGGACAAAGACATCCAAACCACTGATAAACCAAGTCAAGAAACCAGCAACACTAGCACTGTAGCTAATGCTCCCGAAAAAATAGCTTCAACCAATGTACATTGTGAAGATCAGTAAGCTGATCTTGCCAATAAAACAGTGGCCAACAAAATAGAATTGATCCTTTCAAAGAGTTAGTCTCCTTTCAATATGGAAAGTGAAATTTCCAAAATCAAAATTTTTGTCCCTCTTACTGAGTTGGCCACCCAGGATGTATATAAATTTCAAATCTTGAAAGCTTTAAACATAGGAGAAAATAGTGACTCTGTCAACTTAAATGATGATCAACCAGCTCTCTTGTTTGGCCCAAAAATTGAAGGGAAATTTCAGGAAGGAGTAGTGCCTCCTTTCTATGTCAGTCTAAATATCCATGACAAAATCCTACATAATGCTATGCATGACTCGGGGGCTTCACACAACCTCATGCAAAAAGTGATCATGGAAAAATTAGGCCTAGATATAACCAGACCTTATAAGGATTTATATTCTTTTGACTCTAGCAGAGTGAAGTGTTTGGGCCTGATCAAAGACCTCTGTGTGAATTTGACCCAAATCCCAGCCAAGTGCATGGTAATGGATGCGGTAGTGGCAGATGTACCTCCTAAGTATAGCATGTTGCTGTCAAGATCATGGGGTGCCAAGCTACAGGGTACAATGCAGATGGACATGACATATGATACTATCCCTGTTTTTAGCCAACCTAGAAGACTATATAGGGAAGCTCACATGAAATTTATGGTAAGCAGCCCAGAGAAACCAGAAAATTCCCCCCTTTACTCTGTCCATATATACCTAGACTCTTTTATCCTTTTCAATAATGAGTTTACATGTGAGAAAGAACTAGAGATTAAAAATTCAAACAACACAGTAGAGGCCACAAATCTAAACATAATGGCAGCTCGGGATATAGAGGAAAACAAGGGAGAAACATCTGAACAATCTGCAGAGTTAGAAAATCTGAACCAAGACTGTAGAGAGCAGATTACCCATTAGCCTGCTGACCTCAGGAAACAAGATGACAGTAGGGAGGAAACTAATAACAAACTTGCAAATAATCCCTTATGGTGCATCAGCTTTGATGGGTCTTGCACAAGAAGGAGTGCAGGAGCTGGGGTATGGTTGCACAATACTGAAAATGATTATACTGAGAGTCATGCTTTCAAGCTAAATTTCAAATGTACAAACAACATAGTAGAATATGAAGCTCTCCTCTTAGGATTGCATCTATTGAAAAAACTGGGGGCTGAGAGGATAGTTGTTCATGGGGATTCAGAATTGGTCATCAAACAAATAAGTGGAGAGTACACTGCAAACCATCCTAGATTAAGGGCATACAGAAATGATGTCATGGACCTTTTTCAAACATTTGTAGAATATGAGCTTTTGTTTTTCCCTAGAAGCCAAAACATAATTGCAAATGGATTGGCCTGTGCTGCTAGTTCATATCAGAGATCACTTAGTGACGAACAACTCATTGTTCAAACAAAACATAGACAAGCAGTACCAGATAATGAGAAATATTGGTAGGTCTTTGAGGGTGATAAACAGATAGAGAATTTATTGCTTTCTAGGAATGAGTTTGAATTTCCAAATTCAAACTCTAAGTCCGAAGAAAATTGTCTGGATAAAGAATCCCCTAATGAAGATAAACCATCCCCTAGTGCAGAAATAAACATGCTGGCCAGAGAATTTGAGAAACAAACAGAAGAATACTAGAACGCAGATAAAGAAGACATAGAGGTAGTGCAGTCCAAAGACAGAAACATATCCAGAGGACTATCACCCCTTGAGGACCTCTTTGATTTTAATGATGTGGCAAAGAAACCTACCATAGAGCCTACTAAATCTGACATTGAAAAATGCAATATAGGCAGCAAAGACAAGCCTAAAATGATCAAATTATCTAAGTCTTTGCCTGTGCATATAAAAAAAAAATACATTGATTTATTTAAAGAGTTTGTGGATTTTTTTTCTTGGAGTTATGAATATTTGAAAGCCTATGACACAAAAATCATCCAGCATAAGATTCCATTGAAAGAAAACTAGAAACCTTTTAGGCAAAAGCTGTGTAGAATAAATCCTGCACAGCTACCTCTGGTAGAAAAAGAGATTAAGAAAATGTACAAGGCCGGAATCATAGTTCCTGTGAGGTTTTCAGATTGGGTATCTAACCTTGTGGCTATGAGGAAAAAAACAAGAGAAATTAGGTTGTGCATTGATTTTAGAAACTTAAATAGAGCCTGCTTAAAAGACAATTACCCCTTGCCAAAAATGGAACACATCGTACAAAGGGTAGTTGGGTCTAAGAGGATTTCTCTGTTAGATGGCTTTTCAGGGTATAACCAGGTCTTAGTACTCTTAGCAGATCAACTTAAAACAACGTTCACCACTCCTTGGGGCACTTTCATGTATGTGAAAATTCCTTTTGGATTAATGAATGCTGGGGCCACTTTTCAAAGGGCCATGGACATTTCATTCTCTAAGGAAATAGGCGACTTCATCGTTACCTTGATGACATAACAGTTTATTCCAAAACTCATGAAGAGCACCTTGAACATTTGAGAAATGCAGAAGGTTTGGCCTATCTTTAAATCCCAAAAAGACAGTGTTTGCTCTTCAAGAAGGTAAACTTCTTGGCCATATAATATCTGAGAATGGGATTAAAATAGACCCAAAAAGAGTTGAGGGAATACTGCAGATTAGCCACCCATGAAACATCAAGGAATTGCAGTCCTTTATTGGGAAGATTAACTTCTTGAGGAGATTTATACCCAACCTAGCAGAATTCCTTAGGAATATGACTAACATGCTCAAGAAAGAGGTAGGAGTTAAATGGACTCTAGAAGCCAAGCAGTCTTTTGAATTGGTGAAACATGCACTCACCCAGGCACCAGTTCTCATCAGCCCAGACTTTACTAAAGATTTACTCATCTTCTCATTTGCATCAAAACATACTGTGGTTGTTGTCTTATTTCAAAAAAATCGAGAGGGACAGGAACAGCCAATAGCCTTTTTTAGCAAGGCTTTAAGAGATGCGCCCTTGAAATACAATATCATGGAAAAACAGGCTTATGCTTTGGTAAAAGCCTTAAAGGATTTCAGGGTGTATATTTTACATTCCCATATTATTGCCTTTGTTCCTAACATAGTGGTAAAGGAAATTTTGTCACAAGATCCAGATGGAAAGAGAGGCAAGTGGATTGCTGTCATACTAGAATATGATTTGGAAATAAAACCCACTAAGCTCATCAAGGGTCAAGGCTTAGCACAATTAATGGCTGAATCTAACTTACAAGCCCTTGACATTAATATGGTAGATGCTTTGGATGAACAGGAAGAATTACCAGCTCCCACTGTAGAAGAACATTTCCAAAACTCACTGTGGTATGATGATATCTTGTATGTGCTTGTAAATCTGAATGCTCCTCCTGATTTATCTAAGACAAAGGCAAGGTTTTTAAAGTTGAAAGCTAGAAATTATTTCATTTTAAATGAATGTTTATATTGGAATAATGCGAATGGTTTATTGCTTAAATTTTTGCCTGAAGTGGATGCAAAGAGAATCAAGTGTGAATTCCATGAAGGAGAGTGTGGAGGCCATCTCTACTGGAAAATCACTGCCAATAAAATCCTTAGAGCTGGCTTTTAATGGCCCACCCTTTTCCAGGATGTTCGTAAGATGATAGTTTCCTACCACAAATGCTAGATCTTTGAGGGCAAAAGAAAACTCCTCCCTTTACCTTTACAACCCATCACTGTTGAAGCTCCTTTTCAACAGTGGGGCCTAGACTTCATAGGGGAAATCCACCCTACTTCATCTGCCCAACATAGATGGATACTCACAGCCATAGACTATTTCACCAAATGGATAGAGGCCATCCCTTCTAGGAATTCCATAGACTCTGTAATCATGAAATTCCCTGAAGACCATATCCTATCTAGATTTGGCTACCCTAGGAAGATTATCACTGAAAATGCAACTGCATTTGGCTCCAAAAAGATGATTGATTTTTGTCACAGGTATCAGATTTCACTTGGGTCATTCTACTACTTATTATCCTCAGGGTAATGGGCTAGCAGAATCATCAAATAACAGTTTGGTGACCATCATCAAGAAGCTGCTGGAAGAGAATAAAAAATCATGGCATAACAAGTTAGTTCATGCTTTGTGGACAGACAGGTTGACAAAAAATAAATCCATTGGAATGTCTCCATATCAACTTTTCTATGGGGTAGATGCAGTATTCCCTACCATCTTGGGAGTGCCAGTGATAAAATTGGTCCAGGAAATACAGTCAGAAGAAGATAGCATGGTAAGGAGGATCAATCAAACCATACATCTCCAGTAGACAAGGGAAGAAGTCTACAACAGAGCTCAGAAAGTGCAAGAGAACATCAAGAAGTTGTTCGATAAAAGAACAAAGGCCTATGATTTCAATATTGGGGACAAGGTGCTCAAGTGGGACTCTAGGAGAGAAGATAAGGGTAAGCATGGTAATTTTGACAGTTTATGGTAAGGCCCTTACATTATTCAGTCTGCAATTGGTCCCAATGCATTCTTTCTACAAGAATTGGATGTTATAGATCTGTTTGGGGGTCCTGTCAATGGCAGGATGCTAAAAAATTATTACTTCTGAAGTTCAGTTTAAAGTTTTCACTTCCATTGTAAATACCATTGCTATGTTTTGTTCAAAAAAAAAGAAAAATAAAAAAAAAATATAGAAGAAAGGTTCAGACATGCTCAAAAATTGAACCTATGAAGTTCTGAAAGGCTGGTTCTAACATGCTCAAAACTCGAACCAACAGAGAAAGAAGAGGAAATAGCTCTAACAAGGTCAAAATCATAGCTGAAATGAAGAAAGAAAAGTGACTCTAATAAGCTCAAAACCTGAGTCACAAAGAGAAAGAAGGATGCTCTTAAATTTCAGAATTTCAAGCCTTCAAAATTTTTCTTTTAGTTTTTGCAAAGTTTAGTTCAAGTGTAGCTTGTCTTTATGCCTTGGACCCACCGCAAATTAGATAGTCTAACCCTGGTTTGGTTGTGTTTCAATTTCTGTTGTAGAATGTAGAGAATGAAGTCTGCCAGACAGTTTAATCCTGGAAGATATTAGTTTAGGTAGAGAAACTATGAGTCCAACTATTTAATCTGGTGTCATGGAGAAATAAGGGTAGAATTATATTAGTTTTTGCTTTTAAATAAAAAAGAATGATGAAGAAGGTCTGCAAGTCTAAATGCACCTTGAAGAAAAAATGTTAGGACAGTAGGATGGGTAGGTAGATTGTTTGGGGAAGTATTGCTGCTGATATAATGCTTTCATGTTTGTAGCAGTTGATCAAATAAGAGAAATATGGTCAAGGATCAGGCTCTGGCCTACTTCCATAGATTATTTCTGAGATTCTTGACACCTTCAAGAAGATGCCACACCATGTGGAGCCACTGTTAGCCACCTACAAAATTTTGTCAAGAAAACAAGTGGCTAAATATGGTTCTGAGTCTTCAAGAGAAACATTTCCTTTGTAAATATATCATTCTTGAAGCCTCCATGTGTTTTCCTTATCCTACAAAGTTACCTTCGCTGCTGTTTCCAGTAAAAAACCCTACTGTTTTGTGAAAGAAACTGTCTTCAAAAGGCCTCCATTTTCCCTTTTTCCCTCCCACAAAGTTCCCATTTTTCTCTTTGTTTCCTTCAAAGGATTCCTTAGAAAAATCCTCATTTAACCTCCAAAACATCTTAAATTCCCTTTTAAACCACATATTTCCCCTTATTTTTTTAAAAAATCGCTTCCTTTGCCTATCGGAACCCCTCATTTGGCTTAAAAAACACTAATTTTAGGCCTAAAACAGCCATTTTTACATTAAGGCCTTAAGCCCTTTCGGCTTAGCCCTTAGCCATTTTCCACATGAGACCCACGCTATGACCAAGCGCTAAGGCCTAATCACAAATTGCAATTGGAGCTTTCGTTTCGACCTTTTCCTTTGTTCTTCAAAATTTCCTGATGCGATGAGTTTTTCCTTTGCCGATTACAGATTCAAGCTAGACCGTTGATCTCTCCCGATCCAACAGCCAGGATCACATCACGCTCCATCGCAAGCCTTCCACCATTCCCCCTCTCACTTAATCCTGACCGTTAATATTTCCAGATCCGACGGCCAGCGCTCAATCGCACATTGCAAAACCAAAGGTCCCCTTCGCTTCTCCTCCGATGTCGATCATTCGATTTAATCCTGGCCGTTGAATCCATAAGAACCAATGGTCAGGATTCGATCGCGCCTTGTTCATAGCCCCCGTCATCACATCCTCCGATTTGATCTGGACCGTTGAATCCACAAGAACCAACGGCCAGGATCTCATCGCGGTCCGCTCACAATTCTTCACCATTCCGACCTCCGATTAGATCTCAGTTTTTGATCAAGTCCGATGGGATGGTCTGCATTACTCCTGATCATCATACCTCACCCTTCTCATTTCTCCCCCATTGACAGATCTTGACTGTCCGTTTCCAAGATCCAACGGTCAGGATTTAAACCGCCACTGACCCTACCCATATGTTTCGCTGGTGCATCTTTCCTCCTACCACATTCCTTCCGCACTGTCGGATCTGAGGTCCTAGATCCAACGGTCACCATTGCGTTTCGCATTTTTTCTGCGCCCAAGGTTTAACGTTTCAAAAAAACGCGAAATGGGTGGTTTTATTTTTCCACGTGGCAAGCAGTGTATGGTATCGCGTTTTGGCCAAAATCTTAAAACCACTTGAATGCTACGCGAAAACCATTCTTGTTTTCCGCCTACCACCCTTCGCAGTGTATCTCCTGATTTACTCCAGGCCATCGATCTCTGAGATCAGATGGTCATGACTTAATTTCAACCCCTTCATTTATTTTTCAAATGCTCTCCCAATGTTTCCATCGGGCGACCCCCGCCATCGATTATCCTATTGGACAGCTCTGATTTAATCTCGCCCCGTCTCCTCTCCATTCATCCAACCTCTCGAAAGACTTCATTAGAAAATCTCCACCGTAGATCATCCTGATCTAATGGTCCTAGTTTATCCTCGCACCCAAACTCCCAAAACAACTGGTTAGCTGCTCTGCCAGTGTTTTTTCCCCATTTTTCTGCTACACTCACTATTTTCATCATTACTCCTCCATCTCCACGAGCCTCTGAAGCAGTCCTTCCCCACTCTTGCTAGTTTTTATAACATGTTTATCATGTTTTACAGGTTTCAAAGGTGGTGAATTCACACTATTTTCACAGTTACAGTCATGGTGAAAGACCATTGCAGAGCCGAAGAGCACTGAAGAAGATATCAAGGGATTAGAAGCATGATATTGAAGATTAAGAAGCATAATCCACGGTCTACACAGATTACATGCAAATCATTAATCGCCGCAGTACGGAGGACATATCAGTAGGTCATTCCTTTTACTGAAGAAAGGACCAAAATCAATACTGCCCATTCTCTATTCTGCATCGAGCCCCATAGTAGTTATTATTCTGACAAGAAGTCCTAAATAACTGATAGTGCATTAGTTATACAGCATGGAAGAATTGAAAGACTAACCTTCATCCTTTCTTATCTCAGAGTACAAACAGAGTACCTCCAGCCGGAAAGTACTTCATGGAACATACCCCTGGAGTTATTCTCAAACTGACGAAGACCCCATTTTGTCTGAAAATTACCTAAATTCAATGTAAGGATATTAAGACAGAATGGGCTTCAAAAGACTTTTCTCCCTCTGTTTAAATGAATCATTTATGTTCTATCTACCACTACTATCACTCTTCACCTATAAGAACTCTCAAGAAATTCATTGTAAATGCTGGTTGGTCGATTATTGAAAAAACACTGATTGTAAGCAGTTTCACTGAGTTAGAGTTCTGTGAGTAGTAGTTGTGAACAAGCTGGGAGATGATTTTTGAATGATATCAAGCTATTGGACAAGGATGTATGTGATTGGTTTTTCTCTTCTAATATGACAAGAATGTTCATCGGATCCTTATCCAAATCCGTTGTGATGTATTCCTTCTCTGTTATTGTTTTCTCTCTGTTTTACATCATGTTTCATTTTCTCTGATAAGAAAACAACAAATTTAGCTTAGGACATACAGCTGAAAGTACCCTAATGCTCACTGTATTTTCTTATCTTTATGTTTTCTTCTGATTTTGTATCTAAAGACAAATTCAATATAATTTAACTAGTCAAAGACGTTGGCCTGCCCATGCTTACTGATGTATGAATTTAGAGTTTGTTTCGTAGATGTTCTTGTTTGGTTCAGCTGAAAGAATTAGGAAACTGGGAGATTAGAGTTAGCCCTATCTCACTAGGTGCCTTTTCTGACAGTTTAACCTCTCTAAGATCCCTTTGAGTTGAATTCCAAAAGCAGAGAAAGTTAAAACTCTTTCTCTGATATTAGATTTCACTCTGTGTTAAACTTAAATGTTTTCTATTTTTTGAAAGTAGTCAGGAGGACTGTTGTATTGTTGTCTTTCAGAGTTAGCCTCATTAGGAGTTTTGATCATAGAGGTTAAGGCATGCCCTGTACCTAGATTTGCTCCAAAGTGGTCACCTTGGAAGGTTTTCCTTGTTATTCCCATTCACTTCCTTATTGTTTCATTCGACACTATCATCTTAAGAGATCCTGTGTTTTAGATGACTAGCCCTTTGAATGCCTTGGATATTTGAATTGCAAGTAAACCCTTTCATGACCCCATTACCCAGTGGACTTTTGTTTTCTTTGAATTACCTCCTCATTTCCCAAAAATCCTTCTCTCCTCATCCCTTTACCTTATATTGAAACCTTATTTCATGTTTCCCAACCAAACAAACAAACAAAACAAAACCATTGTGCCCCATAACTAGCCTAATATCTTAAATTGAACTTCAAAGATATATGTTTCTTTGCCTTTATAGAGAGATCTCTCTCTGGATCCAAGAGGGCTAGATCCTGAGATCCCAAAGTGGTTTGATGTTGTCTTATCATTTGATATTGCCAAATCTACCAAATCATAGGAACCACAATAGGTTGCACTAGATTGACTGGCGCATTATGTTGTGTCATTGGTCCATTCAGTGTGTGGAATGGGGGATATTGGTTCCCTTGTCCCTGGTTGGTAAATAAGTGCTGGGGTGACTTTCATGATAGCTATGTTGTGATACGTTCTAAGTAGAATCGTATGAGTATCCAGGGTATTGATTACTGCTTCCTAGGTGTCCTTGGGCCAAAGACCCAATCGAATCATCTGCAGAATCGACGTGCATGGTGCTACTGCTGCCTAGGTGATCTTGGGAAAAATACCTGATCGAACCGTCTACAGAATTGATTCGCATGGTACTACTGCTGCCTAGGTGATCTTGGTTCAAATACCTGATCAATCCATCTACAAAATCTACCTACTTTGTAACTCCTTGAGTGCCATGGGTGCTACTGCTTCCTAGGAGATCATGGGTCAAAGACCTTATCAAACCATCTACAGTAGACGACGCACTTGGTAACTCCCCTAATACAGATTACTACTGCCTAGGTGACCTTGGGCCAAAGACTCGATCAAACCGTCTACAGTAATCGATGCGTCTGATAACTCAAGAGGATGAGGTGACCAGGTTCCCCTATTCCTAGTTTATGTATGGTGTCTTGGGGGGAGGAGGGACAAATGGTTTTATTTCTGGTGATTTTTATTCCTCCTATAGGCATAGGATGGTATGAGGTTCATCGTTGATAGACTGGATGGAAGGATCCTCTTGATAGGATCGCTTGATCGCGTGTAAGGCATCCCTATATCATGGTATTTCTAGAAAATGGTGGGTATAGTGCCCATAGGTGTCACAGAGCGTGCATGCATGATTGGTACGTAGTATTTTGCCTGTACTTTTGGTGTCAAGTTCCTTTTTATGGGGACGTCGTGTCGAAGTGCCTGCCTCGTAGCCGAGGAGTGGTTTTAATTCGTCCAACTCCGGGCATATGTGATTAGGGTGTCCTGTGAAATCACATATAACGCAGGCTGATGACTCCCTCTGCATGGTGGGGGTCACCACTTTATTTCCTTTCTTGGCGATTTTATTTATCATGGGCACTGGTTTCGCAGTGGGAATTTCCCTTGTAGGGGCAGTTTTGATTGCTACTTGGGTAGCTTGGGGCTCCTCGGGACTGGGGGGCTTTAACCCAAATGAGGTAACATTAGTAGCTAGAGTTCCTAGAGGAGTGATGAGATACCACACTGGGAACACCAATGATATATTGGGTAATACCAGTGTTGCCAAAACCTGCTGGGAGGTGAAGCTAGAAGGTTGGTAGAGGAAAGGAGTTTGGGACGCGGCATAAACTAGGGACGCTGCAGTAGCAGATGCCTCAGTGTCGTAACTACTTGAGTCCGTATTCTGACTAACCACAGTGCTTGATGTGGACATCATGCGTACCAAGGCCCCTGTGGCATCGGGCGATACCTCAAGGATAATAGGAGGGTCTCCTAGGAATGACCCTAGGATGGATGATGATTTGAATTGGCTAGGGCCATATTATTGATACCATAAAAGACCATCTGTGGTTGTATCTACATAGGGTAGAACCATATCTGTGTTGGTAAGGGACACTTTTCAGTGTGCATCAGCTAGTCTATTGTGATGATTCGATCCTCGTGAGGGAACATCATGATGCAGAAAACAGAGGATGCTATGGCAGACATGGTGTACATGTAACTCCGCCCAAGGAGTATATTGTAATCCAAGTGAGCATCCAAGACTTTGATGTCTATGTGGACCGTATTTCCAGCTAAGCAGACTGATACATTTCAGAAGAGATCGACGGGGGTCGAGGGACAACCATCGTATGCTCTGAGTGTGATGACGGAAGGTTTGAGTTCATGGGCTCCTAACTTCTGCCATACATTCTTCGACATGATGCATGTGGATGTACCCTCATCAATGACACATCAGTGAATAGTGATATTCTATACCGATACTGGTATCTAGAAGGTGACCATGGAGGGAAGCCTAGGGGTGGCTTTGTCTAAGTCAAAAGCCATCATGCACGTGTTGGCAGGGTTGACGGCGCCTAATGTGGAAAGAAGGGTTTTTCGTTGCTTTGGGCATGACTGCAATACCTCCAAAACGGACATAGCAGCAGGTGACTGAGCTAAATCATCTACGATGTTGTAATTGTGGGCTGCTTTGGAGTAGTTACCTGCTCGCCTATTAGGCCCTTTTACCATTTTTGGCAATGGTTCCAAAGGAATATTTGGAATGGTTAAAGGTGCATTCGGCGCGCTCGTACTAGCCCCTGATGTACTGGTGTCTGGTGGGGTGTCGTAGTTGCGATTCCAAGTTTGGAAAAACATTTCTTCCCCCGACATGTAAATTTCATGGTTTTTTTTCCCGGAATCGTCAGGGTTTTGCTGCTGAGTGCTGACCATTCCTTGATGGGGGGAGGGTTCTTGCATAACTGCAGTTTTCTGGGAAGATCCTCCTTGTCCTCAGTTACTCTGAAGCTTTTTAAGCTCAGGGAGTTCGGGACAGTGGTGAATATAGTGCCCGTACTCACCACATATTGAACAAGAATGGTTTGTTTCGTAGAGGTGGCCTTTTGGTTTGCTTTTGGGAATTGTTGGCCTCCTGGTTCTGAATCCGGTTGGAGTTACCTTTAGCCTAGAATCACGATGGGAAATCTTGGTTGTTGCCCCCCTGTCCAGGGTTCCCTTTGGGATTGTTTTTTACCTTTCTTTTAACCACGTTAGGAGGGTAGTTCTCCTGATCATATTGGTGTGGTTGATTTTGGGATGGTTGCACAAAGTTCACCTGTGCATTGTTTTGCGTAGGTGGGTTATGTGCTTGGGACTGAGCATACTGCTGTCCCATGTTTACACCTGGCCGTTTCTGGGGAGTTCTTTCGTTAGTTTTTCTTCCTATGTACAGGGTCCCCTCAGCCGGAGGATGAGGTCCTCCTTGGTGACACGCTGGCGCCCTATTATTCAAATTTTTTCGCTGCATATGATGACTTTGAAATCCGGGTTGAGACATATTCTGGGTAGACTCATGTGTGTAACCGGGATTCTGACTGCTGCTGCCTAGGTACCCTTGGGTCATTGACCCAATAAGTTCATTTTCAGAGTTATTCACGTGCGGGGCGTTAGGAAAGATATTGTATATGTGTCTTGATTGCATGTAGATCAATTCAAGTTTTTAGGCTTTACTGATTGCGTCCTCTTCGGATGTGGGGTTATGTTGCGCCACATTTTTTTAAATCTCCGTCGTTAGAGTTTTCAAGAATAAATCTAAAAGGACTCGGTCATAGAGTTGTGCTTTGCATAAATTTTAACGTCGTCTCCACTCATGGAGATGTTCTGAAATATGGGTAGAGGGGGATTGTCTGAAATGAGTTAGTAACTCCATTCCCGAATCGTGGTGAATGGGTAACTAAAAGTATGTGAGGAACGCGATAGTGAGGGCACTAAAGGTTCTATGTGAAGCAGCGGGTTTCTCTACGTACCATTTCATGACCACTCCCATAAGAGTGCATTGAAACAGCCTTAACCAAATAGTATCGTCAATGATTCTATTCGATGAGCACCATAGGTGAAAGGTCATTATATGATTTCCTGGGTATTTCGCTTGCTTGCCTTCAAAATTTGGTATGTCTGAAGGGAGCTTCGTGGGCATGGGAGGCCAATTGGGGTCATGTTCGATGGGGTCATTAGTGAGCTTGGTCAAAACCGGTAGATTTAACGCTGCTAAGAAGGGTGACTGGGAGGTTGATGACATGGAAACGTGTGAAGACACGAAGTTCTAGTTAGAACGAGGGTTAGTCTGTGACGTGCCCTGTTGTGAATTCAGTTGGCTTCCCATATGGGATGCACTCCTTTACCCCCTAGGGGATGAGCGGGGATTGGTTTGTGGTGTGGTGTTGGGAGACAGACTAGGGTTCCCAACTAAGGTTGCTCCAAGAAAGGAGGAACCAACCACTATGTCAACATTCTGTCTTTGATGCCTAAACAACGAAAGACCTGGAACCCCTCCCGATAATGGGGGGAGGTCCAAAAGATGCTTGGATCAATGAGGTTTCGTTGGAACTGTTTTGAGTGTCGACCAGGTTAGGTTTTGGAAAAAAATTTGGAGGGTACCGAGTTTGTGATCACGACAAATTTATGGCCACATACATAAAACAAAGCGAAAATGAAACGAATTTTCCTTTAACTTAATCTATGTGATCAATCAAGCAAAAAATGGTTTTGTTTGTTTGTGTGTGATACTCAAAATCCTAGAAGACTTAATACGCCCTCACACACTCAGAAGTAACTGGGCCTTGAGAGGATTTCTTGCGAGTGCTGGCACAATGCCTCGTAAGAGCTGGTGACACCCCTAGTCAGCCGAAGAGAATCAACCAAGGTAAGGGTAGAGGGTCTAGTGCTTGCTTGCACTATCACCTATAGGGTAAAGGATGCCCCAGTTTTGGCCACTAAGAACCATCGTCCCATGTGAGCATTTGAGTCTTAGGCTTCTTTCTAGTCAGCTATCAGCCGGGTCAGGTAGTCCCAACTTATACCGCATGCACTGCGCCTAAGCCTAACTCGCTCTGAATCGGGTCTCTGCCGCGCTTGGGTTTTCTTTTCCGTGGGCTGATAGGTGGATTTTAAAGCTCCCTAAAAACACAACTTCTATGTTTCCAATGTGAAGCGTGATCAAGGCGTCTTATTAGATGCCTACCCCCTTGATCCTAAATTAATCTATAACTTCTCTTCTAGCCCCTGTGGGGAGAATTTAGTGAGTTGATTTAACTTATTTTTAGGTGGCTTTATTTTCTTAGTGGGTGAATTTGTGTGAGTGTATGGTGAAAATTCTCATAATTTGAACATATGGATATCGGTGATCCTTTACAAAAGTCCCCTAGTTAAACTATGTGACATTGTTCCTTGCTAAAATAGAAATCATTTGCGGATAATGGGCCACTTCCAAAACCTCCTAGTTAATCTATGTGAGTGACTAAAGGGAGATGGCGAATCACAAATGTAGAGTGTTCATATGCTTGTCTAGGGTCACCAAATGGTGCAAAGACAACATAGATTACTTGCTCTAATTGGTGATTCAATCCTAGTACCGCAATTTCCTAAATGAAAAAATTGAATTTAAACTAAACAATTTCTACACTAGCTTATGCATGTGTGGTCATGAGCCACTTACTTGGACTCGTTAAGATAAGTGTGCATGCCATAATGTGCAAAAAACATAAATTGTTCAGAAAGAAATTGTTAATTCACCCCCTACTTAAACTATGTGAACACTTTTTGCAAAAACCAACTTAAATGAAAACTAACTAAATGCCTATGAAAAGCAGCAAAAAATCAGTTCTCAGAAGCTATGGGGTATCAAAACAGGTGTTGAAAGATACATTAGGGGTTTCCCAACAAACTTACAAGCAAAAAAAATGTAGAAAATAAGGAGAAAAAATCTCTCTGCAATTTGCGCGCAAAAGCCCTTGACAGGTGTGCCTTCCTGTGCGCAGGTCACTCCTGAATGCACGCAATGCGCCTCTGTGTGAAAAAGTTGCGCAAAATTCCTGCAAGTGAAATATTAGGAGCTACCTTCTTCAATCTGTCACCTTAGTGAGTCTAGGGATTGCAAGATGGGTCAGAGGATTGTCAGCTCCACTCTAGCATAGACAAAGGGTCTCTTGCAAAAAGTCGCCAATCCTATTGTGGTGGATTTGACACATCGGTGTACAAAATCACACGAGCTTAGAGAGTGTGGTATACTCTCTAAACTATTGGTAACATGCAGTATGTGGGGGGAGCTCAAAAGCATTAAACGTAAATGAAATAATATGCTGACGTATGCTCTTGTTAAAAAACTAAAGCTAAAAACACAAAAGAAGCTATATAGAGAGTTCCAAACAGTAATAATGAAAATGATGGCTTGATGGCCTCTTCTTATTAAAAGTCTGGAATAAAAGAAAATCTTACCCACTTGCCAAAGGGCCCCTAGGAAATGGCTCTAGGTCCCGATGCAAGGATGTTTGTCTTTCAAGTTCTGCCTCTGATGTAGTATAACTCTCTCTCTCTCTACTGTGGTGGACTAAGATGTTGGGTGGCCAACTATCGAGTCCTCTTTAGCTCCAGCTCCTGGGTCACACACAATGTTGGTGTTGCTTGGGCAACTTTGGCCAGCATAACTTTGTGATCACCATTTGTTCATGTCTTGGTGGGTTTATATAGGTGAGCTTCAAATCCTCCTTCCCTCCCTTGGTACACGATGGATGGTGACCCAAGGGAGAGGTGATTCCATTGTGTGCTCAAATATTCTTTTGTGTGCTCACATAATGTCTAAGGAGGTGCTGGTGGCTATCCTTAGGTGGCATTCACATAAGGATTAACTGTCCTTTGCTTGTTGTGGTCCCGAAAAGTGACCTTTTTCCATTTCCACGAATGCGTGCTTATCAGGAAAAAGGGAGCGTAGAAGGCGCTCTTCTTGAAGGAAAAAGCGCGCATTTGAGCATTTATGACTAGTTCAAATCTGATTTTCTCAAAACCTTAGAGATTTTAAATACTTCTTGATTCCATAATGTATTCATGTCCTATAAATCCTTAGGCTCGACATTAATTGATGTTGTCTTATGTTGTACGATTTTCCAGTGTTAACAATGACCACGACTAAACCATTCAAGATGGAACAAAGAGCCCGTGTTAGGAAACGAGCTGTTGTGGAAGTCTAGGAGCGATCAGCTACCAACGATGCAGGAATCTGCCTGCACTAGAGCATGTTGATTCAAGATTAATACTTTCTCTTATCAAAATACTTTAGGAAGAGAAATATTAGTTGAAATAATATAAAAGGTATAAAATATATTAAAAAATGATTAATTAAGTACTTACTAAACCTTTAGTATGAAATATAAAATAGTGCAAGGATAGGACAAGATTCTTGGACTAGTGCGGGTATGTGGAAGTTTATGAGGATAAAACAAAGGTTTATGATCATGATTTTAAGGTAGGAAAGGGGTTAAAAATGAGGCATTTTAACCTACTAACAGTATGCCTCCAGAGTTTTCCTCTTTTAATTGTTGGAATAATGCTTATAATGGTCAGCAATTTCCATGGCCATATCCCACTCCTTCTTCAATACAGTTTCCTCAACCCTGGAACCAATGGCCTTCCCCTCCACGAATGGAATATCCTCCATCTCAACCTTACCCTTGGAGTTAGGATTGGAGAGGTAATGGCCAAGGTCCAGCTCCCTCTACACTACCAATATAGCGATACTTACAATTGCCTCCTCTCCAAACTCCTGCACCTCCTATTCGACCCCTATTACCTGTACAACCTAAACCCAATCCCAATAATAAGGCAGTCCAAAGCATAGAAAGAAACTAATTTCTAGACTTACCTTATTACTCCTGTTGGACTCAATGAGATCCATCTTTGATCGGGAAAAAAAATTAGACGTGGCCATTCTCTTATCATTACCGAGGAAGAATGTGAGTCACCGAGAAGGGGTATAGTCAATTCTGAAGCGGCCATTACACCTTTAATAGCCGATACAACACACACTGTTACACCTGTAGCAGCCAGCTCAGGAAGGATTGCTACTCCTACAACAACCAACTCGAGCAGGGCTGGTGCACCTGTGACAACTGACTCAGATGTTAGAGCTCAGGATCCTCTGTATCTTTAACGATTAACTGAAACTGGAATAACCTCACAAACTGAATCTCAGTTTCTTAAGGAATTACAAAATTTGTATGTATGGATTCTGATGTTACAAGCTCTCAAGGAAGTACAAATTTACACTAAAACAGTGAGAGATTTGTGTGTCAAAAAGCATGGAAGGAAGCCGAAGGACCCTGCTACTATCCATGTTATGGAGAAACTGTCCGAACTAATGATTGATCAGCGTTTTTTTAACTACATATAATGACCCGGGAAATCTTACAGTTACTGTCTATATTGATGACCAACCCATAACCAATACTTTAATCGATTTGGGGGTGGCCATTAATGTGAGAACCAAGGATCTTTTTATCTCCCTAGGACTTCACAAGCTTAGACCTACACCTACAATGCTTGAATTAGCATATAGGTCTCTTGTTAAACCTGAAGGAGTGTTAGAAGATGTGGTGATTACTGTAGCTTCTTAGATATATTTAGCTGATTTTCTAATTTTGCAAACCAAATCCAACATGGAGGGGCATCCTTTGATTTTGGGAAGATCATGGCTAGCCACCGCAGATGCATTTATCAAATGTAGATCCGAATATATGACGATCTCAGATGGGCAGGCCACTAAGAATATTAACCTTTACCCCCCAACGAAGCCCCATATGGATTTGAATAGTCCCTGGTGGGACGAATTTGAACCTGAATCTGATTTTTCCCTACCTCTCCTCACACTTGGAAAAGCACAATATTTTAAAGATGAAACAGAGGATGACAACATTAATGGTTTTATTAGAAAATCACTCTTCATTGCTTCTGTTAGAGATCTAGGGAAATAATATGAGGTATAAGATGTAAATATTGAACATATGATAACCACTCCACATACTGACAGTCGGTTGAAATTGAGCCAAGAAAAATACTTAAACATTAATCCTAACTTGACCGCTGAACAAAATAGATTGCTGATACAACTATTACATAAGTATAAAATGTTAATCAGCGGTTGACATTGATGTCAACCCAAGTATTCTGGGTCAATAATGCTTTTGATGGTTTCTACTTATCGAGATGTTTCCATTGATATATGGCACGCAATGTAATTCTTCACAATTTGAGAGATATTCATGTTTGAAGTTTGTACCCACAGTTAGTGGGATAAAACCCCATGGGGTTGGGGCATGGGTCATTGAAAAGTCATAATTAATATTTTTTAAGCTACTAAAATCCGTCCCACATTCACTTGTTGAATCCCCTCTCAACCTAAGCATTTATATAAATTGTGATCCTCATTTCCTCCTTATGCAAGGGATTTCGCTATCTGAAATAGGTCATCGTGGAATTTTTGATCTAACCTTTTTTCTACGAAGGTTCAGAAGTTGAAATTTTTTTGAGATGAAGCCGAAATCCTGAGGAAGATACTGTAAAAATTTCCGATCAAGGTACGCAATATTTTTGGAGATATGATCTGTGGAAGTCAAGGTTTTTGCAGGCTCCTGAAATTCATCTCAAAGAAGTGACCTTGGTAAAATTGTCATAACTCTCTCTTTGAGTATCAGATTACAATTTCGTAAAATGTGGTAGATAGTGCACAGTATGTAATTATTTCTCTATCAATTTTAGAGCCAAATGAAGAAACAGTGATACGTTTCATGCCATACAAGTGTGCTCTACTGAAACAGTCCATAATTAGGGCATTGTGAGAGATTGGGTATAACTCTCTCTTGAAGAATCCAAATTGGGTCAAACCTATGGCATTGGAAAGACAACTCAGAGGAATACTATAGGATTAAAAATAAAATATTGAGGATATGAAATAAGAGAGATACACCAGATTCAATATCAAGCTCCTATAGGCAAAGAAAAAGCTAGATCATGTGTTGTCAAGGGTTGCAAAGGACCGGACTTTCTAGGGTAGCTAAGAAAAGCAAGCTGCAACAGAGGGTAGCATGAAAAGAGAATCAACAAAGGTGCATAACATCAGCAAGAAGTTCATCCTATGAAGTTCTTCAAGTGGGCAGCACTGCATACAATCATTATAAAGGTATCATTGTACTAAGTCATTGTAAATACATTATTGTAAAAATTGTACTAGTGTCTATCCTCCAAGGGTTGAAGAGGTAGTGTTGGGAGGTCTAGGA
The DNA here is from genome assembly GCA_034641835.2 of Pinus albicaulis. NCBI lineage: Eukaryota > Viridiplantae > Streptophyta > Pinopsida > Pinales > Pinaceae > Pinus > Pinus albicaulis. The sequence continues at coordinate 24,261,241 of CM076575.1, forward strand.
TAATCATTAGGTGGTTGTGTCAAAGTTGGGTTTATGGTCTAGTATATATTCTTCTTCTACATCATTCTATATCATTGTAAAGTGGACCATTTTCCCTGGTGCGGGAGTCCATTCTTCTCTTATTCTTCTATAGGGTGGTAGGGCGGTGCTAGGATGAGTTGTAGCTCATTGGGTGTTGGGGCATCCATTCAGTTGACTACTGAAGAATCTCGGGCGTTGGAGCATCCATCCAGTGGGAGCTGGAGAAGAATGTTTTTCTAGATTCTAGGAAGTTGGAGCTTTATTTTCAATTGGACTTGAATATTAAAGAATTATTAGAAAAGCATTAGGTGGTTTTTGTCCCGAAGTGGGTTTCCAACTTAAAAAATGTATGCATTTTTGTTCCTCCTGTTTTCTACTATCATTGTACAAACACTGATAATAATTGAAGATTAACTAATGATCTAATTGAAAGGAATATTGATTCACCCCCCCCCCCTCAGTATTTCCAACATTGGTATCAAAGCTTGGTTCCTTCAATAGAAATTTAACAGCTGGAAGGAGGTCATGGAGCATACCAAGAATGGTGTACCTCTATTCAATGAAAATAATTATGCACTCTGGAAAGGAAGAATGGAGGTATATCTCTTGGCATAAGGTTACGAAGTATGGGACACTGTTCAAAATGGATTTACATCAACCACGGATGAACAAGGTAAGAAGAATTTGGTAAATGATACAAAAGCAAAGAATATTATTATCAGTGGACTTATTGAATATGCTTATCATAATACGATGGGTTGTAAAACCGCCAAAAATGTATGGGACAAGCTTGAGAATATATATGCAAGTGACTCAAATGTCAAAGAAGAAAAGCTTCAAATCTATAGAAAAACATTTGAGCAACTCAGAATGAAAGAATATTGAAACATTGCTGCATACTTCCAATACGTTGATGAAATAACCAATACTCTGGAAAGATTGGGAGAGCCAGTTAACGAGAAGAATATTATACGAAATATTCTTAGAACGTTACCAGGGAGATTCAACCCAAAGGTATCGGTCTTAGAATACAGTGCAAATCTGGACAAACTCAACAAAGAGGAATTACATGGAGTTCTCATAGCATATGAAATGAGACTTGATGAAGAAGAGGGTACTTCGCATCTAGAAACTGCGTTCGTTACATCTAAGAAAACCAATAAGGATAAACAACCTTCAATTGAAAAGACATGCACCTGCAAGTGTGAAGAAAAGGGAGATGATGAAGAAGGTCTTTCAGATGAAGAATATGCTTACTTCATGAGAAAACTAAAAATTGGTAAGGGAAAATTCAAAGGTAAACTTCCATTGATATGTTTTAGCTGTAATGAGGTTGGGCATTTTGCAACAAAATTTCTAAACAGAAGTAATGGCAACTCAAAAGGAAAGAAAGGATTTAAGAAATTCAACAAGCAAGGATCCAAAAGGAACTTTCTCTCTAAAGAAGATAGCTCATCATCCCATGAAGACAATGATAATGAATAAGAAGCCAATTAGAGATTATTGTTTATGGACAAGCATAATAAACAAGAGGTATCAAACAACGAAAAATAAGGATGGACCATAGAAGAATTTTATGAGGAAGCAATCAAGCTTATAAAATATCTCAAGGCGGAGAAGATTTGTTCCAATACTCTTGAAGAACAAGTTCAAGGTCTCAAAATTGAATTTTAAGAACACAAATGCATTGAAGAGTCACTTCAAAAGAATTTGGAATAAAGCAACCAAGAAAGGGAAGAATTAGAAGCGGAAGTAGTCTTGCTACGTGAGGAAGTGAAGAAAGGAAAAACTATCCAAAAATATGCCAACATCTCAAGGGCATTGGAAGAACTCATCAACAATCAACGATCTTACAATGAAAAAACTGGCATCGGTTACAAAGAAGAAGAAGCAAGACCTTATACAACAAAATACAATGAACCTATAAGATCTGACATGCATGTAGACTTTATTGGACAAGATTCGCAAAAACAGCCTTGGAAGACAATTCCTCGACAAAAATTTCCATCCAGGTACCAACATATTTTTTATGGCTAGTGTTCTTCATGTGGAAAATTTGGTCATAAAGCTGTAGAATTTCGCATGTACCCTAGGAACTAATACAATTCCAGGAGATCTGTCAAATATGAACCTCCCAGGGCTCAGCGAAACATCAATAGATTTGAACATTTAAGAAATAATATTGAATGTTACAAATGTCGAAACTTTGGACACATAGCCAAAGACTGCAGGCTTGAAAATCCTCCAGAAGAATCTTTGAAGCCACAAAATGAATGAACATAGAAGAAGAAGAAGAATGGTAATTGTGCTCTCACTTTCAAGGCTCAAAAGAACAAAGATGTGTGGTATGTTGATAGCAGTTGCTCAACCCATATGACTGGAGATAGAAATAAATTTGTATCTTTGAAAGAGAAGAAGGATGGAATCATGTCCTTTGGAAATGATGGATCTTCAAATGTTATAGGATCAGGTACTGTCACTCTTGGAAGCAATGATGCTCTAGCCAAGAATGTTCTATTGGTTGAAAACATGAATCACAATCTGCTCAATGTTGGACAAATGTGTGATCAAGGACACACAATACTATTCAACTCCATGAAATGTGAAATCAAGAAAGGCGTGTATGGTGAAATTGTGGCTACAGCAAGTCAAGCTCCAAACGACATATATGTTTTGGATGAAGCAACTAAAGCATGTCTAATAACTAAAGAGGATGATACAATAATTGGTAGCAATGATGATTGACTAAGTAAGAAGTTTTCTACAAAGGTGCAAAGTGATTTCGAGATGTCTTTACTTGGTGAGCTAACATACTTATTAGGGCTTCAAATATCTCAGCAAGAGAAAGGAATATTTATATGTCAAGCCAAGTACATCAAGGAAATGCTCAAGAAATTTAAAATGAAATATTGAAAACCCATCCTTACTCCAATGATAATAGGTTGTAAATTGAGCATAGACGACTCATCTAAGGATGTGGATCAAAGGTTGTACAGATCTATGATTAGTATTCTTCTATATGTAACAGCCTCCCGACCAGATGTTATGTAAAAAGTTGGAAAAGTAGCATGATTCCAAGCAGCACCAAAAGAATCACATATTAAATATTCACCAGCATTGGAATATCTTCGCCATAAGCATGGGATTCTCCCAAGTTCTCATTATATTTTCCTTTTCCAGAATATAAAGGGGGAGTGGAAGTAGATTACAGGTCTGCAGGACGGTTGTGTGTTAGGGGGAGTGGAAGTGTGTACAGGTCCATGGGATGGTTGTGTTCAGGGGGAGTTACCCATTGCCATTGATGTCAAAAGGGGAAAGAATGTTGTAGGAAGAGGTGTCATGATCGCAGGGGGAGTACTTGTGTTGCCATCAATGCCAAAGGGGAAGATTGTTGATCAGCGGTTGTCATTGATGTCAACCCAAGCAACACCAGGGGCTAACCCAATATTGCATGGGAATTTTGACCTACCAAATTAATATATTCTGGGTCAATAATGCTTTTGATGGTTTCTACTTGTCGAGATGTTTCCATTTATATATGACACGCCATGTAATTATTCACGGTTTGAGAGATATTCATGTTTGAAGTTTGTACCCCCAGTTAGTGGGCTAAAACCCCATAGGGTTGGGGCATGGGTCATTGAAAAGTCACAATTAATAATTTTTAAGCTCCTAAAATCCCTCCCAAATTCACTTGTTGAAGCCCCTCTCAACCTAAGCATTTATATAAATTGTGATCCTCATTTCCTCCTTATGCAAGGGATTTCGCTATCTGAAATAGGTCATCGTGGAATTTCCACTCTAATGTTTTTTCTATGAAGGTTCAGAAGCTGAATTTTTTATGAGGCAAAGACGAAATCCTGAGGAAGCTGCTGTAAAAATTTTAGATCAAGGTGTGCAATATTGTTGGAGATATGATTTGTGGAAGTAAAGGTTTTTATAGGCTCTTGAAATTCATCTCAAAGAAGTGACCTTGGTAAAATCGTCATAACTCTCTCTCTGAGTATCGGATTGAAATTTTGTAAAAATTGGAAGATATTTCACAGTATGCTATTTTTTCTCTATGAATTTCAGAGCCAAATTAAGAAAAAAGTGACACGTGGCACGCTGTACAAGTGCACTCTACTGAAATAGTCCATAATTAGGGCATTGTGAGAGATTGGGAATAAATCTCTCTTGAAGAATCCAAATTGGGTCAGACTTGTGGCATTTTAAAGACAACTCAGAGGACTACTATAGAATTGAAAATCAGATATTGAGGATCTGAAATATCAGAGATACACCAGATTCAATATCAAGCTCCTAGAAAGCAAAGAAAAAGGTAGATCATTTGTTGTTAAGGGTTGCAAAGGACCAGACTTTCTAGGGCAGCTAAGAAAAGCAAGGTGCAGCAGAGGATAGCATGAAAAGAGCATCAGCCAAGGCGCATAACAACAACTCTTTAAGTGGGCAACATTGCATATAATCATTGTACAAAATCATTGTAAATACATTATTGTAAAAATTGTACTGGTGTCTATCTGTCAGGGGTTGAAGAGGCAGTGTTGGGAGGTCTATGATCATCATTAGGTGGTTGTGTCAAAGTTTGGGTTATGGTCCAGTATATATTCTTCTTCTACATCATTATATATCATTGTAAAGTGGACCATTTTCCCTGGTACGGGAGTCCATTATTATTTTATTATTCTATAGGGTGGTAGTGTGCTACTAGGGTCAGTTGTAGCTCATTTGGTGTTGGGGCATCCATTTAGTTGACTACTGAAGAATATTAGGCATTGGAGCGTCCATCTAGTGGGAACTGGAGAATAATTCTTTTCTATATTATAGGAAGTTGGAGCTTTATTTTCAATTGGAGTTGAATATTAAAGAATTATTAGAAAAGCATTAGGTGGTTTTTGTCCGAGAGTGGGTTTCCACCTTAAAAACTGTGTGCATTTGTGTTCCTCTTGTTTGTTGCTATCATTGTACAAACATTGATAATAATTTAAGATTAACTAATGCTCTAATTGAAAGGAATACTGATTCACCCCCCCCCCCCCCTCCTCTCAATATTTCCAACATAAAAAGGCATTTGAATGGGATTACACTAAAATGAAAGGAATCCATCCCAGCTTGTGCACTCACCACATTTACCTTAAAGATGGTTGCAAACCAGTTAGACAACTGCAGCATCGAATGAATCCTGCACTTAATGAGATAGTGAAAGAGGAATTACAGAAACTCTTTGATGCCAATTTTATCTATACCATCTCTGATAGTCAGTGGATGTCTCCGCTTGTCGTTGTTACAAAAAATAATGACAAATGGAGAGTCTGTGTAGATTATAGATAACTCAATAAGGCCACCCAAAATGACCATTTTACTTTACCATTTATAGACCAGGTCCTGGATACTCTTTTTGAGAAAAAAAAAATTTCATTCCTAGATGGATTCAGTGGCTATAACCAAATACAGATTGCTCCAGAAGATTAAGATAAGACAACCTTTACTTTCCCATGGGGTACTTTTGCATACAAAGTCCTTCCTTTTGGCCTCTTTACTGTGGAAGAAACCTTTTAGAGGGAAATATTGAGTATCTTTTCGAATATGTTGAATGAATGCCTTGAAATATTCATGGATGATTTTACACCTTACGGTGATGCCTTTGAAAAAACATTAGTTAATTTGGAAAAGGTGTTGGAACACTGTGTACAAACTAATGTTGATTTGAGAATTGAAAATTTCCACATGATGACCAAGGGGATCATTCTGGTACATTTCATCTCAGTAGATGAAGAATCAAGGTAGACCCTGCAAAAATTGAGGTAATCTCGAGAATACCAACTCCTATGACTCAAAAATAGGTACGTAGATTTCTGGGACACACGGGGTACTATAGGAGATTTATAGAAAAAAATTCAAATATTGCATTGACTCTGTTTTCGTTTCTTATGAATGATGTGGAGTTTGTGTGGACATGGAAGTGTGAGCAAGCATTTTTGAAGCTGAAGAACTGTGTAACAACATCACCTGTTTTGCGAGGACCAAACTGGAATCTTCCGTTCCATATTGCTAAAGAAGCATCCAACATGGCTGTAGATGTTGTTTTGGGCTAGCTAAAATAAAAGAAGCCTTACGCTATCTATTATATCAACAAGAATTGAACCCCAATCAAGCTCAACTACATAGTGACCGAGAAAGAATTCCTAGAAGTAGTGCATCCTATTGATAAGTTTCGGCATTATGTTACCAGGTATCAAGTATTTGTACACACTAACCAATCTCCCATTCAATTTTTAATGAATAATCCAATTACTAATGATAGAGTTACACGGTGGTTATTTCTATTATAAGAATTTGATATCAATATTTTAGATAAACCTGGGAAAGATAATGTAGTTGCTGATTTTCTTTCTAGGTTAACCATAGGTGATAATTCTAGTGCTACTGAGGATTGTTTTCCTGATGAGTATATTTTTTCCATATCTACTCACTCACCATGGTATGAAGATATAGGCAAGTATCTTTTTGCAGGTCAATTCCCACATTATTTATCTTCCAGAGAAAAAAAAAATATCATACATCAGAGTTCCACTTACTCCTGGATAGAAGGAAATCTCTATCACACTAGACCAAACTTTTAGATTCGGCATTGTGTTAGAAAAGATGAGATTTTTGATATCTTGAAGGCTTGTCGTGAGGAGCCCTATGGAGGGAAGTTCGTGTTAGGGTCCCGTGATTTGGCCGATTGGCTAGCCAAATGACGATGTAACATCAAACCAAGCTTTGGAGCCCAAGGACCTAGCCTTCCTGGACTCAGAGAGGGCTCTCTCTATAAGTGCAAAAGATGTCGGTGTGTTTACTTGCAGTGTTCTGATATTAGGCTAGTTATGAAGTGTGTTTTTAGTTTTTTGGTTTTTTAAGTTTGTGAGGAATGAAACTGATCAAATACATAAACTGGATAACAAGATGTAGATAAATTGGGCTATGGGGTCAAACAGGTCAAGGAAGCTATGAAGTGATGATGTAAGGATGTTGTAGGGCCGATTTGATTCACAATAGAAGGGATCTCTGGGAAAAATGGATTAAATGAACAATAAGTTGGTGAAAGACAAGGGATTTCAAGTGAAAACTAGTTAATAGCAGACATAAACATGTAATAGCAAGCCATTAATCATGCTAAATGTAACTATGAGCTAATTAATACATAGAAATCAAAAATTCCAGCCATACATAGAAGTATAAGACCTTTTAACTTCAAGAAATGGCTATCAGACTTTGGAGAAAACAAATAAGGAGGACTAACAACTCATAAAACTATGCCGGAACGCCTAAACACAGTCTCTAAGTTATTGGGCACTTGGACAAACAAGCTTTCATAGTTTTAGGCAAAGGGCTAGATCGGGACTAGCCCCTTGGTTCAACAAAATGATCAACAAATCGATAATTATGAAGAAAGTTTTATGACGTAACTATGGGCACTGACAGTAGGCAGTAAACCATACATCCTACTCAACATACATGGAACTGATGAATAAAACTTAGCAACAATACCTTAGGTTACTAAAGAGCAGCTCTTAAGAATTCTTTAGCATAACTAAGGGAGAAGAAAACATCAAGCTATGAAGATTCGGTGGATTTGAGGTGCTCTGATGGGCATGTCTCAAAATCAATCTACCGATCTATACAGTTAAGAAAAATGATTTACAGAGTGAAAACTAGAAGACAAACACATTAAGAAGCACTATACCATTCTACCATGTCAAGGAATCCATCAACAAGCCTTCAACATTCCTCAAAAGCATCCAAGAGGCAGTCCAAAAATCATCACTCAAGTGTATTCTTCAAAGCTCATATGACCAATGCATTAATTCTTCTCTCAAGTTCAGCCTCTGATTTACAATGAGAACCATGGGATAAATAGGCTTGAGGGAGGAAAACCTCATGGAGCAACTAGCTATCCCATTGGCCAAGTCAAAATATCTAAACTTGTCCTTGAGGCTTTGCAAAGCCCAAGGCACAAAATATCCCATAAAATATCTAAAAGACTGCTAAAAACGGAAATTATATTGACTTTACATGATTTTCCCATGATAAAAATAGCCTAACGCACATTTGGGAAAAGCAGATTTTTGGAGTTCAAAAATTTCAAAAATACTTCATATTTATGCCTGAAAAAGGTCCCCTAACTTGCTGGATGCAAATGGAAGCCTTCCCGATGTCGAAATGAGGCTCATGATGTCTCGTTGGAAAGCTCTCTGTGTCTTCTTTCCAATGCAAGTGGAATCACCTCAATCTGATCTCGGAAAGTCCCTCAAAACTGTACCTGTGTGCAAAAACCCAGAAAATAGCAGGCTGCTGATATGGCGGGCAGAATGTGCAAAATGAGGCTGTTTTTCGCCAATTTGAGGGGGCGAATGATCTTCAAATGCCCTGAAAATCGCTGGAGAGATGCTCATGAAATTATGGAATCCATTGGTATCACCCTCCTCCCTTGACGACTCATCAAACTGAAATGGCGCATTTATGAGTTTTTGGCGAAAACCCCAAAAAATGCCAAAAAACAAAAAGTTTTCGAAACAGGCCCAAAATTGGCATGCATGACCCTCAAGGGTCCATAGAAACATGCTCCGAAGCTGAAGCCAAAATATCGAGGGCTGATATGCTTTTTGCTTCTTTCCGTGCTAGGCGCCTCTCCTTCAACTTCTTCAATTTTTCTTGTGCTACCTTCAATTTTCGCCTGGCAAAATGATTTAGCTTCTGAAAGTGAAGAGTCCTTTTCCTCTGTAGCTCAAGATCCCTGTTTGCCTTCTCAAGCTTTTTTTCCAAATGCTGGTTAGCCCTCTCAAGCCATGCTTCCTTGTTTTCCTCAATTTCTTGCTCAAAGAGGGCAGTGAGAGGAAAGGCTTCGAATTGAGCTTGTTCTTCTGCTATCTGTTTCTCCAAGGCTCTTCTAAGCCCGATGGTCCTAGGCCTCTTTTGCCTAGGCTGGTCCTCCTCCTCTTCATCATCAAATTCGTCAATAAGCTCTTCAATTCTTACTTGCGCCTTTTCTGCCTCCTTTTTGTACTTGATTGCCCTTGCCTCATGAATGGCTGCATGATACTTCATTTGTTTGTTTTCAACCTCCAAGAAATGGTTGAAATTCCTCGCCCTTTGAAGATCTTCTTGTAATACCTCAATTTTCCCTTCTTTGTGAATGAGGAGGTTTTCAAGGATGCGGGCCTCATTATCACTGTCATCGCTTGGGATAGGGATGACAGCTGATTTACCTCCATGCTTGGTACTTTCTCCAACTGCACTTTTGCCTTTGAAGGCCAATCTAGCGCTTTTTCTCCTTGGCAAGCTAGAAGTTGTCTTTTTGGGCAATTTCCTCTTTTTAGGAACAGTTTTGGTCACCGTCAAGGAGGCAGCTTCAGCTTGCTGTCCTTCCTCAACATCTTGTCCAGCTTGTGGCTCAAAAGATGCTTCAATTGTTTGCTCAACCTGCTGCTCTTCAATCTCTGTCTGCTGCTGTTCCTCTTCCTGTACTTGCTGCTGTTCATCAACCTCTAGCTGCTGTCCCTCTTCCTGAATTTGATGCTGTTCATCAACCTCTAGCTGCTGTCCAATGATTTCCAACTGCTGCTGTCCAATGATTTCCAACTGCTGCTGTCCCTCAAAATCTGGCTACTGCTGCTCATCATCCTCCTTTTCTCCCTGTGGCTCACTGCCCCCTCCTTCTCCCTGTTTACTTGGCTGCCCAGTGGTCATCTTGAGTTTTTTAGGGGTGGGCCTACTAGATAAAGGCACTGGGCGATGGACAGGCTGAGTAGGAGACACATGAACAGGAGGGACAGTGGCGAAATCGGCATGGCTAATGAATGAATCCCATGAAACTCCTTTCTTCTCCAACTGGTGTAAGAAGATGATTTTGATCAAGGAATGGTGAAAGAGAGAAGGAATTTGCCGAGGTGGAGCTTTCTTTTGGACAGTAGCTGCCATTTTCTCTATGCTTTTGGACAAAAAGTATGGAAGGTTTAATTGCCTGCTTCTAGTAAAATGCATCAACAAGCGAATATGATAGGAAAAAATTTGGCTAAACCTCCCTTCACAAGTGAAATATCTCATAATGGCTTTCATCAGCGAGGCATAACTGTCAAGAAGATAGGAGAAAGGGAAAATAGCAGTGATGGTTTCTCTATGTTCCGGCTTGATGAAAGGTTTATAATCCTCCAGATCAAGATGCGCTTGTTTAAACCACTTTTCACCATGATACGGGATCTTGGTAGCCTTGGATACATACCTTGGGGAGATTTTGAAGTCAAGACTTGCTAACTGGAAGTGTTTGTCTTTGAATCTCAAAGCGCACAAATGTGTAAGTGGCGAGAAACTCTTGACTTCTTCTATCCTCTGACAGAAATCAAGACAGCCTACTTCATGGAAATTGAAAAGCACTGAGGGATGAGCATTGATTTCTTCTATGGAGATAGGTTCATATCTCTTATGTTTTCCGCCTTTGTGATCTCGTTTTGGAGGCATTCTGACTTGAAACAGGCTTTGGAAGAGGCACACTGCCTTCAATGTATGAAAAATGCTCTGCTGGATTGAACCTGGCCACTACACTGCTTGGATAGTTATGGACCCTGTGATTTTGAATAAAATGCAACAATGTTTCTTGGAATAAGCTACCTCTGCACTTATTAACAACAGTCCTTCAAATCTGGATACACTTCAGCTATGTAACCTGCTTAACAATGGTACCATGTGTAAAAGATGGGGTAGCTGCTTCGTAGATTCCCTGTGCACATTTTTGAACAATCACCCCTCTTGTGACTTTGTTAGAGGCCAGCCTACATTGTTATTTGTGCTTTCAAACAAAACTTGAATATGAAAACCCTGCTCTTTAGGTCATTCACCTTGAAGAATACCTCTGTCAACAGATTTCTGTAGAGACCATACAGTGGAAAGAAAGGAGACCCTTTGGTTAGGTGAAAAAATAGCCCACAGTGTTAAGGAAAACACCTTTCACTTGTGAATTTTGAGAAGTCAATCACCACCTTTGTACCTCTGCCTTTGATGTCAAAATCTAACATCAACAACCTCTGTCCTTCACTATGCTGTTTACTTTTAAAAATCTCTGTCACCAAGTCTTCAACATGATACAATATGGTTTCTAGGAAAGGCAGACTCAAGTTGGATGTATAACCAATGCACAGTGGTTTTTAGGAAATATACTCTCTGCTTGTGAGTTTAAGAGATCAACATAACACCTACACCTCTGTTTTAATATCAAATGCAATCACCAAGCACTCTGCCCTTTAGACAGTGGCCATTTTCACTTGTGAAGTTTTGAGAAATCCAACACCACTTTGGTACCTCTGTCTTTAATGTCAAAATCTAACCATCAACAATCTCTGCTCCTCAGTGTACTGTGTACTTCTGGCTTCAAATGTTAAACTTGATCATCAACAACCGTGCCTTCTAGAACATGGCCTTATTTCACCCTCAAAATTCCTCTGTCAACAAATCTTCAGAATGATATAATATAGTGTAAGGAAGAAACAGACCTAGCTTGGGTGAAAAATCATTGCACAGTGGTTTTTAGAAAACAACTTCTTTTGCTTGTGAGTTTAAGAGAGCCACCCAAATACCTGTACCCCTGTTTCCAATATTAATTTCAAACACTAACAACTCTGTTCTTCAGAAAAAAGGCCCCTTTCCTTTGTGAAGTTTTAAGAGAACAAAAACTGCTTTTGTACTTCTGCCTCAAGTTTGATGGATGCTCGCTTGAAAGGATGAAAGAAACCCTGGATAGCTTGTAAAAGTCGCGCGGCAACCTCTGGAGAAAACCCGTCGCGCAGGAGATCTTGTCGGGTCGGCCTGTCGTGTGGTCGGGCGGCCTCCTACAGGCACGTCGCGCCCACCTACAGGCACGTCGCGCCGACGAATAAGGCCTTTGTAAAATGCTGCCCAGGCACGTCGCGCCTAAATCCAGGCACGTCGCGCGGCCCTAACCGGTGCAGAAAACTTCAATTTGCTTTGAAAAACGTTGTGATCCTTGGGAGCTACGGAAGTTGGCTTTGAATTTCGTCAATGGCCTTCGTACTCCTCTATTTCATTCTTTTGACACTCCTTCAACAGCTACATTCATTGTTTCTTTAAAAAACAAAATAAAGACCCCATGGCTATCTTTGAACACAGTGAAGTTTTTCGTTCAAATAGTGGCATTTCTTTGCTTTGAGAGTTAAAGTCTTTATTTGCGCTCTTAGTTTCTTTATCACTTCAAATAATTAAACTTTGCCGGTCCTATTTGGATTTGATGAGACCTCTGCCCTTCTTAAATGATACAAAACTGTGTTTGCATCAAGTTGCTTTTTAAACAGTGATAGTTCATCGAATTTGTTTTGCCTATTCACGAAGTCACATACCTGTTCTCATAAGAGAGACATTTCAGAACCTCGACTCTGTCCCTCTTTTTGACACTTTAGGTGACAATGTTAACAAAAGAAAAGGTCATTCAAAATCTGTCAAAGGCATTTGAAAGCTGCTTTATCACTTAACAGGGGATTGCCTGTGTCACTCCAACTTGTTAATAATTTCTGCTATCAGGTGACTTATAAGCCTTTCTCCTTGGACTGTAAGTGCCTTTCTACTAGCTGTTTCTTTTTATAACATAATTCTCTGCTTTACAACTCACTGTGTCACATCCCTGCCACTGTTTATTTAATACTGTATCTTTGTGCTAAGTCTGCCCTCTGGAATGATGACAATTGTGTTTGTTTTTAAAACATATAAATAGTGGTGACTCATCACAACCAACTTCCTCTGCTTATTCATAAGATTGAATACCACTTGCCTCCTCCATCTGAAAAGACAAGCTTGTGCAATATGAAAACAGGACTCTTTGATACATAGTCATTATTTTTCTCTGGTCATTGTGTTACCTCTTTTTGCCCAAAGAACCATTTCATAACTGAACTATGTTCACTGTTTTCCTCTCTTGGTGATTTTTAGCAAGGAAGGGCTATTCATAATGCACCAAAACATTTGAAAGCTGTAAACACCATTTCTTGAAAGGCGCTTCCTTGGCCCTTTGGTATATGACATTGTTTTGTTGCTTGACCTTTCCTCAAGGAGACAGTTTTCTTTTGGTATCAGTGGCACACATATATTCAATATTGTCTCTTTCTTACTGTAGGTATAGCCTGACAGATAGTTCTTTGAAATAGGAGTACCAATACCTTTACATTATCAGCACTGTCTTTCATCTGTGTAGTGACCTTGTTTCAGTCTTTGGTATCCTTCCACTGCTTTCTTGTATCAATCAGTTTCAGCACCCTGCAGTAGCTTTGGCCCTCTACTCATGCATGGAGGAGGCTCTTCATCAGATAAGGTGTCCAGAGACTTTTTGACCACTATGTTCGACACAGCCTTTCTCTGAATGTGGTGGTAAGAAAACCTCTTGAAAAACACCAATCTTAGCATCTTTACTTGCAAGCATCACCGTGTTTTTAGAAGAAAACCCTAGCCACAGTGACACTGTTCTAAGGGTGACTGAGAAATTTATCATTTGGATTGTTTATCTCATGACCTGTTACTTGACAAAAACTCTTTGTGACTATGAAGGTCAGTGCATTTGAAAAAGATAAGGGCTTTCTTCCTGCCTGTGTAATGGCATTGGTTAACAGCCTCTATTCCATTTGATCTTGAACAAAACAGACTTCTTATGATTTGGATGTTTACTGATGACAGGTCCTTCTAAAATTCAACAATTTCATATGGTTTGCAAGTTTGAAATGAGCTCCTTTATCAGGCCAAACTCCCCTTTCTTTTGAGCTTATCATATTTCCACTATATTCCTGTTATGGTCATCAATTACCTTCATGAAACCTGAAGATATTGTTTCATTGTTTCAGTAAAGGCAAACCTGGACTTTTGCAACCTTCTGAGTCAACACTGGCCTGCGCCCTCTGCTTATGTATGAAGGAGGCGCCCTAACCCTCTGCTTGTAAATGAAGGAGGTTCTGGGCCTTGACAATTTACCATTTTGCTGAGATAGTGGCGACCCCTTCTTACTGTGATTTTCATGCTGGAAAGAGCTGTCAGGTCCTGATGAGTGACTTTTGTTTTGCAGCTTCATCTCAGGCTCATAATACATTTAGAAGCAGCTGTTCCTCTAAGTGTAGATCAAGCAATTCCTCCTGAGATGAAGTTATATTTCCTGTTTTTGTAGAAACCATAGAACACTGTGAAAAACCTACTAGTCAGCTTGAGATTGGGCTTTATGCAGTGCTGAGACCTAAGGAATATGAGTGGCGCGACTTAGGGTTGTTTGTCAACTTCATTTGCAAATTAAGGGATCAGTCATGGTAGGTCTGCTGCAGATGGAGGATTTTTTGGCTTTTTGATGATTGCCAAAGGTGAAATGTCCTAAACGCCACTTCCTAACATAGGGGAGACTTTTGAAACAGATGTGGATTTGCCTTTTAAGGTTGATGGGCAGGTCAATAAGGCTGAAGCTAGATGGGATTGTGATATGAGGTTTTTGATGTTGCTAGGGGTAGACTGAATAGGTAGAAAGGCGAAAAAAGTTTTGGGAGGGTTTTCTGGATGACATATTGACATAAGGAAATCAGTTTCTAGAAAACTCAACTGAAGATATAGTCATCACTAACATGTAAAAAATACCGATGGCTAACAGTGGCTCCATTTGGGGAGGGCAGCTCCTCGTCAGGAGGTGTCCAGAATTCAGATTTTTGGATTATGAAGACCAGTGCCTTATCCATTGGCGCAAAATTTACCCTTCTCTTGATGTTATTTCTGAAAAGTGTCAGCATGTTTAACATCAATGATACTTCTACCTACCCCACTATCTTTCCTAACATTTTTTCTTCTGTTTGGCGCATTTGAACTAGCAACCTTTTGACAATGCATATTTTTCTTTTTGCAAAATGAAACTATCTACTTCTACTCTTATATCTGCCGGGAGTTCAGATTAAGCTGATGAACTCCTTCATTTCTCTACCTAAAACTAGAACGACTGTCAAGATTAAGCAGTTTGACAGGATTTCATTCTCTAATCTACGACATGAAATTCAAAAATGATCAAATCAGGATTAAGCAGTCTGATTTGTCATGCATTTGCGGCATAAAAGACAAGCTGCACACAAATGTTATTCTGCAATAAAAGGAAACTAGACAAGCGGGGCTAAGATGTACAATGTGTTTTTCATCCCTCGCTTCTCTCTTTGGTTCTGTTTTAGGCATGTGGAACCAGAATCTCTCCCTAATCTAAGCTCCGTGATAAGTCAATCTTACACAATGTTGACTATCTTGACACTCACTAACTTATCAGCAATTAAATTTAAACATGCTCAGCTATGATTAGGCTAGATAGCTGAACAAGACATTGAAGTACTAGTAGCGGCATTTAGACTTGCTCGCTTTCCGAAAGACTATTTTTTTGGAACATGGGGCCTTTGTTCTATCTTCACTTGCCCTCTTTTCTGCTTTTTACTGTTTTTGACTTTCCTATCTTTTACTGTTTTTGATTTTTCTATTTTTTTTTTCAATATTTCAAACAATGGTATGTACAATGACTGAAAGTGTTTCAATACTCAAAAATCTTGGAAATGATGGAATTTCAGCATCTTATCCTCGTAAGGATCTCCTCTCACCCTTGGCCCACTTAACTCTTGAAAAGAGAAATTTGGGAAATTTTCTCTTTCTAACATGACATAGGGATTCATGCAAGAATCTCTAAACAACCCAGTATCCTCCCTCTGTACCTCTCTGAATATCTGATTTCCACTCCTTTCCTTACTGTATGCTTTCTTCAGGTAATGTATGTACTCTTGATAATTCTTGAAATAGATAATGACATCATCAAGGTATGCAACAACACAGAAATTTAACATTGGGAACATGGCCTTTATGAACATATTTCTGATATTGGGTGGTTTAGCAATTTTGGACTTGAAATCAGGTTTACCTCCTGCAAACTGAAAAAAATCTTTAAGTTGTCTACTTTGCAAAGGAATCTGATGTTTATGATCTGAAAGATGATCTTGCAAGGAAACATGATTAGAAACATTTTCAATTGGTGAATCATGATCTTGAGTAGAAAAAACCTGATTTTTGTTATATGGAGATGCAATATTATTTCTAAAATCAAAGCAAATTCTATGGCCACTAGTTTTCTCCTTGATCATTTCAGTTTGTCTCAGTTTGCTGTGTTTGCTTTTGTTAAAGTTGTTCTTTGAAGAAAAGGTAGTGATACAATGTTTTCCCTTGTTTTTTCTGTAGAAATTAGTACTTTGCATGAAATTCCTGTTTTTGGCATTTCTGAGTTCTTCATGAAAAGACAAAATATGAGCCAATTTCAGTAGTTCAGGTATGCTGGGATTATAACTGTCATCCTTGCTTATAAAAAGTTCATCTGGCATTCTCTCAAGATGTTTGGATACTGAGGTTATGGTCAAAGTTTCATTTGCAGTAGGAGGGTCACATGATGGTAAATCTTTGAGGTATGGTAGAAACATCAAACTCCCTTTCTCCCAGGTTCCAAATAGGTTTATGATGTGAAGGTCTTCTAAAGCTTTTACCCGGAAGAAATTTCCACAAGTTACTGCTGGTGTTTGATTAAAGCTAGAGCAATTTGCTTGATAGTACATGAGAGTTTGCGCTTCTTGCTCTAACCCCACTTTGGAGAGGGGAAACTTACTTTCCTCAAGACACAGTTGTTCATGATCATGGTAGTTTTGAGTGTCCAGCTCATCATAAGGTACCAAGGACAATTGATGTGGTGGATCTAAGTCTATATCAGCTTCTTCTGACTCTTCCCCCAAGTTTACATCAATATGCATAATGAAAGAGTTTAAGTCGGAGCACAAAGAACACATTGGAATGTTATCGGGCCTATCTTGACTGCTAATCATGTATTTCATGTGTGATTCGCGGTAGAGTATCCTGTTCTGACCAAACACAGGAATGGTGGCATATGACATGTCCAGTTGAATATTCCCTGGGAGTTTGGCTCCCCAAGATCTAGATAGAAGCATCCCATACTTGGGAGGAATGTCTGCCACTACTATATCCATGATTAGATGTTTCGCGGGTATTTGGGCCAGACTAAAGCAAAGGTCTTTGATCAAACCTAGGCATTGGACTCTGCTTGAATCAAATGAGTATAAGTCTTTGTATGGTCTTGTGATTTCCAAGCCTAATCTTTCCATAACTACCTTCGGCATAAGATTATGCGAGGCGCCGGAGTCCAGCATGGCATTGTGGAGGATTTGGTCGTGGATGTTTAGGCTGATGTAAAATGGAAGAGTAGCTCCCTCTTGGAATTTTCCCTCTATCTTTGGACCAAACAATACTTCAGGAATGTCATCAGTGAGATTAACAGTGTTTGCATCATTCCCTAGATTTAGGACCTTTAGTACTTGGGATTTATAAGAGTTTTGGGCAATGAGTTCAGCAAGAGGCATGGTGATTTTGATCTTAGCGATTTCGCCTTCAAAGCTAAAAGGCACTTGAAGTTTAGATATGTTTGTTTCAGCTTTTTCAGCTAAGACCTTGTCTATGTTCTGAGTTTGTTGACCTTGTTTAGGGGTTTTGTTTGCCATAGTTGTTTTGGTGACCTTGGTAGAAGTATCGGGAGTATATGAGAGAGGACTAGTTTGGGTAACTTTAGCTTGGCTTTGATCAGTCTTTTCAACCTTGATTTTGTCACTGCTTGATGCTTTTTTGAGGATGGTATCTGGAGCTTTAGCAGTATCAGAGTTACCTTTCTTGACATTATCTTGGTTTCTCTTGCTCCTAAGGTCATATTGCCTGTGGGCTTCTTCAATAGCATTTTGAAATTCTATGGCAGGGTCATCAAGATCCTCATAATTGGTCTCATTTTGATCAGGTGAAAAGAAGGCTTGTTCTTCTTCGGTGAGGTAGACCTCACCTTCATTGTCAGACCTTATGAGGTTTAAATGATGTTCATCAAGAGGTTCTGAGTCCCTATCATCTTCTTCTACATAGTTTTCATTGAATGGTGGCCTGATCTGTTGGTCATTATCCCTTGGTCTGTTTTGGGGCTGTTCCCTCCTAAAGTTTTGGTTTTGGTTTCTGATTGGAGGGTTTGGCTGGTTGTCTCTAACAGGAGATTTTTCATTGATCTTTTCCCACATTTTAGCCATGGATTTGACTAAGTCATCTATTCTGGGATCTAGGGAAGGTGACGAAGTGGAGATCTCATCTCTATATGTGACCTTTCTTTCTGATCTAGTCCTAGCTCGTTTTTCAGCTAAGTTGGCATCTGCTTTTATAGCTATTTGTTGCATTTCCTCCAAGGTAGGGGGATCTTTGTCTCTCAGATGATATGTCATGTCCGGATCAAAACCCTCAAGAAATTTTGCCAAAGCTAAACCAAGTGGAGGTTTGAAATGAGATGGGAGGGAGTTATATACACTGTTGAACCTAGTACAGTAAGCTTGGACACTTTCCCCATTTTCCCGTTTTAGATTGTTATATTCTGACAGGATTTGAATGGGGTTTCTTCGGATTTCCCACCTATTTCTGAAGATTTGATGCAGTTCGGGGGTATTATGGATGCTGTTTGGAGCTAAGCTTTTGAACCATGCTTTGGGTTCACCACCAAGACTTTGGGCAAATATTCTCATTCGGACAGTCTCGTCTTGTACCTCTAGGTATTCATAAGCATCAGTCATTCTACTTATATGTTGTTGAGGTGTGGTGGTGTCTTCTCCCGTAAAGTGTGGGATCTTGTCCTGATATTTGTTTGGGAGAGGAGCTAAAGGTGGTGGCAACACCAAAGGTGCGTACCAGGCTGCCATGAATGGAGCTAATGGATGATGTACAAGATGAGGACTAGTAGGCTGAAATGAAGTGGTTTGAACAGGTGTAGCGGATGAACTTGGACTAGTGATCTGGTTTTGAGCAGATCTAGGATGATAGGAGCCAAATTGATAAAGAAGCTGGAAATCAGGAGGAGTGGTGGTGAAGCTTCTCTAATAGGACTCTGTGGTGGGTTCAGGGGTTCAAGATCGTCGAAGTTTATCCTACTATATGATTTGCTTCGGGGAAGAGCTTGTGATGACTCTAGTTCCGAAGGTGAATCTAGAAGGATATTGCGAGTTTTAGGTACAGATCTTGTTCTACGGATGGATCTATCGGTATCTAGATGATCAGTTTCGGAAGCTTGCCACAGAATCTTCTCTGGGTCATCTACTATGATAGGGGGATTTGGGTCTGGATGGGATCTGGTATTGATTCTTCGTGAAGCCAGATTTTAGATCCAGAGTTTAGAGAGAATGATATTGGTGAATGTTCTGGATGAGTGATTTCTCTAAAGTTATACTAAGGCGAAGGATGGTCAAAAATAGAAGGGATGGATTAGTGGAGTCGCCAGGTGGAAATGGATTGTTTTTGTGAATATAGCTATGGTCCACCACCAGTAACTAATCTGAGAATGTTTTGGATTTTCTGAATATGTGTGCAGCCTATGGTTTGTTAAAGTATTCTAGACTTGTTTCAACACTTTGCTAGGGTGATGAGAACAAAAAGAGTTTACTCTAAAAAATGAGTCTAGGGACTGCTTGCTTGTTTATGGTACCTAAAGGACTAAAAAGTCTATAAGAGTTTGCTGGACTATTATGAACTCAGTGTCCCACCATCTCCTGCTATGTTAGTGAGTGATGGGAAAGGTTTATCGGATAGTAGCCTAGAGTTTTGAAAAGTAGTAAGGCTTACTAGAAGTTTAGTGGAGTCGCCAGGTGGATTGTCAGTTGTTTGAGATATACTTGTATGGTCCACCACCAGAAATGTCAAAGCCAATCTAAAGGAGTGTTTTTTGGGGTTTTTTGAGTTTTATGTGCCTACAAGGTTTGGAAGAGTTTCCTATAACTGACTCATCATTTTGCTAAGATGGTGAAAGAGCTATTTTCTTCTCTTCAAACAATCTCTAAGTTTACTAAGCTTGATTGAGACTTCGGGAGTTACTAAGATGTACTTAGATTGCCACTAACTCGGAAGGTCCTACTGTGAGTGTCACTATGTTAGTGAGCAGTGGGATAAGTCAATCAGATAGTATTCTTAAAGGCTTCTAAAGATGAGGGAAACTAAGCTTTTAATCACTCAGTGTCCCACCGTGATCGCCATTATGTTAGGGTGGCGATGAGGTGGCTAAATCAGATGGAATTCTAAAATTTAGCAAGGTAGTAAGGCCTACCGGAGGCTAGTGGAGTCGCCAGGTGGATTTTTAGTTGTTTTGAGGTATATTTGTATGGTCCACCACCAATACTATCAAAAACCAATCTAAAGGAGTTTTTTGGGGTTTTTCTGAGTTTTATGTAGTCCTGAGGTTTGGAAGAGTGTCCTACAGCTGAGTCATCATTTTGCTAGGATGGTAAGACAACCAGATTCTACTCTTCTAAGTTTGACTGAGATTTTGAGAGTTCCTAAGGGATACCTAGGATGTTTTGACTCAAAGTCCCACCGTGATCGCCATTATGTTAGTGAGCGGTGGGATAAGTCAATCAAACAGTATTCTTAAAAATAAGGGACTTCTAGAGTTCTAAGGTGTCCTTAAATTGTCACTAACTCAAGGTCCCACCGTGATCGCCATTATGTTAGGGTCCCGTGATTTGGCCGATTGGCTAGCCAAATGACGATGTAACATCAAACCAAGCTTTGGAGCCCAAGGACCTAGCCTTCCTGGACTCAGAGAGGGCTCTCTCTATAAGTGCAAAAGATGTCGGTGTGTTTACTTGCAGTGTTCTGATATTAGGCTAGTTATGAAGTGTGTTTTTAGTTTTTTGGTTTTTTAAGTTTGTGAGGAATGAAACTGATCAAATACATAAACTGGATAACAAGATGTAGATAAATTGGGCTATGGGGTCAAACAGGTCAAGGAAGCTTATGAGGCGATGATGTAAAGCTGCTGTAGGGCCGATTTGATTCACAATAGAAGGGATCTCTTGGCAAAATGGATTAAATGAACAATAAGTTGGTGAAAGAAAAGGGATTTCAAGTGCAAACTAGTTAATAGCAGACATAAACATGTAATAGCAAACCATTAATCATGCTAGGAATAACTATAAGCTAATCAATACATAGAAATCAAACATTCCAGCCATACATAGAGGTATAAGACCCTCTAACTTCGGGAAAAGGCTATCAGACTTTGGGGAAAACACATGAGACAAACTAACAACTCATAAACTATGCCGAAACGCCTAAACATAATCTCTAAGTCATTGGGCACTTGGACAAATAAGTTTTCATAGTTTTAGGCAAAGGGCTAGATCGGGACTAGGCCTCCTTGGTTCAACAAAATGATCAACAAATCAGTCAAAGAGAAAGTTTTATGGACAGAACTATGGGCATCTGATAGGTAGGTAGGGCAAACCATACATCCTACTCAACATACATGGAACTGATGAATAAAACTTAGCAACAACACCTTAGGTTACTAAAGAGCAGCTAAGAATTCTTTAGTATAACTAAGGGAGAAGAAAACATCAAGCTATGAAGATTCAGGGATTTTGAGGTGCCTCCATGGGCATGTCTCAAAATCAATCTTTACTGATCTATAGCAGCAAGAAAAATGAATTATGAGTGAAAACTAGAAGACAAAACAAATTAAGAAGCACTATACCATTCTACCATGTCAAGGAATCCATCAACAAGCCTTCAACATTCCTCAAAAGCATCCAAGAGGCAGTCCAAAAATCATAACTCAAGTGTATTCTTCAAAGCTCATATGACCAATGCATTAATTCTTCTCTCAAGTTCAGCCTCTGATTTACAATGAGAACCATGGGATAAAGAGGCTAGAAGGAGGAAAACCTCATGGAGCAACTAGCTATCCCATTGGCCAAGTCAAAATATCTAAACTTGTCCTTGAGGCTTTGCAAAGCCCAAGGCACAAAATATCCCATAAACTATCTAAAAAACTGCTAAAAATGGAAATTATATTGACTTTACATGATTTCCCAATGATAAAAATAGCTTAACGCACATTTGGGAAAAGCAGATTTTTGGAGTTCAAAAATTACAAAAATACTTCATATTTATGCCTGAAAAAGGTCCCCTGACTTGCTGGATGAAAATGGAAGCCTCAAATGGAAGCCTTTCCCGATGTCGAAAATGAGGCCCATGATACCTCGTTGAAAGCTCTCTGTGTCTGCTTTCCAATGCAAGTGAAATCACTCCCAATCTGATCTCTGGAAAGTCCCTAAAAACCGTACCGTGTGCAAAAAACCTTAAAATAAATAGTTACCGATATGCATGTAATGTGCAAAATGAGGCTGTTTTTCGCCAATTTGAGGGGGCGAATGATCTTCAAATGTCCTGAAAATCGCTGGAGACCTGCTCATGGAATTATGGCATCCATTGGTATCATCCTCCTCCCTTGACAACTCATCAAACTGAAATGGCGAATTTATGAGTTTTTGGCAAAAAACCCAAAAATGCCAAAAAACAAAAAGTTTCCGAAACAGGCCCAAAATTGGCATGCATGACCCTCAAGGGTCCATAGAAACATGCTCTGAAGCTGAAGCCAAAATATCAAGGGCTGATATGCTTTTTGCTTCTTTCCGTGCTAGGCGCCTCTCCTTCAACTTCTTCAATTTTTCTTGTGCCACCTTCAATTTGCGCCTGGCAAATTGATTTAGCTTCTGAAAGTGAAGAGTCCTCTTTCTCTGTAGCTCAAGATCCCTGTTTGCCTTCTCAAGCTTTGTTTCCAAATGCTGGTTAGCCCTCTCAAGCCATGCTTCCTTGTTTTCCTCAATTTCTTGCTCAAAGAGGGCAGTGAGAGGAAAGGCTTCGAATTGAGCTTGTTCTTCTACTCTCTGTTTCTCCAAGGCTCTTCTAAGCCCGATGGTCCTAGGCCTCTTTCGCCTAGGCTGGTCCTCCTCCTCTTCATCATCAAATTCGCCAATAAGCTCTTCAATTCTTACTTGCGCCTTTTCTGCCTCTTTTTTGTACTTGATTGCCCTTGCTTCATGAATGGCTGCATGATACTTCATTTGTTTGTTTTCAACCTCCAAGAAGTGGTTAAAATTCCTCGCCCTTTGAAGATCTTCTTGTAACACTTCAATTTTCCCTTCTTTGTGAATGAGGAGGTTTTCAAGGATGCGGGCCTCGTTGTCACTGTCATCGCTTGGTATAGGGATGACAGCTGATTTACCTCCATGCTTGGCACTTTCTCCAACTGCACTTTTGCCTTTGAAGGCCAATCTAGCGCTTTTTCTCCTTGGCAAGCTTGTAGTTGTCTTTGAAGTAATTTTTAGGTTTTTCTTGATACTGTTATGGTGTTTCCACTTACAGTCCTCTGTTATCCTGCCAGTTCTGTGATTCACTGTTGTCGAATCCCGTCGCTCTTCAATCCCTCTCTGTCTCCGTCATTGCTCTCTTTCAGACATTTCTGCGAGCATTGTCATTTGTCTTGTTATTCTTTTCTGACTGCTGCTCATTGTTCTATTATTACCAATGATTTACCACCATGCCTTAAGGTCCCATTACCACGCCACATCCTTCTCCTTGGTTGTCTCTGCCTTCTTTTCACTGGCTGTAGTCAGACCATCTTATTTTCTGAGGGTCATGCCGAGATAAGCACCAGTCATGACAGCCAGGGTTACACACAGACTGAGGCAAGGCATCGCCATGCTGTTCGGAATGAATCCCATGAAACTCCTTTCTTCTCCAGCTAGTGTAAGAAGATGATTTTGATCAAGGAATGGTGAAAGAGAGAAGGGATTTGCTGAGGTGGAGCTTTCTTTTGGACAGTAGCTGCCATTTTCTCTATGCTTTTGGACAAAAAGTATGGAAGGTTTAATTGCCTGCTTCTGGTAAAATGCATCAACAAGCGAATATGATAGGCAAAAATTTGGCTAAACCTCCCTTCACAAGTGAAATATCTCATTATGGCTTTCATCAGTGGAGCATAACTGTCAAGAAGATAGGAGAAGGGGAAAATAGCAGTGATGGTTTCCCTATGTTCAGGCTTGATGAAAGGTTTATAATCCTCCAGATCAAGATGCGCTTGTTTAAACCACTTTTCACCATGATACGAGATCTTGGTAGCTTTGGATACATACCTTGGAGAGATTTTGAAGTCAAGACCTGCTAACTGGAAGTGTTTGTCTTTGAATCTCAAAGCGCACAAATGTGTAAGTGGCGAGAAACTCTTGACTTCCTCTATCCTCTGACAGAAATCAAGACAGCCTACCTCATGGAAATTGAAAAGATCGAGGGAATTTATACTGATTTTCTCTATTGAGATAGGTGCATATCTCTTATGTTTTCCGCCTCATGGATCTCGTTTTGAGGCATTCCGACTTGAAATGTTGAAGATAACACTGTTTTCAATAAACAGTATACTGCTGCCTGATTCAACTGTCAAACACGCTGATAGTTATGGACTTCGTGATTTTGAATAAATGCAAATAATGTTTCTGAATAAGCTACTCGCACTTTATTAACAATGTTCTTTAAATCGATACATCATTACAAATGTTTTAATAATGGTACCAGGCACTACACAAATGAGATTCCCTGTGCACATTTTTGAACAATCACCCCTCTTGTGACTTTGTTAGAGGCCAGCCTACATTGTTATTTGTGCTTTCAAACAAAACTTGAATATGAAAACCCTGCTCTTTAGGTCATTCACCTTGAAGAATACCTCTGTCAATAGATTTCTGTAGAGACCATACAGTGGAAGGAAAGGAGACCCTTTGGTTATGTGAAAAATCAGCCCACAGTGTTAAGGAAAACACCTTTCACTAGTGACCTTTGAGAAGTCAATCACCACCTTTATACCTCTGCCTTTGATGTCGAAATCCAACATTAACAACCTCTGTCTTTCACTATGCTGTTTACCTTTGAAAATCTCTGTCAACAAGTCTTCAACATGATACAATATGGTTTCTAGGAAAGGCAGACTTAAGCTGGATGTATAACCAATGCACAGTGTTTTTTAGGAAATATACTCTCTGCTTGTGAGTTTAAGAGATCAACATAATACCTACACCTCTGTTTTAATATCAAATGCAATCACTAAGCACTCTGCCCTTTAGACAGTGGCCATTTTCCCTTGTGAAGTTTTGAGAAATCCAACACCACTTTGGTACCTCTGCCTTTAATGTCAAAATCTAACCATCAACAATCTCTGCTCCTCAGTGTACTGTGTACTTCTGGCTTCAAATGTTAAACTTGATCATCAACAACCGTGCCTTCTAGAACATGGCCTTATTTCACCCTCATCATTCCTCTCGTCAACAAATCTGTTAATGATATAATATAGTGTATTAAAGAAATGTGTCTCAGCTTGGGGAAAATCATTGCAATGCTGGTTTTTAGAAAACACCTTCTTTGCTTGTGAGTTTAAGAGAGCCACCCAAATACCTGCACCTCTGTTTTACTGTCAAATTTCAAACACTAACAAACTGTTCTTCAGAAAAAGGCCCCTTTCCTTGTGAAGTTTTAAGAGAACAAAAACTCAGACAACAAGTTTGATGGATGCTCGCTTGAAAGGATGAAAGAAACCCTGGATAGCTTGGAAAAGTCGCGCGGCAACCTCTGGAGAAAACCCGTCGCGCAGGAGATCTTGTTGGGTCGGCCTGTCGTGTGGTTGGGCGGCCTCCTACAGGCACGTCGCGCCCACCTACAGGCACGTCGCGCCGACGAATAAGGCCTTTGTAAAATGCTGCCTGTGCATCGCCGCGCCTAAATCCGTACGTCGCGCGGCCCTAACCTAAAAACTTCAATTTGCATTGAAAAAGTGCAGATCCTTGACACATTTGCGGAAGTTGGCTTTGAATTTTCGACAATGACCTTCGTACTCCCCTATTTCATTCTTTTGACACTCCTTCAACGGCTACTTTCATTTTTTATTTAAAATACAAAAATAAAGACCCCATGGCTATCTTTGAACACAGTGAAGTTTTTCGTTCAAACAGTGGCATTTCTTTGCTGTGAGAGTTAAAGTCTTTATTTGCGCTCTTAGTTTCTTTATAACTGCAAATATTTAAACTTTGCCGGTCCTATTTGGACTTGATGAGACCTCTTCCCTTCTTAAATGATACAAAACTGTGTTTGCACAAGTTGCTTTTTTAAACAGTGATAATCCTTCGAATTTGCTTTGCCTATTCGTGGAGTTACATGCCTGTTCTCATAAGAGAGATATTTCAAACCTCGACTTTGTCCCTCTTTTTGGCGTTTTAGGTGACAATGTTAACAAAGAAAAGGTCATTAAAAAACTGTCAAAGGTGTTTGAAAGTCGTTTTTATCACTTTCAATGTGATTGCCCGTGTCACTCCAACTTGTTAATACCGCTATCGCACTTATGTTTCCTTTCTCCTTGGACTGTAAGTGCCTTTTCTACTTCTCAAGCTTTTTATAACATAATTCTCTGCTTTACAACTCACTGTGTCACATCCCTGCCACTGTTTATTTAATACTGTATCTTTGTGCTAAGTATGCCCTCTAGAATGATGACAATTGTGTTTGTTTTTAAAACATATAAAAAGTGGTGACTCATCACAACCAACTTCCTCTGCTTATTCATAAGATTGAATACCACTTGCCTCCTCCATCTGAAAGACAAGCTTGTGCAATATGAAAACATGACTCTTTGATACATAGTCATTATTTTGCTCTGGTCATTGTGTTACCTCTTTTTGCCCAAAGAACCATTTCATAACTGAACTATGTTCACTGTTTTCCTCTCTTGGTGATTTTTAGCAAGGAAGGGCTATTCATAATGCACCAAAACATTTGAAAGCTGTAAACACCATTTCTTGAAAGGCGCTTCTTTGGACCTTTGGTGTATGATATTGTTTTGTTTCTTGACCCTTTCTTCAAGGAGACAGTCTTCTTTTTGGTATCAGTGGCACACATATATTCAATATTGTCTCTTTCCTACTGTAGGTATAGCCTGACAGATAGTTCTTTGAAATAGGAGTACCAATACCTTTACATTATCAGCACTATCATTCATCTGTGTAATGATCTTTATTCCTTTATGGTATCCTTCCACTGGCTTTCTTGTATCATTCAGTTTCAGCAACCTGCAGTAGCTTTGGCCCTCTACTCATGCATGGAGAGGCTCTTCATCAGTTAAGGTGTCCGGAGACTTTTTGACCACTATGTTCGACACAGCCTTTCTCTGAATGTGGTGGTAAGTAAACTTCTTGAAAAACACCAATCTTAGCATCTTTACTTGCAAGCATCACTGTGTTTTTAGAAGAAAATGCTAGCCACAGTGACATTGTTCTAAGGGTGACTGAGAAATTTATCATTTGGATTGTTTATCTCATGACCTGTTACTTGACAAAAACTTTTTGTGACTATGAAGGTCAGTGCATTTGAAAAAGCTAATGGCTTTCTTTCTGCCTGTGTAATGGCATTGGTTAACAGTCTCTATTCCATTTGATTTTGAACAAAACATGCTTCTTATGATTTGGATGTTTACTGATGACAGGTCCTTCTAAAGTTCAACAATTCATATGGTTTGCAAGTTTGAAATGAGCTCCTTTATCAGGCCAAACTCCCCTTTCTTTTGAGCTTATCATATTTCCACTATATTCCTGTTATGGTCATCAATTACCTTCATGAAACCTGAAGATATTGTTTCATTGTTTCAGTAAAGGCAAACCTGGACTTTTGCAACCTTCTGAGTCAACACTGGTCTGCGCCCTCTGCTTATGTATGAAGGAGGCGCCCTAACCCTCTGCTTGTAAATGAAGGAGGTTCTGGGCCTTGACAATTTTACCATTTTGCTGAGATAGTGGCGACCCTTTCTTACTGTGATTTTCATGCTGGAAAGAGCTGTAAGGTCCTGATGAGTGACTTTTGTTTTGCAGCTTCATCTCAGGCTCACAATACATTTAGAAGCAGCTGTTCCTCTAAGTGTAGATCAAGCAATTCCTCCTGAGATGAAGTTATATTTCCTGCTTTTGTAGAAACCATAGAACATTGTGAAAAACCTACTAGTCAGCTTGAGATTGGGCTTTATGCAGTGCTGAGACCTAAGGAATATGAGTGGCGCGACTTAAGGCTGTTTGTCAATTTCATTTGCAAATTAAGGGATCAGTCATGGTAGGTCTGCTGCAGATGGAGGCTTTTTTGGCTTTTTGATGATTGCCAAAGGTGAAATGTCCTAAACGCCACTTCCTAACATAGGGGAGACTTTTGAAACAGATGTGGATTTGCCTTTTAAGGCTGATGGGCAGACTAATAAGGCTGAAGCTAGATAGGATTGTGATATGAGGTTTTTGATGTTGCTAGGGGTGGACTGAATAGGTAGAAAGGCGAAAAAAGTTTTGGGAGGGTTTTCTGGATGACATATTGACATAAGGAAATCAGTTTCTAGAAAACTCAGCTGAAGATATAGTCATCACTAACATGTAAAAAATACTGATGGCTAACAGTTCGCAGACAAGAGAATAGGGTACCAGGTACTCTCAACAAGGTATTACTATACAAGTATATTCAAGGATGCCAAAAATTTTGTGAAAGGGTGTGATAACTGCTAAAGGATGGGCCAACCACTGCAATCAGACGAGATGTCGTTACAACCTCGAATAGTGTTAGAGCCATTTGGGAAGCGGGCCTTGGATTTCGTAGGGGAAATTAATTCTCTATCATAGTAGAGGTAATACATATTGGTCTGTACAAATTACATGAAAAATTGGGTTGAAGCAAAGGCACTAACTAGAGCTACAGAGCATGCTATTTCAGACTTCCTGTTTGAAGATATTTTTGTTCATTTCGGAATACCCAGGGAGATAGTGACATATGGGGGGGGCCAATTCACATCTCATCTGATTCAGAAGCTGGTTGAAAAGTATGGAATTCATCACAGGATCACTTCACCTTATCATCCACAAGAACATTTCCAAATGGAGTGTACCAACAAAGTTATTGAGGGAATTTTGACAAAGACAGTAACTAGCCACCGAAGAAATTGGGCTAGAAAAATTCCAGAAGTATTGTGGGCTTACAGAAAAACATGGAGGAATACTATGGGCTTCTCACCATATGAATTGGTTTATGGTAAGAATCCTTTATTCCCCATATAGTTCGAAATAAAAAAACTGAGAACAACATTACAGTTAAATATGGATTTGAGCATAGCACAAAGACAAAGGTTGAAGTAGCTCAATGATTTGGAGGAGAAATGGCTAGCTACCATTCAATAGACAGAGATCATTCAATAGAAAAGAGCTAGATGGCATGACAGGTTCATTAAAAAGAATAAATTTCATAAAGGAGATTGGGCACTCTTGTATGATTCAATATTAAAGGATTTCAAGGGCAAGCTCTGCACCATATGGCTAGGTCCTTACGAAGTAGATATAGTCATTGACAATGGAACTGTAAAATTGGTTACCATTGATAGTGCTAAGACATCGTTACTGGTTAATGGGTACCGTCTGAGGTTATATCATCAACCTACTTCGAAGGATTCATTTATTAACATTGTGCCAACTCTCATCTTCATGTTACAACAACAGGGGGACATTCCCCTGTGTTGCCCGAAATTTGATTTTTCAATAAGTGTAACAACTGAAAACCACTTTTGTGGTGGCTGTTACACCTGTTGAATATAGATATATAGATATATATATATAATAATAATAAGAATGATAAGAATCTGACTGTGAAAACCTCTTTTGGGGCATAGTCAAACAATCTGGTAACAGTTGAATAGAACTTTTGTGGCAGATGTTACACTCATTTTTTTCAGAGCATCATCCTTTTTTTCCTACATATTCTACATGATGTTGTTACACATTTGTTTTTAGTCTTTTATTTTTCTTAACAATAATGTTTTATGAAGGATAACACATTGGTTGTCTTGGCTTTTACATATGTAATAGCCGACAGCTGTCAACAACGTTTTGAACCTTGGCCACCATCCTAACACACAACAATCATTACGATAGTTTGAAGGTGACTGCCACGACCATTGGAGAAATTGCACCATCACATCAATTTCTTCCTCCATGTATTTTCAGGTACGTCACTTAAAAGGTAACATTATCATCCTCTAATATTTGATGATTATGGCAAGTTAATGACAATACTTTTTTACGGCCATGGATTGATGTCATCATTAAAGTTGGGAAAATGAACCTTATCATAATTATGAACAATCCGTTAGCTTTTAAAGCCATCATTAATCCTGCAATTTACCAAATTTAATACCATAGCAACCAATCGTGACTAGATATTGTCAAAAAGGAGATTTGTACGTGAAGTACGAAGCTCTCCATAACTAGGCATTAGCAGAAAGAATGTGTGGTTACGAACCATCAATTCAAAACCTTTTCACCTCTCAATCACTATGACATTCCATCATCTTCCTTAGTTGGAAGCTCTTGCACCATTGGTCGAAAATTCTTAACCTAAAGATAACAGAGCAGGTTGTTGTAATACAATGAGTAGTGCATTGATGTCGTGGCTAACTGAGCTAAAGTAATTATTCAGGTATAACAACTCAAGATGGGGGGATATGTGGTGTGGCACGAACCAGATTCTATTAAGGCATTACAAAATTTTCTGGAGGTGTATCATATATTCAAGTATGTTGGGTGGCTCGATTATTTTCAAATGCAGAAGGGTTCAGACGAAGAAATTGTGATCAAGTTCACTGAAAATTTGAACAACTATCAGACCGAAGTCAGGAGTTTTCGTATTGAAGTAATGGAGGAGATTGTTTTCCGAGTAACAACACTACTGTAAAATGGAAAAAGGTAGTTCAATAGAAATGTCAAGGATCCTGTTAGGGTCCCGTGATTTGGCCGATTGGCTAGCCAAATGACGATGTAACATCAAACCAAGCTTTGGAGCCCAAGGACCTAGCCTTCCTGGACTCAGAGAGGGCTCTCTCTATAAGTGTAAAAGATCCTTCTCTAAAAGAGGATTTCCTTGAAGGTGAGGAGAATCTTGAGAAGAAAGGAAGAGGGGTCGACAAGCTGTCACTTCCCCAACCTTGGGCAGATGTTTCTCTAAATTTGATAAAATATATCACCTGTGAAGAGAGGTCCATGGTTTTTTTTAATTATCATTTCCCCTTATTGAGCCATATTCAGAATTAACAAAAAATTAACCTTCCATATTTCCTGCTGGGAAATATCAATTAGATGGCTGCAGTAATCAAAACGGAAGCACACATAGAAGCTTGTGTTACCAGTCACGGTCTCATCAAGTTAATTGTGTTGGATGCTTTGAACTAGCAAGGAAAGATCTGGGAGGAGTTCAAATGGAAGAGGCCCAGAACAAGTAAAGGAAAACAAGCTCGTACTTCAGGAGAGAGTTAGGAGGAAGCGAGAAGCCAAAATCGATCTTATGAGGTCACAATTGAGAAAAGGCTCCTTGATAAGCCAATTCGAGAGAAATGACCTAAGAAAAGGGTGAAATTCAGCATGCCTGCGAAGCCATCATCTACAGTTGAAGAGAAGGAGGTGGAAGACCTGAAAGAAGAAGAAGAACAACCTCGATCAAAGGAACCCTCCTCGTTAGGTAGGGATGAAACTCAGTCCCTGCTTATAGAAATTGAGAATTTAAAGAAATAAAATGAAAAACTAGGAAATCAAAAGCCTCAGGGTTAGATACTCTAGCTGAAGTTGTTAAGAAAGTTGGGGGGGAGAGAAAATTATAGGTTCAGTATGTGTGGCATGTTCCCAAGAATTAGCAGCAAAAGGATACAAATTTTATCAGGAAAGCACCTGCTTGAGGGAAACCCAAACAGAACCTTGGGAGGCTACTCCAAAATAGCCCGCTGAATATACCGCTGCTCCACAAGAACTAACAGTTAAAGCAGAGCCTCCCATGGTAATTGACCTAGAAGTCAACACACAAGAACCTATATAGACCAATGCTATTATAGAGGAACCAATAGTGGATACATAGGTTGACCAAAGCGAAAATAAGAGGACTGCTACATAAGAACCCACCGATGACATTGTTGTTCCACAAGAACCACCATATAACATAGAGCAATCCCACCCAGAGAGGTTGTCACACCCACAGTTGATATTGCATGTTGTGGAACATTGGCCCTGATGAGGGATGGAATTATGAGAATACTTTATTATTCTCTGAGTTACAAAAGTGGAAGCAAGAGGCACTCTCCCTTCAAGAGGGAGTGATCTCCCTAGATTTACATCAAAAGAAAATAAGTGCCCTACAATAAATATGGGCATAGAAAGAATTGAAGAGGAGCTTGGGGGAATGGAAACAAAAGGAAGCTGCAAAGAATCAGGAGAAACAACTGCTACTGTTATAGCAGTAGGTTTTGGATTTGACTGTTGATAAATAGAAGCTTCATGATCTTGCCTCCAACTTGTTGGGGTGTAGGTGTCCTTCCTTGTCCTACCCTATTTTTCTTTGGGAGCATTGTTATTTATTTCAGTTGAAAGCTATCATGGAAGACATGCCTTATGTGGGTACTTCTACCTACACTTTTCTTGATGTTTTTCGCACCAACAATTTTGATGAACAAAGCTTGATGTGCGAGCTGTTTCTACATAATATTACTTGTGAGGATGTCAGAATGGGTATGGTAGAAACTATATCCTCATATATGGGAGACCTACAGTTACGAGCCTTCATTTCATTCATGAGAAATCAAATCGAGTGGCATCTGTTTGCGAAATCAGTGAAGACTAACGAAAATAAGACATCACTATGGATTAGAGAAGAACAAGGGTCGCTAAATTGAGTTGTGAATTTAATTTTTTTTTAGTACTCCATGGTTGAGATAGCCAACTGCTACCTACAAAAGAAGAATCGTGGAGTTATGTCTCAATAATTTTTCACAGATGAAGAGTCGAGCACTGATAGGGTGCATCAAGTGCATCGAAACATATAGTGTGGAATTGCAGGAAGGGGATCCTTTTGTATTCCAAAATTTTGTAGTTGTTGTTACACATATACCATAATACGCCCAGGTGGTAAAATCCATTGGCGCCTTCTAAATTGGATTGAAATTTAGATTTGCTTTGATATGGTTTCCAGTGGAAGAATACCAAGACCACTATGTGTTGAGCAATCACAAATAAGAGTCCTAGCCAAGACAATTGTTTGCTACTCAGGGGTACAGGTCTTCAGATGAAGACACAACTGAAACCTACGACTTCACCGAGATGCATCAGAGGTGTAATCCAAGGAGCTGATATTTTTGCATGAGGACATGCAAGCACTTTAGCGCGAGGGATGTAATATTCCAAAATGGAAAAGACAAGAATATAGAACATTTACAACATTCCAAATAAGAAAAACATGAATATAACACTAAAATCTAGAAAATGCTGGAAATATGTTGCAACTAGAAATTACATCACGACATTATAATCATGAGCAGAAACAGTTGAGTCATATCATTATAAAAAACATCAAATATAAAGTACACAGTGCTCCAAATAAGATGCACTCAAGCCAACAAGAAGTGGCTGAAACACACTAATGAAAACTAGCACTGGGAATGTTGTGATGCTATTGCTGTTGTTGCTGGAAACTACTTCTATTGGGAAGAAGAACCATGTGTGGGAGGCTTCTAGATTTCTCAGAAATATCTGGGATTTTAACCCCGCACTCTGCTAAAACAACCCAGAAATGGTTTGGCCATATTTTAATTTTGGGTTTTCGGCCCTTTTTAGGTTGCCAACTACACCCCTGTTGGCTGACTTACGCACTCCTCCTGGGTAACTATTGAGATGTGGCTAAACTGATGATATAACTATTGCAATAACACCCAATCATATCAATACATGAATGGATGATCCCTTCTCTAGATTCTTAAGTTAGAAATGATCCAGGCTTTGACCACAGAGTTCTAAATCCATCATGCAAAAAGCACACCGTATCACCCATAGGCAAATGGTGTGGTTGAAGCCTTTAATAAAATATTGGAGCAAGCATTGAAAAAGGTCTACAATTCCGATCACAGTGATTGGGAAGTATGTGTCCCATCGATTCTATGGGCTTATTGAACCACCTGCAAAAAGCTCACTGGGAAAAATCCTTTTAGGATGGTCTACGACAAGGAGGCCATTATGCCAATGGAGTACATTATTCCTAGTCTGCGTATCACTTCAGTTATGAACATGGCAGACCCTGACATCATGGAGGACTGCTTAGCACATCTTATGGCTCTAGGGGAAGACCGGTTCCTGGCTAACTTCCATCAACAGGTGCAGAAGGTCTGGGATAAAGCCTGGCATGATCGACATATTCACCAAAAGACCTTCGCGCTAGATGAATTAGTCCTCTTATATGATAACCAATTTGAAAAAAATCCAGGGAAGTTCCGATAGCACTGGCTTGGCCCCTATATGGTTAAGGAAATCACGGATGGTGGAGTTGTTTGGTTAGCTACCCTGCGCGGCGATGTCCTGCCAGGCTATGTCAATGGTAGTCGACTCAAACCATATTGGATAAAATGACTACAAGATCGGAGCAGCTATGAAGATGCACATGATGAACCTACCAGTGTAGTGACTTGGGACGAGTCATAAGATTGTGTTGGGGGACTGTTGGAATAGGGTATCCTACAAAGATGCGAAACTGGTCCATTTTGCATATTTCTGATTATATTTAGTATAGCGCAGGGGGTTTGGGGTGGGTCAAAGCCCTTAAAGCATTGTAAATTGGTCAAGGGTAGATCAAGAGTCCACAAACCATGGTTTGTAAACCATTGGATGCATAGGCTAAAATAGTATAAGTAGTTGAACCTTGTTGAGTTGTAGGAGAGGCTAAGAATGATACGAGATTGTTGCTAAGTGAAAATCGATAGATTTGGTTAGGGTTTTCGCGTAAGGAATCCTGCTACTGTTGCACGGAGGGCCTCTGTCCTGATGTGTGTGGACCTTGTTGCTGTGTGCGCAGGTTGGGTTTTGGGGTTTTGTATGTAGATCTAAAAGAGTAATGAATGTGGAAGTATTATCTGAATCCACTAGAATTGTTGTGATATGAATTTGTGACGTCTTGATTACTTAGTATATGTTGTTGTTTTATTGTTTTAGGTTGTGAACATACTTGTGTACTTATTTATGTTGTGATCTGGGCTTGTTCTACTTGCTTCATACAAGAATATCTGAAATAGTTGTGTATCGTTATATGAATTCTCGATATGTTAAGTTCTGTGAGTAATATTTTCTTTTGTGCACATGGATGCGAAGGGAATCTAGGCTCGGTGATACTGGATCAGGTCACATTCAGGGTGAACACAGTTCTGCTTCACTTACCTACCCTCTCCTAGGGTGCGGAAACCTGGTTCCAGCACCCACCCATACTACTTCGGGTGAGACTTTGGCTTGCATAAGCAGGTCATTGCCGAAAGGGCCAATAGTATCGGGGTTTATTGGCAAACCTTGAACATCCTAACCTGGGTCAGGACTCCTCGAGCCAACAAATGGCTCTGTTGCTGGGACCTGGAGCATTTTGAGAGAGGGATTGGGTAATGCCAAGGCCATACTGAAAGCTGAAGAGGAAGGAAATTGATGAATGGTTTGAATAGCAAGTTTAGGAATTCTCCATAAAAGAAAATCGAAGTAAGAGGTTGACCACCGAAGAGTGGAAGAATAAGTACATTTTCACAGAGATCTACGAGATATTCTTTTTAACGATCGCAATTGAGCTCTAGGATTGGCTCGCAAGTCTGGTCGAGTTCCAGAAGTGTTGGAGGGATGAGCGAATCATAGATTGGACCCCCGAACTAATCCAACAGCTAGAAAAAACTGGTAACACCATCATTCGCACAGTGGACCATTGGGTAGACAGCGTGTTAGGAGGATTTGTAACATAATTTTCCATTGATCATTTTTTCTACTACTCTGAAACAGAGCGAAGATTCTTCACGGGATTTCGAGGTAAGTTCCTGCAGACTTTTCCATTATTGATCAAGATATTATTGTGCGAAAAGAGTATTTTGTGTAGCCATACCGAGTGAATGAACTCTGATCTGAACAGGAGTACAATGTGGAGTGGCGAGTACTATAGGGCCAACATAGAAGGAGATCGATTGGTGTACAGTCTAGTAAGGGAAGCAGTTGCGTAGAATCATCCAACCACACCACTTTCAAATCAGCCTAGAGGTAAGAAATCACTGACCCCTCTGCCACCGGAAGATGACATGGCTGCACACATGAAATTACCAACCTCTAAGGGTGTAGGGGATGAAGATATGGATCAGTTTTGGTTTGTCACGGGATCGGTATGGACTGCGCAAAACATGGTTAGTGATGCAGTGAAAAGGGCACAGTTGTCCCTTGCCTTCGAAGGAAGAGCGTTGGACTAGTACATGGGATACATCGGCCAAAACGCAAATGCAACCATTGAAGAAATTAAGAACACCCTGAAACAGTAGTTCAAGAAACCTAAGTCATACTCCCAAATCATGGTTGATCTAAAGGATTTCAAGCAAGGACCTTTTGAATCTATGTGGGAGGCCAATAAACGACTAAAGAAGGTGATCAGAGAAGGAGGATTCAAATATGATTAAAGACATCACACAGAATGGTTTATTGCCATGTTGTTGCCACACCTACGCGTACCTATGGGGCACCAAAATTTCGAATCATAGGAGAAGGCCTTGGAAGGTGCCATGAAGTTCAAAGCTAGACCTTGTGACAAGACTCAGCTAGGCATCCAACAGATCCAGGGACAGCTGGAAGCGATGCATGTAGAGATCCAAAACCTGCGAAAGAAACAAGGGGTAGATGCTATCCCTGAACGATGGTGCATACGATTCCGAGTGAATGGCCACACCAAGGATAACTTTACCCTATTACCAGAGTATGTGCAGGCTGGGGGACCAAGCCCACTGCGCCCTAGGGATTCTGTGGGTCCTAGGGGGCCAGTGCTCTGGTGCAATGATTGTCGCGTTGTAGGACTGCATGATACTAACCACTGTCCCTGCCTCACTGCATACATTCCAGAGGTAAAGCAGCAATGGTGTCGGTTCTTCAGATCGATGGGACATGATGAATAGAACTGTTGGACATGTGATTTGATGATTAATTGAGGAAACTTATATAGGGTACAATAAAACCCTGCATCACCAAGGACCCCCGTAGGTATAGGAGGCTCCCCATCAAGGGGCAGGGGAGGAGGACGCAGTGGAAGTGCAGGATGGGGACGAGGTCAGCTAATCTGCTATAACTGTGGAGAAGCAGGACATTTTGCAAGGGACTGCCCGAACCCCACTAGGAAATCCTGCTAATATGACAGACATCTGGACCATGGAATTGAAGATTTCCCGATCTTGATAGCAAAAATGTAGGAAAAGTAGCTAACACCTACGTAGAATGTATAGAGAGTTAATGCTGAGCTACGAAGCAAGGATCCGACTGTGAATGTGGTGATGCGCAACAGGATAGCCACCAGGAGACCTGAGGAGGAGGCTGCGATGGAACCTCTGAGCCATCAAGCCGCTATCAAACAAGAAGGCTTGGACCTAAAAAGGGTAAAAGAAACATTAATCACAACTTGCAAAGACTTTGCTGAGACAGAAGAAAATACTGTTCGGCCACCTGCGACCCTCAAGGCAGATGCGGAGGTTGAGCCCTTTTTGCAGGCATGTATGAAAGCGCTACACAACCCAAAGGCTATGGAGAACCTTCATGCGTTAATAAATAGCTGCGCAGCATGGCCCAATATAACCCTGGAAGTCAAGGATGTGCACAAACTATACAGGTATAATAAACGCACTGATAGAGAAATGCGGCTGTCTGTGTAGATCGGTGACTACGAAATGAGCCAGGTTATTTTGGAACTAGGGTCAAATGCGAACGTGTTACCTAAGTAGACTTATCTACGAATGGGAGAACATAAGTTGGAATGGTCCATTATTCAGCTGCGCATGGAAAATCAACAGAAAATCATCCCGGAAGGAAGGTTACCCAAAGTTGTGGTGGACATCACAGGAGTAAAGGCCCATGCTGATTTTGAAGTAATAGAAATTGTAGAAGATGTGGACCTCTCTTGGGATTGGATTGGGCCAAAGATATGGGTGCTATCATCAACATAAAGAAAAGAAGCATGGTGTTTGAGAATAACGTCACAAGGGTGATAGTACCATTAGATCCTGCAGAAGGTGAACGATATACAGAGCTGGTATGCGATGAAGAGGAGGTGGATCACGTTTACAAGTTGACTGTGTGGGACGAAGACTGGATCAACCCCACAGTGGAAGGAGTACTCTGTTGGGAAAAGGATATTGAATTATTCTCTGACTCTGATGGGGAGATGGATAATTGGCAAAATTGGTTGCATGATGTCTCAGCATTGCGATGTCTTCGAGTCACCAAGGACTTCCGCTGCATTTCCTCGGAGGTAAGAGACCTACCCTACTTTAATGGTTTTTGTAGCATTAGGGAATTTTTTCGCGCATTCGAAGTTGAGGTTACCAAAGAACGAAGGATATGGGCCCTTAATCTATCAATGTGTGCAACACCTGCAAGATGGTGGGAGATGCACAAAGGGGCGCTCTAGGACTGGGAGGACTGTCGGGACATGATGCTCCTCCAATTTGAACCTCTAGTAAAGGTGTGGGTCGAGATGTTCCTTGGCCCAGGGGAACCGCTTAACCACTTGCTAGCCTGGGTCAGGGAATGGGGTGACCGGGCTATGGAAGAATGGGTTCACTTGTTCATTCACGCGTTAGGTCCAATCCCAACTGCGTGGTACTTGGATGCGGAGCTATATGAACGCACCCACCACTGCGAAATTCTGAGGGATGAATTTGTTGAGACATTTGGACTCATAGGGGGGTCAGAAGCAACTGATGAAGCTTTGTAGGGCATAGATACATTTGTGATTAAATAACCTAGCTCCACTAAAGCATTTGGGGCACTGACATGGGAATCGCAGATGCAGGATATTGTCAACTGTCGCAGCTT
This sequence comes from Pinus albicaulis, assembly GCA_034641835.2. Classification (NCBI taxonomy): domain Eukaryota; kingdom Viridiplantae; phylum Streptophyta; class Pinopsida; order Pinales; family Pinaceae; genus Pinus; species Pinus albicaulis. The sequence continues at coordinate 24,300,147 of CM076575.1, forward strand.
GGTAAGGGAAGAAAGTGAAGAAGACCTGTGGTTTGTCTCTATCCTGGAGTCACAAGGAGAGCGCCTCATTGCAGGACCCCTGCTGTAAGAGGTGGATGTCGCTAAGCCCCTCAGGATGCGCAAAGTTAATATTGGGATGGAATAACATCCTAAGTTGGCTAAGATTGGGGACTATTGGGATGAAAATACAGTAAGCAAAGTGGCCGAGTTACTCACCGAGTACCAAGACTTATTCCAAAAAAAAATTTTAGAACTAAAGGGAATCACAGGGGACTTAGGAGTCATGCATATCACTCTCAAACCAGATGCTCGGCCCGTAAAATAGGGACCCTATAGGTTGAATCCCAAGTATAAGAAAAAATTCAAGAGCTTGATAAAATGATTGCTATGGGTATCATCGAACCTTTCGAATAGTCAGACTGGGTTAGCTCGATGGTGGTTCAGGCGAAAAAGGCTAAAGGGGAGATTCAGATCTGCATGGACCTACACAAGCTGAATGATGCCTGTGTTCATGACCCATTCCCTACACCATTCTCAGACGAAATTTTGGATAGCGTGGGGGGACAGGAAGCATACTCTTTTACAGACAGATTCTCTGGGTACCATCAGATTAGAATCGCTCCTGAAGACCACATAAAAACCACATTCGCCATGAAATGGGGCTCTTTTCAATATACTATCATGTCGTTTGGTCTCAAGAATGCCCATGATATTTTTTCACGAGTAGTGGTTGCGGTGTTCAAAGAATTTATCCACAAGTTCCTAGAAGTATACTTCGATGATTGGACCGTCTTCAGCCTGGTGAAGGCACAAGTATCTAACTTGCGCATGATGTTGGATGCCTACCGAAAGCATGAGATTTCCTTAAATATCAAAAAGTGTATCTTCTGTGTACCCTTTGGTATCCTGCTCAGCCATATAGTTTGTCGACAATGGTTGATGGTGGACCCTGCCAAAATTGTAGTAATCATCAACTTGCCAGTACCAGCAACAGAGAAATAGCTGCATTTGATCCTTGGGCACACAGGCTACTACCAAAAATTCATTCAAGGCTATGCACTAATCACGACCCTATGGAAAAATTTCTCAAGAAGGATGTTTCGTTCTTTTGGGATGACGAGTGTCAAAAGAGCTTTGAATTACTTAAGGAAAATATGGTCTCAGCACCTATTCTCATCTTTCCGGATTGGGATAAGGTCTTTCATGTCCACATCGATGCATCAGGAATTTCTCTCAGAGCTATCCTTATGTAGCCAAGAAAGGGAGACATCGATCATCTGGTTGCCTTTGCGAGTTGGAAACTCTCGGGTGCTGAACATAATTACTCCACTACGGAGTGGGAGGGGTTGGCCATGGTGTACGCTTTGCAGAAATATTGACATTAATTATTAGGAGGACACTTCAAAAATTTTACAGACCATTCAGCCTTGAAGTAAGTGGTAAATGAGCCTGTTTGGGGGGGGGGGAATCTGTCGTTGGTTACTATTATTTCAAGAGTATGATTTTGAAATCATTGTTAAGCCAGGAAAGCTGAATGCTGGGCCGAATAACCTATCACGAATATAGAGTGGCGAAGAGCCAACCAACCTAGAAGATGGACTCCCTGATGCGCAGCTGTTTACTATTAAGGTAGTAGATGCCCATTTCGCTAATATCATTCAATTCTTGACTACCGGGATGGCTCCCCTAGAATATCTAGTGCAACAGAAGAAAGAGCTAGTTGCTCGAGCAATAGATTTTACCATCATTGCAGGTCAATTATAGAATATGGGAGCAGATGAAATATTACGGAGATATGTTCTGGAGCATGAAAGGCACACTATATTAGCAGAAGCTCATGATGGAGTAGGAGGAGGTTTCTACGCAGGAAAAGAAACGGTGGAAAAGATTTTAAGAGCTAGGTTATGGTGGCCTACCCTGCATCGTGATTCCCATGATCATTGTAAATCCTGCGATACGTGCTAATGAACAGGGAGGTCATCCCATAGGGATGAAATGCCCCTTCAACCGCAAATGGCCCTCCAAGCATTCGATAAGTGGGCCATCGATTTCATTGGACCTATCAACCCACCAGGAAAGAAGACGGGAGCGCGCTACATCATTACTACCATTGATTATGTAACTAGGTGGGCCAAACCACAAGTAGTAAAGGATTGTACTACGAGTAATACTGCGCATTTTATTTTTGAACAGATCTTGATCAGATTTGGGTGTCTGAAGATCCTCATGAGAAATAGGGGTACGCACTTCGTTAACGAAATGATCCAGGCTTTGACCACGGAGTTCTGAATCCATCATACAAAAATCACACCGTATCACCCACATGCAAATGGTGCAATTGAAGCCTTTAATAAAAACTTGGAGCAAGCATTGACAAAGGTCTGCAATTTCGATCGTAGCGATTGGGACGTACGAGTCCCGTCGGTTCTATGGGCTTATCGAACCACCTACAAAAATCTCACTGGGATAATTCCTTTTAGGATGGTCTACGGCAAGGAGGCCATTATGCTAATGGAGTACATTATTCCTAGTCTGCGTATCGCCGTAGTTACGAACATGGTGGACCCTGACATCATGGAGGACCAGTTATCACATCTTATGGCTTTGGAGGAAGACTGGTTCCTGGCTAATTTCCATCAAAAAGTGCAGAAGGCCTACGATAAAGCCTGGCATGATCGACATATTCACCAAAAGACCTTCGCACCAGTTGACTTGGTCCTCTTATACGATAGCCAGTTTGCAAAACATCCAGGGAAGTTCCGGCAGCACTGACTTGGCCCCTATACGTTTAAGGAAATCACGGATGGTGGAGTTGTTCAGCTAGCTACCTTGCGTGGCGATGTCCTGCCAGGCTATGTCAATGGTAGTCAGCTCAAACCATATCCGATCAAATGACTACCAGGTCGGAGCAGTTGTGAAGATGCACATGATGAACCTACCAGCGCAGTGACTCGGGATGAGTCACAAGATTGTGTTGGGGGACTATTGGAATAGAGTCTCCTACAAAGATGCGAAACTGGTCCATTTTGTATATTTTTGATTATATTTAGTATAACGCAGGGGGTTTGGGGTGGGTCAAAGCCCCTAAAGCATTGTGTTATAGCCCAAATCCACCTTAGGCTGAAAGAAGGTGGGATTGAGGGTAACACCAAACCACACTCAGTCTGGTAGCTAGCCCTACCAGAACAGGAGAGGGCTCTCTCCGGGTCAATCTTAGTAAAAATGTATCAATAGGCCTTGAGATGACTGAAATGAATGCTAACTTTAGGCTAGGTATATTAATCAAGGAGTTTGGAATGATTTTTTAGGGGTTTTTGTTGGAAAAAAGGAAAGGCAATTTTGGGCTTGGGGTTGAGGCCAAATTCTTGCAGAGTTCAAGTTGGGGCAGGGAAGGCAATGGCTTTGATGTCTTAGATTCAATGAATGGATAGAAAAGACTGCTAAGGAGCTGAAGAGGGCAAGAAGGTGCAAGGATTCTCCTCAAACAGATGAGAACACATAAAACTAAACAAAAGTTTAAGGCAGAGCACCAGCAAACTAATGAATTCTACCTTAGTTACTCGTTTGTTTAATTTCAGAAGAAAATAGAAGGAAAATGGCATACATATAACATTAATGAAACTTACAGATACATGAAGAAAAACATCATCAAAACTCAGAGCCACAAGGATCCCAACAAGTGCTGCAAAACCCTGGTCTTTCCTTTGCCAAAAATGCTGAAGTGTATGTACAATGAAGTGCCAAACTATTTCCAAGTATCCAACCCTGAAAATGTCTCAGAAAATATAATATATAGACCATAATAACCCCTTCCCATGCCTCTAGGGGTCGAGCTCATCCTTCTAGGAGTTGTTTCAACCAATTCTAAACATGGAACTGAAATCTAGGCAGCCAAACAACTTGCCTCTATATGCTAGGAAACTGATCCATTCACTTAATTTTCAATTTTTAGTGAATGAATCCTCTAGAACAAGTAAATGTGAGCCAAAATTACATCATATTCATCAAGTTACATCAAGATGGATCAATAATTACATCAAAAAGTGAAACTAGTCAAACTGGCCGAATTTCTGAGCTGAAAAGTAAAAATTGGACCAAAATCCTCTATGCGCTGCGCCAGAAAACTCAATGCACTGTGCCACTTTGAGCCTATTTTTGGGGCACTTCCTGAAGTCCAAATCGAGGTCATGATAGCATGTTGGAAAGCCCTGTCTGTCTGCTATCCAACCCAAGTGGAATATTTCAATTTGGAGCTCATTTTCCCCTCCAAAACTGCAATCTCCCAAGACTGGTTCCTGCTGGTGCAAAAGGTGGAAGAAAGGCCATTTTTGGTGTGTTTTTGACCCTTAAAACCATCCAGAACTTGATGAAATCTCTCAGCCATTCCTGAGCATGAATAATTTATCATAAAAAACCCAAAAATATCAATTTTTCCTCCAGAATATCTCTCAAACATAAGCGCGCGTCGAGTTGCGCGACGCGTCGGGCAGAAAAACCTGTTTTGCAACCGAAATTTCAAAAATGACAAAATTTACTCCAAATTTGCTGAAATTTGGAGTGAATTTCTCCCATCATGTCCCATGCTCAGCCAAGGAAGCTTCAGCCAAGATTTGGAGTGGATTAGGCCTTTTTCGCCATTTCAATGCTCTTCTCAACCTCGCCTTTAGGATCTTTATCCTAGCTCTGCAAACATGTGTGCGGGCCCAATAGTGGTTCTTCATATGTCTGAGCATGTATTTGTCCAGATTAATGTTGACTCTCATAAGGAAAGTCTCCCACTCAAATGGTGTCATGTCACCTGGTCTTTTTCGGGCCAATTCGCCGTCTTCACGGATTTGTCGCAACTCTATTAGTGTCTGTTGATCCTCCAATTGTTTATTCCGCTGCTCCAAGTAATTTATAACCCACTGAGCTCTCTGTAATGTCATGGTCAGTGTGTCGATCTCAGCTTTCTACTCCTGGATGATTTCTTTCAACTTTGAGCTGGGAGAGCTCGAATCAACATCGATCAATATAAAATCAGTGTCTTGGCCTCCTGAGGGGCCCTCATCCTGCATAGGCTTCTTGCCTCTGTCCTGTACCTATGTTGATGTAGAAGGCGAGACCCCTTCCATGCCATGTGGAGATAGTACTCGCACTACTGTCGAAGGTAACGAGACCCCTTCCACCCCGGGTGGAGATAGTACTCGTTGTGCTGCTACAAATAAAGCTCTGGTACCTCTTTGATAGGTAACACACACTAGAACACTGATAGGTTCTGTCTCAGGAACCTCAAACTGATGTGAAATCTCACCTGCATCATGAAAAATCTCTGGAGGAGGCTGAGGGGCTGTAAATAAGTCACGGGAAATGAACTCCTCCCATGCGATGCCCTGCAATCCAAGCTGGTGTACCACAATAATCTTGATGAGCTCATAATGATAAATGTTGTTATGTTGCTGCTTTGGAGTCTTCTTCTGCACAAGGGTAGTAATCCTCTCTATGTTTCGGCACATGAAGTATGGAATATTCATCAGTCTCACTCTCGTGAAATGCATCAGCAGTCTGATGTGGTATGCATAAAGGCATGAGAACCGGCCCTCACAGCTGAAGTATCTAATGATGAGTTTCATTAATGGCGCATAGGACTCCTTCAAGAATCTGAAAGGAAACACCCTGCTAAGCTGCCTCATATAACCAGGCCTGATGTAAGGTTCATAATATGCTCTATCTAGCTGCTGTCTCTTGTTCCACTCTTCACCTATGTTTGGTATCCCGGTCGCCTGAGAAATGGTTTCTGGTGTTAAGGTGAAGTTCACTCTAGCAAGGTTTACATGACCATCACGCAAATGTAGGACAAATAAGCGAACCAACTCCTGATGATGCTGAATCTGAGCAATCATCTCACCATACTGAAAACATGATTGTTGATGAAAGCATGCCATTGCAAGCGGGCAGGCCTGCAATTGAGTCAAGGAAGTGGGCTCTTCTCTGACATGCCTGCCACTTTTATGAGACCTCCTTGGTACATTAAGCTCGGTGGTTGAATCACTGTCCTGCTCATATTCTTGCTCATATGATGAATTTGTCTCTCACATGGTGCTTTGTAATGTGTATAACAAGTATATGCTGATATATGTGTGGTGAAAATAAGAGTTTGTCTTTCAATACCAAATATGTCAAATATGAAATGAGAGACTGTGGTAAGTATGATCAGTGGGAAAAGTGGGAGTTTGTTCGGTGCAATCAATGCAATGACAATCACTTGATTTATGTTTAGGAACTTTGGGATTTAGGGATTTTATACGTGATATGGGAGTGGGAGATGGTGATAGGGTTTTAGTGATAGGGAAAATGGGTACAAGGGATATGATTATTTTGGGACAGAGGGAAGAGGAAAGGACTGTGCTAACAGTATGACAGTGATAGAAACACGAATGAACAATGGAGTGGGAGTGTTTAGCACCAATTATCAAATTTCAACACTTCATTTCAAACCCTAAGGGAGTAGATTTTGACATGGAAAGAGGGTTTGTTTTTCACCAACCAAAACTCTAATGTCTTTGCCTCCAAACAATACCACACGTGACTAAAATCACTGAACAAGCATTGTCAAACTTACTTGGAGAAAATGAGTTGAATCGATTTGATTTTTTATGGAGCGGTGATGAATTTGTGCCTTGGAGGCTCTGTGTGCCACGCACAAGCCCAGTGTGCCGCGTCCTGTGGATGCGTCGCACCAGAGGAAATTAACACAGTCATAATGGGTTCAATGCGCCGCGTCTTGTGGATGCGCCGCGCCTTCCTCCAATGTGCCGCACGCACTTCTAACCATTGTCTTGGCTTTCAAATTTATAGCTTCGCCCTCTCACCCCTGAACTTTGACTTTCACATGATCTCTTGAATGCAAATGACATTGATACACATAGAAATATCTTCATAAATACATGGCTTTGATTTTCTCTTTGTAAGACCCACTTTGTAATGTTTCAACATTGACATTTCTTCACTTTTAATACAACTCTGTTCTTCAAGTTTACTTTTTTATTTTGGCTTGTGTTGGGAAAAATACTGAGAGGGGGGGGGGGTGAATCAGTATTTACTGCATAATCAAATCTTTTTACTTTTTCATTCCTTAAAATCCATACGCTACTTTCCTTCAGTAAACTAGCGTATATACGCGGATCCCCTTTATGAAACTAGCGTATACACAGAGATCTAGATCTGTCATTAAATCTTCACTTATATTATTCCATCATTCATTCATCAGATGTTCAATAAACAGTAAACATGTGCAGTAAGAACAGAATAAACCATCACACAAAGCATCACACATGAACACCAGAATTTTTAGGTGGAAACCCAAATCGAGAGAAAACCACCGCTGCAGTTGCTCAGCCTTCAATATTTTATTATAGAGAAAACATCTTACAACATATGTGCTGGCGCAGACTTGACCAGCACGCAGGCACCCACCTGCGCTCGTTTACCAGCCTCTCTTGGAAGGGAGCTCCAACCCCCTGACTCGTTTACCAGCCTCTCCTGGAAGGGAGCTACGACCCCTCGATCGCGTTTACCAGCCTCACCTGGAAGGGAGCTACAACCCCCTGACTGAAGGCTACAACCTTCAGCACCACCTTGGACCACGTTTCATCAATTTTCACACTGGATCCAACAACTTCAATAGAACACAACTTGCAGGCCACGTTTCATCATATTTCCAGACCGGACCCTTTCCTTACTTTTAAGCACAAACATACATCACCAACAGATACTTATCAACACATCGAGGAAGGTAAACACAGAGAACAGACGTATATTTCATACTTTGCTTCACAAACCTCAGTTTGCATACGCGCTTCACTTCACCGAAGTCGCATACGCGTCTCTCCCTCTGCGGCGAAGTAGCGTATAGATCTTCAATCATTACAGAGCAGCATACTTCATGAGATCAGATATTCAGTTCATATCTACCCTTTTGCTTCAGACAGATGTTCGCCTAGATGCTCGCCTCATCACAGATCTAAGCCTTCCATAATCAGATCTAGCAAATACAAGATCAATTCAGATCTAGATCCCCTTCTTCGTCATTGGTGCATCATACATTCAGATTTATCATTCAAGTGTAACCCTTTCCATTCAGATATACTTCAGAGAGAAGTATTCATTCAAGCTCAGACATCTTGCACCCACACTCATGTTATGCACAATGAATTTGTTCTCCTTATATAGGTTTATCCTTTTTCAATACCATGAGCCCCTTTTTCAATACCATGGGCCAAAAAAATACCATGAGCCCAAAACTACCTGGACGGGGTCAATTAGGCGGATCATTACCCAATACCATGGTGGTTACCCTTGGTTTTGCACTTTTTGAGCGCTTTAGCCCATACGCGACTTGGCACGTTCTTTTCCGCGTGCATACGCGACTTCCCCTAGGCCAATCCGCATATACCTAGAGACATACTCTTTTTCATTATAGAATCTAGCACATGCTGAAATCATTTCTTCATTGCCTTCTGTACTCACTGTAGATACATCAGATTTCCTTCATCAAGAGCATATTCTATCAAGAACAACTTCATCAAGTAAGTTGTCATCGTCTTTATCAGATGGGTTGCCTTTCAAGGACAACACTCAGCATCATATTGTCAACAAACATTATATCACATCAGATTTACATCATTTACTAAGTCCATCAAGTCAAGCATAACTTCATCAAGTGGATTGCCATCAAGGACAACACATGTCAACAGTCGCATGTCTTCATCTTCATTTAGTGGGTTGCCATCAAGGACAACATCTTGCATCATATTTCCAACAATCTCCCCCTTTGGACTTGATGGCAACCATTATGGTGTTTGGCTACCACAACAGATTTAAGACAATATTTGACACCATTCTTTCTCTTCATTCAAACACCATGTCACTACACCATGTCACTCTCCCCCTTTGACATCAAGGGCAAAGGGCGGATCAACACCAACATACTCTCCCCCTTTTCTCCTCATAATGCCAACATTGCATTATACTCAGCAAAGCTAATGCTCCCCCTGAATCTGTGCAACCAAGCAATCTTTCCAAATGACCAAGGCTCCCCCTTAGTTTGTGCATCCTGAAAACTTCCACCAACAAATCATCAAGGCATCTTCATCAAAATATTAGAAACAGAATTATGAGAACTGGAACACCACCAGAGATACCAAATAGTATCAGAGATACCAAACAACACTACAGCTGTGCTGAAGAGAGCTGAACCAACCAAAAATTGTCAGCAATCAGTCATACGCGGTTTTCTTTGCAGGAACTAGCGTATATACGTGACTGTGTTTCAGGAAACCCGCGTATCCCAAGCCATCTTCTAAATTTATGCAGATTTGTTCTTTTGACTGGTAGAGAATACTCCCAGCTTCTGTCTTAGATACTCGAACGCTTCCCTGGGCAGAGGTTTGGTAAAAATATCAGCAACTTGTTCTTTGGAGGGAACATACTCCAACTTCACCGTTTGCTCAAGCACTTGTTCACGTTAGAAGTGATACTTGATGGGAATGTGCTTGGTCTTTGAATGCATAACAGAATTCTTTGAAATACTGATTGCACTTGTATTGTCACACTTAATGGGGACAGGAGGAGTACATTTGATTTGAAAATCTTGTAAGGTTTGCATCATCCAAAGGAGTTGAGTGCAACAAGATGCGGCAGCTACATACTCTGCTTCAGCTGTTGATAAGGCAATAGAATTTTTCTTCTTGCTGAACCAAGAAACTAACCGGGGCCCCATGTAGAATGCACCACCACTAGTGCTTTTTCGATCATCAACACTTCCAGCCCAATCTGCATCAGTGTAAGCATGAAGAGTAAGATCAACATTCTTTGGATACCATAGACCAAAGTCTTGAGTTCCTTGAAGATATTTGAATATTATTTTAATAGCCTGAAGATGAGACTCTTTTGGATTAGCTTGGAATCGTCCAACAATCCCAACAGCATGCATAATGTCAGGTCTAGTCCCAGTGAGATAAAGTAAACTTCCTATCATCGATCTATACTCTGGTTGATTCACTGTGGGAGAATCATCATTAGAACTGAGACTACATTCGGTTATCATTGGTGTACTTACAGGTTTGCATTCTTCCATGCCATACTTCTTCAGAATTTGCTTAAGATATTTTTCTTGAGATAAAAAAATACCATTTTCCGTTTGGTGCACTTGCAAGCCAAGAAAGAATGTTAGTTCCCCAAGTAAAGATATTTCAAATTCTTGCTGCATGACAGAAGCAAATTTTTGACTCAAAGATTCTTCGTTGCTCCCAAAAATGATGTCATCAACATATACAACCACAATCAATAGTTTATCATTTTCAGTTTTTGTGTACAAGTTACTATCAGCAGACCCTTTTGAAAAACCTTGTTGATGAAGATATTTGTCAAGACGATAATACCAAGCTCTTGGAGCTTGTTTGAGACCATATAGAGCCTTTTTAAGTCTACAAACAAGATTTGCATCATTTCCAAAAATGAATCCTTCCGGTTGTTCTATATATACTTCTTCTTCTAGATCACCGTTAAGAAAAGCAGATTTAACATCCATTTGATAAACTTTGATTTGTTGATAACTTGAAAAAGCAAGAAACATTCTGATGGCTTCAAGTCTAGCTACAGGAGCAAAAGTTTCTTCAAAGTCTATACCTTCTTGTTGAGTATACCCTTTGCAAACGAGTCTAGCTTTGTTTCTTACAACATCCCCATTCTCATTTAACTTGTTCTTGAAAATCCATTTAGTTCCAATGACATTTTTATCATGAGGTCTTGGAACCAAATCCCAAGTGTCATTCTTTTCAATTTGAACAAGTTCTTCATCCATGGCTTGCCTCCAACATTCATATTTGCTAGCTTCATTTACATTGTGTGGTTCAATTGTGGATATGAGTGCCAAATGATTAGAAGATCCTACAAGAGTTCTCCTTGTTCGTACACCAGATTCTTTGTCACCCAAAATTTGAGATTCAGGATGATTCTTTTGAACATATCTGGATGGAGCTTTTTCAGATAGATCATCTTTAGGTTCTTCATTGGATCCACTATCTATATCATTGCTATCTGATGTAGAATGCCATATGTCGCTATCATCTTCTTTTGTTGTTTGTTTTTCTTCTTTAGGAGCTGCAGGAGACTCATCAATAACAACATCAATACATTCAACAACCTTTCGAAGCCTTTTATTGTAACATGTGAATGCTTTGCTTGACGATGAGTAACCAAGAAATATCCATTCATCTGATCTAGGTTCAAATTTGCCAAGCTTTTCATCATTATTTTTGATAAAGAATTTACTTCCAAAAACCTTAAAATGCCTCACAGTGGGAGAATTGCCATACCAGAGTTCATATGGAGTTTTGTCACTATTTACCCGAACATGAGCCTTATTGAGAATGTTAACTGCTGTATGTGCTGCTTCACTCCAGAACATGTCGGGAACATCAGAATCAGCAAGCATAGCTCTAGCCATTTGAACAATTGTTCTATTCATTCTTTCTACTACACCATTTTGTTGTGGAGTGCCTGCTACAGAGAACTGTCTTTTAATGCCATGTTGTTCACAAAAATCAAAGAATTCATTTGATGAATATTCTCCTCCTCGATCGGATCTAAGACACTTGATTTTTAGATCTAATTCATTTTCTGCCAATGCTTTGAAGCTCTGAAATTTTTCAAGTGCTTGATCTTTGTGTTTAATGAACCCGATCCAACACATTCTAGAGTAGTCATCAATAAATAAGATATAGTATTCTTCCCCACGTAATGACTTTTTCCTCATAGGACCACAGATATCAGTATGAATGAGTTCAAGAGGCTTACTTGATGATCCTTATTTGGCATTAAATCGTACTCTGGTCTGCTTACCAAATTGACAAGATTTGCATATGGTACTTTCCGGAAGATTGACCTTGGGAAGATCACGAACGGCTTGAAGTCTGCTTGCTTTGTTGATTTGAGAGAAACTCAGATGCCCCAGCCTTCTATGCCATAGCCAATTTTCTGAAGACTTGCTTAAGTAACATTGATCTATGACGTTTAGTACATACAGGTTGCTTGGATTTCTTTTTCCTTTTATAATGATTTTACCTGTATCAAGATCACGAACCACACATTCTTTGGAACTGAAGACCACTTCTACTCCTTGATCACACATTTGACTAACACTTAACAGGTTATGCCTTAATCCATCCACATACATGACATCTTTAGCCTTCACCTTTTCTTTTAGAAAAACCGAACCTTTTCCTTTAATTACAGCAGGAGTATCATTTCCAAATGTAACTTTCTTTTCTTTTTCTAGAGCATTATAAGTATGAAGTTTTCTTTTGTCACCTGTCATGTGTCTTGAGCACCCACTATCGATGTACCATTGATTTTCTTCACCTTCCGCAAATAATGCTATCCCACAATTTTCAACTGGTGGTTCTTTCTTTTTCCATATTTTAGAGCTTGAGGGAACATGTTCTTTTGGTTGGATCTTGTTCCTGCATTCAGATTCTTCATGGCCAAAGTTATTACAATAAGTGCATTCAACTTCACTTTGAAGAGGAGAAAAATTGTTATAGGTATTCTTCTTTGGTTCAGTATCCAACCTTTTCTTTCTTGCTTCTCTTGTCATGATGGTTTTATATGAAACACATTGAACAACTTTATGACCAAAATTGTGACAAGTGAAACATTGCCCATTGAAGTAGAAATTTCTGCGATCATGGAATCTTCTATTTGAATTTACCTGTTGGTTGTAGTGTCTTTGAAAGCTATCCTTGTTAGTGTTCCTTGAATTGAGATGGTCCTGCTTTCCCTGTAGAGATCCTTTATTCCCTTGCTGAGTGGCTGAATGATGTAAACCACCTGTAACTGCTTTTAGATAGTTTGGTGCTGAAGTTTGAGAAGATTCTCCGGTATAACCAAGACCTGTCTTTATAAGAGAAGAACGGTGTACCTTGATGATCTCATCTAAGGTTTAAGATCCTTTAGCAAATCTAAGATTCAAGGTTTTTTCTTTCTCAACTTCTTTTCTTTGACTTACCACTTCACATTCTAGTTTTTCAATATGTTTCTTTGCTTCTTCAAGCTGCTTTTCAATGGTCTCTCTGATTATCTTTTGTTCTTCTAAGAGTAGTTTGAGTTGATTATTTTCTTCAAGAAAATCGTTTTCCTCTAGAGCATCCATAAAAGTATCCTTTTCTTCTTTTTGTTCAAATTCCATGAGAAGTCTAAGATCTTCTTCACATTCTTCCTCACTATTAGATGACTCGTCACTATCTTCATTAGCATAGTAACTTTTCTTAGAGCTAGATCGGTTCTTATTCCTTCTTACTACTTCTTTTCTTTTATAAGGACATTTTGCAGCATAATGACCAACTTTACCACACTCAAAACATTTGAAGGGAAGCTTACCTTTGAATCTTCCAGTACCTAGTTGGAGTTTTCTCACGAAATTTGCTTCTTCTTCATCGGATACATAGCTGGATTCTTTGAAAACCTCCTTTTCCTTTCATTTTGTAGATGCCTTAAAAGCAGCTTCTCTTATTTGAGAAGGACCTTTTTGTCTCATTTCAAACGCAGTCAGAGTACCATGTAATTGAACAATAGTAAGCGATTGCAGATCTTGCCTTTCTTCAATAGCTGAAACTTTAGAGTCAAATTTTGAAGTCAAGGATCTTAAGACCTTTTCCACCAGAGTAGTATTAGTTATGGTTTCACCCAAATTTCTCATTCGATTTACAATATCATCCAGACGAAGAAAGAAACTGGCAACACTCTCATCACTATGCATCTTCAAATTTTCATATTCAATTCTAAGAGTTTGGAGTTTTGCACTCTTTACCTTTGTGTCTCCTTCATAGCTTAGAATGATTTTGTCCCATATTTCTTTTGCTGAATGTAGCTGCATCACTTCAAATTCTGATTCAGACATGCTTCCTAATAAGACATTCACTGCTTTGGCATTGATTTCATACTTCTTCCTTTCTGCTGCATCAGTAGGAATACTTGCCGGGTATTGATAACCTTCTTCCACGATTGCCCATACATCTGCACCAAGACCTTGCAGATATGCTTTTGTTCGTACCTTCCAGAATATCAGATTGCTTCCATTGAATAGAGGTGGCTTTATAGACATCACTCCTTCTTGACTTCCCATTGCGACGGATCTCCTTCAAGCGATCAAGCTTCTGCAGAAGGACCACGCTCTGATACCAATTGTTGGGAAAAAATACTGAGAGGGGGGGGGTGAATCAGTATTTACTGCATAATCAAATCTTTTTACTTTTTCATTCCTTAAAACCCATACGCTACTTTCCTTCAGTAGACTAGCGTATATACGCGGATCCCCTTTATGAAACTAGTGTATACACAGAGATCTAGATATGTCATTAAATCTTCACTTCTATTATTCCATCATTCATTCATCAGATATTTAATAAACAGTAAACAGGTGCAGTAAGAACAGAATAAACCATCACACAAAGCATCACACATGAACACCAGGATTTTTAGGTGGAAACCCAAATCGGGAGAAAACCACCGCTGCAGTTGCTCAGCCTTCAATATTTTATTATAGAGAAAACAACTTACAACATATGTGCTGGCGCAGACTTGACCAGCACGCAGGCACCCACCTGCGCTCGTTTACCAGCCTCTCCTGGAAGGGAGCTCCAACCCCCTGACTCGTTTACCAGCCTCTCCTGGAAGGGAGCTACGACTCCCCGATCTCGTTTACCAGCCTCACCTGGAAGGGAGCTACGACCCCCTGACTGAAGGCTACAACCCCAAAGACCACCTTGGACCACGCACGTTTCATCAATTTTCACACTGATTCAACAATCAAATAGAACACCACTATGTGCCACATTTCATCACAATGCCAAGAACGGACCTTTCAAATGGCTCATCACAAACATACATCACCAAATGTATACTTAACAACACAGTATCGCTATGTAAACACAATGTATCGAATCAGATATTTCATACTCCTTTGTCGTGCGCAAACCCCCTTAGTTTGCATACGCGTTTCACTTCACCGAAGCCGCGTATATACGCGCTTTCCTCCGCGGCGAAGTAGCGTATATCTTCAATCATTACGTAGCAAGATACCATCGATCGTATATTCGCCCAGATTCACCCTTTTGCTTCGATGTATGTTCGCCTAGATGCTCGCCTCATCACAGATCTAAGCCTTCCATAATCAGATCTAGAAAATACAAGAGCAATTCAGATCTATATCCCCTTCTTCATCATTAGTGCATCATATATTCAGATTTATCATTCAAGAGTAACCCTTTCCATTCAGATATACTTCAGAGAGAAGTATTCATTCAAGCACAGAAATCTTGCACCCACACTCATGTTATGCACAATGAATTTGTTCTCCTTATATAGGTTTATCCTTTTTCAGTACCAGAGCCCCTTTTTCAATACCATGGGCCAAAACAATACCATGAGCCCAAAACTACCTGGACGGGGTCAATTAGGCGGATCATTACCCAATATCATGGGTCAATACCATGGTGGTTACCCTTGGTTTTGCACTTTTTGAGCGCTTTTGCCCATACGCGACTTGGCACGTTCTTCTCATGCATACGTGCCGACTTCCCCTAGGCCAATCCGTATACCTAGAGACATACTCTTTTTCATTATAGAATTCTTCAGTATTATGCTGAAATCCTTTCTTCATTGCTCGTACTCACTCGTAGATACATCGATTTCCTTCATCAAGAGCATTCTATCAAGCACTTCTTCATCAAGTAAGTTGTCATCGTCTTTATCAGATGGGTTTCCTTTCAAGGACAACACTCAGCATCATATTGTCAACAAACATTATATCACATCAGATTTACATCATTTACTAAGTCCATCAAGTCAAGCATAACTTCATCAAGTGGATTGCCATCAAGGACAACACATTTCAACAGTCGCATGTCTTCATCTTCATTTAGTGGGTTGCCATCAAGGACAACATCCTGCATCATATTTCCAACAGCTTGAAATGATGTTTTCTTGGTTGATTTTTGTAGGGATGGTGGCATTGGACTTCGGAAAAGGATGACCAGAGGCTGCATTTGAAGTACTTCATGGCGAAAAACTTTAAAAATACATATTTATTACAAACAATTAATTTGACGATTTCTTCTTCAAAAGAGAGTTTTGAAGAAGAAACATCCTTGAGCATTGTAAATGATGAAAATCTTGAAATGAAAACTTATTGAAGACATCCTCATGGCCTGCGGGTATTATTTGACATTATGAAGACCAAACCCTAGACCTAGTGACTGAAAGACTCTTTTTTGACCAAAAGACCATCTATGACTGTAAATGACTGAAATCAACTTTAATGAATTTTGATAAATTTTGACCAAACCAGCAGGTACAAACATGAGGGAAACTAGTGAAGAGACCCTTCTGTTAGATAATGGCATGCCCCTAATGGAATGCAGATGAATGAGCAGAATGAGACACTTAAAAATGAAATGCAATAAGAGAAATGATCTCTGATGGAGGGATGTAAAGACCGACTCTAAAATTGGCTCCAATGGGGATGGTGGCTCCTTGGAGGTGCCAAGAACGGCAGATCTCTGGGAGAGATAGACAGTGCCTTCGTCCATTGGGCTATGGAGTCCATTATTTTGATAAAGAAACTCAAGACTGTTGATTGAATTTATTTGACTGAAACTTTGACTCAAACTGACTCAAATTTTAAAACTGAAATGACTGAACCAAACCGACTAGACAGACTCAAACCAAAACTGAAATCCTTCTTCAGAATTATAGCTTTCACTCCGGGCCCCAAACTGAAGAAAAGACCATAGTGCAGACTTGCGATGAAATTGAAATAAATGATATGTACAATGACAATGTGATCAGCAGAAAATATCTTAGAAATGGTACTGCTTGAGCAGCCGACCATTGATTGGCCCTCCTGGACAGTCTTCACCATTCATCTCCTTCAAAAGAAAGGCGTTCTAACCTTGATATGCTGCAATCTTAAATGGACCTTTCCAGAGATTTTCAAACTTACCGTGTTTACCTTTGTCCTCATTCCTAGCATCCCACTTCAGCACCACTTCCTCCAATTGGAATTTGTCCGCCTTCGCTTTCCTATCATGGATCTTCTTGATACTCTCTTGAAACTTGAATGTGTTCTAGAAGACCTCTTCTCTCATTTGCTGCAAATGAATCATCTGATTTATCCTTCTTTGCATATGGCTTTCTTCACTGCCAGCTTCCTAAAGAAGCTTGACCACCGGAACAACAAGAGAGGTAGGAAACACTGTATCCACTCCATAAACTAACTCAAAGGGGGACATACCAATGGACTTCTTTTGACTCGCCAAATCAGCCCATAGCACATTGACCAACTTCTTATGCCAACTCTTCTTATTTATGTCCAGCAACTTTTTAATGATGTTGACTAGAGATTTATTGGAAGATTTCGCCAAACCGTTGCCTTGCGGATGATAGGCAGTTGAATGCCCTAAAATGATTTTATACTTGGCACAAAACTCAATCATCTTTCTTGATTTAAAATCTGCTGCATTATCAGTGATCAATTTATTTGGGCAACCAAAACGAGACAAAATGTTGTTCTCAAGGAAAGAAATGATTACCGAATCGGTAGCCTGCCTTGTGGGAACTACTTCGATCCATTTCGTGAACTAATTGGTGGCTGTTAGGATCCATCTATGCTATCCTGAAGAAGGAGGATGGATATCCCCAATGAAATCCAAACCCCACTGCTGAAAATGGGCGCTTACCTCAATAGTTTTAAGCGGAAAAGGCTGTAATTTCTGTCTTCCTTCGAAAATCTGGCACTCATGGCAGCCTTTGACTATTTTATACACATCAGCAAACAATGTCGGCCAATAGTATCCTGCTCTCAAAATCTTATTGGCTGTTGTTTTCCAAAAATGGTGACCCCCGCAGTCTCCTTTATGGAAATCCTCCATTACCTTCTTCGCTTCTTCCTCCACCAAACAATTTAACAAAACACCACTCAGATCTTTCCAATAAAGTGCAGAATTCAAAATACAAAATTTTGCAGCCTTCAGTTTCAAAGTTCTACCTTTTTTTCTAGTCATGCCAGGCGGTGGTGACAAATTTTGAAGAACATACACGATATCTGAATACCATGAGGAAGCAACAAACATTTCCGATACCTAAAGTGGCGAATTCTCCTCATCCTCATCAGACATAGCAGCAATCAGATTTATGTCTAGCTCATGCAAATTCGATTCATCCATAAGCTTCACCAGCCCCTGTCCCTTGATAAGCTTCGTGGGCCTTATCTCTACATCATACTCCAGCAAAGCTGCAATCCACTTGCCTCGTCTTCCTTCCGGATCAGTCTGTACTAAAACATCTTTCACGGTAGCGTTAGGAACATAAGCCAAAATATGGGAATGCAAAATGTATACCCGGAAATCCTTTAGTGCTTTTACCAGTGCCAGAGCTTGCTTCTCAATGATGTTGTACTTCAAGGCTGCGTCTCTTATAGTTCGATTGAAAAAATCTATTGGCTTCTCATGCCCATATTTTTTCTGCATTAACACAGCTGCCATGGTATGCTCCAAAGCAAAGGAAAACAAAATAAAATCTTGGGTGTAATCTGGGCTGATTAACACCGGAGCTGAAGATAGTGCCAACTTTACTAAATTAAAGGAATTTACCACCTCTTCAGTCCACTTCACTTGGCTGTCCTTTTTCAGCATATTTGTTATTTCTCTTAGATGTTCAGCAAGGTTTGGGACAAAGCGGCGTAAAAATTTCATCTTACCATTAAAAGACTGAATCTCCTTCTTAAACCTGGGAGGGTCAATTTGCTGAATTGATTCAACATGTGCTGGATCAATACGAATGCCATCTTTTGAAATAATGTGACCAAGTAATTTGCCTTCATCCATGGCAAACAAGCTCTTTTTAGGATTAAGCGAGACACCATATTTTCTGCACTTTTGAAAAACAACTTTCAAGTGATACATATGCTCTTCATCTGAATTGGAAAAGACCGTCAAATCATCCAGGTATATAACAAGGAAAACATCTTTCTCATTTGCAAAAGCCATGTCCATCACCCGCTGAAAAGTTGCACCAACATTCTTCAAACCGAATGACATCTTGGCATAGTGGAAAGTTCCCCACGGAGTGGTGAACGCGGTTTTGTCTTGGTCGTCCTCATGGACCAAAATTTGGTTATATCCATAATAACCATCGAGTAGTGACATACAATATGCTCCAACTACTTGCTGCAGTATATGATCCATCTTAGGAAATGGATAATTGCCCTTCAATGACACCTTGTTCAAATTTCTGAAATCAATACACAACCGAATCTCACCTGTCTTTGTCCGCACTGGCACTAAATTGGAAATCCAATCAGAAAATCTGATGGGAACAATGATTCCTTCTTTGTACAACCTGTTTACGTCCTTCTCAATCGATGGCAACAACTTCGGGTTGATTCTTCTTAACTTCTGTCTGAAAGGCTTCTAATTAGGCTTGATTGGGATAGTGTGCTGAATTATATTGGTATCATACGTCTTTAAATCTGAGTAATCCCAAGCGAAAGCATCAGCAAATGAAGACAAAAAACTCACATATTTTTCTTTTACCTCCGGTGGCAATTATTTGGATAACTTCACCATCTTGGGGTCTTCAGCTATTCCAATATTTACGTCTTCAACTCCTTTTTCAGTCGGTCGTAAGGTTGGCTTTTTAGCCACATCATCCTGATCGAAGAGCTCTTCTAAAGGTATCAAACCTTTAGGAATAACGTTATCTTTCAACTGCAACACTTCCATTTGATTTACTTGCACGTCTGCTTCACCATCATCATATTCTACATCAATTGAGGTATCTTTGAACTTCCCTTTATTTTGCAGAAAATCATTAATCTCATCATCATCTTGGAAAACTTGCCAACATCTTTGATTATCCGGGACAGTAGGACGATGCTTCACATGGATTTCGAACTTATTACTTGAATTCATTGGGATCTTCAAATTACTTGCTGCCTTAGCAAGTGCATCTGCCATTCCATTTTGAATGCGAGGAATACAAGTCAAGGTATAATCTGAAAACTGCTTCAAAATATCCAGAACAACATTCCGGTAAGCACGCATTCGGGGATGCTTCATTGGATATTCACCCTTTACTTGCTTAATCACCAATTCGGAGTCGCCATAAACTGCAATTCTCTTAGCATTCAGCTTTCTAAGAATTTTTAGGCCAGCAATCAGAGCTTCGTACTCAGCCTCATTGTTCGAACAATCGAATGCTAATTTGTAAGAACATACACGTACATTGCTCGGCACCTTATTTGGAGCGAAAAAAGGACTGCGTACCCAAATACCAATTCCAGCACCATCATTTCCCACTGCACCATCAAAATCCATGGTCCATAGACCCTCTTCATCATCTTCTAAGTGCTGAAATTGTGCTAGCTCTATTTTTTCTGCTTGCTGTCCACTATCTTTCGCTGATCGCTCAACTGTGCTTTCCGGTTTTTGCCTTTCTTTCTGCAAAACTTCTCTGAAATTCTCGGTAATCTCTGGAATATCTTCTACTTGAACTAACTGACTATCTACATCATTGAAACTATCGGCAAACAAAACAAAAGAATCTAAATCTGTATGTACATAATTAATCGGATGATTAACCAATTTCTCCTTGGTTGTAATCATATACTTCATTTTTTGTTCCCGGTACAACTTTCTCATTTGACCAAACACGGGAATCGTTGCATAGGAGAAATCTAATTGTAATTTCCCTTTCAATTTTTCTCCCCAAGATCTAGAAAGCAACATACCAAACCTGGGAGGAATGTCTGCCACAACTACGTCCATCAAAAAATTCTTTGTGGGAATCTGATCCAAACTAACAACCAAGTATTTAATGAGCCCAATACATCTCACTCTGCTAGAATCAAATGAATAAATATCATGGTACTTCCTAGTGATGTCTAAACCCAACTTCTCCATGATTTCCTTCGGCATAAGATTATGGGAAGCACCGGAATTGAACATGGCATTATGCAATACAAACTCATGCAATCGAAGACTGATATAAAAAGGAGGCACTTCGCTATCTAGAGACTCACCATTTAAAGCTAGTCCAAATATCAGTTCAGGTTGATCATCTTCAATATTCACCATATCAGACATGGGATCGAAATTCAAAATTTTAGAAACTTGACCTCTATAACCGTTGTTCTTCATTAGTTCAGTCAAGGGAATGGATACCTTTAATTTAGAAATCTCATTCTCCAAACTAAAGGTTGAAGTCTTTTCGATCTCTTTGGCTGGAACATCTTTATTTTCAACCTTCTCCCTCGATGTAATTGGCTGATTTGATTTTTCTGCTGATGATGAATTGGTAGCAGCGGGATCAACTATCTCTTTTTCTTTCTTTTGTGCAACAGGTGAATCGTTTTTAGGTGCTGAAACTTCCTTTCTCTTTTGGATTGGGTTGACAGGCACATCTCTATTTCTAAGAGAATATTGCTTCTGCTGGGATGACAAGGCATTCATATAACCTCTCTGATACTCATTCGACTCTTCCTCAAGAGCTGCATCATTGGCCAAGATAAAATCCTCATCTCTTTGTACCGCTGAACTTTCTGCATACTCCTCATCTTCGGTAATATAAATGGGCAAATCATCAGGAGTAAAGAAATGATTTCTTCCCCTACTACATCATCTTCATCATCTGAGTCCTGACCAACAAAATTATGCTGGAGAGGTGTCTTTACTTGCTGCTAGACTGCTGGTTCTTGTGCTCGCTATTCTCGTTGTTTAATCCTGAATTGGGACTGCTGCTGACCACGGAAATTGGGATTTCTAATCTGCGGTTTGGGCTTATCAAGTGTGAACCTTTCAAACATTTTTCCACTTTGCGAAGTAGCTGATATGATGTAGATGTAGAAGCTTCTTCCTTTATTACAACTTTCTTCTCTGCTTTCAATCTAGCTCTCTTGTCATTCAAATTTTCCTCCACACTCACCGCAATTTTCTGCATATCTTCTAAGGTGGGCGGATCTCTGTCTCGTAATGAATAGGCCATCTCCGGATCAAAACCATCCAGGAATTTTGACAAAGCTGACTTCTTAGAAGGCCTCAAATCATCAGGAATTGCATTATAAACGGCATTAAATCTGATAATATAGTCTTGTACGGACTCACCAGCATTGCGCTTGATCTTGGTATATTCAGAAGTGATTTGAAGTGGATCTCTCTTAATTTCCCACCGATCTAGAAACTTTCTCTGAAGCTCTTCTAATATATTAATACTTCTAGGCTGCAAAACTCTGAACCACTTACGTACCTCACCTCCAAAAGTTTGCACAAACAATCTCATGGTGACATTCTCTTCATCAATTTCATGGAGATCAAAGAAGTCTGTCATTCTATCAATATGCTGCTGAGCAGGAACACTCTGAGGAGTTCCATCAAACAATGGGATTTTACTCTGATAATCAACGGGCATGGGATCCAAGTTCTGTGGTAAGACAAGAGGTGTGAATCTAGCAGCCATTGCTCTTGGTAGATTTATGATCTGTCTTGGAGAAACGGGAGGAGTGGGAGCAGTAGATTTATGAGGTGTATGTGGTGGAAATGGAGGAGGAACTACTGCAGATTGCTGATCAGAAATATATGGTTGCACGGAAATGGTAGGAATGAAATAAGTCTCAGCGTGAGCTTGTGAATCAGAAGTAACTGCTGATGGACCAAGAGTTTCAGAAGCAGATTCGATAAACTCAGGAATATTCATTGCCACAATAGAGTTTTTAATGTTCAAGATGTAACTATCAATGGATCTATTAGCTTGTTCAATCTCAAGATACTTGATAAACTCGGGATTTATGACAGTAAAACCAGTAGCACTTTCAGATTTAGTTTCAAACAACGACAACTCGAATTGATCATCAAATTCAATATCTTCAAGGAATTCAAATACAGTAGGGCATGAATGAGATTTAAAAAAAGGGATCACGAGACTTTATCGAAGGAGGATTCGTGAAATCAGATTGGGATTCTCATACACTGGAGGTGGATCAGGATCGGGATTAGCTCTAGTATGTCTTCTGGAAGCCAGTGTGTTGATCTATTCAAAAATCAAAGAGACACGACCGATTTATTTAGCCTATCAAATTCTAGACTCAATCACCCAAAAGTACAGAACGATCTAATATACTGGGGTAATTCACAATTCAAATGTCACGTTCACAAGCTAAACCGGAGATTGACTGAAGCAACGTTTATCTACTTTCGCTAATGCAAAGCAAAAGCGTTTCGAAGGCTACCTGGCATAACTTCAGGCTCCGTCTGTAACTTATGAAACAAATAACACCAACAAGCAAACCATTTTTTCCCCAGTATGGTCACCACTATGTTATAGCCCAAATCCACCTTAGGCTGAAAGAAGGCGGGATTCAGGGTAACACCAAACCACGCTCAGTCTGGTAGCTAGCCCTAATAGAACAGGAGAGGGCTCTCTCCGGGTCAATCTCAGTAAAAATGTATCAATAGGCCTTGAGATGACTGAAATGAATGCTAATTTTAGGCTAGGTATATTAATCAAGGAGTTTGGAATGATTTTTTAGGGGTTTTTGTTGGAAAAAGGGAAAGGCAATTTTGGGCTTGGGGATGAGGCCAAATTATTGCAGAGTTCAAGTTGAGGCAGGGAAGGCAATGGATTTGATGTCTTAGATTCAATGAATGGATAGAAAAGACCGATGAGGAGCTGAAGAGGGAAAGAAGGTGCAAGGATCCTCTTCAAACAGATGAAAACACATAAAACTAAACAAAAGTTTAAGGCAGAGCACCAGCAAACTAATGAATTCTACCTTAGTTACTCGTTTGTTTAATTTCAGAAGAAAAGAGAAGGGAAATGGCATACATATAAAATTAATGAAACTTACGGATACATGGAGAAAAACATCATCAAAACTCAGAGCCACAAGGATCCCAACAAGTGCTGCAAAACCCTGGTCTTTCCTTTGCCAAAAATGTTGGAGTGTATGTACAATGAAGTGCAAAACTATTCCCAAGTATCCAACCCTGAAAATGTCTCAGAAAATACAATATATATACCATCCTAACCCCTTCCCATGCCTCTATGGGTCGATCTGATCCTTCTAGGAGCTGTTTCAACCAATTCTAAACATGGAACTGAAATCTAGGCAGCCAAACAACTTGCCTCTATATGTTAGGAAACTGATCCATTCACTTAATTTTCACTTTTTAGTGAATGAATCCTCTAGAAAAAGTAAATGTGAGCCAAAATTAAATCATAGTCATCAAGTTACATCACGATAGATCAATAATTACATCAAAAAGTAAAACTAGTCAAACTGGCTGAATTTCTGAGCTGAAAAGTAAAAATTGGACCAAAATCCTCTATGCGTCGCGCCAGAAAACTCAATGTGCCACGCCACTTTGATCCTGTTTTTGGGGAACTTCCTGAAGTAAAAATAAAGCTCATGATAGCTCGTTGGAAAGCCCTGTCTGTCTTCTATCCAACCCAAGTGGAATTTTTTAATTTGGATCTCATTTTCCCCTCCAAAACTGCAATCTCCCAAGACTGGTTCCTGTTGGTGCAAAAGGTGGCAGAAAGGCCATTTTTGGTGTGTTTTTGACCCTTAAAACCATCCAGAACTTGATGAAATATCTCAGCCATTCTTGAGCATGCATAATTTATCATAACAAACCCAAAAATATCAATTTTTCCTTCAGAATATCTCTCAAACGTAAGAACGCGTCGAGTGGCGCGACGTGTCGGGCAGAAAAACGTGTTTTGCAACCAAAATTTCAAAAATGAAAAAAATTACTCCAAATTTGCTGAAATTTGGAGTGAATGTCTCCCATCATGTCCCATGCTCAGCCCAGGAAGCTTCGGCCAAGATTTGGAGTGTATCAAGCCTTTTTCACCGTTTCAGTGCTCTTCTCAACCTCGCCTTTAGGATCTTCATCCTAGCTCTGCAAACGTGTGTGTGGGCCCAATAGTGGTTCTTCATATGTCTGAGCATGTCTTTGTCCCTATTGGCCTTCACCAAGAGCTTCTCCATATGAATGTTGACTCTCGTAAGGCAAGACTCCTGCTCAAATGGTGTCATGTCACCTAGTCTTTTTCGGGCCAATTCACGGTCTTCACGGATTTGCCGCAACTCTATTAGTGTCTGCTGATCCTCCAATTGTTTATTTCGCTGCTCCAAGTAATTTATAACCCACTAATCTCTCTGCAATTTCATGGTCAGTGTGTCGATCTCAGCTTTCTGCTCCTGGATGATTTCTTTCAGCTTTGAGCTGGGAGAGCTCGAATCAACATCGATCAATATAAAATCAGTGTCTTGGCCTCCTGAGGGGCCCTCATCCTGCATAGGCTTCTTGCCTCTATCATGTACCTGTGCTGATGTAGAAGGCAAGACCCCTTCCACACCATGTGGAGATAGTACTCGTGCTGCTGTCGAAGGTAACGAGACCCCTTCCACCCCGGGTGGAGATAGTACTCGTCGTGCTGCTGCAAATAAAGCTTTGGTACCTCTCTGATAGGTAACACACACTGGAACACTGATAGGTTCTATCTCAGGAACCTCAAACTGATGTGAAGGCTCACCTGCATCATGAAAAATCTCTGGAGGAGGCTGAGGGGCTGCAAAGAAGTCATGGGAAATGAACTCCTCCCATGCGATGCCCTGCAATCCAAGCTGGTGTACCACAATCATCTTGATGAGCGCATAATGATAAATGTTGTTATGTTGCTGCTCTGGAGTCTTCTTCTGCACAAGGGTAGTCATCCACTCTATGTTTTGGCACATGAAGTATGGAATATTCATCAGTCTCACTCTCGTGAAATGCATCAGCAGTCTGATGTGGTATGCATAAAGGCGTGAGAACCGACCCTCACAGCTGAAGTATCTAATGATAAGTTTCATTAATGGCGCATAGGACTCCTTCAAGAATCTGAAAGGAAACACCCTGTTGAGCTGCCTCATATAACCAGGCCTGATGTAAGGTTCATAATATGCTCTATCCAGCTACTGTCTCTTGTTCCACTCTTCACCTATGTTTGGTATCCCAGTCGCCTGAGAAATGGTTTCTGGTGTTAAGGTGAAGTTCACTCCAGCAAGGTTTACATGACCATCACACAAATGTAGGACAAATAAGCGAACCAACTCCTGATGATGCTGAATCTGAGAAATCATCTCACCATACTGGAAACATGAATGTTGCTGAAAGCATGCCATTGCAAGTGGGCAGGCCTGCAATTGAGTCAAGGAAGTGGGCTCTTCTCTGACGTGCCTGCCACTTTTATGAGACCTCCTCGGTACATTAAGCTTGGTGGTTGAATCACTGTCCTGCTCATATTCTTGCTCATATGATGAATTTGTCTCTAACATGGTGGTTTGTAATGTGTATAACAAGTATATGCTTATAGATGTGTGGTGAAAATAAGAGTTTTTCTTTCAATACCAAATATGTCAAATATGAAATGAGAGACTGTGGTAAGTATGATCAGTGGGAAAAGTGGGAGTTTGTCTGGTGCAATCAATGCAATAACAATCACTTGATTTATGTTTAGCAACTTTGGGATTTAGGGATTTTATATGTGATATGGGAGTGGGAGATGGTGATAGGGTTTTAGTGATAGGGAAAATTGGTACAAGGTATATGATTATTTTGGGACAGAGGGAAGAGGAAAGGACCGTGCTAACAATATGACAGTGATGGAAACACGAATGAACAATGGATTGGGAGTGTTTAGCACCAATGATCAAATTTCAACACTTCATTTCAAACCCTAAGGGAGCAGATTTTGACATGGAAATAGGTTTGTTTTTCACCAACCAAAACTCTAATGTCTTTGCCTCCAAACAATACCACACGTGACTAAAATCACTGAACAAGCGTTGTCAAACTTACTTGGAGCAAATGAGTTGAATCGATTTGATTTTTTATGGAGCGGTGATGAATTTGTGCCTTGGAGGATCTGTGCGCCGCGCACAAGCCCAGTGTGCTACATCCTATGGATGCGCCGCGCCAGAGGAAATTAACACAGTTAGAATGGGTTCAATGCGCCGTGTCTTGTGGATGCGCCGTGCCTTCCTCCAATGCGTCGCGCGCACTTCTAACCACTGTCTTGTCTTTCAAATTTACAGCTTTGCCGTCTCACCACTAAACTTCGACTTTCACATGATCTCTTGAATGCAAATGACATTGATACACATAGAAATATCTTCATAAAGACATGCCTTTGATTTTCTCTTTGTAAGACCCACTTTGTAATGTTTCAACATTGACATTTCTTCACTTTTAATACAAATCTGTTCTTCAAGTTTCCTTTTTTATTTTGGCTTGAAATGATGTTTTCTTGGTTGATTTTTGCAGGGATGGTGGCATTGGACTTCGGCAAAGGATGACCAAAGGCTGCATTTGAAGTACTTCATGGCGAAAAATTTAAAAATACATATTTATTACAAACAATTAATTTGATGATTTCTTCTTCAAAACAGAGTTTTGAAGAAGAAACATCCTTGAGCATTGTAAATGATGAAAATCTTGAAATGAAAACTTATTGAAGACATCCTCATGGCCTGTGGGCATTATTTGACATTCTGAAGACCAAACCCTAGACCTAGTGACTGAAAGACTCTTTTTTTACCAAAAGACCATCTATGACTGTAAATGACTGAAATCAACTTTAATGAATTTTGATAAATTTTGACAAACCCAGCAGGTACAAACATGAGGGAAAATAGTGAAGGTACCCTTCCGTCAGATAATGGCATGCCCCTAATGGAATGCAGATGAATGAGAAGAATGAGACACCTAAAAATGAAATGCAATAAGAGAAATGATCTCTGACGGAGGGATGTAAAGACCAACTCTAACACATTGTAAATGGGTCAAGGATAGACCAAGAGTCCGCAAACCATGGTTTGCTAACCATTGGATGCATAGGCTAGAATAGTATAAGTAGTTGAACCTTGTTGAGTTGTAGGAGAGGCTAAGAATGATAAGAGATTGCTGATAAGTGCAAATCGATAGATCTAGTCAGGGTTTTTGGGTAAGGACTCCTGCTGCTGTGTGTGCGGAGGGCCTCTGTCTTGCTATGTGCGGACCCTACTGCTGTGTGCGTAGGTTGGGTTTTGGGGTTTTGTACATAGATCTGAAAGAGTAATGAATGTGGAAGTATTATCTGAATCCACTAGAATTGTTGTGATATGAATCTATGATGTCTTGATTACTTAGTATATGTTGTTGTTTTATTGGTTTAAGTTGCGAACATAGTTGTGTACTTATTTATGCTACGATCTGGGTTTTTTCTACTTGCTTCATACAATAATATCTGAAATAGTTGTGTATTTTTATATGAATTCTCAATCTGTTAAGTTCTGTGAGTAATATTGTTTTTGCACACGTAGATGCGAAGGGAATCTAGGCTCGGTGATACTGGATCGGGTAACATTCAAGGTGAACGCAGCTCTTCTTGACTTACCTACCCTCTCCTAGGGTGCAGAAACCTAGTTCCAGCACCCACCCATACTACTTCAGGTGAGACTTTGGCCTACGCAAGCAGGTCATTGCTGAAAGGACCAGTAGTATAGGGGTTTGTTGGCAAACCTTGAACATCCGAACCTGGGTCAGGACCCCTCAAGCCAACATATATCCTTCTTGAGGGCATCAACTAGAGGTTCTTGTGGATTGACAGAAGGTTTTGGGTTTATTGATGCACTTCTTTTCTCCAGTGATTCTACACAATCATATATTTTTTTTTGAACTGGGTCTATGCCAGGAGATCTTCTGCTAGGGCTACCTTCAAAATGATGAATAGGAGAATTTTAAGGACTATGTGCAGGAGAACTATTAACAGGAGATGGTATTGGGTTTTCCTCATCTATATTTATAAGCTCCGTCCCTTTTGATAATTTCTTCTTCATGGTACCTCTGAGTCTAGAGCCCCTTCTCAATTTTGGAGGACTTTCATCCCCCTCATTTATGACCTTACTCTCTTTTCTTTTCTTCCCTCTTGTCTTGATTTATTTCCTGATTTCTGTCAATTCTTCAGAAATTAGATTTTCATCATTCTGTTTTCAACATTTATATCAGTTTTCTTTCTTCTGCTTCTTCTAACATTATCTTCCTTGGGTGACTCTGGTGGTTCTTGAAAATGATTTCTAACAAGGAAATCCTCCTAGGTATCTCCTATGCTTCTTAAATGAAACTCAATCAATATCTTTACCAACCCATGATGATGCATGGTGGTATCTATGAACTGTATTCTCTTTTGCACATTTGAGGCCATCCTTCTTAAACTATTTAGTAGAAAGAAAGGAAGATTGATTTCACCACTTTCTAGTAAATTCATCATTAAACAGATATTGTTACACCATTTTTTTTGGTCATCTAACTCATTATCATTAGATGAACCCAAGTACACCATGTAAGACCAATTTTACCCTAAGTAAAATTGCTTTCACCATGTAAAATAATATTTGTCTATATTTCCTGGTCATATTTAACCCAAAACAAGGAAATTAATTAAATAAATCATTATTTATTTAATTATTTCCTAGGAATAAGTTATTCAAATCACTATTTAAATAATATTCTTAGTTAAATTTGACTAAATCATTTTTAATTAAATAAATCATTATTTATTTAATTATATTCCCACCATCTCCCTAAAATAATAAATAAATCATTTATTTATTTATTGTTTATAAATAAAGGAATTGACCCAAGTCAAAAGACCTTTTCCCTCCAGCAAATGTAATAAAATATCCCTAAAGGGTGATTCTAGAATTTGATTAATAATATTTTATTCATGCACCGAGTTCTAGAACACCCCAATATTTTGTTATAAATAGAAGGGTTTTCCCCATTCATTAGTCGCCTTCATTGCATTAGATCACACTGGATCTAATCTTGGTCACCATTTTCCATTTTTGCCTTGTGATCTCCCATTGAATTCTATTTTTGTCTGGGTTTTCTACCACAATAAGTGAGAGGAATTCTAAATCTGAAACACTGAGGACTTTCAAGAACCCATCCCGTTGAGGAGAAACGGAAAACACCTTTCTTGTTTTCCTCTCAGGTGCCCCATTCTTTAATATAATATAAAACATTCTTTTAAACACATTGTTCTTGTCTTGTCTATTGGATGCATGGAGCCATATTGTATTTTATCTGCTTAATGTCTTTTATGCTTAGATCTGGATTTGTGTAGCATTATTTGGATCATCTGATTGCAGATTTAAGGATGTTTGGCAGCCATAATCGATGTTAGGGCTATTTGTTATGCATAGCTAAAGTGATCTTTTACGACGAAAGAATCACACTAACAATTGGCGACTCCACATGGGTTTTATTTTGCGACCACTGTCGTTTTATATATTCCTGCATATCCAGCTGTTTCAGGCCCTAGGGTTTCTCTTCCGTTTTCTATTTTTCCTATTTTTATGGTACTTTTTACCTCTTAAGCCCTCAAACAATCAAATTTTTAACTTCTGTGTGTTTCTGGCCTTATTGTGCAGGTGACAGACATCAGCTGCAGCTGAGACGAAAACTTTTTCTGAAATCTGCCGCCAAGAGAGCCAGATCTGCAGGTCGCACTTATCAGCCCAAAAAGTGCGACCTAGCCTTGAGGTTTCACTTTTCTGCCCCAAATCTATGACCTGGACTGCAAACAGGTCAGAACCTACGACCTGCACTTTTTTCTGCAATTTTTCAGCAGTTTTTCTGGGTTTGTCTAAAGCTTCTGTCATGGTTTTTCAGCCTCTGTCTCCACCCGTTTAGACCTGTTTCTGATCTATTTGACTCAACTAAGTGGGAATATTTCCCCTTAGGGCTCTAGTACCCTCCAATTTTTGTGGGAGAGTTTTTGCTATTTCAGAAGTCTGAATTTCTAGGGTTTCAGCCCTTTTACTTCTAGATCTGATACCTCATTTTCAGATCCCTTTAGATCAGCCCTTCTCCCTTTCAAATCACCTCATATAGTTTTGTTTGGGTTCATTTCTAGGGCCGCCTCCTTGTCCCTTCTATTTTTAGCTAATCTCCTCCTTTTTAGCAACAACCTTGCCTCTGCCTCTTTGCTATTCTCTACACCTCTTTTCAGTAGATTTCTCCTTTAGATCCCCCTCCCTCCCAACCTTAGATCTATTAGCCTCTTTTCAGTGTGCTTTGCTTAGTTTTTTCCCTCTTATAGACTAGTTTTGAGAGACCCGCCTTCTTGGGTTAGATTGATGCATTGGTACTTGTTAATTTTCTCTTCTTTCAATTTTATTTACTACAGCTTTATTTTCAGTTACACATCACACTTTTTCCTTTACTCTCAAAACATATGGGTATAAACAATTAAAAATTAATGCACGCCACACACTGACCCTAAGCGAAGAAGAGCCCGGTTAACACCGCCTGGCAAAGCCTTTAAAATCAAATGACACTGCACCTCTCTGCCCTTGTTTCGACATTGATCTCTCTTGATTTTACCCCTCCCTGCCCCTGTCGATTTTCTCCTTCCCGTCATCACTACGCCTCCAAGGTGTTTGTCCCAGAGACTTCTTGGCCTTCACCCTCAGTTTCCAGTTGGTCGACTTCCTCCTTCCCATCGTCATCGAGTAATTCTTCCCCCGAGTCCACACTCCGACTCTTCCTCTAATTGTTCGGGTTCTCCCCCTACTCCTGGTTCCCCCCTTGTTACCTTCACCATGTCTAGTTCAGGACCTAGCCCTAACCCCAGTTCTACTACTGGGTTTGTTTCTAGTGGAACCCCTACGGGACCTACCTCAACTGCCCCATTACTCCCTTATATGGCCGGCCTCAGTCTCCCTGATTTCAATCAGCTGATCAATGATCCCATTCGCCATGATGTCAGTTGGCCTACTATGCCAACCAAGCTCCCCTCCAACATTCCCAAGTTTGAAGGCCTTGCTAGTGAAGATCCCTCCAACCATATCCAATCTTTCCACATGTGGTGTTCCTCCAACTCCATCACCGATGACTCCATCTGTCTTCGATTGTTCCAACGCACGCTTACCAGTGAAGCTTCTAAATGGTATGTTGATCAATCCACCTCTTCCCATACCACATTTGCGACCATTGCCCAAGCCTTTTTATCTTATTTCTAGCTCCCTCTCTGATACGACACTAGTACTAAACTCTTAACTTCTTTTCATCAATCCTCTTCAACCCGCCTTTCCGCTCATGTCCAGTAATGGCGACGAAGACGGAGCTTGTGTCGCACTCCCCCCTTTGAATATCGGGTCTACATGGACTGGTTCCTTTGCTCTCTCTTACCTCCCATTGGAAAATATGTCACATCCCATTTTCCCCAAACCGAAGAAGCCGCCCTCCAAATAGCCTTGAAATATGACCTCATCTACGCCCAATTTGGTTATGTTTATATCGTCCTTCTTGACCTCCCCAAGCCCGGTGGTTCTAATGCCTCGGGGGCATCTCACTCTATCGACGGTATCGTTGGAGCCATGTCACATACCTCTGCTCAACCTCCTGTGGGCAATGGTTTCCCTCTAGGAGGGGCCAGCCCCTCCAGCCCGTTCTCCCCTTCAGGTAGCATGTATACAAGATACGACATGCCTCCTCCTTTTGCCCATCGTCTTGCTTACCTCAATGTTGCCCATCCTACCCCGTATCCGTACCTACAACCTGGTGTCCCATCTCCTCCAGCATTTGGACCTCCCACTCCCTTGCCTTCTCCACCCCCGCAACCGCATTTACTACCCCCTCCCGGGCAAGTATTTGCGCAGCAGGGGGCAACTAATCCTCTTCCTTCTCAAAGAAAGAGGAAAGGAAATCAATCCGCTTCTGGTAATCATGGATCCAATCCTTCCAGTATTGAACCTACCACTGCCAACCAGCCACAGGGCTCCCAACCCAAGCTGGACAGGCCACTTCGCACCAATAAGCCCTGTTCGTGTTGCGGTGTTTATGGTCATTACACTCACGATTGTCCCTTATTACCACCAATGCGGCAGATGTGGGAGTCCCAAGCCACCGTACGGGGAAAAAACTCCTCCCCTACTGTCCCTACCAATCCAGCTACTTCTCAACCTGTTGTGTTTACTGATCCTTTCCCTCAACAAGGATTCGTGGCCACTCAACCACATCATGCCCCAGTAACCACTCAAACTTCCCCTTCTGGTTCCTCCGATTACCAGATTCTCATGATGGCCTCTGACCAACCGCTCACCGTATACCTTAACCTTAAAACTCGGTCCCGTTAGTATTCCACACCTCCCGTTCCGTCTGTCTTTGAGTCCCCATCTTCAGGTCCTACAGAGCCTCTATCGACACCCAATGGTCCCTTGCAAGTCCCTCCGCCCAAAACTGAGGTTCATACCAAGACTCCTAAGGGACCATTACGCCGAAATGTTGCCTCTGGTTGGGCTGCCCATTCGTACAGTATAGTAGATGATCTGGCACAATCTCCTACTGCCATTTCAACACTGGAACTCCTCCAGTCATGTCCTCATGCTTTTATGGTTCCCCATTGGACCCTTACTATGAGGCAACGCCATCGAGTCGCCCTTGTTTAGAGCATCCCAGTCAAGTCATCATCACATTCATGGAGTCCATTCCGAGTCCCTTTGTACTCCACTATAGTCCTCCATCCTTTCTTGCTTGGTCCCTCTCTCGTGTCCCACATTATGGCCTTCAGTACCCTTATCCCCTATCCCTCCTGATATTGTGTCAGTCGCTACCAAGCCATTCATGCCCTTTATGCTCTAACAAGGGAAGTCATCCAACCGCTCCTCCGTATCCCTCATTCCATCATCATCATTAGTGTCTATCTGTTCTTCGCTCTACTATTTTCCCTCATGCCTTAGTTGGGGTTCCCTTATTGCCTCATCTATGGCGGACCTCCTTCTGTCGACATCAGCTCATTTACTCGAGAAGCCAGGTCTAGGGGGCAGTGTACCTTGGTTCGAGCTCTTCTCAGCATGATCGTGATCCATACACTTGATGGTCCAGTGATGCAACATCAACTATTGGTGATTCCCGGGCATGTGTGAGATGTCTCAACCCTCATAAGGGGGTGGCCCTGCAAGTAGCCCCCCACATGCCCGGATGACTTCTTCATTTCCGCCCTTTATGCAGCTCCTCTCATTTGATGATATTGGCCTCCACCACTTGTAGTTCCTCTTCGATTTACATGTATCAGTCAGATTTTGTGAGCCCTTCCCCATGTGTAGGGCGCATTTGGGTGTATTTGTATCTCATGTACTAAAATATTCTTGTATAAGTCTTGAAGGTTATTCCAGGCATCACATGTATGTGGGATTCATCATTGTATTTATCTGGCTCATGTTTAGGCCAGCACATGCTTCATTATTGCGTTTCGTGGTTTTCCGGGTGCCTTATTCTTTGTACTATTGTATCGGTGGGCATAGGTATTCCTCCTCCGCTGCCTTTAACACTGGTACTAATTCATCACCTAGAGACTTGTTGCACCTGTAAGTCTCGTCTCCTCTGGGTCTAGTCCTTTAGCACATTAGACTACCTTACATTGCTCTCTCTCACTTCCCTCTTGATACCTAGTGATTGAGTTCTTACAACGTACTTCGGTCATACGATTTGCTCCTAACACTCGTATGCTGGGGGGCAATCTGTTACACCATTTTTTTGGTCATCTAACTCATTATCATTAGATGAACCCAAGTACACCATGTAAGACCAATTTTACCCTAAGTAAAATTGCTTTCACCATGTAAAATAATATTTTTCTATATTTCCTGGTCATATTTAACCCAAAACAAGGAAATTAATTAAATAAATCATTATTTATTTAATTATTTCCTAGGAATAAGTTATTCAAATCATTATTTAAATAATATTCGTAGTTAAATTTGACTAAATCATTTTAAAATAATTAAATAAATCATTATTTATTTAATTATATTCCCATCATCTCCCTAAAATAATAAATAAACCATTTATTTATTTATTTTTTATAAATAAAGGAATTGACCCAAGTCAAAAGACCTTTTCCCTCCAACAAATATAATAAAATATTCCTAAAGGGTGGTTCTAGAATGTGATTAATAATATTTTATTCATGCAACAAGTTCTAGATAACCCTAATATTTTGTTATAAATAGAAGGGTTTTCCCCATTCATTAGTCACCTTCATTGCATTAGATCACACTAGATCTACTCTTGGTCACCATTTTCCATTTTTTGCCTTGTGAGCTCCCATTGAGCTCTATTTTTGTCCGGGTTTTCTACCACAATAAGAGAGGAATTCCCAAATCCGAACGCCAGGACTTTCAAGAACCCATCCTGCTGAGGAGAACTGGAAAACACCTTTCTTGTTTTCCTCTCAGGTGCCCCATTCTTTAATATAATATAAAAAATTCTTTTAAACACATTGTTCTTGTCTTGTCTATTGGATGCATGGAGCCATATTGTATTTTATCTGCTTAATGTCTTTTATGCTTAGATATGGATTTGTGCAGCATTATTTGGATCATCTAATTGCATATTTAAAGATGTTTGGTAGCCATAATCTATGTTAGGGCTATTTTTTATGCATAGCTAAAGTGATATTTTACGATGAAAGAATCATACTAACAGATATGGTAGACATACATGCAACCAAACCTTCCTTCAAAAGTTATAATATTTTGTAAAATCAAGAGCATATTCCTCCATTTACTTTTAAGAGCTGAACTTGGGATTTCTTTTCTAAAAACAGAGACATCCAAACCTGGGTTTTTTAATATTACTTTCCATGATTCATTGTGGAACTCCTTATTTTTGAACCATCTTTCGTCGTGCCTTAGAAGTTCCATAGCCTCAGCCATGAATGACTCAGTCACTACAAACTTGATATCTAATCTCTACTTCAGTTCCATCAAAAGGCCAAGCAATGGATTCTGTAATCTCCTTATGAAAACCATTAACCTTCTCTACGAACCTAAGCCATCTAGCTTTCTGCAATAGTTCTTTGAGTTGTGGGTATCCTTCCATGTACTTTTCTCCAACCGGTTCTAATCTAACAATGAGCCCCATCCTTCTACTTATGCAGAGTTCTTCAACCTTTAGAATTACCCTTTTTTTTATGGAAGTGAATTGGTTGCGGATCTGATGGATGGTTATGGAGGGTTTGTAGGAATAAATAGATGGTAGGGTCTTGGAGAGACGTAGACAAGTATGTCACATCATAGATCATGATTGTTTAGTCATCAACTAGGGAAGTAATGATCGACCATTATGCAACATAATATAGAGGATGTGGCTGATATGTATTATGATGGGGATTGCAATCAAATCAAATGATTAGTTGTCAAGGAAACATATGAATGTTCATATTATACATGTTTCATGTTTTAACCTTGCTGTTAAAAATAAATTTTTGCACTTTACCTTTAGAACTTAACATTTTCATTTGTTGTTTGCTTTGGTGTTGATCCTTAGGTACCATTTTTAGCATGTTGGTCTTCAAAACATAATCCTTCAATTACTTGCAATCATCATGTGTCAGAACTACTGAAGTGGCTGTAGAATGGAATCAGCTGCAGAATGGAATTAGCTGCAGAATGTGATCAGTTGCAGAATACAGTCAGTTGTAGAATGTGCTCTGTAAAAAAAAAATGAAGCATGGAACATGAATATGAAATGGAATGAATGTAAAAATGTAATGGAAGTGGAATATGACTTATGGAATGGAATAAGTGTGAAAAATGGAATGGAAGTGGAGTGACTTATGGAATATGTTAGCCACCTATAATATTTGTTATAGAAAAAGGTGGCTAAGACTTTTTGAGCCTTCAAAGAACAAATTTTATTACTAAAAAGAGTTGGCTCTTGAATACTCTTGAAGGCCTCATGCCTCTATCTCAAAATCTTCATTTACTATTTCCATTTTATACTCAGAGAATTCTGTTGATTCCAAGAGAAAGACTGTTGAGAAGCCATCATTTTCCCCCTTCTCCCACTCAAAACTAACCTTCATTTGCTCCCCCTTTTTTTCCATAAAAATCCCTTGTTTTCATGATTTCCCTTCTTCCATTCATGAAAATCATCTTTACAAGGTTAAAAACTCACTTTTTAACCTTACCGAAATCATCAAATTCCATTAAAAACTTTGAAAATTTCATGAAAAACAAATTTTTGTTACTAAGGACTTAAGCCCCCTTGGGCTAAGTCCTAACCACTTCCCCCACATGCCTACACCCTAAAACCAGGTGCTAAGCCCCTCACGACACTTATCGCATCGCACAATTTCAAAGTGCACAAGTCTTTGTGCCATTACAAAACTCCAATTGCGATTAGCCTTTGTATATAAAAACCCCCGATCGTATTGTCGTTTCCATATAAACCATTCCCGATCTCTTTTTCCTTTGTAAAGTCTTAAAACCCATTTTTCCAAAGTTTCAATCTAATATGCTAAATCCACGTGAATATAAAAAATGGTTAGATTGAAAGACTGATCGCGCAATCGCATCGAAGAAATACAAATGGGTTGATCGAAAAGACCGCATCAAAAGTTTCGATGCGATTAAACCCATGGGCCCGCCTTCCGTACTTAAAACCTTGTAAATAATCCATCCCGATCCATTTTTTCCTTTGTAAAATACAAAAACCCATTTATCC
The DNA here is from genome assembly GCA_034641835.2 of Pinus albicaulis. Lineage (NCBI taxonomy): Eukaryota > Viridiplantae > Streptophyta > Pinopsida > Pinales > Pinaceae > Pinus > Pinus albicaulis. The sequence continues at coordinate 24,337,781 of CM076575.1, forward strand.
TAACTTTTGGTCTAAAAACCAAAATCACGTGTTAAATATTTCAATGGGTAGATTGAAAGACCGATCGCGCAATCGCAATCGAGAAAATTCAAAATGGGTTGATTAAAAAGACCGCATCAAAACTTCCGATGCGATTGGGTCTTATATAATAAAAACTCCGCCCCTCCGATTGCGATGGCCCGATCGCATCGGAAACCTTTGTAAGGCTCCTCCGATTGTGTTTTTTTTAAACTTCCGATTGCGATGGCCCGATCGCACCATCGCATTGGCCCTCCCCGTTCGCTCAATCGCATCGAAATTTTACATCGCATGCATTTGTTACTTCCCCCGATCGGCCTCTCCCCCGATTTATTCTCCACCATCGATCTAATCTGTATATTGACGGCCTATGCTTCATCGCATCGCATGTTTCAATAGCTCCATTTGTCCGTCACCCCCGATTGCGATCCTCCAATTGCGATCCTCCGATTCAATCTGGACCGTCCACGTATCCAGATCGGATGGTCCAAAATCACTCTTACTTGTTATTTTCCACTCTCCTTTTAATCTCCTCTTGGCTAATCTCCACTGTTGGATGCTTTCATCCAAAAGCCATGCTCTTTCCCCGCCTTCTAAAGCAGTTAAACCTAAAAAACGCAGGATTTTATAATTTTCGTTTGTATTTTGCAGGTTTGAATGGTTTTTGCATTATGATAGAGGAAAGCCAAAGGTAGGGAATGACAATTCCCACGCCTTTGATTTATCAAAGAGAACCATTCGCCGGGCTCTATTCCATTGTTTCGTCAATGATCTATGAGCATTGATGCCTTTAAAGAGCCCTACGCGGCCTGCATATCGACAAGACACTCTTTAATTAAAAACACAGTTAAAGAGTATTAGTGTTGAAGAACAGAACACAGCAAAGTAGAAGATTGAAGACAGATATGGGAATTATGGCTAAGAATGCTTATCAAAAGCCTAATTCCCAGAATTAAATGCAATTAAAATAAATCATAAGTGTTTAAAAGATAGAAAGGCCTCCACCGCCACATCTGAGGAAAATTGATTCCTCAGCTACCATAAAAGCCACCTGTTGCCTCAAATTAAGAAAATATCTGCCTCACAGCCCAGCCAAGCAATTACTTCTGCAAGGGATAAATGCAAAAATATCTGCAGAGTTACTCCAATGTAATGTAGAGCCTCAAAGTCAACAAAAGCTCCCACTGAGCTTAAATGTTAATTGTAAAACAGTTAATACAGTGAAACACCTGTAAACATCTTCATCGAGCCCCTCAAAAGGCCCAGAAGTCTTGAATCTGTATTAATTTCCTTAAGAGATCCTTTATCAGATCTAACCTCCTTGTCCTTCTATAAATACTTCTGTAGAATATGAGAAACTGTTGGTTGCAGAACTTTGAAATACATTTGAGCTTAAACTTCTGATTGTAAATAGTGTTCACTGGCCCTTGGAGCTCTGTTTGTGCTAGATTAGTTAGGCTGAGTAGTGAAGATGATTGCTGAACTGAAACATTGGACTTGAAGACTGTAACTGGTTTGACATCAATAAACAAGTTGTTTCTTGGGATCTTGGTCTATATCACTGGTGAAGCGCCCCTTCTTTGTTATTTTTTTCCTTCTATGTATGTCATATTGTTCACTATTCTCTGATAAAGAACAACATTTATAGAGTTAGGATTTGCTGTATATCAGTAACCTTCTCTAATTGAAAAGATTTATCTCAATTTTTTCCTCCAATTTGTTTATTTAAGAATGATTCAATACAGTTTAAGCAGTTAGGAATGTTGGAGTTTCCTCGTCCTACTGTTTTCTTTAAAAATTGTTCTTGAAAGTTATTTTACTTATTTTCTTATTAAAGTTAGACTAGAAAGTGATGCTTTGCCCTGTTTCTAGCTTCTATTCTCCAAAGGAAAATTCTGAAAGTTTCCCTTGGTGTTAACTGAAAGCAGACTAGGTTTAAAAGTACTTTATCTAATCTTAAGTTTATACTCTGTTTTCTCTTATATGTTTTCATACTTTCTGAAGGTAATTATGTATATTACTAGATTGTTTGTCAATTAAGCTGCTTTAATACAAACTGGTCCAAGAGGTCAATGGTTAGCCCTACACTTGGTTGGTTTTAAACAGTTACTTAAGAGGCTTTTCTTGTTTGGACTGACTATAAATCCTTTGTGAAATTATTATCAGTTTCCACCATCTCCAACACTTTATTGTTTCCATTCCATCATTTAAATCTCAATAATCTTGTGATATAGATGACTTTACCCTTGGATCACTCTTGATGTTTTTTCTCAATTAAAGCCCTGTTATGACTCCATAGCCCAATGGACTAAAAGCCAGTGTTATATCTATCTTTTTAGCCATAGCTGTTCTATCCACTTGCAACTTCTCACCTTCGAAACTTTTTGCACTTAGAACTTTCTCCTCAAAATAATAATCATTCTCAATCATCCAAAACAAACAAAACCCTTGGTCTTCATAACTAGCCTAATATTATTACCCCAAACTTCAAAGACAAATCCATATTTGTACATATTGGAGAGATCCCTCTTCGGATTCAGGAGGGCTAGATCCTAGAATCCCAAATTTGGTTGAAACGATGTTGTTTCTGTGATCGGACTTTGCAAATCTTGCTGATTACATATTCCTAACATTTCTGGCGACTCCGCTGGTGACCGAACCCAAAATCATTTTCATTTTTATAAAACCTTGAGAGTAAAAAGCAGCCTTTTCAAGCACTACCAAGAAATGGTAATCATGGTGAAACTTGTTTGAATCAGTGACAAACTAGGTAAAACCTAGCATTCTCATAAGTCTTTATCTAGCCTTGAAAGATCAGTTGGCTTAGCCATAAGAGTAGACTGCCTTTGTCTCTTAACCGTAGCTAAGTTTTGAAACAGAGTTAGGATATTCTTAAAAGCCATACAACTGAAAAATAACTCGGAAAAAACACAAAAATATTTCAGATTGATATTTAATAAACATGGTGGTGGACCATAAAAACTTTTACCTTTGAAAAGAGCTAAAAACTTCCACTTTGCGACTCCACAACCCAAATAGACCTTAAGACTCCACTGGGAAGAACCCTGATCATTTTATAATCATTCAAACTCAGTCAGAGGACTGTAGGATTAAAATTTGAGTAAACAGATTAGTTAACCTCTTAAAGACTGTCATACCTGGTTGAAATTTTCTTGTTTAAAGTTTGGTCTGAAAAACACAGCATAGTGGCTCCTAGAAAGATTCACACTAGAGCCTATCCTGACCCTGATCCACCTGAAGTAGTTGATAACCCAGAAAGTATCCTTAGGAAGTCTCCTAAGATTAAATTATCAACTGTTTTCAGATCACCCTTGAGAGCTAATTCAGTTCCTGAAAAACTTTCAGCTCTACAACAATATCAAGTTGACTTAGTAAATCCATTTAGAACTAGGTCTCTTGGTGATTTAGATCAGTTAGATTCTGAGTCTTCACTATCATCTCCTGAAACAAGTGAACCTCTTGGTATCAGAGAAACAACACCTCCTAATTTACATTTCCTTCATAACTTAGGTGTCTCTCATCCAAGATCAGCTCAACAATATATTCCTGGTCCATCCACTTTTGTTCACCCTACATCCACTGTCCAAACCACTTCACTTCAGCCCTCTTTTCCTGTTTTTAATCCACTCCTTGTGAATCCACCTCCACCACATATCATGGCAGCATGGTATGCTCCCCTAGTCCTTCCTGCACCACTAGTCAATCTTCCACAGGACTATCAGTCCAAAATTCCATTATATGATGTTAACAATGCTACAACTGCATCACAACATGTGGATTAGATGAATGACTGCTTTGACAGAAATAAAATTGATGATGATTTTGTTAAGATTAGGTTATTTGCTCAGAGATTAGGGGGAGAAGTAAGGAAATGGTTCAAAGGTTTAACCCCCCATAGTATCCATGATCTCCAAGCCTTCCATCAAACATTCTTAAATAAATGGGAGGTAAAGAAAAACCCTTTTCAAGTCCTTTCTGATTACAAAAAGCTCCATAGAAACACTGGGGAAAGTGTGCAAGCTGACTGCACTATATTCAATAGTGTGTATAATGCACTTTCCCCAGAACTAAAACCTCCACAGGGCTCAGCTTTAAACACGTTTCCTGAAGGGTTTGACTCTGACATGACCTATCAGCTGAGAGAAAGAGATTTTGCAACTCTCGAATATATGCAAAAGGGTGCTCTTTCTGTGGAAGTCAACTTAATGGAGAAGAGAGAAAGAATGAAAAATGAGAGGAGAGTCTATTTTAGATAGGAAAATACACCTTCTACTTCAAACTCAAAAATGGAGAAAATGATGGAAGAAATGATGAAAGAGATGAGCATAATTAAGAGAGCACAAGAAAATCAAAACCAAACTGCTCCTCAAAATAGAAACCAGAACCAGAACCAAAATCAGAATGTTAGAAGAAACCAACCTCCGAACAGACCTAGGGAAGATGATCAGCAGATCACTCCTCCCTTTCATCAAAACTATGTAAGTGAGGTTGAGGAAACAGATGAGATAACAAAGGAAGATGACATCAATATGCTGGAGGTAGATAATGATGACTTTGAGATTCATTATGATAGAAAACAAGGTCTATACACACCTTATGATGACAAAAGAGATGATGATGAAAATTGTTATCAAGACATGGAAAATGTCATCATAGAGCCTCAAAGAGAATATGACCTTAGAAGTAAAACTAGTCAACAACCCCCCAACAACAAAACCTCTGACGAATCTTCACAAAACAACATTGCAACCAAGCCTAAAAAGATTAAACAAAGGAAAAAATAGTGGCTGTAAATTCTGATAAAGGAAAAGAGAAAGGCACTCAAAACAATGAAAAACAGAGTGCGGACCTCAGTAGTACTACACTTCAGCTAGTACTCCTATGAAAACAACTTTGTTGAGTGTAAATAAAACAAATCAGCAATCTGATATTGCTGATAAAGTGATAGCTAATAAGGCTGAAACCAGCACTTCAAAGAACCAATTTCCCTTCAGCCTTCAATAAGAAATTTCAAAGATCAAAATCTCTGTTCCCTTGACCGAGTTAGCTTCCCAACATGTATATAGAACCCAAATTTTGAAGGCTTTAAATATAGAAGAAAACAATGATACAATCAATCTTAATGATGACCAGCCAGAGCTTATTTTCGGTCCAAATATTGAAGGTAGATATCAATAGGGACCTGTTCCTCCCTTTTATGTGATTTTTAACGTTCATGACAAAATTTTGCACAACACTATGCATGATTTCGGGGCTTCTCATAATTTAATGCCAAAAGTTGTAATGGAGATCCTTGGTTTAGAAATCACCATACCTTATAAAGCCCTGTACTCCTTTGATTCCAGCAGAGTAAATTGTTTAGGATTGATCAAAGACCTTTGTGTTAACTTAGCCCAAATTCTAGCCAAATGTTTAGTCATGGATATTGTTGTGGCTGATGTTCCACCCAAGTATGGATTGTTATTATCAAGATATTGGGGGGCTAAGTTACAAGGGACTATGCAAATGGACATGACCTATGCGACTATCCCTGTTTTCAATCAGAATAGAAGACTCTATAGGGAGACCCATATGAAATTCACAGTTACAAGTCGAGACAGACCACAAAACTCTCCCCTGTATTCCGTAACTATATGCCTTGATTCTTTTATTATGTTTAATGATGAAACGCTTGGTGAACAAGTCACTTTGACAGAGTTAATGGCCAACAGGGAGGAAGAGGAACACAACGCAGAAATGTTAAAACAATTTGCTGCGGTTGAAGACATTAGCAAACTAAACATGGGTCTTGAACTACAAGTCGTGCATCCTTTGCCTTTAAACCTTGACACTCCAGAAAACTTTCCTCTACTTAACAAAAAATCTGAAGAGTCAAAACAAATACAACTAAGTGCCAACATTCCACAACAATTAGAAAGCACGTTAGTTGAAAAGGACAGTAACCAGGATGACACTAAGAACAGTCCTCTGTGGAGTATGTACTTTGACAGGTCCTGCACTAGAACTAATGTTGGTGCAGGTGTTTGGATTACTAACACTGAAAACAACCACACAGAATGTATTTCCTGTACATTAAACTTTCAGTGTTCCAATAACATAGCAGAATATGAATCCCTTCTCCTAGGCTTACGTTTGTTGAAAAATATAGGAGCCAAAAGAATTAAAGTTCACGGGGATTCAGAGTTAGTTATTAGGCAAGTCACTGGGGAGTATAACGCAAATCATTCCAGACTTAGGGCCTACCGAAACGATTTCATGGACCTTTTTCAAACATTCGAGGAATCCAAACTATTTTTTGTCCCAAGAAAAAGAAATACTGCGGCCCACAATTTAGCCTTTGCCACTAGAACATGCTTAACGCCATATAACACCAAAGACTGCACAACTCAGATAAAATTTAGACCAGCCGTGCCTGATAATGAGAAGTATTGGCAGGTGTTTGACAATGACAAACAAATAAAAGACTTCATGCAATTCAGAAATGAATTCGAACTAAACGGTTCAGACTCAGACTATGAAACAGACTGCAAGGAAGAAAATTTTATTAATGAAGAAGAACCATCTCCTGAACTTGCTAATATAAACCTGTTATCTAGCAAACTTGAAAGCAAAACCGAATTGAATACAGAGGAGTTAGAAACTCTGCACTCTAAAGATGAAAGTTTGGCTAAGGGCCTGGCCCCTTTAGAAGAGTTGTTCGATTTTAACGATGTGGAAAATAAACCAAAATTGGAACCTATAGAGACTGAAGTGGAAGAGTGTAATATTGGCAGTGAACTTAAACCTATGATGATTAAATTGTCCAAGACTTTACCAGCTCACATTAAACTTAAATACATCGATCTGTTTAAAGAGTTCTCTGATGTTTTTGTGTGGAGTTACAAAGATCTTAAGTCCTACGACACTGAAATAATACAGCACAAAATTCCCCTCAAATAAAACCAAAAACCATTCAAACAGAAACTGCGCAAAATAAACCCTGTCCAGTTACCATTGGTTCATAAGGAGATCATGAAAATGTATGATGCTGGTATTATTGTCCCTGTTAGATATTCTGAATGGGTATCTAATCTGGTGTCTGTTAGGAAGAAAACTAGAGAAATAAGGCTTTGTATAGAGTTTAGAGACTTAACCAAAGCTTCATTAAAAGGCAACTACCCTTTACCTAAGATGGATCATATTTTACAAAGGGTGGTAGGGTCTAGAAGAATTTCTTTGCTGGATGGCTATTCAGGGTATAATCAGATCTTAGTTTACCCTGCTGATCAATTAAAGACAACCTTTACTACACCATGGGGCACTTTCATGTATGTGAAAATTCCCTTTGGTCTAATGAATGCTGGATGAACTTTTCAAAGAGCCATGGACATAGCATTCTCGGAGGAACTGGGCTTCTTCATCATCATCTATCTTGATGATGTTACTGTGTTTTCAAAAATAGATGAAGAGCACTTAGAACATTTAAGAAAGGTTTTAGAGAAGTGCAAAAAGTTTGGGATATCTTTAAACCCTAAGAAGACACTATTTGGTCTCCAAGAAGAGGGTATAAATATAGATCCCAAGAGGATTAAGGCCATATTGCAAATCTCTCATCCTCGAAACATTAAAGAGTTGTAGTCTTTCATTGGAAAGATCAACTTTTTCGGAAGGTTCATCCCCAACTTGGCTGAGCTCCTTAGGAATATCACAAACATGTTAAAGAAGGAGCAAGGGGTAAAATGGACCTTGGAAGCAAAGAAGTCCTTTGAACTGGTGAAACAAGCATTAACCAAAACACCGATTCTAATAAGTCCTGATTTTTCAAAAGATTTTTATATTTTCTCATTTGCATCAGAACATACCATAGCTGCTGTCCTTTTGCAGAAAAATCCACAAGGACAAGAGCAGCCCATTGCATTCTTTAGCAAGGCATTGAGGGATTCCCCTCTGATGTATCACATTATGGAGAAACAAGCTTTTGCTTTGGTTAAATCTTTGAAAGACTTCAGAGTCTACATCCTTCACTCACACACCATTGCCTTTGTCCCAAATTCAGTTGTTAAATACATTCTAACACAGGACCCAGATGGTAAGAGAGGTAAGTGGATTTCTATTATTCTTGAATATGATTTAGAGATAAAACCCACTAAACTCATCAAAGGCCAAGGTCTAGCTAGATTAATGGCTAAATCCAATTTTGAAGTTCTTGATATTAATATGATTAATGCTTTGGATGACCGAGAAGAATTCTCAACTCCTATAGTTGAAGATCATTGGTATGCTGATATTATTTATGTTTTTCTTAATTTGAAAACACCTCCTGGTTTGACAAAAACAAAGGCAAGGTTCCTAAAGCTAAAAGCTGTAAACTATTTCATTATAGATAAATGTCTTTATTGGAAAAATGCAAGTGGTGTATTTCTTAAATGTCTGCCTGAGTTTGATGCAGAGAAGGTTAAATACTAGTTCCATGAAGGAGAGTGTGGAGGTCATTTGTACTGGAAGACAATAGCCAACAAAATTTTGAGGGCTGGTTTCTATTGGCCTACTCTTTTCCATTATGTGCATCAGATGATCATATCTTGCCATAAATGTCAACTTTTTGAACGCAAAAGAAAACTGTTACCCCTGCCTCTGCATCCAATCACTGTTGAAGCCCCTTTTCAACAGTGGGGACTTGACTTCATAGGAGAAATCAATCCCCCATCTTCTGCTTAGCATAGGTGGATTCTCACTACCACAGAATATTTCACTAATTGGATAGAAGCCATACCTTGTAGGCAGGCCAATGATTCAGTTATCATAAAATTTATGGAGACTAATATTCTCCCTAGATTTGGCTGTCCTACCAAGATTATCACTGATAATGCAGCAACATTTGGATCAAAGAAGATGGTTG